>OX638074.1:15051853-16251853 GCA_951804385.1 Trifolium dubium | reverse complement strand
TTCAAAACTATAGTTAGGACTATATATTGGGTAGAATCCATTCTAAAGGGCTTCAAAGCTATGTTTAGACTATTATACTAATATATTGAACTTTTGTTACTCCTTGGTCACCAATTTTGTCTAGATTTCTTCAAATTCCCATTTGTACCAAAACGAGACGATTTTCTTCCCAAAGTTTCAAAACTATAGTTACGACTATATATTGGGTAGAAATCATTCTAAATGGGTTCAAAGCTTTATTTAGACTATTATACTAATATATTGAACTTTGGTTACTCCTTGGTAACCAATTTTGTCTACATTTCTTCAAATTCCCTTTTGTACCAAAACGAGACGATTTTCTTCCCAATGTTTCAAAACTATAGTGAGGACTATATATTGGGTAGAATCCATTCTTAAGGGCTTCAAAACAATATTTAGACTATTATAATAATATATTGAATTTTGGTTACTCCTTGGTCACCAATTTTGTCTACATTTCTTCAAATTCCCATTTGTACCAAAACGGGACGATTTTCTTGCCAAAGTTTCAAAACTATAGTTACGACTATATATTGGGTTGAATGCATTCTGAAGGGGTTCAAAGCTATATTTATACTATTATACTAATATATTGAACTTTGGTTACTCCTTGGTCACCAATTTTGTCTACATTTCTTCAAATTCCCTTTTGTACCAAAACGAGACGATTTTCTTCCCAAAGTTTCAAAAATATAGTTAGGACTATATATTAGGTAGAATCCATGCTTAAGGGCTTCAAAGCTATATTTAGACTATTATACTAATATATTGAACTTTGGCTACTTCTTGGTGAGCCAATTTTGTGTAAATTTCTTCAAATTCCCATTTGTACCAAAACAGGACGATTTTCTTCCCAATGTTTCAAAACTATAGTTAGGACTATATATTGGTTAGAATCCATTCTAAAGGGGTTCAAAGCTATATTTAGACTATTATACTAATATATTTAACTTTGGTTACTTCTTGGCGAGCCAATTTTGTGTAAAATTCTTCAAATTCCAATTTGTACCAAAACGGGACGATTTTCTTCCCAAAGTTTCAAAACTATAGTTAGGACTATATATTGGGTAGAATCCATTCTAAAGGGCTTCAAAGCTATGTTTAGACTATTATACTAATATATTGAACTTTTGTTACTCCTTGGTCACCAATTTTGTCTAGATTTCTTCAAATTCCCATTTGTACCAAAACGAGACGATTTTCTTCCCAAAGTTTCAAAACTATAGTTACGACTATATATTGGGTAGAATTCATGCTTAAGGGCTTCAAAGCTATATTTACACTATTATACTAATATATTGAACTTTGGTTACTTCTTGGTGAGCCAATTTTGTGTAAATTTCTTCAAATTCCCATTTGTACCAAAACAATACGATTATCTTCCCAAAGATTCAAAACTATAGTTAGGACTATATATTGGGTAGAATCCATTCTAAAGGGCTTCAAAGCTATGTTTAGACTATTATACTAATATATTGAACTTTTGTTACTCCTTGGTCACCAATTTTGTCTAGATTTCTTCAAATTCCCATTTGTACCAAAACGAGACGATTTTCTTCCCAAAGTTTCAAAACTATAGTTACGACTATATATTGGGTAGAATTCATGCTTAAGGGCTTCAAAGCTATATTTACACTATTATACTAATATATTGAACTTTGGTTACTTCTTGGTGAGCCAATTTTGTGTAAATTTCTTCAAATTCCCATTTGTACCAAAACAATACGATTTTCTTCCCAAAGTTTCAAAACTATAGTTAGGACTATATATTGGTTAGAATCCATTCTAAAGGGGTTCAAAGCTATATTTAGACTATTATACTAATATATTTAACTTTGGTTACTTCTTGGTGAGCCAATTTTGTGTAAATTTCTTCAAATTCCCATTTGTACCAAAACGGGACGATTTTATTGCCAAAGTTTCAAAACTATAGTTACGACTATATATTGGGTTGAATGCATTCTGAAGGGGTTCAAAGCTATATTTATACTATTATACTAATATATTGAACTTTGGTTACTCCTTGGTCACCAATTTTGTCTACATTTCTTCAAATTCCCTTTTGTACCAAAACGAGACGATTTTCTTCCGAAAGTTTCAAAAATATAGTTAAGACTATATATTAGGTAGAATCCATGCTTAAGGGCTTCAAAGCTATATTTAGACTATTATACTAATATATTGAACTTTGGCTACTTCTTGGTCACCAATTTTGTCTACATTTCTTCAAATTCCCATTTGTACCAAAACGGGACGATTTTCTTCCCAAATTTTAAAACTATAGTTAGGACTATATATTGGGTAGAATCCATTCTTAAGGGCTTCAAAGCTATATTTAGACTATTATACTAATATATTGAACTTTTAGTACTCCTGGGTCACCAATTTTTTCTACATTTCTTCAAATTCCCATTTGTACCAAAATGAGACGATTTTCTTCCCAAAGTTTCAAAACTATAGTTACGACTATATATTGGGTTGAATGCATTCTGAAGGGGTTCAAAGCTATATTTATACTATTATACTAATATATTGAACTTTGGTTACTCCTTGGTCACCAATTTTGTCTACATTTCTTCAAATTCCCTTTTGTACCAAAACGAGACGATTTTCTTCCGAAAGTTTCAAAAATATAGTTAAGACTATATATTAGGTAGAATCCATGCTTAAGGGCTTCAAAGCTATATTTAGACTATTATACTAATATATTGAACTTTGGCTACTTCTTGGACACCAATTTTGTCTACATTTCTTCAAATTCCCATTTGTACCAAAACAGGACGATTTTCTTCCCAAAGTTTCAAAACTATAGTTAGGACTATATATTGGGTAGAATCCATTCTAAAGGGCTTCAAAGCTATAATTAGACTATCATACTAATATATTTATTTTTGGTTACTCATTGGTCACCAATTTTGTCTACATTTCCTCAAATTCCTATTTGTACCAAAACGGGACGATTTTCTTCCCAAAGTTTCAAAACTATAATTAGGACATATATTGGGTAGAATCCATTCTAAAGGGCTTCAAAGCTATATTTAGACTATTATACTAATATATTGAATTTTGGTTACTCCTTGGTCACCAATTTTGTCTACATTTCTTCAAATTCCCATTTGTACAAAAACGGGACGATTATCTTCCCAAAGATTCAAAACTATAGTTAGAACTATATGTTGGGTAGAATCTATTCTAAGGGGATTCAAAGCTATATTTAGACTATTATACTAACATATTGAATTTTGGTTACTCCGTGGTCACCAATTTTGTCTACATTTCTTCAAATTCCCATTTGTACCAAAACGGGACGATTTTCTTCCCAAAGTTTCAAAACTATAGTTACGACTATATATTGGGTTGAATGCATTCTGAAGGGGTTCAAAGCTATATTTATACTATTATACTAATATATTGAACTTTGGTTACTCCTTGGTCACCAATTTTGTCTACATTTCTTCAAATTCCCTTTTGTACCAAAACGAGACGATTTTCTTCCCAATGTTTCAAAACTATAGTTAGGACTATATATTGGGTAGAATCCATTCTTAAGGGCTTCAAAACAATATTTAGACTATTGTAATAATATATTGAATTTTGGTTACTCCTTGGTCACCAATTTTGTCTACATTTCTTCAAATTCCCATTTGTACCAAAACGGGACGATTTTCTTCCCAAAGTTTCAAAACTATAGTTAGGACTATATATTGGGTAGAATCCATGCTTAAGGGCTTCAAAGCTATATTTAGACTATTATACTAATATATTGAACTTTGGCTACTTCTTGGTGAGCCAATTTTGTGTAAATTTCTTCAAATTCCCATTTGTACCAAAACAGGACGATTTTCTTCCCAATGTTTCAAAACTATAGTTAGGACTATATATTGGTTAGAATCCATTATAAAGGGGTTCAAAGCTATATTTAGACTATTATACTAATATATTTAACTTTGGTTACTTCTTGGCGAGCCAATTTTGTGTAAAATTCTTCAAATTCCAATTTGTACCAAAACGGGATGATTTTCTTCCCAAAGTTTCAAAACTATAGTTAGGACTATATATTGGGTGGAATCCATTCTAAAGGGCTTCAAAGCTATGTTTAGACTATTATACTAATATATTGAACTTTTGTTACTCCTTGGTCACCAATTTTGTTTAGATTTCTTCAAATTCCCATTTGTACCAAAACGAGACGATTTTCTTCCCAAAGTTTCAAAACTATAGTTACGACTATATATTGGGTAGAATTCATGCTTAAGGGCTTCAAAGCTATATTTATACTATTATACTAATATATTGAACTTTGGTTACTTCTTGGTGAGCCAATTTTGTGTAAATTTCTTCAAATTCCCATTTGTACCAAAACAATACGATTTTCTTTCCAAAGTTTCAAAACTATAGTTAGGACTATATATTGGTTAGAATCCATTCTAAAGGGGTTCAAAGCTATATTTAGACTATTATACTAATATATTTAACTTTGGTTACTTCTTGGTGAGCCAATTTTGTGTAAATTTCTTCAAATTCCTATTTGTACCAAAATGGGACAATTTTCTTCCCAAAGTTTCAAAACTATAGTTAGGACTATATATTGGTTAGAATCCATTCTAAAGGGCTTCAAAGCTATATTTAGACTATTATACTAATATATTTAACTTTGGTTACTTCTTGGTGAGCCAATTTTGTTTAAATTTCTTCAAATTCCCATTTGTACCAAAACAATACGATTTTCTTCCCAAAGTTTCAAAACTATAGTTAGGACTATATATTGGTTAGAATCCATTCTAAAGGGCTTCAAAGCTATATTTAGACTATTATACTAATATATTGTACTTTGGTTACTCCATGGTCACCAATTTTGTCTACATTTCTTCAAATTCCCTTTTGTTCCAAAACGAGACGATTTTCTTCCCAAAGTTTTAAAACTATAGTTACGACTATATATTGGGTAGAATTCATGCTTAAGGGCTTCAAAGCTATATTTAGACTATTATACTAATATATTGAACTTTCGTTACTGCTTGGTGAGCCAATTTTGTGTAAATTTCTTCAAATTCCCATTTGTACCAAAACAATACGATTTTCTTTCCAAAGTTTCAAAACTATAGTTAGGACTATATATTGGTTAGAATCCATTCTAAAGGGCTTCAAAGCTATATTTAGACTATTATACTAATATATTGAACTTTTGTTACTCCTTGGTCACCAATTTTGTCTACATTTCTTGAAATTCCCATTTGTACCAAAACGAGACGATTTTCTTCCCAAATTTTCAAAACTATAGTTACGACTATTTATTGGGTAGAATTTATTCTAAAGGGGTTCAAAGCTTTATTTAGACTATTATACTAATATATTGAACTTTGGTTACTCCTTAGTCACCAATTATGTCTACATTTCTTCAAATTCCCTTTTGTACCAAAACGAGACGATTTTCTTCCCAATGTTTCAAAACTATAGTGAGGACTATATATTGGGTAGAATCCATTCTTAAGGGCTTCAAAACAATATTTAGACTATTATAATAATATATTGAATTTTGGTTACTCCTTGGTCACCAATTTTGTCTACATTTCTTCAAATTCCCATTTGTACCAAAACGGGACGATTTTCTTGCCAAAGTTTCAAAACTATAGTTACGACTATATATTGGGTTGAATGCATTCTGAAGGGGTTCAAAGCTATATTTATACTATTATACTAATATATTGAACTTTGGTTACTCCTTGGTCACCAATTTTGTCTACATTTCTTCAAATTCCCTTTTGTACCAAAACGAGACGATTTTCTTCCCAAAGTTTCAAAAATATAGTTAGGACTATATATTAGGTAGAATCCATGCTTAAGGGCTTCAAAGCTATATTTAGACTATTATACTAATATATTTAACTTTGGCTACTTCTTGGTCACCAATTTTGTCTACATTTCTTCAAATTCCCATTTGTACCAAAACGGGACGATTTTCTTCCCAAATTTTAAAACTATAGTTAGGACTATATATTGGGTAGAATCCATTCTTAAGGGCTTCAAAGCTATATTTAGACTATTATACTAATATATTGAACTTTTAGTACTCCTGGGTCACCAATTTTTTCTACATTTCTTCAAATTCCCATTTGTACCAAAATGAGACGATTTTCTTCCCAAAGTTTCAAAACTATAGTTACGACTATATATTGGGTTGAATGCATTCTGAAGGGGTTCAAAGCTATATTTATACTATTATACTAATATATTGAACTTTGGTTACTCCTTGGTCACCAATTTTGTCTACATTTCTTCAAATTCCCTTTTGTACCAAAACGAGACGATTTTCTTCCGAAAGTTTCAAAAATATAGTTAAGACTATATATTAGGTAGAATCCATGCTTAAGGGCTTCAAAGCTATATTTAGACTATTATACTAATATATTGAACTTTGGCTACTTCTTGGACACCAATTTTGTCTACATTTCTTCAAATTCCCATTTGTACCAAAACAGGACGATTTTCTTCCCAAAGTTTCAAAACTATAGTTAGGACTATATATTGGGTAGAATCCATTCTAAAGGGCTTCAAAGCTATAATTAGACTATCATACTAATATATTTATTTTTGGTTACTCATTGGTCACCAATTTTGTCTACATTTCCTCAAATTCCTATTTGTACCAAAACGGGACGATTTTCTTCCCAAAGTTTCAAAACTATAATTAGGACATATATTGGGTAGAATCCATTCTAAAGGGCTTCAAAGCTATATTTAGACTATTATACTAATATATTGAATTTTGGTTACTCCTTGGTCACCAATTTTGTCTACATTTCTTCAAATTCCCATTTGTACAAAAACGGGACGATTATCTTCCCAAAGATTCAAAACTATAGTTAGAACTATATGTTGGGTAGAATCTATTCTAAGGGGATTCAAAGCTATATTTAGACTATTATACTAACATATTGAATTTTGGTTACTCCGTGGTCACCAATTTTGTCTACATTTCTTCAAATTCCCATTTGTACCAAAACGGGACGATTTTCTTCCCAAAGTTTCAAAACTATAGTTACGACTATATATTGGGTTGAATGCATTCTGAAGGGGTTCAAAGCTATATTTATACTATTATACTAATATATTGAACTTTGGTTACTCCTTGGTCACCAATTTTGTCTACATTTCTTCAAATTCCCTTTTGTACCAAAACGAGACGATTTTCTTCCCAATGTTTCAAAACTATAGTTAGGACTATATATTGGGTAGAATCCATTCTTAAGGGCTTCAAAACAATATTTAGACTATTGTAATAATATATTGAATTTTGGTTACTCCTTGGTCACCAATTTTGTCTACATTTCTTCAAATTCCCATTTGTACCAAAACGGGACGATTTTCTTCCCAAAGTTTCAAAACTATAGTTAGGACTATATATTGGGTAGAATCCATGCTTAAGGGCTTCAAAGCTATATTTAGACTATTATACTAATATATTGAACTTTGGCTACTTCTTGGTGAGCCAATTTTGTGTAAATTTCTTCAAATTCCCATTTGTACCAAAACAGGACGATTTTCTTCCCAATGTTTCAAAACTATAGTTAGGACTATATATTGGTTAGAATCCATTATAAAGGGGTTCAAAGCTATATTTAGACTATTATACTAATATATTTAACTTTGGTTACTTCTTGGCGAGCCAATTTTGTGTAAAATTCTTCAAATTCCAATTTGTACCAAAACGGGATGATTTTCTTCCCAAAGTTTCAAAACTATAGTTAGGACTATATATTGGGTGGAATCCATTCTAAAGGGCTTCAAAGCTATGTTTAGACTATTATACTAATATATTGAACTTTTGTTACTCCTTGGTCACCAATTTTGTTTAGATTTCTTCAAATTCCCATTTGTACCAAAACGAGACGATTTTCTTCCCAAAGTTTCAAAACTATAGTTACGACTATATATTGGGTAGAATTCATGCTTAAGGGCTTCAAAGCTATATTTATACTATTATACTAATATATTGAACTTTGGTTACTTCTTGGTGAGCCAATTTTGTGTAAATTTCTTCAAATTCCCATTTGTACCAAAACAATACGATTTTCTTTCCAAAGTTTCAAAACTATAGTTAGGACTATATATTGGTTAGAATCCATTCTAAAGGGGTTCAAAGCTATATTTAGACTATTATACTAATATATTTAACTTTGGTTACTTCTTGGTGAGCCAATTTTGTGTAAATTTCTTCAAATTCCTATTTGTACCAAAATGGGACAATTTTCTTCCCAAAGTTTCAAAACTATAGTTAGGACTATATATTGGTTAGAATCCATTCTAAAGGGCTTCAAAGCTATATTTAGACTATTATACTAATATATTTAACTTTGGTTACTTCTTGGTGAGCCAATTTTGTTTAAATTTCTTCAAATTCCCATTTGTACCAAAACAATACGATTTTCTTCCCAAAGTTTCAAAACTATAGTTAGGACTATATATTGGTTAGAATCCATTCTAAAGGGCTTCAAAGCTATATTTAGACTATTATACTAATATATTGTACTTTGGTTACTCCATGGTCACCAATTTTGTCTACATTTCTTCAAATTCCCTTTTGTTCCAAAACGAGACGATTTTCTTCCCAAAGTTTTAAAACTATAGTTACGACTATATATTGGGTAGAATTCATGCTTAAGGGCTTCAAAGCTATATTTAGACTATTATACTAATATATTGAACTTTCGTTACTGCTTGGTGAGCCAATTTTGTGTAAATTTCTTCAAATTCCCATTTGTACCAAAACAATACGATTTTCTTTCCAAAGTTTCAAAACTATAGTTAGGACTATATATTGGTTAGAATCCATTCTAAAGGGCTTCAAAGCTATATTTAGACTATTATACTAATATATTGAACTTTTGTTACTCCTTGGTCACCAATTTTGTCTACATTTCTTGAAATTCCCATTTGTACCAAAACGAGACGATTTTCTTCCCAAATTTTCAAAACTATAGTTACGACTATTTATTGGGTAGAATTTATTCTAAAGGGGTTCAAAGCTTTATTTAGACTATTATACTAATATATTGAACTTTGGTTACTCCTTAGTCACCAATTATGTCTACATTTCTTCAAATTCCCTTTTGTACCAAAACGAGACGATTTTCTTCCCAATGTTTCAAAACTATAGTGAGGACTATATATTGGGTAGAATCCATTCTTAAGGGCTTCAAAACAATATTTAGACTATTATAATAATATATTGAATTTTGGTTACTCCTTGGTCACCAATTTTGTCTACATTTCTTCAAATTCCCATTTGTACCAAAACGGGACGATTTTCTTGCCAAAGTTTCAAAACTATAGTTACGACTATATATTGGGTTGAATGCATTCTGAAGGGGTTCAAAGCTATATTTATACTATTATACTAATATATTGAACTTTGGTTACTCCTTGGTCACCAATTTTGTCTACATTTCTTCAAATTCCCTTTTGTACCAAAACGAGACGATTTTCTTCCCAAAGTTTCAAAAATATAGTTAGGACTATATATTAGGTAGAATCCATGCTTAAGGGCTTCAAAGCTATATTTAGACTATTATACTAATATATTGAACTTTGGCTACTTCTTGGTGAGCCAATTTTGTGTAAATTTCTTCAAATTCCCATTTGTACCAAAACAGGACGATTTTCTTCCCAATTTTTCAAAACTATAGTTAGGACTATATATTGGTTAGAATCCATTCTAAAGGGGTTCAAAGCTATATTTAGACTATTATACTAATATATTTAACTTTGGTTACTTCTTGGCGAGCCAATTTTGTGTAAAATTCTTCAAATTCCAATTTGTACCAAAACGGGACGATTTTCTTCCCAAAGTTTCAAAACTATAGTTAGGACTATATATTGGGTAGAATCCATTCTAAAGGGCTTCAAAGCTATGTTTAGACTATTATACTAATATATTGAACTTTTGTTACTCCTTGGTCACCAATTTTGTTTAGATTTCTTCAAATTCCCATTTGTACCAAAACGAGACGATTTTCTTCCCAAAGTTTCAAAACTATAGTTACGACTATATATTGGGTAGAATTCATGCTTAAGGGCTTCAAAGCTATATTTATACTATTATACTAATATATTGAACTTTGGTTACTTCTTGGTGAGCCAATTTTGTGTAAATTTCTTCAAATTCCCATTTGTACCAAAACAATACGATTTTCTTTCCAAAGTTTCAAAACTATAGTTAGGACTATATATTGGTTAGAATCCATTCTAAAGGGGTTCAAAGCTATATTTAGACTATTATACTAATATATTTAACTTTGGTTACTTCTTGGTGAGCCAATTTTGTGTAAATTTCTTCAAATTCCTATTTGTACCAAAATGGGACAATTTTCTTCCCAAAGTTTCAAAACTATAGTTAGGACTATATATTGGTTAGAATCCATTCTAAAGGGCTTCAAAGCTATATTTAGACTATTATACTAATATATTTAACTTTGGTTACTTCTTGGTGAGCCAATTTTGTTTAAATTTCTTCAAATTCCCATTTGTACCAAAACAATACGATTTTCTTCCCAAAGTTTCAAAACTATAGTTAGGACTATATATTGGTTAGAATCCATTCTAAAGGGCTTCAAAGCTATATTTAGACTATTATACTAATATATTGTACTTTGGTTACTCCATGGTCACCAATTTTGTCTACATTTCTTCAAATTCCCTTTTGTTCCAAAACGAGACGATTTTCTTCCCAAAGTTTTAAAACTATAGTTACGACTATATATTGGGTAGAATTCATGCTTAAGGGCTTCAAAGCTATATTTAGACTATTATACTAATATATTGAACTTTGGTTACTGCTTGGTGAGCCAATTTTGTGTAAATTTCTTCAAATTCCCATTTGTACCAAAACAATACGATTTTCTTTCCAAAGTTTCAAAACTATAGTTAGGACTATATATTGGTTAGAATCCATTCTAAAGGGCTTCAAAGCTATATTTAGACTATTATACTAATATATTGAACTTTTGTTACTCCTTGGTCACCAATTTTGTCTACATTTCTTGAAATTCCCATTTGTACCAAAACGAGACGATTTTCTTCCCAAATTTTCAAAACTATAGTTACGACTATTTATTGGGTAGAATTTATTCTAAAGGGGTTCAAAGCTTTATTTAGACTATTATACTAATATATTGAACTTTGGTTACTCCTTAGTCACCAATTATGTCTACATTTCTTCAAATTCCCTTTTGTACCAAAACGAGACGATTTTCTTCCCAATGTTTCAAAACTATAGTGAGGACTATATATTGGGTAGAATCCATTCTTAAGGGCTTCAAAACAATATTTAGACTATTATAATAATATATTGAATTTTGGTTACTCCTTGGTCACCAATTTTGTCTACATTTCTTCAAATTCCCATTTGTACCAAAACGGGACGATTTTCTTGCCAAAGTTTCAAAACTATAGTTACGACTATATATTGGGTTGAATGCATTCTGAAGGGGTTCAAAGCTATATTTATACTATTATACTAATATATTGAACTTTGGTTACTCCTTGGTCACCAATTTTGTCTACATTTCTTCAAATTCCCTTTTGTACCAAAACGAGACGATTTTCTTCCCAAAGTTTCAAAAATATAGTTAGGACTATATATTAGGTAGAATCCATGCTTAAGGGCTTCAAAGCTATATTTAGACTATTATACTAATATATTGAACTTTGGCTACTTCTTGGTGAGCCAATTTTGTGTAAATTTCTTCAAATTCCCATTTGTACCAAAACAGGACGATTTTCTTCCCAATTTTTCAAAACTATAGTTAGGACTATATATTGGTTAGAATCCATTCTAAAGGGGTTCAAAGCTATATTTAGACTATTATACTAATATATTTAACTTTGGTTACTTCTTGGCGAGCCAATTTTGTGTAAAATTCTTCAAATTCCAATTTGTACCAAAACGGGACGATTTTCTTCCCAAAGTTTCAAAACTATAGTTAGGACTATATATTGGGTAGAATCCATTCTAAAGGGCTTCAAAGCTATGTTTAGACTATTATACTAATATATTGAACTTTTGTTACTCCTTGGTCACCAATTTTGTCTAGATTTCTTCAAATTCCCATTTGTACCAAAACGAGACGATTTTCTTCCCAAAGTTTCAAAACTATAGTTACGACTATATATTGGGTAGAATTCATGCTTAAGAGCTTCAAAGCTATATTTACACTATTATACTAATATATTGAACTTTGGTTACTTCTTGGTGAGCCAATTTTGTGTAAATTTCTTCAAATTCCCATTTGTACCAAAACAATACGATTTTCTTCCCAAAGTTTCAAAACTATAGTTAGGACTATATATTGGTTAGAATCCATTCTAAAGGGGTTCAAAGCTATATTTAGACTATTATACTAATATATTTAACTTTGGTTACTTCTTGGTGAGCCAATTTTGTGTAAATTTCTTCAAATTCCCATTTGTACCAAAACGGGACGATTTTCTTGCCAAAGTTTCAAAACTATAGTTACGACTATATATTGGGTTGAATGCATTCTGAAGGGGTTCAAAGCTATATTTATACTATTATACTAATATATTGAACTTTGGTTACTCCTTGGTCACCAATTTTGTCTACATTTCTTCAAATTCCCTTTTGTACCAAAACGAGACGATTTTCTTCCGAAAGTTTCAAAAATATAGTTTAGACTATATATTAGGTAGAATCCATGCTTAAGGGCTTCAAAGCTATATTTAGACTATTATACTAATATATTGAACTTTGGCTACTTCTTGGTGAGCCAATTTTGTGTAAATTTCTTCAAATTCCCATTTGTACCAAAACAGGACGATTTTCTTCCCAATGTTTCAAAACTATAGTTAGGACTATATATTGGTTAGAATCCATTATAAAGGGGTTCAAAGCTATATTTAGACTATTATACTAATATATTTAACTTTGGTTACTTCTTGGCGAGCCAATTTTGTGTAAAATTCTTCAAATTCCAATTTGTACCAAAACGGGATGATTTTCTTCCCAAAGTTTCAAAACTATAGTTAGGACTATATATTGGGTGGAATCCATTCTAAAGGGCTTCAAAGCTATGTTTAGACTATTATACTAATATATTGAACTTTTGTTACTCCTTGGTCACCAATTTTGTTTAGCTTTCTTCAAATTCCCATTTGTACCAAAACGAGACGATTTTCTTCCCAAAGTTTCAAAACTATAGTTACGACTATATATTGGGTAGAATTCATGCTTAAGGGCTTCAAAGCTATATTTATACTATTATACTAATATATTGAACTTTGGTTACTTCTTGGTGAGCCAATTTTGTGTAAATTTCTTCAAATTCCCATTTGTACCAAAACAATACGATTTTCTTCCCAAAGTTTCAAAACTATAGTTAGGACTATATATTGGTTAGAATCCATTCTAAAGGGGTTCAAAGCTATATTTAGACTATTATACTAATATATTTAACTTTGGTTACTTCTTGGTGAGCCAATTTTGTGTAAATTTCTTCAAATTCCTATTTGTACCAAAATGGGACAATTTTCTTCCCAAAGTTTCAAAACTATAGTTAGGACTATATATTGGTTAGAATCCATTCTAAAGGGCTTCAAAGCTATATTTAGACTATTATACTAATATATTTAACTTTGGTTACTTCTTGGTGAGCCAATTTTGTTTAAATTTCTTCAAATTCCCATTTGTACCAAAACAATACGATTTTCTTCCCAAAGTTTCAAAACTATAGTTAGGACTATATATTGGTTAGAATCCATTCTAAAGGGCTTCAAAGCTATATTTAGACTATTATACTAATATATTGTACTTTGGTTACTCCATGGTCACCAATTTTGTCTACATTTCTTCAAATTCCCTTTTGTACCAAAACGAGACGATTTTCTTCCCAAAGTTTTAAAACTATAGTTACGACTATATATTGGGTAGAATTCATGCTTAAGGGCTTCAAAGCTATATTTAGACTATTATACTAATATATTGAACTTTGGTTACTGCTTGGTGAGCCAATTTTGTGTAAATTTCTTCAAATTCCCATTTGTACCAAAACAATACGATTTTCTTTCCAAAGTTTCAAAACTATAGTTAGGACTATATATTGGTTAGAATCCATTCTAAAGGGCTTCAAAGCTATATTTAGACTATTATACTAATATATTGAACTTTTGTTACTCCTTGGTCACCAATTTTGTCTACATTTCTTGAAATTCCCATTTGTACCAAAACGAGACGATTTTCTTCCCAAAGTTTCAAAACTATAGTTACGACTATTTATTGGGTAGAATTTATTCTAAAGGGGTTCAAAGCTTTATTTAGACTATTATACTAATATATTGAACTTTGGTTACTCCTTAGTCACCAATTATGTCTACATTTCTTCATATTCCCATTTGTACCAAAACGGGACAATTTTCTTCCCAAAGTTTCAAAAATATAGTTAGGACTATATATTAGGTAGAATCCATGCTTAAGGGCTTCAAAGCTATATTTAGACTATTATACTAATATATTGAACTTTGGCTACTTCTTGGTGAGCCAATTTTGTGTAAATTTCTTCAAATTCCCATTTGTACCAAAACAGGACGATTTTCTTCCCAATGTTTCAAAACTATAGTTAGGACTATATATTGGTTAGAATCCATTCTAAAGGGGTTCAAAGCTATATTTAGACTATTATACTAATATATTTAACGTTGGTTACTTCTTGGCGAGCCAATTTTGTGTAAAATTCTTCAAATTCCAATTTGTACCAAAACGGGACGATTTTCTTCCCAAAGTTTCAAAACTATAGTTAGGACTATATATTGGGTAGAATCCATTCTAAAACGCTTCAAAGCTATATTTAGACTATTATACTAATATATTGTACTTTGGTTACTCCTTGGTCACCAATTTTGTCTACATTTCTTCAAATTCCCTTTTGTACCAAAACGAGACGATTTTCTTCCCAAAGTTTCAAAACTATAGTTAGGACTATATATTGGGTAGAATCCATTCTAAAGGGCTTCAAAGCTATGTTTAGACTATTATAATAATATATTGAACTTTTGTTACTCCTTGGTCACCAATTTTGTCTACATTTCTTCAAATTCCCATTTGTACCAAAACGAGACGATTTTCTTCCCAAAGTTTCAAAACTATAGTTACGACTATATATTGGGTAGAATTCATGCTTAAGGGCTTCAAAGCTATATTTAGACTATTATACTAATATATTGAACTTTGGTTACTTCTTGGTGAGCCAATTTTGTGTAAATTTCTTCAAATTTCCATTTGTACCAAAACAATACGATTTTCTTCCCAAAGTTTCAAAACTATAGTTAGGACTATATATTGGTTAGAATCCATTCTAAAGGGGTTCAAAGCTATATTTAGACTATTATACTAATATATTTAACTTTGGTTACTTCTAGGTGAGCCAATTTTGTGTAAATTTCTTCAAATTCCCATTTGTACCAAAATGGGACGATTTTCTTCCCAAAGTTTCAAAACTATAGTTAGGACTATATATTGGTTAGAATCCATACTAAAGGGCTTCAAAGCTATATTTAGACTATTATACTAATATATTTAACTTTGGTTACTTCTTGGTGAGCCAATTTTGTTTAAATTTCTTCAAATTCCCATTTGTACCAAACAATACGATTTTCTTCCAAAAGTTTCAAAACTATATTTAGGACTATATATTGGTTAGAATCCATTCTAAAGGGCTTCAAAGCTATATTTAGACTATTATACTAATATATTGTACTTTGGTTACTCCATGGTCACCAATTTTGTCTACATTTCTTCAAATTCCCTTTTGTACCAAAACGAGACGATTTTCTTCCCAAAGTTTTAAAACTATAGTTACGACTATATATTGGGTAGAATTCATGCTTAAGGGCTTCAAAGCTATATTTAGACTATTATACTAATATATTGAACTTTGGTTACTGCTTGGTGAGCCAGTTTTGTGTAAATTTCTTCAAATTCACATTTGTACCAAAACAATACGATTTTCTTCCCAAAGTTTCAAAACTATAGTTAGGACTATATATTGGTTAGAATCCATTCTAAAGGGCTTCAAAGCTATATTTAGACTATTATACTAATATATTGAACTTTTGTTACTCCTTGGTCACCAATTTTGTCTACATTTCTTGAAATTCCCATTTGTACCAAAACGAGACGATTTTCTTCCCAAAGTTTCAAAACTATAGTTACGACTATTTATTGGGTAGAATTTATTCTAAAGGGGTTCAAAGCTTTATTTAGACTATTATACTAATATATTGAACTTTGGTTACTCCTTAGTCACCAATTATGTCTACATTTCTTCAAATTCCAATTTGTACCAAAACGGGACGATTATCTTCCCAAAGTTTCAAAACTATAGTTAGGACTATATATTGGGTAGAATCCATTCTAAAGGGCTTCAAAGCTATATTTAGACTATTATACTAATATATTGTACTTTGGTTACTCCTTGGTCACCAATTTTGTCTACATTTCTTCAAATTCCCTTTTGTACCAAAACGAGACGATTTTCTTCCCAAAGTTTCAAAACTATAGTTACGACTATATATTGGGTAGAATTCATGCTTAAGGGCTTCAAAGCTATATTTAGACTATTATACTGATATATTGAACTTTGGTTACTTCTTGGTGAGCCAATTTTGTGTAAATTTCTTCAAATTTCCATTTGTACCAAAACAATACGATTTTCTTCCCAAAGTTTCAAAACTATAGTTAGGACTATATATTGGTTAGAATCCATTCTAAAGGGGTTCAAAGCTATATTTAGACTATTATACTAATATATTTAACTTTGGTTACTTCTAGGTGAGCCAATTTTGTGTAAATTTCTTCAAATTCCCATTTGTACCAAAATGGGACGATTTTCTTCCCAAAGTTTCAAAACTATAGTTAGGACTATATACTGGTTAGAATCCATTCTAAAGGGGTTCAAAACTATATTTAGACTATTATACTAATATATTGAACTTTGGTTACTGCTTGGTGAGACGATTTTGTTTAAATTTCTTCAAATTCCCATTTGTACCAAAACAATACGATTTTCTTCCCAAAGTTTCAAAACTATAGTTAGGACTATATATTGGTTAGAATCCATTCTAAAGGGCTTCAAAGCTATATTTAGACTATTATACTAATATATTGTACTTTGGTTACTCTTTGGTCACCAATTTTGTCTACATTTCTTCAAATTCCCTTTTGTACCAAAACGAGACGATTTTCTTCCCAAAGTTTTAAAACTATAGTTACGACTATATATTGGGTAGAATTCATGCTTAAGGGCTTCAAAGCTATATTTAGACTATTATACTAATATATTTAACTTTGGTTACTTCTTGGCGAGCCAATTTTGTGTAAAATTCTTCAAATTCCAATTTGTACCAAAACGGGACGATTTTCTTCCCAAAGTTTCAAAACTATAGTTAGGACTATATATTGGGTAGAATCCATTCTAAAGGGCTTCAAAGCTATGTTTAGACTATTATACTAATATATTGAACTTTTGTTACTCCTTGGTCACCAATTTTGTCTACATTTCTTCAAATTCCCATTTGTACCAAAACGAGACGATTTTCTTCCCAAAGTTTCAAAACTATAGTTACGACTATATATTGGGTAGAATTCATGCTTAAGGGCTTCAAAGCTATATTTAGACTATTATACTAATATATTGAACTTTGGTTACTTCTTGGTGAGCCAATTTTGTGTAAATTTCATCAAATTCCCATTTGTACCAAAACAATACGATTTTCTTCCCAAAGTTTCAAAACTATAGTTAGGACTATATACTGGTTAGAATCCATTCTAAAGGGGTTCAAAGCTATATTTAGACTATTATACTAATATATTGAACTTTGGTTACTGCTTGGTGAGCCGATTTTGTTTAAATTTCTTCAAATTCCCATTTGTACCAAAATAATACGATTTTCTTCCCAAAGTTTCAAAACTATAGTTAGGACTATATATTGGTTAGAATCCATTCTAAAGGGCTTCAAAGCTATATTTAGACTATCATACTAATATATTGTACTTTGGTTACACTTTGGTCACCAATTTTGTCTACATTTCTTCAAATTCCCTTTTGTACCAAAACGAGACGATTTTCTTCCCAAAGTTTTAAAACTATAGTTACGACTATATATTGGGTAGAATTCATGCTTAAGGGCTTCAAAGCTATATTTAGACTATTATACTAATATATTGAACTTTGGTTACTGCTTGGTGAGCCAATTTTGTGTAAATTTCTTCAAATTCCCATTTGTACCAAAACAATACGATTTTCTTCCCAAAGTTTCAAAACTATAGTTAGGACTATATATTGGTTAGAATCCATTCTAAAGGGCTTCAAAGCTATATTTAGACTATTATACTAATATATTGAACTTTTGTTACTCCTTGGTCACAAATTTTGTCTACATTTCTTGAAATTCCCATTTGTACCAAAACGAGACGATTTTCTTCCCAAAGTTTCAAAACTATAGTTACGACTATATATTGGGTAGAAATCATTCTAAAGGGGTTCAAAGCTTTATTTAGACTATTATACTAATATATTGAACTTTGGTTACTCCTTAGTCACCAATTATGTCTACATTTCTTCATATTCCCATTTGTACCAAAACGGGACAATTTTCTTCCCAAAGTTTCAAAACTATAGTTACGACTATATATTGGGTAGAATTCATGCTTAAGGGCTTCAAAGCTATATTTAGACTATTATACTAATATATTGAACTTTGGTTACTTCTTGGTGAGCCAATTTTGTGTAAATTTCTTCAAATTCCCATTTGTACCAAAACAATACGATTTTCTTCCCAAAGTTTCAAAACTATAGTTAGGACTATATATTGGTTAGAATCCATTCTAAAGGGGTTCAAAGCTATATTTAGACTATTATACTAATATATTTAACTTTGGTTACTTCTTGGTGAGCCAATTTTGTGTAAATTTCTTCAAATTCCCATTTGTACCAAAATGGGACGATTTTCTTCCCAAAGTTTCAAAACTATAGTTAGGACTATATACTGGTTAGAATCCATTCTAAAGGGGTTCAAAGCTATATTTAGACTATTATACTAGTATATTTAACTTTGGTTACTTCTTGGTGAGCCAATTTTGTTTAAATTTCTTCAAATTCCCATTTGTACCAAAACAATACGATTTTCTTCCCAAAGTTTCAAAACTATAGTTAGGACTATATATTGGTTAGAATCCATTCTAAAGGGCTTCAAAGCTATATTTAGACTATTATACTAATATATTGTACTTTGGTTACTCCTTGGTCACCAATTTTGTCTACATTTCTTCAAATTCCCTTTTGTACCAACACGAGACGATTTTCTTCCCAAAGTTTTAAAACTATAGTTACGACTATATATTGGGTAGAATTCATGCTTAAGGGCTTCAAAGCTATATTTAGACTATTATACTAATATATTGAACTTTGGTTACTGCTTGGTGAGCCAATTTTGTGTAAATTTCTTCAAATTCCCATTTGTACAAAAACAATACGATTTTCTTCCCAAAGTTTCAAAACTATAGTTAGGACTATATATTGGTTAGAATCCATTCTAAAGGGTTCAAAGCTATATTTAGACTATTATACTAATATATTGAACTTTTGTTACTCCTTGGTCACCATTTTTGTCTACATTTCTTGAAATTCCCATTTGTACCAAAACGAGACGATTTTCTTCCCAAAGTTTCAAAACTATAGTTACGACTATATATTGGGTAGAATTCATTCTAAAGGGGTTCAAAGCTTTATTTAGACTATTATACTAATATATTGAACTTTGGTTACTCCTTAGTCACCAATTATGTCTACATTTCTTCATATTCCCATTTGTACCAAAACGGGACAATTTTCTTCCCAAAGTTTCAAAACTATAGTTACGACTATATATTGGGTAGAATTCATGCTTAAGGGCTTCAAAGCTATATTTAGACTATTATACTAATATATTGAACTTTGGTTACTTCTTGGTGAGCCAATTTTGTGTAAATTTCTTCAAATTCCCATTTGTACCAAAACAATACGATTTTCTTCCCAAAGTTTCAAAACTATAGTTAGGACTATATATTGGTTAGAATCCATTCTAAAGGGGTTCAAAGCTATATTTAGACTATTATACTAATATATTTAACTTTGGTTACTTCTTGGTGAGCCAATTTTGTGTAAATTTCTTCAAATTCCCATTTGTACCAAAACAATACGATTTTCTTCCCAAAGTTTCAAAACTATAGTTAGGACTATATATTGGTTAGAATCCATTCTAAAGGGCTTCAAAGCTATATTTAGACTATTATACTAATATATTGTACTTTGGTTACTCCTTGGTCACCAATTTTGTCTACATTTCTTCAAATTCCCTTTTGTACCAACACGAGACGATTTTCTTCCCAAAGTTTCAAAACTATAGTTACGACTATATATTGGGTAGAATTCATTCTAAAGGGGTTCAAAGCTTTATTTAGACTATTATACTAATATATTGAACTTTGGTTACTCCTTAGTCACCAATTATGTCTACATTTCTTCATATTCCCATTTGTACCAAAACGGGACAATTTTCTTCCCAAAGTTTCAAAAATATAGTTAGGACTATATATTAGGTAGAATCCATGCTTAAGGGGTTCAAAGCTATATTTAGACTATTATACTAATATATTGAACTTTGGTTACTGCTTGGTGAGCCAATTTTGTGTAAATTTCTTCAAATTCCCATTTGTACCAAAACAATACGATTTTCTTCCCAAAGTTTCAAAACTATAGTTAGGACTATATATTGGCTAGAATCCATTCTAAAGGGCTTCAAAGCTATATTTAGACTATTATACTAATATATTGAACTTTTGTTACTCCTTGGTCACAAATTTTGTCTACATTTCTTGAAATTCCCATTTGTACCAAAACGAGACGATTTTCTTCCCAAAGTTTCAAAACTATAGTTACGACTATATATTGGGTAGAATCCATTCTAAAGGGCTTCAAAGCTATATTTAGACTATTATACTAATATATTTAACTTTGGTTACTTCTTGGTGAGCCAATTTTGTTTAAATTTCTTCAAATTCCCATTTGTACCAAAACAATACAATTTTCTTCCCAAAGTTTCAAAAATATAGTTAGGACTATATATTAGGTAGAATCCATTCCTAAGGGCTTCAAAGCTATATTTAGACTATTATACTAATATATTGAACTTTGGCTACTTCTTGGCGAGCCTATTTTGTGTAAAATTCTTCAAATTCCAATTTGTACCAAAACGGGACGATTTTCTTCCCAAATTTCAAAACTATAGTTAGGACTATATATTGGTTAGAATCCATTCTAAAGGGTTCAAAGCTATATTTAGACTATTATACTAATATATTGAACTTTTGTTACTCCTTGGTCACCAATTTTGTCTACATTTCTTGAAATTCCCATTTGTACCAAAACGAGACGATTTTCTTCCCAAAGTTTCAAAACTATAGTTACGACTATATATTGGGTAGAATTCATTCTAACGGGGTTCAAAGCTTTATTTAGACTATTATACTAATATATTGAACTTTGGTTACTCCTTAGTCACCAATTATGTCTACATTTCTTCATATTCCCATTTGTACCAAAACGGGACAATTTTCTTCCCAAAGTTTCAAAAATATAGTTAGGACTATATATTAGGTAGAATCCATGCTTAAGGGGTTCAAAGCTATATTTAGACTATTATACTAATATATTGAACTTTGGTTACTGCTTGGTGAGCCAATTTTGTGTAAATTTCTTCAAATTCCCATTTGTACCAAAACAATACGATTTTCTTCCCAAAGTTTCAAAACTATAGTTAGGACTATATATTGGTTAGAATCCATTCTAAAGGGCTTCAAAGCTATATTTAGACTATTATACTAATATTTCGAACTTTTGTTACTCCTTGGTCACAAATTTTGTCTACATTTCTTGAAATTCCCATTTGTACCAAAACGAGACGATTTTCTTCCCAAAGTTTCAAAACTATAGTTACGACTATATATTGGGTAGAAATCATTCTAAAGGGGTTCAAAGCTTTATTTAGACTATTATACTAATATATTGAACTTTGGTTACTCCTTAGTCACCAATTATGTCTACATTTCTTCATATTCCCATTTGTACCAAAACGGGACAATTTTCTTCCCAAAGTTTCAAAAATATAGTTAGGACTATATATTAGGTAGAATCCATGCTTAAGGGCTTCAAAGCTATATTTAGACTATTATACTAATATATTGAACTTTGGCTACTTCTTGGCGAGCCAATTTTGTGTAAAATTCTTCAAATTCCAATTTGTACCAAAACGGGACGATTTTCTTCCCAAAGTTTCAAAACTATAGTTAGGACTATATATTGGGTAGAATCCATTCTAAAGGGCTTCAAAGCTATATTTAGACTATTATACTAATATATTGTACTTTGGTTACTCCTTGGTCACCAATTTTGTCTACATTTCTTCAAATTCCCATTTGTACCAAAACCAGACGATTTTCTTCCCAAAGTTTCAAAACTATAGTTAGGACTATATATTGGTTAGAATCCATTCTAAAGGGCTTCAAAGCTATATTTAGACTATTATACTAATATATTGAACTTTGGTTACTTCTTGGTGAGCCAATTTTGTGTAAATTTCTTCAAATTCCCATTTGTACCAAAACAATATGATTTTCTTCCCAAAGTTTCAAAACTATAGTTAGGACTATATATTGGTTAGAATCCATTCTAAAGGGGTTCAAAGCTATATTTAGACTATTATACTAATATATTTAACTTTGGTTACTTCTTGGTGAGCCAATTTTGTGTAAATTTCTTCAAATTCCCATTTGTACCAAAATGGGACGATTTTCTTCCCAAAGTTTCAAAACTATAGTTAGGACTATATACTGGTTAGAATCCATTCTAAAGGGGTTCAAAGCTATATTTAGACTATTATACTAGTATATTTAACTTTGGTTACTTCTTGGTGAGCCAATTTTGTTTAAATTTCTTCAAATTCCCATTTGTACCAAAACAATACGATTTTCTTCCCAAAGTTTCAAAACTATAGTTAGGACTATATATTGGTTAGAATCCATTCTAAAGGGCTTCAAAGCTATATTTAGACTATTATACTAATATATTGTACTTTGGTTACTCCTTGGTCACCAATTTTGTCTACATTTCTTCAAATTCCCTTTTGTACCAACACGAGACGATTTTCTTCCCAAAGTTTTAAAACTATAGTTACGACTATATATTGGGTAGAATTCATGCTTAAGGGCTTCAAAGCTATATTTAGACTATTATACTAATATATTGAACTTTGGTTACTGCTTGGTGAGCCAATTTTGTGTAAATTTCTTCAAATTCCCATTTGTACAAAAACAATACGATTTTCTTCCCAAAGTTTCAAAACTATAGTTAGGACTATATATTGGTTAGAATCCATTCTAAAGGGTTCAAAGCTATATTTAGACTATTATACTAATATATTGAACTTTTGTTACTCCTTGGTCACCATTTTTGTCTACATTTCTTGAAATTCCCATTTGTACCAAAACGAGACGATTTTCTTCCCAAAGTTTCAAAACTATAGTTACGACTATATATTGGGTAGAATTCATTCTAAAGGGGTTCAAAGCTTTATTTAGACTATTATACTAATATATTGAACTTTGGTTACTCCTTAGTCACCAATTATGTCTACATTTCTTCATATTCCCATTTGTACCAAAACGGGACAATTTTCTTCCCAAAGTTTCAAAACTATAGTTACGACTATATATTGGGTAGAATTCATGCTTAAGGGCTTCAAAGCTATATTTAGACTATTATACTAATATATTGAACTTTGGTTACTTCTTGGTGAGCCAATTTTGTGTAAATTTCTTCAAATTCCCATTTGTACCAAAACAATACGATTTTCTTCCCAAAGTTTCAAAACTATAGTTAGGACTATATATTGGTTAGAATCCATTCTAAAGGGGTTCAAAGCTATATTTAGACTATTATACTAATATATTTAACTTTGGTTACTTCTTGGTGAGCCAATTTTGTGTAAATTTCTTCAAATTCCCATTTGTACCAAAACAATACGATTTTCTTCCCAAAGTTTCAAAACTATAGTTAGGACTATATATTGGTTAGAATCCATTCTAAAGGGCTTCAAAGCTATATTTAGACTATTATACTAATATATTGTACTTTGGTTACTCCTTGGTCACCAATTTTGTCTACATTTCTTCAAATTCCCTTTTGTACCAACACGAGACGATTTTCTTCCCAAAGTTTCAAAACTATAGTTACGACTATATATTGGGTAGAATTCATTCTAAAGGGGTTCAAAGCTTTATTTAGACTATTATACTAATATATTGAACTTTGGTTACTCCTTAGTCACCAATTATGTCTACATTTCTTCATATTCCCATTTGTACCAAAACGGGACAATTTTCTTCCCAAAGTTTCAAAAATATAGTTAGGACTATATATTAGGTAGAATCCATGCTTAAGGGGTTCAAAGCTATATTTAGACTATTATACTAATATATTGAACTTTGGTTACTGCTTGGTGAGCCAATTTTGTGTAAATTTCTTCAAATTCCCATTTGTACCAAAACAATACGATTTTCTTCCCAAAGTTTCAAAACTATAGTTAGGACTATATATTGGCTAGAATCCATTCTAAAGGGCTTCAAAGCTATATTTAGACTATTATACTAATATATTGAACTTTTGTTACTCCTTGGTCACAAATTTTGTCTACATTTCTTGAAATTCCCATTTGTACCAAAACGAGACGATTTTCTTCCCAAAGTTTCAAAACTATAGTTACGACTATATATTGGGTAGAATCCATTCTAAAGGGCTTCAAAGCTATATTTAGACTATTATACTAATATATTTAACTTTGGTTACTTCTTGGTGAGCCAATTTTGTTTAAATTTCTTCAAATTCCCATTTGTACCAAAACAATACAATTTTCTTCCCAAAGTTTCAAAAATATAGTTAGGACTATATATTAGGTAGAATCCATTCCTAAGGGCTTCAAAGCTATATTTAGACTATTATACTAATATATTGAACTTTGGCTACTTCTTGGCGAGCCTATTTTGTGTAAAATTCTTCAAATTCCAATTTGTACCAAAACGGGACGATTTTCTTCCCAAATTTCAAAACTATAGTTAGGACTATATATTGGTTAGAATCCATTCTAAAGGGTTCAAAGCTATATTTAGACTATTATACTAATATATTGAACTTTTGTTACTCCTTGGTCACCAATTTTGTCTACATTTCTTGAAATTCCCATTTGTACCAAAACGAGACGATTTTCTTCCCAAAGTTTCAAAACTATAGTTACGACTATATATTGGGTAGAATTCATTCTAACGGGGTTCAAAGCTTTATTTAGACTATTATACTAATATATTGAACTTTGGTTACTCCTTAGTCACCAATTATGTCTACATTTCTTCATATTCCCATTTGTACCAAAACGGGACAATTTTCTTCCCAAAGTTTCAAAAATATAGTTAGGACTATATATTAGGTAGAATCCATGCTTAAGGGGTTCAAAGCTATATTTAGACTATTATACTAATATATTGAACTTTGGTTACTGCTTGGTGAGCCAATTTTGTGTAAATTTCTTCAAATTCCCATTTGTACCAAAACAATACGATTTTCTTCCCAAAGTTTCAAAACTATAGTTAGGACTATATATTGGTTAGAATCCATTCTAAAGGGCTTCAAAGCTATATTTAGACTATTATACTAATATTTCGAACTTTTGTTACTCCTTGGTCACAAATTTTGTCTACATTTCTTGAAATTCCCATTTGTACCAAAACGAGACGATTTTCTTCCCAAAGTTTCAAAACTATAGTTACGACTATATATTGGGTAGAAATCATTCTAAAGGGGTTCAAAGCTTTATTTAGACTATTATACTAATATATTGAACTTTGGTTACTCCTTAGTCACCAATTATGTCTACATTTCTTCATATTCCCATTTGTACCAAAACGGGACAATTTTCTTCCCAAAGTTTCAAAAATATAGTTAGGACTATATATTAGGTAGAATCCATGCTTAAGGGCTTCAAAGCTATATTTAGACTATTATACTAATATATTGAACTTTGGCTACTTCTTGGCGAGCCAATTTTGTGTAAAATTCTTCAAATTCCAATTTGTACCAAAACGGGACGATTTTCTTCCCAAAGTTTCAAAACTATAGTTAGGACTATATATTGGGTAGAATCCATTCTAAAGGGCTTCAAAGCTATATTTAGACTATTATACTAATATATTGTACTTTGGTTACTCCTTGGTCACCAATTTTGTCTACATTTCTTCAAATTCCCTTTTGTACCAAAACGAGACGATTTTCTTCCCAAAGTTTCAAAACTATAGTTAGGACTATATATTGGGTAGAATCCATTCTAAAGGGCTTCAAAGCTATGTTTAGACTATTATACTAATATATTGAACTTTTGTTACTCCTTGGTCACCAATTTTGTCTACATTTCTTCAAATTCCCATTTGTACCAAAACGAGACGATTTTCTTCCCAAAGTTTCAAAACTATAGTTACGACTATATATTGGGTAGAATTCATGCTTAAGGGCTTCAAAGCTATATTTAGACTATTATACTAATATATTGAACTTTGGTTACTTCTTGGTGAGCAAATTTTGTGTAAATTTCTTCAAATTCCCATTTGTACCAAAATGGGACGATTTTCTTCCCAAAGTTTCAAAACTATAGTTAGGACTATATACTGGTTAGAATCCATTCTAAAGGGGTTCAAAGCTATATTTAGACTATTATACTAGTATATTTAACTTTGGTTACTTCTTGGTGAGCCAATTTTGTTTAAATTTCTTCAAATTCCCATTTGTACCAAAACAATACGATTTTCTTCCCAAAGTTTCAAAACTATAGTTAGGACTATATATTGGTTAGAATCCAATCTAAAGGGCTTCAAAGCTATATTTAGACTATTATACTAATATATTGTACTTTGGTTACTCCTTGGTCACCAATTTTGTCTACATTTCTTCAAATTCCCTTTTGTACCAAAACGAGACGATTTTCTTCCCAAAGTTTTAAAACTATAGTTACGACTACATATTGGGTAGAATTCATGCTTAAGGGCTTCAAAGCTATATTTAGACTATTATACTAATATATTGAACTTTGGTTACTGCTTGGTGAGCCAATTTTGTGTAAATTTCTTCAAATTCCCATTTGTACCAAAACAATACGATTTTCTTCCTTAAGTTTCAAAACTATAGTTAGGACTATATATTGGTTAGAATCCATTCTAAAGGGTTCAAAGCTATATTTAGACTATTATACTAATATATTGAACTTTTGTTACTCCTTGGTCACCAATTTTGTATACATTTCTTGAAATTCCCATTTGTACCAAAACGAGACGATTTTCTTCCCAAAGTTTCAAAACTATAGTTACGACTATATATTGGGTAGAATTCATTCTAAAGGGGTTCAAAGCTTTATTTAGACTATTATACTAATATATTGAACTTTGGTTACTCCTTAGTCACCAATTATGTCTACATTTCTTCATATTCCCATTTGTACCAAAACGGGACAATTTTCTTCCCAAAGTTTCAAAAATATAGTTAGGACTTTATATTAGGTAGAATCCATGCTTAAGGGCTTCAAAGCTATATTTAGATTATTATACTAATATATTGAACTTTGGCTACTTCTTGGTTAGCCAATTTTGTGTAAATTTCTTCAAATTCCCATTTGTACTAAAACAGGACGATTTTCTTCCCAATGTTTCAAAACTATAGTTAGGACTATATATTGGTTAGAATTCATTCTAAAGGGGTTAAAAGCTATATTTAGACTATTATACTAAGATATTTAACTTTGGTTACTTCTTGGCGAGCCAATTTTGTGTAAAATTCTTCAAATTCCAATTTGTACCAAAACGGGAAGATTTTCTTCCCAAAGTTTCAAAACTATAGTTAGGACTATATATTGGTTAGAATCCATTCTAAAGGGGTTCAAAGCTATATTTAGACTATTATACTAATATATTTAACTTTGGTTACTTCTTGGTGAGCCAATTTTGTTTAAATTTCTTCAAATTCCCATTTGTACCAAAACAATACGATTTTCTTCCCAAAGTTTCAAAACTATAGTTAGGACTATATATTGGTTAGAATCCATTCTAAAAGGCTTCAAAGCTATATTTAGACTATTATACTAATATATTGTACTTTGGTTACTCCTTGGTCACCAATTTTGTCTACATTTCTTCAAATTCCCTTTTGTACCAAAACGAGACGATTTTCTTCCCAAAGTTTTAAAACTATAGTTACGACTATATATTTGGTAGAATTCATGCTTAAGGGCTTCAAAGCTATATTTAGACTATTATACTAATATATTGAACTTTGGTTACTGCTTGGTGAGCCAATTTTGTGTAAATTTCTTCAAATTCCCATTTGTACCAAAACAATACGATTTTCTTCCCAAAGTTTCAAAACTATAGTTAGGACTATATATTGGTTAGAATCCGATCTAAAGGGTTCAAAGCTATATTTAGACTATTATACTAATATATTGAACTTTTGTTACTCCTTGGTCACCAATTTTGTCTACATTTCTTGAAATTTCCATTTGTACCAAAACGAGACGATTTTCTTCCCAAAGTTTCAAAACTATAGTTACGACTATATATTGGGTAGAATTCATTCTAAAGGGGTTCAAAGCTTTATTTAGACTATTATACTAATATATTGAACTTTGGTTACTCCTTAGTCACCAATTATGTCTACAATTCTTCATATTCCCATTTGTACCAAAACGGGACAATTTTCTTCCCAAAGTTTCAAAAATATAGTTAGGACTATATATTAGGTAGAATCCATGCTTAAGGGCTTCAAAGCTATATTTAGACTATTATACTAATATATTGAACTTTGGCTACTTCTTGGTGAGCCAATTTTGTGTAAATTTCTTCAAATTCCCATTTGTACTAAAACAGGACGATTTTCTTCCCAATGTTTCAAAACTATAGTTAGGACTATATATTGGTTAGAATTCATTCTAAAGGGGTTAAAAGCTATATTGAGACTATTATACTAATATATTTAACTTTGGTTACTTCTTGGCGAGCCAATTTTGTGTAAAATTCTTCAAATTCCAATTTGTACCAAAACGGGAAGATTTTCTTCCCAAAGTTTCAAAACTATAGTTAGGACTATATATTGGGTAGAATCCATTCTAAAGGGCTTCAAAGCTATATTTAGACTATTATACTAATATATTGTACTTTGGTTACTCCTTGGTCACCAATTTTGTCTACATTTCTTGAAATTCCCATTTGTACCAAAACGAGAAAATTTTCTTCCCAAAGTTTCAAAACTATAGTTACGACTATATATTGGGTAGAATTCATTCTAAAGGGGTTCAAAGCTTTATTTAGACTATTATACTAATATATTGAACTTTGGTTACTCCTTAGTCACCAATTATGTCTACATTTCTTCATATTCCCATTTGTACCAAAACGGGACAATTTTCTTCCCAAAGTTTCAAAAATATAGTTAGGACTTTATATTAGGTAGAATCCATGCTTAAGGGCTTCAAAGCTATATTTAGATTATTATACTAATATATTGAACTTTGGCTACTTCTTGGTTAGCCAATTTTGTGTAAATTTCTTCAAATTCCCATTTGTACTAAAACAGGACGATTTTCTTCCCAATGTTTCAAAACTATAGTTAGGACTATATATTGGGTAGAATTCATTCTAATGGGGTTCAAAGCTATATTTAGACTATTATACTAATATATTGAACTTTGGTTACTTCTTGGTGAGCCAATTTTGTTTAAATTTCTTCAAATTCCCATTTGTACCAAAACAATACGATTTTCTTCCCAAAGTTTCAAAACTATAGTTAGGACTATATATTGGTTAGAATCCAATCTAAAGGGCTTCAAAGCTATATTTAGACTATTATACTAATATATTGTACTTTGGTTACTCCTTGGTCACCAATTTTGTCTACATTTCTTCAAATTCCCTTTTGTACCAAAACGAGACGATTTTCTTCCCAAAGTTTTAAAACTATAGTTACGACTACATATTGGGTAGAATTCATGCTTAAGGGCTTCAAAGCTATATTTAGACTATTATACTAATATATTGAACTTTGGTTACTGCTTGGTGAGCCAATTTTGTGTAAATTTCTTCAAATTCCCATTTGTACCAAAACAATACGATTTTCTTCCTTAAGTTTCAAAACTATAGTTAGGACTATATATTGGTTAGAATCCATTCTAAAGGGTTCAAAGCTATATTTAGACTATTATACTAATATATTGAACTTTTGTTACTCCTTGGTCACCAATTTTGTATACATTTCTTGAAATTCCCATTTGTACCAAAACGAGACGATTTTCTTCCCAAAGTTTCAAAACTATAGTTACGACTATATATTGGGTAGAATTCATTCTAAAGGGGTTCAAAGCTTTATTTAGACTATTATACTAATATATTGAACTTTGGTTACTCCTTAGTCACCAATTATGTCTACATTTCTTCATATTCCCATTTGTACCAAAACGGGACAATTTTCTTCCCAAAGTTTCAAAAATATAGTTAGGACTTTATATTAGGTAGAATCCATGCTTAAGGGCTTCAAAGCTATATTTAGATTATTATACTAATATATTGAACTTTGGCTACTTCTTGGTTAGCCAATTTTGTGTAAATTTCTTCAAATTCCCATTTGTACTAAAACAGGACGATTTTCTTCCCAATGTTTCAAAACTATAGTTAGGACTATATATTGGTTAGAATTCATTCTAAAGGGGTTAAAAGCTATATTTAGACTATTATACTAAGATATTTAACTTTGGTTACTTCTTGGCGAGCCAATTTTGTGTAAAATTCTTCAAATTCCAATTTGTACCAAAACGGGAAGATTTTCTTCCCAAAGTTTCAAAACTATAGTTAGGACTATATATTGGTTAGAATCCATTCTAAAGGGGTTCAAAGCTATATTTAGACTATTATACTAATATATTTAACTTTGGTTACTTCTTGGTGAGCCAATTTTGTTTAAATTTCTTCAAATTCCCATTTGTACCAAAACAATACGATTTTCTTCCCAAAGTTTCAAAACTATAGTTAGGACTATATATTGGTTAGAATCCATTCTAAAAGGCTTCAAAGCTATATTTAGACTATTATACTAATATATTGTACTTTGGTTACTCCTTGGTCACCAATTTTGTCTACATTTCTTCAAATTCCCTTTTGTACCAAAACGAGACGATTTTCTTCCCAAAGTTTTAAAACTATAGTTACGACTATATATTTGGTAGAATTCATGCTTAAGGGCTTCAAAGCTATATTTAGACTATTATACTAATATATTGAACTTTGGTTACTGCTTGGTGAGCCAATTTTGTGTAAATTTCTTCAAATTCCCATTTGTACCAAAACAATACGATTTTCTTCCCAAAGTTTCAAAACTATAGTTAGGACTATATATTGGTTAGAATCCGATCTAAAGGGTTCAAAGCTATATTTAGACTATTATACTAATATATTGAACTTTTGTTACTCCTTGGTCACCAATTTTGTCTACATTTCTTGAAATTTCCATTTGTACCAAAACGAGACGATTTTCTTCCCAAAGTTTCAAAACTATAGTTACGACTATATATTGGGTAGAATTCATTCTAAAGGGGTTCAAAGCTTTATTTAGACTATTATACTAATATATTGAACTTTGGTTACTCCTTAGTCACCAATTATGTCTACAATTCTTCATATTCCCATTTGTACCAAAACGGGACAATTTTCTTCCCAAAGTTTCAAAAATATAGTTAGGACTATATATTAGGTAGAATCCATGCTTAAGGGCTTCAAAGCTATATTTAGACTATTATACTAATATATTGAACTTTGGCTACTTCTTGGTGAGCCAATTTTGTGTAAATTTCTTCAAATTCCCATTTGTACTAAAACAGGACGATTTTCTTCCCAATGTTTCAAAACTATAGTTAGGACTATATATTGGTTAGAATTCATTCTAAAGGGGTTAAAAGCTATATTGAGACTATTATACTAATATATTTAACTTTGGTTACTTCTTGGCGAGCCAATTTTGTGTAAAATTCTTCAAATTCCAATTTGTACCAAAACGGGAAGATTTTCTTCCCAAAGTTTCAAAACTATAGTTAGGACTATATATTGGGTAGAATCCATTCTAAAGGGCTTCAAAGCTATATTTAGACTATTATACTAATATATTGTACTTTGGTTACTCCTTGGTCACCAATTTTGTCTACATTTCTTGAAATTCCCATTTGTACCAAAACGAGAAAATTTTCTTCCCAAAGTTTCAAAACTATAGTTACGACTATATATTGGGTAGAATTCATTCTAAAGGGGTTCAAAGCTTTATTTAGACTATTATACTAATATATTGAACTTTGGTTACTCCTTAGTCACCAATTATGTCTACATTTCTTCATATTCCCATTTGTACCAAAACGGGACAATTTTCTTCCCAAAGTTTCAAAAATATAGTTAGGACTTTATATTAGGTAGAATCCATGCTTAAGGGCTTCAAAGCTATATTTAGATTATTATACTAATATATTGAACTTTGGCTACTTCTTGGTTAGCCAATTTTGTGTAAATTTCTTCAAATTCCCATTTGTACTAAAACAGGACGATTTTCTTCCCAATGTTTCAAAACTATAGTTAGGACTATATATTGGTTAGAATTCATTCTAAAGGGGTTAAAAGCTATATTTAGACTATTATACTAATATATTTAACTTTGGTTACTTCTTGGCGAGCCAATTTTGTGTAAAATTCTTCAAATTCCAATTTGTACCAAAACGGGAAGATTTTCTTCCCAAAGTTTCAAAACTATAGTTAGGACTATATATTGGTTAGAATCCATTCTAAAGGGGTTCAAAGCTATATTTAGACTATTATACTAATATATTTAACTTTGGTTACTTCTTGGTGAGCCAATTTTGTGTAAATTTCTTCAAATTCCCATTTGTACCAAAATGGGACGATTTTCTTCCCAAAGTTTCAAAACTATAGTTAGGACTATATACTGGTTAGAATCCATTCTAAAGGGGTTCAAAGCTATATTTAGACTATTATACTAGTATATTTAACTTTGGTTACTTCTTGGTGAGCCAATTTTGTTTAAATTTCTTCAAATTCCCATTTGTACCAAAACAATACGATTTTCTTCCCAAAGTTTCAAAACTATAGTTAGGACTATATATTGGTTAGAATCCATTCTAAAGGGCTTCAAAGCTATATTTAGACTATTATACTAATATATTGTACTTTGGTTACTCCTTGGTCACCAATTTTGTCTACATTTCTTCAAATTCCCTTTTGTACCAAAACGAGACGATTTTCTTCCCAAAGTTTTAAAACTATAGTTACGACTATATATTTGGTAGAATTCATGCTTAAGGGCTTCAAAGCTATATTTAGACTATTATACTAATATATTGAACTTTGGTTACTGCTTGGTGAGCCAATTTTGTGTAAATTTCTTCAAATTCCCATTTGTACCAAAACAATACGATTTTCTTCCCAAAGTTTCAAAACTATAGTTAGGACTATATATTGGTTAGAATCCGATCTAAAGGGTTCAAAGCTATATTTAGACTATTATACTAATATATTGAACTTTTGTTACTCCTTGGTCACCAATTTTGTCTACATTTCTTGAAATTTCCATTTGTACCAAAACGAGACGATTTTCTTCCCAAAGTTTCAAAACTATAGTTACGACTATATATTGGGTAGAATTCATTCTAAAGGGGTTCAAAGCTTTATTTAGACTATTATACTAATATATTGAACTTTGGTTACTCCTTAGTCACCAATTATGTCTACAATTCTTCATATTCCCATTTGTACCAAAACGGGACAATTTTCTTCCCAAAGTTTCAAAAATATAGTTAGGACTATATATTAGGTAGAATCCATGCTTAAGGGCTTCAAAGCTATATTTAGACTATTATACTAATATATTGAACTTTGGCTACTTCTTGGTGAGCCAATTTTGTGTAAATTTCTTCAAATTCCCATTTGTACTAAAACAGGACGATTTTCTTCCCAATGTTTCAAAACTATAGTTAGGACTATATATTGGTTAGAATTCATTCTAAAGGGGTTAAAAGCTATATTGAGACTATTATACTAATATATTTAACTTTGGTTACTTCTTGGCGAGCCAATTTTGTGTAAAATTCTTCAAATTCCAATTTGTACCAAAACGGGAAGATTTTCTTCCCAAAGTTTCAAAACTATAGTTAGGACTATATATTGGGTAGAATCCATTCTAAAGGGCTTCAAAGCTATATTTAGACTATTATACTAATATATTGTACTTTGGTTACTCCTTGGTCACCAATTTTGTCTACATTTCTTGAAATTCCCATTTGTACCAAAACGAGAAAATTTTCTTCCCAAAGTTTCAAAACTATAGTTACGACTATATATTGGGTAGAATTCATTCTAAAGGGGTTCAAAGCTTTATTTAGACTATTATACTAATATATTGAACTTTGGTTACTCCTTAGTCACCAATTATGTCTACATTTCTTCATATTCCCATTTGTACCAAAACGGGACAATTTTCTTCCCAAAGTTTCAAAACTATAGTTAGGACTATATATTAGGTAGAATCCATGCTTAAGGGCTTCAAAGCTATATTTAGACTATTATACTAATATATTTAACTTTGGTTACTTCTTGGCGAGCCAATTTTGTGTAAAATTCTTCAAATTCCAATTTGTACCAAAACGGGACGATTTTCTTCCCAAAGTTTCAAAACTATAGTTAGGACTATATATTGGGTAGAATCCATTCTAAAGGGCTTCAAAGCTATATTTAGACTATTATACTAATATATTGTACTTTGGTTACTCCTTGGTCACCAATTTTGTCTACATTTCTTGAAATTCCCATTTGTACCAAAACGAGACGAATTTCTTCCCAAAGTTTCAAAACTATAGTTACGACTATATATTGGGTAGAATTCATTCTAAAGGGGTTCAAAGCTTTATTTAGACTATTATACTAATATATTGAACTTTGGTTACTCCTTAGTCACCAATTATGTCTACAATTCTTCATATTCCCATTTGTACCAAAACGGGACAATTTTCTTCCCAAAGTTTCAAAAATATAGTTAGGACTATATATTAGGTAGAATCCATGCTTAAGGGCTTCAAAGCTATATTTAGACTATTATACTAATATATTTAACTTTGGTTACTTCTTGGCGAGCCAATTTTGTGTAAAATTCTTCAAATTCCAATTTGTACCAAAACGGGACGATTTTCCTCCCAAAGTTTCAAAACTATAGTTAGGACTATATATTGGGTAGAATCCATTCTAAAGGGCTTCAAAGCTATATTTAGACTATTATACTAATATATTGTACTTTGGTTACTCCTTGGTCACCAATTTTGTCTACATTTCTTGAAATTCCCATTTGTACCAAAACGAGACGAATTTCTTCCCAAAGTTTCAAAACTATAGTTACGACTATATATTGGGTAGAATTCATTCTAAAGGGGTTCAAAGCTTTATTTAGACTATTATACTAATATATTGAACTTTGGTTACTCCTTAGTCACCAATTATGTCTACATTTCTTCATATTCCCATTTGTACCAAAACGGGACAATTTTCTTCCCAAAGTTTCAAAAATATAGTTAGGACTATATATTAGGTAGAATCCATGCTTAAGGGCTTCAAAGCTATATTTAGACTATTATATTAATATATTGAACTTTGGCTACTTCTTGGTGAGCCAATTTTGTGTAAATTTCTTCAAATTCCCATTTGTACCAAAACAATACGATTTTCTTCCCAAAGTTTCAAAACTATAGTTAGGCTATATATTAGGTAGAATCCATGCTTAAGGGCTTCAAAGCTATATTTAGACTATTATATTAATATATTGAACTTTGGCTACTTCTTGGTGAGCCAATTTTGTGTAAATTTCTTCAAATTCCCATTTGTACCAAAACAGGACGATTTTCTTCCCAAAGTTTCAAAACTATAGTTAGGACTATATACTGGTTAGAATCCATTCTAAAGGGGTTCAAAGCTATATTTAGACTATTATACTAATATATTGTACTTTGGTTACTCCTTGGTCACCAATTTTGTCTACATTTCTTCAAATTCCCTTGTGTACCAAAACGAGACGATTTTCTTCCCAAAGTTTTAAAACTATAGTTACGACTATATATTAGGTAGAATCAATGCTTAAGGGCTTCAAAGCTATATTTAGACTATTATATAAATATATTGAACTTTGGCTACTTCTTGGTGAGCCAATTTTGTGTAAATTTCTTCAAATTCCCATTTGTACCAAAACAGGACGATTTTCTTCCCAAAGTTTCAAAACTATAGTTAGGACTATATATTGGTTAGAATCCATTCTAAAGGGGTTCAAAGCTATATTTAGACTATTATACTAATATATTTAACTTTGGTTACTTCTTGGCGAGCCAATTTTGTGTAAAATTCTTCAAATTCCAATTTGTACCAAAATGGAACGATTTTCTTCCCAAAGTTTCAAAACTATAGTTAGGACTATATACTGGTTAGAATCCATTCTAAAGAGGTTCAAAGCTATGTTTAGACTATTATACTAATATATTTAACTTTGGTTATTTCTTGATGAGCCGATTTTGTTTAAATTTCTTCAAATTCCCATTTGTACCAAAACAATACGATTTTCTTCCCAAAGTTTCAAAACTATAGTTAGGACTATATATTGGGTAGAATTCATACTTAAGGGCTTCAAAGCTATATTTAGACTATTATACTGATATATTGAACTTTGGTTACTGCTTGGTGAGCCAATTTTGTGTAAATTTCTTCAAATTCCCATTTGTACCAAAACAATACGATTTTCTTCCCAAAGTTTCAAAACTATAGTTAGGACTATATATTGGTTAGAATCCATTCTAAAGGGCTTCAAAGCTATATTTAGACTATTATACTAATATATTGAACTTTGGTTACTCCTTGGTCACCAATTTTGTCTACATTTCTTGAAATTCCCATTTGTACCAAAACGAGACGATTTTCTTCCCAAAGTTTCAAAACTATAGTTACGACTATATATTGGGTAGAATCCATGCTTAAGGGCTTCAAAGCTATATTTAGACTATTATACTAATATATTGAACTTTGGCTACTTCTTGGTGAGCCAATTTTGTGTAAATTTCTTCAAATTCCCATTTGTACCAAAACAGGACGATTTTCTTCCCAAAGTTTCAGAACTATAGTTAGGACTATATATTGGTTAGAATCCATTCTAAAGGGGTTCAAAGCTATATTTAGACTATTATACTAATATATTTAACTTTGGTTACTTCTTGGCGAGCCAATTTTGTGTAAAATTCTTCAAATTCCAATTTGTACCAAAATGGGACGATTTTCTTCCCAAAGTTTCAAAACTATAGTTAGGACTATATATTGGTTAGAATCCATTCTAAAGGGGTTCAAAGCTATATTTAGACTATTATACTAATATATTGTACTTTGGTTACTCCTTGGTCACCAATTTTGTCTACATTTCTTCAAATTCCCTTTTGTACCAAAACGAGACGATTTTCTTCCCAAAGTTTTAAAACTATAGTTACGACTATATATTAGGTAGAATCAATGCTTAAGGGCTTCAAAGCTATATTTAGACTATTATACTAATATATTGAACTTTGGCTACTTCTTGGTGAGCCAATTTTGTGTAAATTTCTTCAAATTCCCATTTGTACCAAAACAGGACGATTTTCTTCCCAAAGTTTCAAAACTATAGTTAGGACTATATATTGGGTAGAATCCATTCTAAAGGGCTTCAAAGCTATATTTAGACTATTATACTAATATATTGTACTTTGGTTACTCCTTGGTCACCAATTTTGTCTACATTTCTTGAAATTCCCATTTGTACCAAAACGAGACGAATTTCTTCCCAAAGTTTCAAAACTATAGTTACGACTATATATTGGGTAGAATTCATTCTAAAGGGGTTCAAAGCTTTATTTAGACTATTATACTAATATATTGAACTTTGGTTACTCCTTAGTCACCAATTATGTCTACAATTCTTCATATTCCCATTTGTACCAAAACGGGACAATTTTCTTCCCAAAGTTTCAAAAATATAGTTAGGACTATATATTAGGTAGAATCCATGCTTAAGGGCTTCAAAGCTATATTTAGACTATTATACTAATATATTTAACTTTGGTTACTTCTTGGCGAGCCAATTTTGTGTAAAATTCTTCAAATTCCAATTTGTACCAAAACGGGACGATTTTCCTCCCAAAGTTTCAAAACTATAGTTAGGACTATATATTGGGTAGAATCCATTCTAAAGGGCTTCAAAGCTATATTTAGACTATTATACTAATATATTGTACTTTGGTTACTCCTTGGTCACCAATTTTGTCTACATTTCTTGAAATTCCCATTTGTACCAAAACGAGACGAATTTCTTCCCAAAGTTTCAAAACTATAGTTACGACTATATATTGGGTAGAATTCATTCTAAAGGGGTTCAAAGCTTTATTTAGACTATTATACTAATATATTGAACTTTGGTTACTCCTTAGTCACCAATTATGTCTACATTTCTTCATATTCCCATTTGTACCAAAACGGGACAATTTTCTTCCCAAAGTTTCAAAAATATAGTTAGGACTATATATTAGGTAGAATCCATGCTTAAGGGCTTCAAAGCTATATTTAGACTATTATATTAATATATTGAACTTTGGCTACTTCTTGGTGAGCCAATTTTGTGTAAATTTCTTCAAATTCCCATTTGTACCAAAACAATACGATTTTCTTCCCAAAGTTTCAAAACTATAGTTAGGACTATATATTAGGTAGAATCCATGCTTAAGGGCTTCAAAGCTATATTTAGACTATTATATTAATATATTGAACTTTGGCTACTTCTTGGTGAGCCAATTTTGTGTAAATTTCTTCAAATTCCCATTTGTACCAAAACAGGACGATTTTCTTCCCAAAGTTTCAAAACTATAGTTAGGACTATATATTGGTTAGAATCCATTCTAAAGGGGTTCAAAGCTATATTTAGACTATTATACTAATATATTTAACTTTGGTTACTTCTTGGCGAGCCAATTTTGTGTAAAATTCTTCAAATTCCAATTTGTACCAAAATGGGACGATTTTCTTCCCAAAGTTTCAAAACTATAGTTAGGACTATATACTGGTTAGAATCCATTCTAAAGGGGTTCAAAGCTATATTTAGACTATTATACTAATATATTGTACTTTGGTTACTCCTTGGTCACCAATTTTGTCTACATTTCTTCAAATTCCCTTGTGTACCAAAACGAGACGATTTTCTTCCCAAAGTTTTAAAACTATAGTTACGACTATATATTAGGTAGAATCAATGCTTAAGGGCTTCAAAGCTATATTTAGACTATTATATAAATATATTGAACTTTGGCTACTTCTTGGTGAGCCAATTTTGTGTAAATTTCTTCAAATTCCCATTTGTACCAAAACAGGACGATTTTCTTCCCAAAGTTTCAAAACTATAGTTAGGACTATATATTGGTTAGAATCCATTCTAAAGGGGTTCAAAGCTATATTTAGACTATTATACTAATATATTTAACTTTGGTTACTTCTTGGCGAGCCAATTTTGTGTAAAATTCTTCAAATTCCAATTTGTACCAAAATGGAACGATTTTCTTCCCAAAGTTTCAAAACTATAGTTAGGACTATATACTGGTTAGAATCCATTCTAAAGAGGTTCAAAGCTATGTTTAGACTATTATACTAATATATTTAACTTTGGTTATTTCTTGATGAGCCGATTTTGTTTAAATTTCTTCAAATTCCCATTTGTACCAAAACAATACGATTTTCTTCCCAAAGTTTCAAAACTATAGTTAGGACTATATATTGGGTAGAATTCATACTTAAGGGCTTCAAAGCTATATTTAGACTATTATACTGATATATTGAACTTTGGTTACTGCTTGGTGAGCCAATTTTGTGTAAATTTCTTCAAATTCCCATTTGTACCAAAACAATACGATTTTCTTCCCAAAGTTTCAAAACTATAGTTAGGACTATATATTGGTTAGAATCCATTCTAAAGGGCTTCAAAGCTATATTTAGACTATTATACTAATATATTGAACTTTGGTTACTCCTTGGTCACCAATTTTGTCTACATTTCTTGAAATTCCCATTTGTACCAAAACGAGACGATTTTCTTCCCAAAGTTTCAAAACTATAGTTACGACTATATATTGGGTAGAATCCATGCTTAAGGGCTTCAAAGCTATATTTAGACTATTATACTAATATATTGAACTTTGGCTACTTCTTGGTGAGCCAATTTTGTGTAAATTTCTTCAAATTCCCATTTGTACCAAAACAGGACGATTTTCTTCCCAAAGTTTCAGAACTATAGTTAGGACTATATATTGGTTAGAATCCATTCTAAAGGGGTTCAAAGCTATATTTAGACTATTATACTAATATATTTAACTTTGGTTACTTCTTGGCGAGCCAATTTTGTGTAAAATTCTTCAAATTCCAATTTGTACCAAAATGGGACGATTTTCTTCCCAAAGTTTCAAAACTATAGTTAGGACTATATATTGGTTAGAATCCATTCTAAAGGGGTTCAAAGCTATATTTAGACTATTATACTAATATATTGTACTTTGGTTACTCCTTGGTCACCAATTTTGTCTACATTTCTTCAAATTCCCTTTTGTACCAAAACGAGACGATTTTCTTCCCAAAGTTTTAAAACTATAGTTACGACTATATATTAGGTAGAATCAATGCTTAAGGGCTTCAAAGCTATATTTAGACTATTATACTAATATATTGAACTTTGGCTACTTCTTGGTGAGCCAATTTTGTGTAAATTTCTTCAAATTCCCATTTGTACCAAAACAGGACGATTTTCTTCCCAAAGTTTCAAAACTATAGTTAGGACTATATATTGGTTAGAATCCATTCTAAAGGGGTTCAAAGCTATATTTAGATTATTATACTAATATATTTAACTTTGGTTACTTCTTGGCGAGCCAATTTTGTGTAAAATTCTTCAAATTCCAATTTGTACCAAAATGGGACGATTTTCTTCCCAAAGTTTCAAAACTATAGTTAGGACTATATACTGGTTAGAATCCATTCTTAAGGGCTTCAAAGCTATATTTAGACTATTATACTAATATATTGAACTTTGGCTACTTCTTGGTGAGCCAATTTTGTGTAAATTTCTTCAAATTCCCATTTGTACCAAAACAGAACGATTTTCTTCCCAAAGTTTAAAAACTATAGTTAGGACTATATATTGGTTAGAATCCATTCTAAAGGGGTTCAAAGCTATATTTAGACTATTATACTAATATATTGTACTTTGGTTACTCCTTGGTCACCAATTGTGTCTACATTTCTTCAAATTCCCTTTTGTACGAAAACGAGACGATTTTCTTCCCAAAGTTTCAAAACTATAGTTAGGACTATATATTGCTTGGAATCCATTCTAAAGGAGTTCAAAGCTATATTTAGACTATTATACTAATATATTGAACTTTGGTTACTCCTTGGTCACAAATTTTGTGTACATTTCTTCAAATTCCCATTTGTACCAAAACGCTTCCTAAAGTTTGAAAACAATAGTTAGGACTATATATTGCTTAGAATCCATTCTAAAGGGCTTCAAAGCTATATTTAGACTATTATACTAATATAATGAACTTTGGTTACTCCTTGGTCACCAATTGTGTCTACATTTCTTGAAATTCCCATTTGTACCAAAACGAGACGATTTTCTTCCCAAAGTTTCAAAACTATAGTTACGACTATATATTGGGTAGAATTCATTCTAAAGGGGTTCAAAGCTATATTTAGACTATTATACTAATATATTGAACTTTGGTTACTCCTTAGTCACCAATGATGTCTACATTTCTTCATATTCCCATTTGTACCAAAACGGGACAATTTTCTTCCCAAAGTTTCAAAAATATAGTTAGGACTATATATTAGGTAGAATCCATGCTTAAGGGCTTCAAAGCTATATTTAGACTATTATACTAATATATTGTACTTTGGTTACTCCTTGGTCACCAATTTTGTCTACATTTCTTCAATTTCCCTTTTGTACCAAAACGAGACGATTTTCTTCCCAAAGTTTTAAAACTATAGTTACGACTATATATTAGGTAGAATCAATGCTTAAGGGCTTCAAAGCTATATTTAGACTATTATATAAATATATTGAACTTTGGCTACTTCTTGGTGAGCCAATTTTGTGTAAATTTCTTCAAATTCCCATTTGTACCAAAACAGGACGATTTTCTTCCCAAAGTTTCAAAACTATAGTTAGGACTATATATTGGTTAGAATCCATTCTAAAGGGGTTCAAAGCTATATTTAGACTATTATACTAATATATTTAACTTTGGTTACTTCTTGGCGAGCCAATTTTGTGTAAAATTCTTCAAATTCCAATTTGTACCAAAATGGAACGATTTTCTTCCCAAAGTTTCAAAACTATAGTTAGGACTATATACTGGTTAGAATCCATTCTAAAGAGGTTCAAAGCTATGTTTAGACTATTATACTAATATATTTAACTTTGGTTATTTCTTGGTGAGCCGATTTTGTTTAAATTTCTTCAAATTCCCATTTGTACCAAAACAATACGATTTTCTTCCCAAAGTTTCAAAACTATAGTTAGGACTATATATTGGGTAGAATTCATACTTAAGGGCTTCAAAGCTATATTTAGACTATTATACTGATATATTGAACTTTGGTTACTGCTTGGTGAGCCAATTTTGTGTAAATTTCTTCAAATTCCCATTTGTACCAAAACAATACGATTTTCTTCCCAAAGTTTCAAAACTATAGTTAGGACTATATATTGGTTAGAATCCATTCTAAAGGGCTTCAAAGCTATATTTAGACTATTATACTAATATATTGAACTTTGGTTACTCCTTGGTCACCAATTTTGTCTACATTTCTTGAAATTCCCATTTGTACCAAAACGAGACGATTTTCTTCCCAAAGTTTCAAAACTATAGTTACGACTATATATTGGGTAGAATCCATTCTAAAGGGCTTCAAAGCTATATTTAGACTATTATACTAATATAATGAACTTTGGCTACTTCTTGGTGAGCCAATTTTGTGTAAATTTCTTCAAATTCCCATTTGTACCAAAACAGGACGATTTTCTTCCCAAAGTTTCAGAACTATAGTTAGGACTATATATTGGTTAGAATCCATTCTAAAGGGGTTCAAAGCTATATTTAGACTATTATACTAATATATTGAACTTTGGTTACTCCTTGGTCACCAATTTTGTCTACATTTCTTGAAATTCCCATTTGTACCAAAACGAGACGATTTTCTTCCCAAAGTTTCAAAAATATAGTTAGGACTATATATTAGGTAGAATCCATGCTTAAGGGCTTCAAAGCTATATTTAGACTATTATACTAATATATTGAACTTTGGCTACTTCTTGGTGAGCCAATTTTGTGTAAATTTCTTCAAATTCCCATTTGTACCAAAACAGGACGATTTTCTTCCCAAAGTTTCAGAACTATAGTTAGGACTATATATTGGTTAGAATCCATTCTAAAGGGGTTCAAAGCTATATTTAGACTATTATACTAATATATTTAACTTTGGTTACTTCTTGGCGAGCCAATTTTGTGTAAAATTCTTCAAATTCCAATTTGTACCAAAATGGGACGATTTTCTTCCCAAAGTTTCAAAACTATAGTTAGGACTATATATTGGTTAGAATCCATTCTAAAGGGGTTCAAAGCTATATTTAGACTATTATACTAATATATTGTACTTTGGTTACTCCTTGGTCACCAATTTTGTCTACATTTCTTCAAATTCCCTTTTGTACCAAAACGAGACGATTTTCTTCCCAAAGTTTTAAAACTATAGTTACGACTATATATTAGGTAGAATCAATGCTTAAGGGCTTCAAAGCTATATTTAGACTATTATACTAATATATTGAACTTTGGCTACTTCTTGGTGAGCCAATTTTGTGTAAATTTCTTCAAATTCCCATTTGTACCAAAACAGGACGATTTTCTTCCCAAAGTTTCAAAACTATAGTTAGGACTATATATTGGTTAGAATCCATTCTAAAGGGGTTCAAAGCTATATTTAGATTATTATACTAATATATTTAACTTTGGTTACTTCTTGGCGAGCCAATTTTGTGTAAAATTCTTCAAATTCCAATTTGTACCAAAATGGGACGATTTTCTTCCCAAAGTTTCAAAACTATAGTTAGGACTATATACTGGTTAGAATCCATTCTTAAGGGCTTCAAAGCTATATTTAGACTATTATACTAATATATTGAACTTTGGCTACTTCTTGGTGAGCCAATTTTGTGTAAATTTCTTCAAATTCCCATTTGTACCAAAACAGGACGATTTTCTTCCCAAAGTTTAAAAACTATAGTTAGGACTATATATTGGTTAGAATCCATTCTAAAGGGGTTCAAAGCTATATTTAGACTATTATACTAATATATTGTACTTTGGTTACTCCTTGGTCACCAATTGTGTCTACATTTCTTCAAATTCCCTTTTGTACGAAAACGAGACGATTTTCTTCCCAAAGTTTCAAAACTATAGTTAGGACTATATATTGCTTGGAATCCATTCTAAAGGAGTTCAAAGCTATATTTAGACTATTATACTAATATATTGAACTTTGGTTACTCCTTGGTCACAAATTTTGTGTACATTTCTTCAAATTCCCATTTGTACCAAAACGCTTCCTAAAGTTTGAAAACAATAGTTAGGACTATATATTGCTTAGAATCCATTCTAAAGGGCTTCAAAGCTATATTTAGACTATTATACTAATATAATGAACTTTGGTTACTCCTTGGTCACCAATTGTGTCTACATTTCTTGAAATTCCCATTTGTACCAAAACGAGACGATTTTCTTCCCAAAGTTTCAAAACTATAGTTACGACTATATATTGGGTAGAATTCATTCTAAAGGGGTTCAAAGCTATATTTAGACTATTATACTAATATATTGAACTTTGGTTACTCCTTAGTCACCAATGATGTCTACATTTCTTCATATTCCCATTTGTACCAAAACGGGACAATTTTCTTCCCAAAGTTTCAAAAATATAGTTAGGACTATATATTAGGTAGAATCCATGCTTAAGGGCTTCAAAGCTATATTTAGACTATTATACTAATATATTGAACTTTGGCTACTTCTTGGTGAGCCAATTTTGTGTAAATTTCTTCAAATTCCCATTTGTACCAAAACAGGACGATTTTCTTCCCAAAGTTTCAAAACTATAGTTAGGACTATATATTGGTTAGAATCCATTCTAAAGGGGTTCAAAGCTATATTTAGACTATTATACTAATATATTTAACTTTGGTTACTTCTTGGCGAGCCAATTTTGTGTAAAATTCTTCAAATTCCAATTTGTACCAAAATGGGACGATTTTCTTCCCAAAGTTTCAAAACTATAGTTAGGACTATATATTGGTTAGAATCCATTCTAAAGGGGTTCAAAGCTATATTTAGACTATTATACTAATATATTGTACTTTGGTTACTCCTTGGTCACCAATTTTGTCTACATTTCTTCAAATTCCCTTTTGTACTAAAACGAGACGATTTTCTTCCCAAAGTTTTAAAACTATAGTTACGACTATATATTAGGTAGAATCAATGCTTAAGGGCTTCAAAGCTATATTTAGACTATTATACTAATATATTGAACTTTGGCTACTTCTTGGTGAGCCAATTTTGTGTAAATTTCTTCAAATTCCCATTTGTACCAAAACAGGACGATTTTCTTCCCAAAGTTTCAAAACTATAGTTAGGACTATATATTGGTTAGAATCCATTCTAAAGGGGTTCAAAGCTATATTTAGATTATTATACTAATATATTTAACTTTGGTTACTTCTTGGCGAGCCAATTTTGTGTAAAATTCTTCAAATTCCAATTTGTACCAAAATGGGACGATTTTCTTCCCAAAGTTTCAAAACTATAGTTAGGACTATATACTGGTTAGAATCCATTCTTAAGGGCTTCAAAGCTATATTTAGACTATTATACTAATATATTGAACTTTGGCTACTTCTTGGTGAGCCAATTTTGTGTAAATTTCTTCAAATTCCCATTTGTACCAAAACAGGACGATTTTCTTCCCAAAGTTTAAAAACTATAGTTAGGACTATATATTGGTTAGAATCCATTCTAAAGGGGTTCAAAGCTATATTTAGACTATTATACTAATATATTGTACTTTGGTTACTCCTTGGTCACCAATTGTGTCTACATTTCTTCAAATTCCCTTTTGTACGAAAACGAGACGATTTTCTTCCCAAAGTTTCAAAACTATAGTTAGGACTATATATTGCTTGGAATCCATTCTAAAGGAGTTCAAAGCTATATTTAGACTATTATACTAATATATTGAACTTTGGTTACTCCTTGGTCACAAATTTTGTGTACATTTCTTCAAATTCCCATTTGTACCAAAACGCTTCCTAAAGTTTGAAAACAATAGTTAGGACTATATATTGCTTAGAATCCATTCTAAAGGGCTTCAAAGCTATATTTAGACTATTATACTAATATAATGAACTTTGGTTACTCCTTGGTCACCAATTGTGTCTACATTTCTTGAAATTCCCATTTGTACCAAAACGAGACGATTTTCTTCCCAAAGTTTCAAAACTATAGTTACGACTATATATTGGGTAGAATTCATTCTAAAGGGGTTCAAAGCTATATTTAGACTATTATACTAATATATTGAACTTTGGTTACTCCTTAGTCACCAATGATGTCTACATTTCTTCATATTCCCATTTGTACCAAAACGGGACAATTTTCTTCCCAAAGTTTCAAAAATATAGTTAGGACTATATATTAGGTAGAATCCATGCTTAAGGGCTTCAAAGCTATATTTAGACTATTATACTAATATATTGAACTTTGGCTACTTCTTGGTGAGCCAATTTTGTGTAAATTTCTTCAAATTCCCATTTGTACCAAAACAGGACGATTTTCTTCCCAAAGTTTCAAAACTATAGTTAGGACTATATATTGGTTAGAATCCATTCTAAAGGGGTTCAAAGCTATATTTAGACTATTATACTAATATATTTAACTTTGGTTACTTCTTGGCGAGCCAATTTTGTGTAAAATTCTTCAAATTCCAATTTGTACCAAAATGGGACGATTTTCTTCCCAAAGTTTCAAAACTATAGTTAGGACTATATACTGGTTAGAATCCATTCTAAAGGGGTTCAAAGCTATATTTAGACTATTATACTAATATATTGTACTTTGGTTACTCCTTGGTGACCAATTTTGTCTACATTTCCTCAAATTCCCTTTTGTACCAAAACGAGACGATTTTCTTCCCAAAGTTTTAAAACTATAGTTACGACTATATATTAAGTAGAATCAATGCTTAAGGGCTTCAAAGCTATATTTAGACTATTATACTAATATATTGAACTTTGGCTATTTCTTGGTGAGCCAATTTTGTGTAAATTTCTTCAAATTCCCATTTGTACCAAAATAGGACGATTTTCTTCCCAAAGTTTCAAAACTATAGTTAGGACTATATATTTGTTAGAATCCATTCTAAAGGGGTTCAAAGCTATATTTAGACTATTATACTAATATATTTAACTTTGGTTACTTCTTGGTGAGCCAATTTTGTATAAATTTCTTCAAATTCCCATTTGTACCAAAATGGGACGATTTTCTTCCCAAAGTTTCAAAACTATAGTTAGGACTATATACTAGTTAGAATCCATTCTAAAGGGGTTCAAAGCTATATTTAGACTATTATACTAATATATTTAACTTTGGTTACTTCTTGGTGAGCCAATTTTGTTTAAATTTCTTCAAATTCCCATTTGTACCAAAACAATACGATTTTCTTCCCAAAGTTTCAAAACTATAGTTAGGACTATATATTGGTTAGAATCCATTCTAAAGGGCTTCAAAGCTATATTTAGACTGTTATACTAATATATTGTACTTTGGTTACTCCTTGGTCACCAATTATGTCTACATTTCTTCATATTCCCATTTGTACCAAAACGGGACAATTTTCTTCCCAAAGTTTCAAAAATATAGTTAGGACTATATATTAGGTAGAATCCATGCTTAAGGGCTTCAAAGCTATATTTAGACTATTATACTAATATATTGAACTTTGGCTACTTCTTGGTGAGCCAATTTTGTGTAAATTTCTTCAAATTCCCATTTGTACCAAAACAGGACGATTTTCTTCCCAAAGTTTCAAAACTATAGTTAGGACTATATATTGGTTAGAATCCATTCTAAAGGGGTTCAAAGCTATATTTAGACTATTATACTAATATATTTAACTTTGGTTACTTCTTGGCGAGCCAATTTTGTGTAAAATTCTTCAAATTCCAATTTGTACCAAAATGGGACGATTTTCTTCCCAAAGTTTCAAAACTATAGTTAGGACTATATACTGGTTAGAATCCATTCTAAAGGGGTTCAAAGCTATATTTAGACTGTTATACTAATATATTGTACTTTGGTTACTCCTTGGTGACCAATTTTGTCTACATTTCTTCAAATTCCCTTTTGTACCAAAACGAGACGATTTTCTTCCCAAAGTTTTAAAACTATAGTTACGACTATATATTAAGTAGAATCAATGCTTAAGGGCTTCAAAGCTATATATAGACTATTATACTAATATATTGAACTTTGGCTATTTCTTGGTGAGCCAATTTCTTCAAATTCCCATTTGTACCAAAATAGGACGATTTTCTTCCCAAAGTTTCAAAACTATAGTTAGGACTATATATTTGTTAGAATCCATTCTAAAGGGGTTCAAAGCTATATTTAGACTATTATACTAATATATTTAACTTTGGTTACTTCTTGGTGAGCCAATTTTGTATAAATTTCTTCAAATTCCCATTTGTACCAAAATGGGACGATTTTCTTCCCAAAGTTTCAAAACTATAGTTAGGACTATATACTGGTTAGAATCCATTCTAAAGGGGTTCAAAGCTATATTTAGACTATTATACTAATATATTTAACTTTGGTTACTTCTTGGTGAGCCAATTTTGTTTAAATTTCTTCAAATTCCCATTTGTACCAAAACAATACGATTTTCTTCCCAAAGTTTCAAAACTATAGTTAGGACTATATATTGGTTAGAATCCATTCTAAAGGGCTTCAAAGCTATATTTAGACTGTTATACTAATATATTGTACTTTGGTTACTCCTTGGTCACCAATTTTGTCTACATTTCTTCAAATTCCCTTTTGTACCAATACGAGACGATTTTCTTCCCAAAGTTTTAAAACTATAGTTACGACTATATATTGGATAGAATTCATGCTTAAGGGCTTCAAAGCTATATTTAGACTATTATACTAATATATTGAACTTGTGTTACTGCTTGGTGAGCCAATTTTGTGTAAATTTCTTCAAATTCCCATTTGTACCAAAACAATACGATTTTCTTCCCAAAGTTTCAAAACTATAGTTACGACTATATATTGGTTAGAATCCATTCTAAAGGGCTTCAAAGCTATATTTAGACTATTATACTAATATATTGAACTTTGGTTCTCCTTGGTCACCAATTTTGTCTACATTTCTTGAAATTCCCAATTGTACCAAAACGAGACGATTTTCTTCCCAAAGTTTCAAAACTATAGTTACGACTATATATTGGGTAGAATTCATTCTAAAGGGGTTCAAAGCTATATTTAGACTATTATACTAATATATTGAACTTTGGTTACTCCTTAGTCACCAATTATGTCTACATTTCTTCATATTCCCATTTGTACCAAAACGGGACAATTTTCTTCCCAAAGTTTCAAAAATATAGTTAGGACTATATATTAGGTAGAATCCATGCTTAAGGGCTTCAAAGCTATATTTAGACTACTATACTAATATATTGAACTTTGGCTACTTCTTGGAGAGCCAATTTTGTGTAAATTTCTTCAAATTCCCATTTGTACCAAAACAGGACGATTTTCTTCCCAAAGTTTTAAAACTATAGTTAGGACTATATATTGGTTAGAATCCATTCTAAAGGGGTTCAAAGCTATATTTAGACTATTATACTAATATATTTAACTTTGGTTACTTCTTGGCGAGCCAATTTTGTGTAAAATTCTTCAAATTCCAATTTGTACCAAAATGGGACGATTTTCTTCCCAAAGTTTCAAAACTATAGTTAGGACTATATACTGGTTAGAATCCATTCTAAAGGGGTTCAAAGCTATATTTAGACTGTTATACTAATATATTGAACTTTGGTTACTCCTTGGTCACCAATTTTGTCTACATTTCTTCAAATTCCCTTTTGTACCAAAACGAAACGATTTTCTTCCCAAAGTTTTAAAACTATAGTTATGACTATATATTAGGTAGAATCAATGCTTAAGGACTTCAAAGCTATATTTAGACTATTATACTAATATATTGAACTTTGGCTACTTCTTGGTGAGCCAATTTTGTGTAAATTTCTTGAAATTCCCATTTGTACCAAAATAGGACGATTTTCTTCCCAAAGTTTCAAAACTATAGTTAGGATTATATATTGGTTAGAATCCATTCTAAAGGGGTTCAAAGCTATATTTAGACTATTATACTAATATATTTAATTTTGGTTACTTCTTGGCGAGCCAATTTTGTGTAAAATTCTTCAAATTCCAATTTGTACCAAAATGGGACCATTTTCTTCCCAAAGTTTCAAAACTATAGTTAGGACAATATACTGGTTAGAATCCATTCTAAAGGGGTTCAAAGCTATATTTAGACTATTATACTAATATATTTAACTTTGGTTACTTCTTGGTGAGCCGATTTTGTTTAAATTTCTTCAAATTCCCATTTGTACCAAAACAATACGATTTTCTTCCAAAAGTTTCAAAACTATAGTTAGGACTATATATTGGTTAGAATCCATTCTAAAGGGCTTCAAAGCTATATTTAGACTATTATACTTATATATTGTACTTTTGTTACTCCTTGGTCACCAATTTTGTCTACATTTCTTCAAATTCCCTTTTGTACCAAAACGAGACGATTTTCTTCCCAAAGTTTTAAAACTATAGTTACGACTATATATTGGATAGAATTCATGCTTAAGGGCTTCAAAGCTATATTTAGACTATTATACTAATATATTGAACTTGTGTTACTGCTTAGTGAGCCAATTTTGTGTAAATTTCTTCAAATTCCCATTTGTACCAAAACAATACGATTTTCTTCCCAAAGTTTCAAAACTATAGTTACGACTATATATTGGTTAGAATCCATTCTAAAGGGCTTCAAAGCTATATTTAGACTATTATACTAATATATTGAACTTTGGTTCTCCTTGGTCACCAATTTTGTCTACATTTCTTGAAATTCCCAATTGTACCAAAACGAGACGATTTTCTTCCCAAAGTTTCAAAACTATAGTTACGACTATATATTGGGTAGAATTCATTCTAAAGGGGTTCAAAGCTATATTTAGACTATTATACTAATATATTGAACTTTGGTTACTCCTTAGTCACCAATTATGTCTACATTTCTTCATATTCCCATTTGTACCAAAACGGGACAATTTTCTTCCCAAAGTTTCAGAAATATAGTTAGGACTATATATTAGGTAGAATCCATGCTTAAGGGCTTCAAAGCTATATTTAGACTATTATACTAATATATTGAACTTTGGCTACTTCTTGGTGAGCCAATTTTGTGTAAATTTCTTCAAATTCCCATTTGTACCAAAACAGGACGATTTTCTTCCCAAAGTTTTAAAACTATAGTTAGGACTATATATTGGTTAGAATCCATTCTAAAGGGGTTCAAAGCTATATTTAGACTATTATACTAATATATTTAAGTTTGGTTACTTCTTGGCGAGCCAATTTTGTGTAAAATTCTTCAAATTCCAATTTGTACCAAAATGGGACGATTTTCTTCCCAAAGTTTCAAAACTATAGTTAGGACTATATACTGGTTAGAATCCATTCTAAAGGGGTTCAAAGCTATATTTAGACTATTATACTAATATATTGTACTTTGGTTACTCCTTGGTGACCAATTTTGTCTACATTTCCTCAAATTCCCTTTTGTACCAAAACGAGACGATTTTCTTCCCAAAGTTTTAAAACTATAGTTACGACTATATATTAAGTAGAATCAATGCTTAAGGGCTTCAAAGCTATATTTAGACTATTATACTAATATATTGAACTTTGGCTATTTCTTGGTGAGCCAATTTTGTGTAAATTTCTTCAAATTCCCATTTGTACCAAAATAGGACGATTTTCTTCCCAAAGTTTCAAAACTATAGTTAGGACTATATATTTGTTAGAATCCATTCTAAAGGGGTTCAAAGCTATATTTAGACTATTATACTAATATATTTAACTTTGGTTACTTCTTGGTGAGCCAATTTTGTATAAATTTCTTCAAATTCCCATTTGTACCAAAATGGGACGATTTTCTTCCCAAAGTTTCAAAACTATAGTTAGGACTATATACTGGTTAGAATCCATTCTAAAGGGGTTCAAAGCTATATTTAGACTATTATACTAATATATTTAACTTTGGTTACTTCTTGGTGAGCCAATTTTGTTTAAATTTCTTCAAATTCCCATTTGTACCAAAACAATACGATTTTCTTCCCAAAGTTTCAAAACTATAGTTAGGACTATATATTGGTTAGAATCCATTCTAAAGGGCTTCAAAGCTATATTTAGACTGTTATACTAATATATTGTACTTTGGTTACTCCTTGGTCACCAATTATGTCTACATTTCTTCATATTCCCATTTGTACCAAAACGGGACAATTTTCTTCCCAAAGTTTCAAAAATATAGTTAGGACTATATATTAGGTAGAATCCATGCTTAAGGGCTTCAAAGCTATATTTAGACTATTATACTAATATATTGAACTTTGGCTACTTCTTGGTGAGCCAATTTTGTGTAAATTTCTTCAAATTCCCATTTGTACCAAAACAGGACGATTTTCTTCCCAAAGTTTCAAAACTATAGTTAGGACTATATATTGGTTAGAATCCATTCTAAAGGGGTTCAAAGCTATATTTAGACTATTATACTAATATATTTAACTTTGGTTACTTCTTGGCGAGCCAATTTTGTGTAAAATTCTTCAAATTCCAATTTGTACCAAAATGGGACGATTTTCTTCCCAAAGTTTCAAAACTATAGTTAGGACTATATACTGGTTAGAATCCATTCTAAAGGGGTTCAAAGCTATATTTAGACTGTTATACTAATATATTGTACTTTGGTTACTCCTTGGTGACCAATTTTGTCTACATTTCCTCAAATTCCCTTTTGTACCAAAACGAGACGATTTTCTTCCCAAAGTTTTAAAACTATAGTTACGACTATATATTAAGTAGAATCAATGCTTAAGGGCTTCAAAGCTATATATAGACTATTATACTAATATATTGAACTTTGGCTATTTCTTGGTGAGCCAATTTCTTCAAATTCCCATTTGTACCAAAATAGGACGATTTTCTTCCCAAAGTTTCAAAACTATAGTTAGGACTATATATTTGTTAGAATCCATTCTAAAGGGGTTCAAAGCTATATTTAGACTATTATACTAATATATTTAACTTTGGTTACTTCTTGGTGAGCCAATTTTGTATAAATTTCTTCAAATTCCCATTTGTACCAAAATGGGACGATTTTCTTCCCAAAGTTTCAAAACTATAGTTAGGACTATATACTGGTTAGAATCCATTCTAAAGGGGTTCAAAGCTATATTTAGACTATTATACTAATATATTTAACTTTGGTTACTTCTTGGTGAGCCAATTTTGTTTAAATTTCTTCAAATTCCCATTTGTACCAAAACAATACGATTTTCTTCCCAAAGTTTCAAAACTATAGTTAGGACTATATATTGGTTAGAATCCATTCTAAAGGGCTTCAAAGCTATATTTAGACTGTTATACTAATATATTGTACTTTGGTTACTCCTTGGTCACCAATTTTGTCTACATTTCTTCAAATTCCCTTTTGTACCAATACGAGACGATTTTCTTCCCAAAGTTTTAAAACTATAGTTACGACTATATATTGGATAGAATTCATGCTTAAGGGCTTCAAAGCTATATTTAGACTATTATACTAATATATTGAACTTGTGTTACTGCTTGGTGAGCCAATTTTGTGTAAATTTCTTCAAATTCCCATTTGTACCAAAACAATACGATTTTCTTCCCAATGTTTCAAAACTATAGTTACGACTATATATTGGTTAGAATCCATTCTAAAGGGCTTCAAAGCTATATTTAGACTATTATACTAATATATTGAACTTTGGTTCTCCTTGGTCACCAATTTTGTCTACATTTCTTGAAATTCCCAATTGTACCAAAACGAGACGATTTTCTTCCCAAAGTTTCAAAACTATAGTTACGACTATATATTGGGTAGAATTCATTCTAAAGGGGTTCAAAGCTATATTTAGACTATTATACTAATATATTGAACTTTGGTTACTCCTTAGTCACCAATTATGTCTACATTTCTTCATATTCCCATTTGTACCAAAACGGGACAATTTTCTTCCCAAAGTTTCAAAAATATAGTTAGGACTATATATTAGGTAGAATCCATGCTTAAGGGCTTCAAAGCTATATTTAGACTATTATACTAATATATTGAACTTTGGCTACTTCTTGGTGAGCCAATTTTGTGTAAATTTCTTCAAATTCCCATTTGTACCAAAACAGGACGATTTTCTTCCCAAAGTTTTAAAACTATAGTTAGGACTATATATTGGTTAGAATCCATTCTAAAGGGGTTCAAAGCTATATTTAGACTATTATACTAATATATTTAACTTTGGTTACTTCTTGGCGAGCCAATTTTGTGTAAAATTCTTCAAATTCCAATTTGTACCAAAATGGGACGATTTTCTTCCCAAAGTTTCAAAACTATAGTTAGGACTATATACTGGTTAGAATCCATTCTAAAGGGGTTCAAAGCTATATTTAGACTGTTATACTAATATATTGAACTTTGGTTACTCCTTGGTCACCAATTTTGTCTACATTTCTTCAAATTCCCTTTTGTACCAAAACGAAACGATTTTCTTCCCAAAGTTTTAAAACTATAGTTATGACTATATATTAGGTAGAATCAATGCTTAAGGACTTCAAAGCTATATTTAGACTATTATACTAATATATTGAACTTTGGCTACTTCTTGGTGAGCCAATTTTGTGTAAATTTCTTGAAATTCCCATTTGTACCAAAATAGGACGATTTTCTTCCCAAAGTTTCAAAACTATAGTTAGGACTATATATTGGTTAGAATCCATTCTAAAGGGGTTCAAAGCTATATTTAGACTATTATACTAATATATTTAATTTTGGTTACTTCTTGGCGAGCCAATTTTGTGTAAAATTCTTCAAATTCCAATTTGTACCAAAATGGGACCATTTTCTTCCCAAAGTTTCAAAACTATAGTTAGGACTATATACTGGTTAGAATCCATTCTAAAGGGGTTCAAAGCTATATTTAGACTATTATACTAATATATTTAACTTTGGTTACTTCTTGGTGAGCCGATTTTGTTTAAATTTCTTCAAATTCCCATTTGTACCAAAACAATACGATTTTCTTCCAAAAGTTTCAAAACTATAGTTAGGACTATATATTGGTTAGAATCCATTCTAAAGGGCTTCAAAGCTATATTTAGACTATTATACTTATATATTGTACTTTTGTTACTCCTTGGTCACCAATTTTGTCTACATTTCTTCAAATTCCCTTTTGTACCAAAACGAGACGATTTTCTTCCCAAAGTTTTAAAACTATAGTTACGACTATATATTGGATAGAATTCATGCTTAAGGGCTTCAAAGCTATATTTAGACTATTATACTAATATATTGAACTTGTGTTACTGCTTAGTGAGCCAATTTTGTGTAAATTTCTTCAAATTCCCATTTGTACCAAAACAATACGATTTTCTTCCCAAAGTTTCAAAACTATAGTTACGACTATATATTGGTTAGAATCCATTCTAAAGGGCTTCAAAGCTATATTTAGACTATTATACTAATATATTGAACTTTGGTTCTCCTTGGTCACCAATTTTGTCTACATTTCTTGAAATTCCCAATTGTACCAAAACGAGACGATTTTCTTCCCAAAGTTTCAAAACTATAGTTACGACTATATATTGGGTAGAATTCATTCTAAAGGGGTTCAAAGCTATATTTAGACTATTATACTAATATATTGAACTTTGGTTACTCCTTAGTCACCAATTATGTCTACATTTCTTCATATTCCCATTTGTACCAAAACGGGACAATTTTCTTCCCAAAGTTTCAGAAATATAGTTAGGACTATATATTAGGTAGAATCCATGCTTAAGGGCTTCAAAGCTATATTTAGACTATTATACTAATATATTGAACTTTGGCTACTTCTTGGTGAGCCAATTTTGTGTAAATTTCTTCAAATTCCCATTTGTACCAAAACAGGACGATTTTCTTCCCAAAGTTTTAAAACTATAGTTAGGACTATATATTGGTTAGAATCCATTCTAAAGGGGTTCAAAGCTATATTTAGACTATTATACTAATATATTTAAGTTTGGTTACTTCTTGGCGAGCCAATTTTGTGTAAAATTCTTCAAATTCCAATTTGTACCAAAATGGGACGATTTTCTTCCCAAAGTTTCAAAACTATAGTTAGGACTATATACTGGTTAGAATCCATTCTAAAGGGGTTCAAAGCTATATTTAGACTATTATACTAATATATTGAACTTTGGTTACTCCTTGGTCACCAATTTTGTCTACATTTCTTCAAATTCCCTTTTGTACCAAAACGAAACGATTTTCTTCCCAAAGTTTTAAAACTATAGTTATGACTATATATTGGTTAGAATCCATTCTAAAGGGCTTCAAAGCTATATTTAGACTATTATACTAATATATTGTACTTTTGTTACTCCTTGGTCACCAATTTTGTCTACATTTCTTCAAATTCCCTTTTGTTTCAAAACAAGACGATTTTCTTCCCCAAGTTTTAAAACTATAGTTTCGACTATATATTGGGTAGAATTCATGCTTAAGGGCTTCAAAGCTATATTTAGACTATTATACTAATATATCGAACTTTGGTTACTGCTTGGTGAGCCAATTTTGTGTAAATTTCTTCAAATTCCCATTTGTACCAAAACAATACGATTTTCTTCCCAAAGTTTCAAAACTATAGTTAGGACTATATATTGGTTAGAATCCATTCTAAAGGGCTTCAAAGCTATATTTAGACTATTATACTAATATATTGAACTTTTGTTACTCCTTGGTCACAAATTTTGTCTACATTTCTTGAAATTCCCATTTGTACCAAAACGAGACGATTTTCTTCCCAAAGTTTCAAAACTATAGTTACGACTATATATTGGGTAGAATTCATTCTAAAGGGGTTCAAATCTATATTTAGACTATTATACTAATATATTGTACTTTTGTTACTCCTTGGTCACCAATTTTGTCTACATTTCTTCAAATTCCCATTTGTACCAAAACGAGACGATTTTCTTCCCAAAGTTTCAAAACTATAGTTACGACTATATATTGGGTAGAATTCATGCTTAAGGGCTTCAAAGCTATATTTAGACTATTATACTAATATATTTAACTTTGGTTACTTCTTGGTGAGCCAATTTTGTGTAAATTTCTTCAAATTCCCATTTGTACCAAAACAATACGATTTTCTTCCCAAAGTTTCAAAACTATAGCTAGGACTATATACTGGTTAGAATCCATTCTAAAGGGGTTCAAAGCTATATTTAGACTATTATACTAATATATTTAACTTTGGTTACTTCTTGGTGAGCCAATTTTGTTTAAATTTCTTCAAATTCCCATTTGTACCAAAACAATACGATTTTCTTCCCAAAGTTTCAAAACTATAGTTAGGACTATATATTGGTTAGAATCCATTCTAAAGGGCTTCAAAGCTATATTTAGACTATTATACTAATATATTGTACTTTGGTTACTCCTTGGTCACCAATTTTGTCTACATTTCTTCAAATTCCCTTTTGTACCAATACGAGACGATTTTCTTCCCAAAGTTTTAAAACTATAGTTACGACTATATATTGGGTAGAATTCATGCTTAAGGGCTTCAAAGCTATATTTAGACTATTATACTAATATATTGAACTTTGGTTACTGCTTGGTGAACCAATTTTGTGTAAATTTCTTCAAATTCCCATTTGTACCAAAACAATACGATTTTCTTCCCAAAGTTTCAAAACTATAGTTAGGACTATATATTGGTTAGAATCCATTCTAAAGGGCTTGAAAGCTATATTTAGACTATTATACTAATATATTGAACTTTTGTTACTCCTTGGTCACCAATTTTGTCTACATTTCTTGAAATTCCCATTTGTACCAAAACGAGACGATTTTCTTCCCAAAGTTTCAAAACTACAGTTACGACTATATATTGGGTAGAATTCATTCTAAAGGGGTTCAAAGCTATATTTAGACTATTATACTAATATATTGAACTTTGGTTACTCCTTAGTCACCAATTATGTCTACATTTCTTCATATTCCCATTTGTACCAAAACGGGACAATTTTCTTCCCAAAGTTTCAAAAATATAGTTAGGACTATATATTAGGTAGAATCCATGCTTAAGGGCTTCAAAGCTATATTTAGACTATTATACTAATATATTGAACTTTGGCTACTTCTTGGTGAGCCAATTTTGTGTAAATTTCTTCAAATTCCCATTTGTACCAAAACAGGACGATTTTCTTCCCAAAGTTTCAAAACTATAGTTAGGACTATATATTGGGTAGAATCCATTCTTAAGGGATTCAAAGCTATATTTAGACTATTATACTATTATATTGTACTTTGGTTACTCCTTGGTCACCAATTTTGTGTAAATTTCTTCAAATTCCCATTTGTACCAAAACAGGACGATTTTCTTCCCAAAGTATCAAAACTATAGTTAGGACTATATATTGGTTAGAATCCATTCTAAAGGGGTTTAAAGCTATATTTAGACTATTATACTAATATATTTAACTTTGGTTACTTCTTGGCGAGCCAATTTTGTGTAAAATTCTTCAAATTCGAATTTGTACCAAAATGGGACGATTTTCTTCCCAAAGTTTCAAAAATATAGTTAGGACTATATACTGGTTAGAATCCATTCTAAAGTGGTTCAAAGCTATATTTAGACTATTATACTAATATATTTAACTTTGGTTACTTCTTGGTGAGCCGATTTTGTTTAAATTTTTTCAAATTCCCATTTGTACCAAAACAATACGATTTTCTTCCCAAAGTTTCAAAACTATAGTTAGGACTATATATTGGTTAGAATCCATTCTAAAGTGCTTCAAAGCTATATTTAGACTATTATACTAAAATATTTAACTTTGGTTACTTCTTGGCGAGCCAATTTTGTGTAAAATTCTTCAAATTCCAATTTGTACCAAAATGGGACGATTTTCTTCCCAAAGTTTCAAAACTATAGTTAGGACTATATATTGGTTAGAATCCATTCTAAAGGGGTTCAAAGCTATATTTAGACTATTATACTAATATATTTAACTTTGGTTACTTCTTGGTGAGCCGATTTTGTTTAAATTTCTTCAAATTCCCATTTGTACCAAAACAATACGATTTTCTTCCCAAAGTTTCAAAACTATAGTTAGGACTATATATTGGTTAGAATCCATTCTAAAGGGCTTCAAAGCTATATTTAGACTATTATACTAATATATTGTACTTTGGTTACTCCTTGGTCACCAATTTTGTCTACATTTCTTCAAATTCCCTTTTGTACCAAAACGAGACGATTTTCTTCCCAAAGTTTTAAAACTATAGTTACGACTATATATTGGGTAGAATTCATGCTTAAGGGCTTCAAAGCTATATTTAGACTATTATACTAATATATTGAACTTTGGTTACTGCTTGGTAAGCCAATTTTGTGTAAATTTCTTCAAATTCCCATTTGTACCAAAACAATACGATTTTCTTCCCAAAGTTTCAAAACTATAGTTAGGACTATATATTGGTTAGAATCCATTCTAAAGGGCTTCAAAGCTATATTTAGACTATTATACTAATATATTGAACTTTTGTTACTCCTTGGTCACCAATTTTGTCTACATTTCTTGAAATTCCCATTTGTACCAAAACGAGACGATTTTCTTCCCAAAGTTTCAAAACTATAGTTAGGACTATATATTGGGTAGAATTCATTCTAAAGGGGTTCAAAGCTATATTTAGACTATTATACTAATATATTTAACTTTGGTTACTTCTTGGTGAGCCGATTTTGTTTAAATTTCTTCAAATTCCCATTTGTACCAAAACAATACGATTTTCTTCCCAAAGTTTCAAAACTATAGTTAGGACTATATATTGGTTAGAATCCATTCTAAAGGGCTTCAAAGCTATATTTAGACTATTATACTAATATATTGTACTTTGGTTACTCCTTGGTCACCAATTTTGTCTACATTTCTTCAAATTCCCTTTTGTACCAAAACGAGACGATTTTCTTCCCAAAGTTTTAAAACTATAGTTACGACTATATATTGGGTAGAATTCATGCTTAAGGGCTTCAAAGCTATATTTAGACTATTATACTAATATATTGAACTTTGGTTACTGCTTGGTAAGCCAATTTTGTGTAAATTTCTTCAAATTCCCATTTGTACCAAAACAATACGATTTTCTTCCCAAAGTTTCAAAACTATAGTTAGGACTATATATTGGTTAGAATCCATTCTAAAGGGCTTCAAAGCTATATTTAGACTATTATACTAATATATTGAACTTTTGTTACTCCTTGGTCACCAATTTTGTCTACATTTCTTGAAATTCCCATTTGTACCAAAACGAGACGATTTTCTTCCCAAAGTTTCAAAACTATAGTTAGGACTATATATTGGGTAGAATTCATTCTAAAGGGGTTCAAAGCTATATTTAGACTATTATACTAATATATTTAACTTTGGTTACTTCTTGGTGAGCCAATTTTGTCTACATTTCTTCAAATTCCCATTTGAACCAAAACGAGACGATTTTCTTCCCAAAGTTTCAAAAATATAGTTAGGACTATATACTGGTTAGAATCCATTCTAAAGGGGTTCAAAGCTATATTTAGACTATTATACTAATATATTTAACTTTGGTTACTTCTTGGTGAGCCGATTTTGTTTAAATTTCTTCAAATTCCCATTTGTACCAAAACAATACGATTTTCTTCCCAAAGTTTCAAAACTATAGTTAGGACTATATATTGGTTAGAATCCATTCTAAAGGGCTTCAAAGCTATATTTAGACTATTATACTAATATATTGTACTTTGGTTACTCCTTGGTCACCAATTTTGTCTACATTTCTTCAAATTCCCTTTTGTACCAAAACGAGACGATTTTCTTCCCAATGTTTTAAAACTATAGTTACGACTATATATTAGGTAGAATCCATGCTTAAGGGCTTCAAAGCTATATTTAGACTATTATACTAATATATTGAACTTTGGCTACTTCTTGGTGAGCCAATTTTGTGTAAATTTCTTCAAATTCCCATTTGTACCAAAACAGGACGATTTTCTTCCCAAAGTATCAAAACTATAGTTAGGACTATATATTGGTTAGAATCCATTCTAAAGGGGTTTAAAGCTATATTTAGACTATTATACTAATATATTTAACTTTGGTTACTTCTTGGCGAGCCAATTTTGTGTAAAATTCTTCAAATTCCAATTTGTACCAAAATGGGACGATTTTCTTCCCAAAGTTTCAAAACTATAGTTAGGACTATATACTGGTTAGAATCCATTCTAAAGGGGTTCAAAGCTATATTTAGACTATTATACTAATATATTTAACTTTGGTTACTTCTTGGTGAGCCGATTTTGTTTAAATTTCTTCAAATTCCCATTTGTACCAAAACAATACGATTTTCTTCCCAAAGTTTCAACACTATAGTTAGGACTATATATTGGTTAGAATCCATTCTAAAGGGCTTCAAAGCTATATTTAGACTATTATACTAATATATTGTACTTTGGTTACTCTTTGGTCACCAATTTTGTCTACATTTCTTCAAATTCCCTTTTGTACCAAAACGAGACGATTTTCTTCCCAAAGTTTTAAAACTATAGTTACGACTATATATTGGGTAGAATTCATGCTTAAGGGCTTCAAAGCTATATTTAGACTATTATACTAATATATTGAACTTTGGTTACTGCTTGGTGAGCCAATTTTGTGTAAATTTCTTCAAATTCCCATTTGTACCAAAACAATACGATTTTCTTCCCAAAGTTTCAAAACTATAGTTAGGACTATATATTGGTTAGAATCCATTCTAAAGGGGTTCAAAGCTATATTTAGACTATTATACTAATATATTGAGCTTTTGTTACTCCTTGGTCGCCAATTTTGTCTACATTTCTTGAAATTCCCATTTGTACCAAAAAGAGACGATTTTCTTCCCAAAGTTTCAAAACTATAGTTACGACTATATATTGGGTAGATTTCATTCTAAAGGGGTTCAAATCTATATTTAGACTATTATACTAATATATTGTACTTTTGTTACTCCTTGGTCACCAATTTTGTCTACATTTCTTCAAATTCCCATTTGTACCAAAACGAGACGATTTTCTTCCCAAAGTTTCAAAACTACAATTACGACTATATATTGGGTAGAATTCATGCTTAAGGGCTTCAAAGCTATATTTAGACTATTATACTAATATATTGAACTTTGGTTACTGCTTGGTGAGCCAATTTTGTGTAAATTTCTTCAAATTCCCATTTGTACCAAAACAATACGATTTTCTTCCCAAAGTTTCAAAACTATAGTTAGGACTATATATTGGTTAGAATCCATTCTAAAGGGGTTTAAAGCTATATTTAGACTATTATACTAATATATTTAACTTTGGTTACTTCTTGGCGAGCCAATTTTGTGTAAAATTCTTCAAATTCCAATTTGTACCAAAATGGGACGATTTTCTTCCCAAAGTTTCAAAACTATAGTTAGGACTATATACTGGTTAGAATCCTTTCTAAAGGGGTTCAAAGCTATATTTAGACTATTATACTAATATATTGAACTTTTGTTACTCCTTGGTCACCAATTTTGTCTACATTTCTTGAAATTCCCATTTGTACCAAAACGAGACGATTTTCTTCACAAAGTTTCAAAACTATAGTTACGACTATATATTGGGTAGAATTCATTCTAAAGGGGTTCAAATCTATATTTAGACTATTATACTAATATATTGTACTTTTGTTACTCGTTGGTCACCAATTTTGTCTACATTTCTTCAAATTCCCATTTGTACCAAAACGAGACGATTTTCTTCCCAAAGTTTCAAAACTATAGTTACGACTATATATTGGGTAGAATTCATGCTTAAGGGCTTCAAAGCTATATTTAGACTATTATACTAATATATTTAACTTTGGTTACTTCTTGGTGAGCCAATTTTGTGTAAATTTCTTCAAATTCCCATTTGTACCAAAACAATACGATTTTCTTCCCAAAGTTTCAAAACTATAGTTAGGACTATATACTGGTTAGAATCCATTCTAAAGGGGTTCAAAGCTATATTTAGACTATTATACTAATATATTTAACTTTGGTTACTTCTTGGTGAGCCAATTTTGTGTAAATTTCTTCAAATTCCCATTTGTACCAAAACAATACGATTTTCTTCCCAAAGTTTCAAACCTATAGTTAGGACTATATATTGGGTAGAATTCATTCTAAAGGGGTTCAAAGCTATATTTAGACTATTATACTAATATATTTAACTTTGGTTACTTCTTGGTGAGCCAATTTTGTCTACATTTCTTCAAATTCCCATTTGTACCAAAACGAGACGATTTTCTTCCCAAAGTTTCAAAACTATAGTTACGACTATATATTGGGTAGAATTCATGCTTAAGGGCTTCAAAGCTATATTTAGACTATTATACTAATATATTGAACTTTGGTTACTGCTTGGTGAGCCAATTTTGTGTAAATTTCTTCAAATTCCCATTTGTACCAAAACAATACGATTTTCTTCCCAAAGTTTCAAAACTATAGTTAGGACTATATATTGGTTAGAATCCATTCTAAAGGGGTTCAAAGCTATATTTAGACTATTATACTAATATATTGAACTTTTGTTACTCCTTGGTCACCAATTTTGTCTACATTTCTTGAAATTCCCATTTGTACCAAAACGAGACGATTTTCTTCCCAAAGTTTCAAAACTATAGTTACGACTATATATTGGGTAGAATTCATTCTAAAGGGGTTCAAATCTATATTTAGACTATTATACTAATATATTGTACTTTTGTTACTCGTTGGTCACCAATTTTGTCTACATTTCTTCAAATTCCCATTTGTACCAAAACGAGACGATTTTCTTCCCAAAGTTTCAAAACTATAGTTACGACTATATATTGGGTAGAATTCATGCTTAAGGGCTTCAAAGCTATATTTAGACTATTATGCTAATAAATTTAACTTTGGTTACTTCTTGGCGAGCCAATTTTGTGTAAAATTATTCAAATTCCAATTTGTACCAAAATGGGACGATTTTCTTCCCAAAGTTTCAAAACTATAGTTAGGACTATATATTGGTTAGAATCCATTCTAAAGGGGTTCAAAGCTATATTTAGACTATTATACTAATATATTTAACTTTGGTTACTTCTTGGTGAGCCGATTTTGTTTAAATTTCTTCAAATTCCCATTTGTACCAAAACAATACGATTTTCTTCCCAAAGTTTCAAAACTATAGTTAGGACTATATATTGGTTAGAATCCATTCTAAAGGGCTTCAAAGCTATATTTAGACTATTATACTAATATATTGTACTTTGGTTACTCCTTGGTCACCAATTTTGTCTACATTTCTTCAAATTCCCTTTTGTACCAAAACGAGACGATTTTCTTCCCAAAGTTTCAAAACTATAGTTACGACTATATATTGGGTAGATTTCATTCTAAAGGGGTTCAAATCTATATTTAGACTATTATACTAATATATTGTACTTTTGTTACTCCTTGGTCACCAATTTTGTCTACATTTCTTCATATTCCCATTTGTACCAAAACGAGACGATTTTCTTCCCAAAGTTTCAAAACTATAGTTACGACTATATGTTGGGTAGAATTCATGCTTAAGGGCTTCAAAGCTATATTTAGACTATTATACTAATATATTGAACTTTGGTTACTGCTTGGTGAGCCAATTTTGTGTAAATTTCTTCACATTCCCATTTGTACCAAAACAGGACGATTTTCTTCCCAAAGTTTCAAAACTATAGTTAGGACTATATATTGGTTAGAATCCATTCTAAAGGGGTTTAAAGCTATATTTAGACTATTATACTAATATATTTAACTTTGGTTACTTCTTGGCGAGCCAATTTTGTGTAAAATTCTTCAAATTCCAATTTGTACCAAAATGGGACGATTTTCTTCCCAAAGTTTCAAAACTATAGTTAGGACTATATACTGGTTAGAATCCATTCTAAAGGGGTTCAAAGCTATATTTAGACTATTATACTAATATATTTAACTTTGGTTACTTCTTGGTGAGCCGATTTTGTTTAAATTTCTTCAAATTCCCATTTGTACCAAAACAATACGATTTTCTTCCCAAAGTTTCAAAACTATAGTTAGGACTATATATTGGTTAGAATCCATTCTAAAGGGCTTCAAAGCTATATTTAGACTATTATACTAATATATTGTACTTTGGTTACTCTTTGGTCACCAATTTTGTCTACATTTCTTCAAATTCCCTTTTGTACCAAAACGAGACGATTTTCTTCCCAAAGTTTTAAAACTATAGTTACGACTATATATTGGGTAGAATTCATGCTTAAGGGCTTCAAAGCTATATTTAGACTATTATACTAATATATTGAACTTTGGTTACTGCTTGGTGAGCCAATTTTGTGTAAATTTCTTCAAATTCCCATTTGTACCAAAACAATACGATTTTCTTCCCAAAGTTTCAAAACTATAGTTAGGACTATATATTGGTTAGAATCCATTCTAAAGGGGTTCAAAGCTATATTTAGACTATTATACTAATATATTGAACTTTTGTTACTCCTTGGTCACCAATTTTGTCTACATTTCTTGAAATTCCCATTTGTACCAAAACGAGACGATTTTCTTCCCAAAGTTTCAAAACTATAGTTACGACTATATATTGGGTAGATTTCATTCTAAAGGGGTTCAAATCTATATTTAGACTATTATACTAATATATTGTACTTTTGTTACTCCTTGGTCACCAATTTTGTCTACATTTCTTCAAATTCCCATTTGTACCAAAACGAGACGATTTTCTTCCCAAAGTTTCAAAACAATAGTTACGACTATATATTGGGTAGAATTCATGCTTAAGGGCTTCAAAGCTATATTTAGACTATTATACTAATATATTGAACTTTGGTTACTGCTTGGTGAGCCAATTTTGTGTAAATTTCTTCAAATTCCCATTTGTACCAAAACAATACGATTTTCTTCCCAAAGTTTCAAAACTATAGTTAGGACTATATATTAGTTAGAATCCATTCTAAAGGGGTTCAAAGCTATATTTAGACTATTATACTAATATATTGAACTTTTGTTACTCCTTGGTCACCAATTTTGTCTACATTTCTTGAAATTCCCATTTGTACCAAAACGAGACGATTTTCTTCACAAAGTTTCAAAACTATAGTTACGACTATATATTGGGTAGAATTCATTCTAAAGGGGTTCAAATCTATATTTAGACTATTATACTAATATATTGTACTTTTGTTACTCGTTGGTCACCAATTTTGTCTACATTTCTTCAAATTCCCATTTGTACCAAAACGAGACGATTTTCTTCCCAAAGTTTCAAAACTATAGTTACGACTATATATTGGGTAGAATTCATGCTTAAGGGCTTCAAAGCTATATTTAGACTATTATACTAATATATTTAACTTTGGTTACTTCTTGGTGAGCCAATTTTGTGTAAATTTCTTCAAATTCCCATTTGTACCAAAACAATACGATTTTCTTCCCAAAGTTTCAAAACTATAGTTAGGACTATATACTGGTTAGAATCCATTCTAAAGGGGTTCAAAGCTATATTTAGACTATTATACTAATATATTTAACTTTGGTTACTTCTTGGTGAGCCAATTTTGTGTAAATTTCTTCAAATTCCCATTTGTACCAAAACAATACGATTTTCTTCCCAAAGTTTCAAACCTATAGTTAGGACTATATATTGGGTAGAATTCATTCTAAAGGGGTTCAAAGCTATATTTAGACTATTATACTAATATATTTAACTTTGGTTACTTCTTGGTGAGCCAATTTTGTCTACATTTCTTCAAATTCCCATTTGTACCAAAACGAGACGATTTTCTTCCCAAAGTTTCAAAACTATAGTTACGACTATATATTGGGTAGAATTCATGCTTAAGGGCTTCAAAGCTATATTTAGACTATTATACTAATATATTTAACTTTGGTTACTTCTTGGTGAGCCAATTTTGTGTAAATTTCTTCAAATTCCCATTTGTACCAAAACAATACGATTTTCTTCCCAAAGTTTCAAAACTATAGTTAGGACTATATATTGGGTAGAATCCATTCTAAAGGGGTTCAAAGCTATATTTAGACTATTATACTAATATATTTCACTTTGGTTACTTCTTGGTGAGCCAATTTTGTTTAAATTTCTTCAAATTCCCATCTGTACCAAAACAATACGATTTTCTTCCCAAAGTTTCAAAACTATAGTTAGGACTATATAATGGTTAGAATCCATTCTAAAGGGCTTCAAAGCTATATTTAGACTATTATACTAATATATTGTACTTTGGTTACTCCTTGGTCACCAATTTTGTCTACATTTCTTCAAATTCCCTTTTGTACCAATACGAGACGATTTTCTTCCCAATGTTTTAAAACTATAGTTACGACTATATATTGGGTAGAATTCATGCTTATGGGCTTCAAAGCTATATTTAGACTATTATACTAATATATTGAACTTTGGTTACTTCTTGGTGAGCCAATTTTGTGTAAATTTCTTCAAATTCCCATTTGTACCAAAACAATACGATTTTCTTCCCAAAGTTTCAAAACTATAGTTAGGACTATATATTGGGTAGAATTCATTCTAAAGGGGTTCAAAGCTATATTTAGACTATTATACTAATATATTTAACTTTGGTTACTTCTTGGTGAGCCAATTTTGTCTAAATTTCTTCAAATTCCCATTTGTACCAAAACGAGACGATTTTCTTCCCAAAGTTTCAAAACTATAGTTAGGACTATATATTGGTTAGAATCCATTCTAAAGGGGTTCAAAGCTATATTTAGACTATTATACTAATATATTTCACTTTGGTTACTTCTTGGTGAGCCAATTTTGTTTAAATTTCTTCAAATTCCCATTTGTACCAAAACAATACGATTTTCTTCCCAAAGTTTCAAAACTATAGTTAGGACTATATATTGGTTAGAATCCATTCTAAAGGGCTTCAAAGCTATATTTAGACTATTATACTAATATATTGTACTTTGGTTACTCCTTGGTCACCAATTTTGTCTACATTTCTTCAAATTCCCTTTTGTACCAATACGAGACGATTTTCTTCCCAATGTTTTAAAACTATAGTTACGACTATATATTGGGTAGAATTCATGCTTAAGGGCTTCAAAGCTATATTTAGACTATTATACTAATATATTGAACTTTGGTTACTGCTTGGTGAGCCAATTTTGTGTAAATTTCTTCAAATTCCCATTTGTACCAAAACAATACGATTTTCTTCCCAAAGTTTCAAAACTATAGTTAGGACTATATATTGGTTAGAATCCATTCTAAAGGGTTCAAAGCTATATTTAGACTATTATACTAATATATTGAACTTTTGTTACTCCTTGGTCACCAATTTTGTCTACATTTCTTGAAATTCCCATTTGTACCAAATCGAGAAGATTTTCTTCCCAAAGTTTCAAAACTATAGTTACGACTATATATTGGGTAGAATTCATTCTAAAGGGGTTCAAAGCTATATTTAGACTATTATACTAATATATTGAACTTTGGTTACTCCTTAGTCACCAATTATGTCTACATTTCTTCATATTCCCATTTGTACCAAAACGGGACAATTTTCTTCCCAAAGTTTCAAAAATATAGTTAGGACTATATATTAGGTAGAATCCATGCTTAAGGGCTTCAAAGCTATATTTAGACTATTATACTAATATATTGAACTTTGGCTACTTCTTGGTGAGCCATTTTGTGTAAATTTCTTCAAATTCCCATTTGTACCAAAACAGGACGATTTTCTTCCCAAAGTTTCAAAACTATAGTTAGGACTATATATTGGTTAGAATCCATTCTAAAGGGGTTCAAAGCTATATTTAGACTATTATACTAATATATTTAACTTTGGTTACTTCTTGGCGAGCCAATTTTGTGTAAAATTCTTCAAATTCCAATTTGTACCAAAATGGGACGATTTTCTTCCCAAAGTTTCAAAACTATAGTTAGGACTATATACTGGTTAGAATCCATTCTAAAGGGGTTCAAAGCTATATTTAGACTATTATACTAATATATTGTACTTTGGTTACTCCTTGGTCACCAATTTTGTCTACATTTCTTCAAATTCCCTTTTGTACCAATACGAGACGATTTTCTTCCCAATGTTTTAAAACTATAGTTACGACTATATATTGGGTAGAATTCATGCTTAAGGGCTTCAAAGCTATATTTAGACTATTATACTAATATATTGAACTTTGGTTACTTCTTGGTGAGCCAATTTTGTGTAAATTTCTTCAAATTCCCATTTGTACCAAAACAATACGATTTTCTTCCCAAAGTTTCAAAACTATAGTTAGGACTATATATTGGGTAGAATTCATTCTAAAGGGGTTCAAAGCTATATTTAGACTATTATACTAATATATTTAACTTTGGTTACTTCTTGGTGAGCCAATTTTGTCTACATTTCTTCAAATTCCCATTTGTACCAAAACGAGACGATTTTCTTCCCAAAGTTTCAAAACTATAGTTACGACTATATATTGGGTAGAATTCATGCTTAAGGGCTTCAAAGCTATATTTAGACTATTATACTAATATATTTAACTTTGGTTACTTCTTGGTGAGCCAATTTTGTCTAAATTTCTTCAAATTCCCATTTGTACCAAAACAATACGATTTTCTTCCCAAAGATTCAAAACTATAGTTAGGACTATATATTGGTTAGAATCCATTCTAAAGGGCTTCAAAGCTATATTTAGACTATTATACTAATATATTGTACTTTGGTTACTCCTTGGTCACCAATTTTGTCTACATTTCTTCAAATTCCCTTTTGTACCAATACGAGACGATTTTCTTCCCAATGTTTTAAAACTATAGTTACGACTATATATTGGGTAGAATTCATGCTTAAGGGCTTCAAAGCTATATTTAGACTATTATACTAATATATTGAACTTTGGTTACTGCTTGGTGAGCCAATTTTGTGTAAATTTCTTCAAATTCCCATTTGTACCAAAACAATACGATTTTCTTCCCAAAGTTTCAAAACTATAGTTAGGACTATATATTGGTTAGAATCCATTCTAAAGGGTTCAAAGCTATATTTAGACTATTATACTAATATATTGAACTTTTGTTACTCCTTGGTCACCAATTTTGTCTACATTTCTTGAAATTCCCATTTGTACCAAATCGAGACGATTTTCTTCCCAAAGTTTCAAAACTATAGTTACGACTATATATTGGGTAGAATTCATTCTAAAGGGGTTCAAAGCTATATTTAGACTATTATACTAATATATTGAACTTTGGTTACTTCTTGGTGAGCCAATTTTGTCTACATTTCTTCAAATTCCCATTTGTACCAAAACGAGACGATTTTCTTCCCAAAGTTTCAAAACTATAGTTACGACTATATATTGGGTAGAATTCATGCTTAAGGGCTTCAAAGCTATATTTAGACTATTATACTAATATATTGAACTTTGGTTACTGCTTGGTGAGCCAATTTTGTGTAAATTTCTTCAAATTCCCATTTGTACCAAAACAATACGATTTTCTTCCCAAAGTTTCAAAACTATAGTTAGGACTATATATTGGTTAGAATCCATTCTAAAGGGTTCAAAGCTATATTTAGACTATTATACTAATATATTGAACTTTTGTTACTCCTTGGTCACCAATTTTGTCTACATTTCTTGAAATTCCCATTTGTACCAAATCGAGACGATTTTCTTCCCAAAGTTTCAAAACTATAGTTACGACTATATATTGGGTAGAATTCATTCTAAAGGGGTTCAAAGCTATATTTAGACTATTATACTAATATATTTAACTTTGGTTACTTCTTGGTGAGCCAATTTTGTCTACATTTCTTCAAATTCCCATTTGTACCAAAACGAGACGATTTTCTTCCCAAATTTCAAAACTATAGTTACGACTATATATTGGGTAGAATTCATGCTTAAGGGCTTCAAAGCTATATTTAGACTATTATACTAATATATTTAACTTTGGTTACTTCTTGGTGAGCCAATTTTGTCTAAATTTCTTCAAATTCCCATTTGTACCAAAACGAGACGATTTTCTTCCCAAAGTTTCAAAACTATAGTTAGGACTATATATTGGTTAGAATCCATTCTAAAGGGCTTCAAAGCTATATTTAGACTATTATACTAATATATTGTACTTTGGTTACTCCTTGGTCACCAATTTTGTCTACATTTCTTCAAATTCCCTTTTGTACCAATACGAGACGATTTTCTTCCCAATGTTTTAAAACTATAGTTACGACTATATATTGGGTAGAATTCATGCTTAAGGGCTTCAAAGCTATATTTAGACTATTATACTAATATATTGAACTTTGGTTACTGCTTGGTGAGCCAATTTTGTGTAAATTTCTTCAAATTCCCATTTGTACCAAAACAATACGATTTTCTTCCCAAAGTTTCAAAACTATAGTTAGGACTATATATTGGTTAGAATCCATTCTAAAGGGTTCAAAGCTATATTTAGACTATTATACTAATATATTGAACTTTTGTTACTCCTTGGTCACCAATTTTGTCTACATTTCTTGAAATTCCCATTTGTACCAAATCGAGACGATTTTCTTCCCAAAGTTTCAAAACTATAGTTAGGACTATATATTAGGTAGAATCCATGCTTAAGGGCTTCAAAGCTATATTTAGACTATTATACTAATATATTGAACTTTGGCTACTTCTTGGTGAGCCATTTTGTGTAAATTTCTTCAAATTCCCATTTGTACCAAAACAGGACGATTTTCTTCCCAAAGTTTCAAAACTATAGTTAGGACTATATATTGGTTAGAATCCATTCTAAAGGGGTTCAAAGCTATATTTAGACTATTATACTAATATATTTAACTTTGGTTACTTCTTGGCGAGCCAATTTTGTGTAAAATTCTTCAAATTCCAATTTGTACCAAAATGGGACGATTTTCTTCCCAAAGTTTCAAAACTATAGTTAGGACTATATACTGGTTAGAATCCATTCTAAAGGGGTTCAAAGCTATATTTAGACTATTATACTAATATATTTAACTTTGGTTACTTCTAGGCGAGCCAATTTTGTATAAAATTCTTCAAATTCTAATTTGTACCAAAATGGGACGATTTTCTTCCCAAAGTTTCAAAACTATAGTTAGGACTATATACTGGTTACAATCCATTCTAAAGGGGTTCAAAGCTATATTTAGACTATTATACTAATATATTTAACTTTGGTTACTTCTTGGTGAGCTGATTTTGTTTAAATTTCTTCAAATTCCCATTTGTACCAAAACAATACTATTTTCTTCCCAAAGTTTCAAAACTATAGTTAGGACTATATATTGGTTAGAATCCATTATAAAGGGCTTCAAAGCTATATTTAGACTATTATACTAATATATTGTACTTTGGTTACTCCTTGGTCACCAATTTTGTCTACATTTTTTCAAATTCCCTTTTGTACCAAAACGAGACGATTTTCTTCCCAAAGTTTTAAAACTATAGTTACGACTATATATTGGGTAGAATTCATGCTTAAGGGCTTCAAAGCTATATTTAGACTATTATACTAATATATTGAACTTTGGTTACTGCCCGGTGAGCCAATTTTGTGTAAATTTCTTCAAATTCCCATTTGTACCAAAACAGGACGATTTTCTTCCCAAAGTTTCAAAACTATAGTTAGGACTATATATTGGTTAGAATCCATTCTAAAGGGGTTCAAAGCTATATTTAGACTATTATACTAATATATTTAACTTTGGTTACTTCTTGGCGAGCCAATTTTGTGTAACATTCTTCAAATTCCAATTTGTACCAAAATGGGACGATTTTCTTCCCAAAGTTTCAAAACTATAGTTAGGACTATATACTGGTTAGAATCCATTCTAAAGGGGTTCAAAGCTATATTTAGACTATTATACTAATATATTTAACTTTGGTTACTTCTTGGTGAGCCGATTTTGTTTAAATTTCTTCAAATTCCCATTTGTACCAAAACAATACGATTTTCTTCCCAAAGTTTCAAAACTATAGTTAGGACTATATATTGGTTAGAATCCATTCTAAAAGGCTTCAAAGCTATATTTAGACTATTATACTAATATATTGTACTTTGGTTACTCCTTGGTCACCAATTTTGTCTACATTTCTTCAAATTCCCTTTTGTACCAAAACGAGACGATTTTCTTCCCAAAGTTTTAAAACTATAGTTACGACTATATATTGGGTAGAATTCATGCTTAAGGGCTTCAAAGCTATATTTAGACTATTATACTAATATATTGAACTTTGGTTACTGCTTGGTGAGCCAATTTCGTGTAAATTTCTTCAAATTCCCATTTGTACCAAAACAATACGATTTTCTTCCCAAAGTTTCAAAACTATAGTTAGGACTATATATTGGTTAGAATCCATTCTAAAGGGCTTCAAACCTATATTTAGACTATTATACTAATATATTGAACTTTTGTTACTCCTTGGTCACCAATTTTGTCTACATTTCTTGAAATTCCCATTTGTACCAAAACGAGACGATTTTCTTCCCAAAGTTTCAAAACTATAGTTCCGACTATATATTGGGTAGAATTCATTCTAAAGGGGTTCAAATCTATATTTAGACTATTATACTAATATATTGTACTTTTGTTACTCCTTGGTCACCAATTTTGTCTACATTTCTTCAAATTCCCATTTGTACCAAAACGAGACGATTTTCTTTTCAAAGTTTCAAAAGTATAGTTACGACTATATATTGGGTAGAATTCATGCTTAAGGGCTTCAAAGCTATATTTAGACTATTATACTAATATATTTAACTTTGGTTACTCCTTGGTCACCAATTTTGTCTACATTTCATCAAATTCCCATTTGTACCAAAACGAGACGATTTTCTTCCCAAAGTTTCAAAACTATAGTTACGACTATATATTGGATAGAATCCATTCTAAAGGGGTTCAAAGCTATATTTAGACTATTATACTAATATATTTAACTTTGGTTACTTCTTGGTGAGCCAATTTTGTCTACATTTCTTCAAATTCCCATTTGTACCAAAACGAGACGATTTTCTTCCCAAAGTTTCAAAACTATAGTTAGGACTATATATTGGTTAGAATCCATTCTAAAAGGCTTCAAAGCTATATTTAGACTATTATACTAATATATTGTACTTTGGTTACTCCTTGGTCACCAATTTTGTCTACATTTCTTCAAATTCCCTTTTGTACCAAAACGAGACGATTTTCTTCCCAAAGTTTTAAAACTATAGTTACGACTATATATTGGGTAGAATTCATGCTTAAGGGCTTCAAAGCTATATTTAGACTATTATACTAATATATTGAACTTTGGTTACTGCTTGGTGAGCCAATTTCGTGTAAATTTCTTCAAATTCCCATTTGTACCAAAACAATACGATTTTCTTCCCAAAGTTTCAAAACTATAGTTAGGACTATATATTGGTTAGAATCCATTCTAAAGGGCTTCAAACCTATATTTAGACTATTATACTAATATATTGAACTTTTGTTACTCCTTGGTCACCAATTTTGTCTACATTTCTTGAAATTCCCATTTGTACCAAAACGAGACGATTTTCTTCCCAAAGTTTCAAAACTATAGTTACGACTATATATTGGGTAGAATTCATTCTAAAGGGGTTCAAATCTATATTTAGACTATTATACTAATATATTGTACTTTTGTTACTCCTTGGTCACCAATTTTGTCTACATTTCTTCAAATTCCCATTTGTACCAAAACGAGACGATTTTCTTTTCAAAGTTTCAAAAGTATAGTTACGACTATATATTGGGTAGAATTCATGCTTAAGGGCTTCAAAGCTATATTTAGACTATTATACTAATATATTTAACTTTGGTTACTCCTTGGTCACCAATTTTGTCTACATTTCATCAAATTCCCATTTGTACCAAAACGAGACGATTTTCTTCCCAAAGTTTCAAAACTATAGTTACGACTATATATTGGATAGAATCCATTCTAAAGGGGTTCAAAGCTATATTTAGACTATTATACTAATATATTTAACTTTGGTTACTTCTTGGTGAGCCAATTTTGTCTACATTTCTTCAAATTCCCATTTGTACCAAAACGAGACGATTTTCTTCCCAAAGTTTCAAAACTATAGTTACGACTATATATTGGGTAGAATTCATGCTTAAGGGCTTCAAAGCTATATTTAGACTATTATACTAATATATTTAACTTTGGTTACTTCTTGGTGAGCAAATTTTGTGTAAATTTCTTCAAATTCCCATTTGTACCAAAACAATACGATTTTCTTCCCAAAGTTTCAAAACTATAGTTAGGACTATATATTGGTTAGAATCCATTCTAAAGGGCTTCAAAGCTATATTTAGACTATTATACTAATATATTGTACTTTGGTTACTCCTTGGTCACCAATTTTGTCTACATTTCTTCAAATTCCCTTTTGTACCAATACGAGACGATTTTCTTCCCAAAGTTTTAAAACTATAGTTACGACTATATATTGGGTAGAATTCATGCTTAAGGGCTTCAAAGCTATATTTAGACTATTATACTAATATATTGAACTTTGGTTACTGCTTGGTGAGCCAATTTTGTGTAAATTTCTTCAAATTCCCATTTGTACCAAAACAATACGATTTTCTTCCCAAAGTTTCAAAACTATAGTTAGGACTATATATTGGTTAGAATCCATTCTAAAGGGCTTCAAAGCTATATTTAGACTATTATACTAATATATTGAACTTTTGTTACTCCTTGGTCACCAATTTTGTCTACATTTCTTGAAATTCCCATTTGTACCAAAACGAGACGATTTTCTTCCCAAAGTTTCAAAACTATAGTTACGACTATATATTGGGTAGAATTCATTCTAAAGGGGTTCAAAGCTATATTTAGACTATTATACTAATATATTGAACTTTGGTTACTCCTTAGTCACCAATTATGTCTACATTTCTTCATATTCCCATTTGTACCAAAACGGGACAATTTTCTTCCCAAAGTTTCAAAAATATAGTTTGGACTATATATTAGGTAGAATCCATGCTTAAGGGCTTCAAAGCTATATTTAGACTATTATACTAATATATTGAACTTTGGCTACTTCTTGGTGAGCCAATTTTGTGTAAATTTCTTCAAATTCCCATTTGTACCAAAACAGGACGATTTTCTTCCCAAAGTTTCAAAACTATAGTTAGGACTATATATTGGTTAGAATCCATTCTAAAGGGGTTCAAAGCTATATTTAGACTATTATACTAATATATTTAACTTTGGTTACTTCTTGGCGAGCCAATTTTGTGTAAAATTCTTCAAATTCCAATTTGTACCAAAATGGGACGATTTTCTTCCCAAAGTTTCAAAACTATAGTTAGGACTATATACTGGTTAGAATCCATTCTAAAGGGGTTCAAAGCTATATTTAGACTATTATACTAATATATTTAACTTTGGTTACTTCTAGGCGAGCCAATTTTGTTTAAATTTCTTCAAATTCCCATTTGTACCAAAACAATACGATTTTCTTCCCAAAGTTTCAAAACTATAGTTAGGACTATATATTGGTTAGAATCCATTCTAAAGGGCTTCAAAGCTATATTTAGACTATTATACTAATATATTGTACTTTGGTTACTCCTTGGTCACCAATTTTGTCTACATTTCTTCAAATTCCCTTTTGTACCAAAACGAGACGATTTTCTTCCCAAAGTTTTAAAACTATAGTTACGACTATATATTGGGTAGAATTCATGCTTAAGGGCTTCAAAGCTATATTTAGACTATTATACTAATATATTGAACTTTGGTTACTGCTTGGTGAGCCAATTTTGTGTAAATTTCTTCAAATTCCCATTTGTACCAAAACAATACGATTTTCTTCCCAAAGTTTCAAAACTTTAGTTAGGACTATATATTGGTTAGAATCCATTCTAAAGGGCTTCAAAGCTATATTTAGACTATTATACTAATATATTGAACTTTGGTTACTGCCCGGTGAGCCAATTTTGTGTAAATTTCTTCAAATTCCCATTTGTACCAAAACAGGACGATTTTCTTCCCAAAGTTTCAAAACTATAGTTAGGACTATATATTGGTTAGAATCCATTCTAAAGGGGTTCAAAGCTATATTTAGACTATTATACTAATATATTTAACTTTGGTTACTTCTTGGCGAGCCAATTTTGTGTAACATTCTTCAAATTCCAATTTGTACCAAAATGGGACGATTTTCTTCCCAAAGTTTCAAAACTATAGTTAGGACTATATACTGGTTAGAATCCATTCTAAAGGGGTTCAAAGCTATATTTAGACTATTATACTAATATATTTAACTTTGGTTACTTCTTGGTGAGCCGATTTTGTTTAAATTTCTTCAAATTCCCATTTGTACCAAAACAATACGATTTTCTTCCCAAAGTTTCAAAACTATAGTTAGGACTATATATTGGTTAGAATCCATTCTAAAAGGCTTCAAAGCTATATTTAGACTATTATACTAATATATTGTACTTTGGTTACTCCTTGGTCACCAATTTTGTCTACATTTCTTCAAATTCCCTTTTGTACCAAAACGAGACGATTTTCTTCCCAAAGTTTTAAAACTATAGTTACGACTATATATTGGGTAGAATTCATGCTTAAGGGCTTCAAAGCTATATTTAGACTATTATACTAATATATTGAACTTTGGTTACTGCTTGGTGAGCCAATTTCGTGTAAATTTCTTCAAATTCCCATTTGTACCAAAACAATACGATTTTCTTCCCAAAGTTTCAAAACTATAGTTAGGACTATATATTGGTTAGAATCCATTCTAAAGGGCTTCAAACCTATATTTAGACTATTATACTAATATATTGAACTTTTGTTACTCCTTGGTCACCAATTTTGTCTACATTTCTTGAAATTCCCATTTGTACCAAAACGAGACGATTTTCTTCCCAAAGTTTCAAAACTATAGTTACGACTATATATTGGGTAGAATTCATTCTAAAGGGGTTCAAATCTATATTTAGACTATTATACTAATATATTGTACTTTTGTTACTCCTTGGTCACCAATTTTGTCTACATTTCTTCAAATTCCCATTTGTACCAAAACGAGACGATTTTCTTTTCAAAGTTTCAAAAGTATAGTTACGACTATATATTGGGTAGAATTCATGCTTAAGGGCTTCAAAGCTATATTTAGACTATTATACTAATATATTTAACTTTGGTTACTCCTTGGTCACCAATTTTGTCTACATTTCATCAAATTCCCATTTGTACCAAAACGAGACGATTTTCTTCCCAAAGTTTCAAAACTATAGTTACGACTATATATTGGATAGAATCCATTCTAAAGGGGTTCAAAGCTATATTTAGACTATTATACTAATATATTTAACTTTGGTTACTTCTTGGTGAGCCAATTTTGTCTACATTTCTTCAAATTCCCATTTGTACCAAAACGAGACGATTTTCTTCCCAAAGTTTCAAAACTATAGTTACGACTATATATTGGGTAGAATTCATGCTTAAGGGCTTCAAAGCTATATTTAGACTATTATACTAATATATTTAACTTTGGTTACTTCTTGGTGAGCAAATTTTGTGTAAATTTCTTCAAATTCCCATTTGTACCAAAACAATACGATTTTCTTCCCAAAGTTTCAAAACTATAGTTAGGACTATATATTGGTTAGAATCCATTCTAAAGGGCTTCAAAGCTATATTTAGACTATTATACTAATATATTGTACTTTGGTTACTCCTTGGTCACCAATTTTGTCTACATTTCTTCAAATTCCCTTTTGTACCAATACGAGACGATTTTCTTCCCAAAGTTTTAAAACTATAGTTACGACTATATATTGGGTAGAATTCATGCTTAAGGGCTTCAAAGCTATATTTAGACTATTATACTAATATATTGAACTTTGGTTACTGCTTGGTGAGCCAATTTTGTGTAAATTTCTTCAAATTCCCATTTGTACCAAAACAATACGATTTTCTTCCCAAAGTTTCAAAACTATAGTTAGGACTATATATTGGTTAGAATCCATTCTAAAGGGCTTCAAAGCTATATTTAGACTATTATACTAATATATTGAACTTTTGTTACTCCTTGGTCACCAATTTTGTCTACATTTCTTGAAATTCCCATTTGTACCAAAACGAGACGATTTTCTTCCCAAAGTTTCAAAACTATAGTTACGACTATATATTGGGTAGAATTCATTCTAAAGGGGTTCAAAGCTATATTTAGACTATTATACTAATATATTGAACTTTGGTTACTCCTTAGTCACCAATTATGTCTACATTTCTTCATATTCCCATTTGTACCAAAACGGGACAATTTTCTTCCCAAAGTTTCAAAAATATAGTTAGGACTATATATTAGGTAGAATCCATGCTTAAGGGCTTCAAAGCTATATTTAGACTATTATACTAATATATTGAACTTTGGCTACTTCTTGGTGAGCCAATTTTGTGTAAATTTCTTCAAATTCCCATTTGTACCAAAACAGGACGATTTTCTTCCCAAAGTTTCAAAACTATAGTTAGGACTATATATTGGTTAGAATCCATTCTAAAGGGGTTCAAAGCTATATTTAGACTATTATACTAATATATTTAACTTTGGTTACTTCTTGGCGAGCCAATTTTGTGTAAAATTCTTCAAATTCCAATTTGTACCAAAATGGGACGATTTTCTTCCCAAAGTTTCAAAACTATAGTTAGGACTATATACTGGTTAGAATCCATTCTAAAGGGGTTCAAAGCTATATTTAGACTATTATACTAATATATTTAACTTTGGTTACTTCTAGGCGAGCCAATTTTGTTTAAATTTCTTCAAATTCCCATTTGTACCAAAACAATACGATTTTCTTCCCAAAGTTTCAAAACTATAGTTAGGACTATATATTGGTTAGAATCCATTCTAAAGGGCTTCAAAGCTATATTTAGACTATTATACTAATATATTGTACTTTGGTTACTCCTTGGTCACCAATTTTGTCTACATTTCTTCAAATTCCCTTTTGTACCAAAACGAGACGATTTTCTTCCCAAAGTTTTAAAACTATAGTTACGACTATATATTGGGTAGAATTCATGCTTAAGGGCTTCAAAGCTATATTTAGACTATTATACTAATATATTGAACTTTGGTTACTGCTTGGTGAGCCAATTTTGTGTAAATTTCTTCAAATTCCCATTTGTACCAAAACAATACGATTTTCTTCCCAAAGTTTCAAAACTTTAGTTAGGACTATATATTGGTTAGAATCCATTCTAAAGGGCTTCAAACCTATATTTAGACTATTATACTAATATATTGAACTTTTGTTACTCCTTGGTCACCAATTTTGTCTACATTTCTTGAAATTCCCATTTGTACCAAAACGAGACGATTTTCTTCCCAAAGTTTCAAAACTATAGTTACGACTATATATTGGGTAGAATTCATTCTAAAGGGGTTCAAATCTATATTTAGACTATTATACTAATATATTGTACTTTTGTTACTCCTTGGTCACCAATTTTGTCTACATTTCTTCAAATTCCCATTTGTACCAAAACGAGACGATTTTCTTTTCAAAGTTTCAAAAGTATAGTTACGACTATATATTGGGTAGAATTCATGCTTAAGGGCTTCAAAGCTATATTTAGACTATTATACTAATCTATTTAACTTTGGTTACTCCTTGGTCACCAATTTTGTCTACATTTCTTCAAATTCCCTTTTGTACCAATACGAGACGATTTTCTTCCCAAAGTTTTAAAACTATAGTTACGACTATATATTGGGTAGAATTCATGCTTAAGGGCTTCAAAGCTATATTTAGACTATTATACTAATATATTGAACTTTGGTTACTGCTTGGTGAGCCAATTTTGTGTAAATTTCTTCAAATTCCCATTTGTACCAAAACAATACGATTTTCTTCCCAAAGTTTCAAAACTATAGTTAGGACTATATATTGGTTAGAATCCATTCTAAAGGGCTTCAAAGCTATATTTAGACTATTATACTAATATATTGAACTTTTGTTACTCCTTGGTCACCAATTTTGTCTACATTTCTTGAAATTCCCATTTGTACCAAAACGAGACGATTTTCTTCCCAAAGTTTCAAAACTATAGTTACGACTATATATTGGGTAAAATTCATTCTAAAGGGGTTCAAATCTATATTTAGACTATTATACTAATATATTGTACTTTTGTTACTCCTTGGTCACCAATTTTGTTTACATTTCATCAAATTCCCATTTGTACCAAAACGAGACGATTTTCTTCCCAAAGTTTCAAAACTATAGTTACGACTATATATTGGATAGAATCCATTCTAAAGGGGTTCAAAGCTATATTTAGACTATTATACTAATATATTTAACTTTGGTTACTTCTTGGTGAGCCAATTTTGTCTACATTTCTTCAAATTCCCATTTGTACCAAAACGAGACGATTTTCTTCCCAAAGTTTCAAAACTATAGTTACGACTATATATTGGGTAGAATTCATGCTTAAGGGCTTCAAAGCTATATTTAGACTATTATACTAATATATTTAACTTTGGTTACTTCTTGGTGAGCAAATTTTGTGTAAATTTCTTCAAATTCCCATTTGTACCAAAACAATACGATTTTCTTCCCAAAGTTTCAAAACTATAGTTAGGACTATATATTGGTTAGAATCCATTCTAAAGGGCTTCAAAGCTATATTTAGACTATTATACTAATATATTGTACTTTGGTTACTCCTTGGTCACCAATTTTGTCTACATTTCTTCAAATTCCCTTTTGTACCAATACGAGACGATTTTCTTCCCAAAGTTTTAAAACTATAGTTACGACTATATATTGGGTAGAATTCATGCTTAAGGGCTTCAAAGCTATATTTAGACTATTATACTAATATATTGAACTTTGGTTACTGCTTGGTGAGCCAATTTTGTGTAAATTTCTTCAAATTCCCATTTGTACCAAAACAATACGATTTTCTTCCCAAAGTTTCAAAACTATAGTTAGGACTATATATTGGTTAGAATCCATTCTAAAGGGCTTCAAAGCTATATTTAGACTATTATACTAATATATTGAACTTTTGTTACTCCTTGGTCACCAATTTTGTCTACATTTCTTGAAATTCCCATTTGTACCAAAACGAGACGATTTTCTTCCCAAAGTTTCAAAACTATAGTTACGACTATATATTGGGTAGAATTCATTCTAAAGGGGTTCAAAGCTATATTTAGACTATTATTATAATATATTGAACTTTGGTTACGCCTTAGTCACCAATTATGTCTACATTTCTTCATATTCCCATTTGTACCAAAACGGGACAATTTTCTTCCCAAAGTTTCAAAAATATAGTTAGGACTATATATTAGGTAGAATCCATGCTTAAGGGCTTCAAAGCTATATTTAGACTATTATACTAATATATTGAACTTTGGCTACTTCTTGGTGAGCCAATTTTGTGTAAATTTCTTCAAATTCCCATTTGTACCAAAACAGGACGATTTTCTTCCCAAAGTTTCAAAACTATAGTTAGGACTATATATTGGTTAGAATCCATTCTAAAGGGGTTCAAAGCTATATTTAGACTATTATACTAATATATTTAACTTTGGTTACTTCTTGGCGAGCCAATTTTGTGTAAAATTCTTCAAATTCCAATTTGTACCAAAATGGGACGATTTTCTTCCCAAAGTTTCAAAACTATAGTTAGGACTATATACTGGTTAGAATCCATTCTAAAGGGGTTCAAAGCTATATTTAGACTATTATACTAATATATTTAACTTTGGTTACTTCTAGGCGAGCCAATTTTGTAAAAAATTCTTCAAATTCCAATTTGTACCAAAATGGGACGATTTTCTTCCCAAAGTTTCAAAACTATAGTTAGGACTATATACTGGTTAGAATCCATTCTAAAGGGGTTCAAAGCTATATTTAGACTATTATACTAATATATTTAACTTTGGTTACTTCTTGGTGAGCCGATTTTGTTTAAATTTCTTCAAATTCCCATTTGTACCAAAACAATAGTATTTTCTTCCCAAAGTTTCAAAACTATAGTTAGGACTATATATTGGTTAGAATCCATTATAAAGGGCTTCAAAGCTATATTTAGACTATTATACTAATATATTGTACTTTGGTTACTCCTTGGTCACCAATTTTGTCTACATTTCTTCAAATTCCCTTTTGTACCAAAACGAGACGATTTTCTTCCCAAAGTTTTAAAACTATAGTTACGACTATATATTGGGTAGAATTCATGCTTAAGGGCTTCAAAGCTATATTTAGACTATTATACTAATATATTGAACTTTGGTTACTGCTTGGTGAGCCAATTTTGTGTAAATTTCTTCAAATTCCCATTTGTTCCAAAACAGGACGATTTTCTTCCCAAAGTTTCAAAACTATAGTTAGGACTATATATTGGTTAGAATCCATTCTAAAGGGGTTCAAAGCTATATTTAGACTATTATACTAATATATTTAACTTTGGTTACTTCTTGGCGAGCCAATTTTGTGTAAAATTCTTCAAATTCCAATTTGTACCAAAATGGGACGATTTTCTTCCCAAAGTTTCAAAACTATAGTTAGGACTATATACTGGTTAGAATCCATTCTAAAGGGGTTCAAAGCTATATTTAGACTATTATACTAATATATTTAACTTTGGTTACTTCTTGGTGAGCCGATTTTGTTTAAATTTCTTCAAATTCCCATTTGTACCAAAACAATACGATTTTCTTCCCAAAGTTTCAAAACTATAGTTAGGACTATATATTGGTTAGAATCCATTCTAAAGGGCTTCAAAGCTAAATTTAGACTATTATACTAATATATTGTACTTTGGTTACTCCTTGGTCACCAATTTTGTCTACATTTCTTCAAATTCCCTATTGTACCAAAACGAGACGATTTTCTTCCCAAAGTTTTAAAACTATAGTTACGACTATATATTAGGTAGAATTCATGCTTAAGGGCTTCAAAGCTATATTTAGACTATTATACTAATATATTGAACTTTGGTTACTGCTTGGTGAGCCAATTTTGTGTAAATTTCTTCAAATTCCCATTTGTACCAAAACAATACGATTTTCTTCCCAAAGTTTCAAAACTATAGTTAGGACTATATATTGGTTAGAATCCATTCTAAAGGGCTTCAAACCTATATTTAGACTATTATACTAATATATTGAACTTTTGTTACTCCTTGGTCACCAATTTTGTCTACATTTCTTGAAATTCCCATTTGTACCAAAACGAGACGATTTTCTTCCCAAAGTTTCAAAACTATAGTTACAACTATATATTGGGTAGAATTCATTCTAAAGGGGTTCAAATCTATATTTAGACTATTATACTAATATATTGTACTTTTGTTACTCCTTGGTCACCAATTTTGTCTACATTTCTTCAAATTCCCATTTGTACCAAAACGAGACGATTTTCTTTTCAAAGTTTCAAAAGTATAGTTACGACTATGTATTGGGTAGAATTCATGCTTAAGGGCTTCAAAGCTATATTTAGACTTTTATACTGATATATTGAACTTTGGTTACTTCTTGGTGAGCCAATTTTGTGTAAATTTCTTCAAATTCCCATTTGTACCAAAACAATACGATTTTCTTCCCAAAGTTTCAAAACTATAGTTAGGACTATATATTGGTTAGAATCCATTCTAAAGGGGTTCAAAGCTATATTTAGACTATTATACTAATATATTTAACTTTGGTTACTGCTTGGTGAGCCAATTTTGTGTAAATTTCTTCAAATTCCCATTTGTACCAAAACAATACGATTTTCTTCCCAAAGTTTCAAAACTATAGTTACGACTATATATTGGTTAGAATCCATTCTAAAGGGCTTCAAAGCTATATTTAGACTATTATACTAATATATTGAACTTTTGTTACTCCTTGGTCACCAATTTTGTCTACATTTCTTGAAATTCCCATTTGTACCAAAACGAGACGATTTTCTTCCCAAAGTTTCAAAACTATAGTTACGACTATATATTGGGTAGAATTCATTCTAAAGGGGTTCAAATCTATATTTAGACTATTATACTAATATATTGTACTTTTGTTACTCCTTGGTCACCAATTTTGTCTACATTTCATCAAATTCCCATTTGTACCAAAACGAGACGATTTTCTTCCCAAAGTTTCAAAACTATAGTTACGACTATATATTGGATAGAATTCATGCTTAAGGGCTTCAAAGCTATATTTAGACTATTATACTAATATATTTAACTTTGGTTACTTCTTGGTGAGCCAATTTTGTATAAATTTCTTCAAATTCCCATTTGTACCAAAACAATACGATTTTCTTCCCAAAGTTTCAAAACTATAGTTAGGACTATATATTGGTTAGAATCCATTCTAAAGGGGTTCAAAGCTATATTTAGACTATTATACTAATATATTTAACTTTGGTTGCTTCTTGGTGAGCCAATTTTGTCTACATTTCTTCAAATTCCCATTTGTACCAAAACGAGACGATTTTCTTCCCAAAGTTTCAAAACTATAGTTACGACTATATATTGGGTAGAATTCATGCTTAAGGGCTTCAAAGCTATATTTAGACTATTATACTAATATATTTAACTTTGGTTACTTCTTGGTGAGCAAATTTTGTGTAAATTTCTTCAAATTCCCATTTGTACTAAAACAATACGATTTTCTTCCCAAAGTTTCAAAACTATAGTTAGGACTATATATTGGTTAGAATCCATTCTAAAGGGGTTCAAAGCTATATTTAGACTATTATACTAATATATTTAACTTTGGTTACTTCTTGGTGAGCCAATTTTGTTTAAATTTCTTCAAATTCCCATTTGTACCAAAACAATACGATTTTCTTCCCAAAGTTTCAAAACTATAGTTAGGACTATATATTGGTTAGAATCCATTCTAAAGGGCTTCAAAGCTATATTTAGACTATTATACTAATATATTGAACTTTTGTTACTCCTTGGTCACCAATTTTGTCTACATTTCTTCAAATTCCCATTTGTACCAAAACGAGACGATTTTCTTTTCAAAGTTTCAAAAGTATAGTTACGACTATATATTGGGTAGAATTCATGCTTAAGGGCTTCAAAGCTATATTTAGACTATTATACTAATCTATTTAACTTTGGTTACTCCTTGGTCACCAATTTTGTCTACATTTCTTCAAATTCCCTTTTGTACCAATACGAGACGATTTTCTTCCCAAAGTTTTAAAACTATAGTTACGACTATATATTGGGTAGAATTCATGCTTAAGGGCTTCAAAGCTATATTTAGACTATTATACTAATATATTGAACTTTGGTTACTGCTTGGTGAGCCAATTTTGTGTAAATTTCTTCAAATTCCCATTTGTACCAAAACAATACGATTTTCTTCCCAAAGTTTCAAAACTATAGTTAGGACTATATATTGGTTAGAATCCATTCTAAAGGGCTTCAAAGCTATATTTAGACTATTATACTAATATATTGAACTTTTGTTACTCCTTGGTCACCAATTTTGTCTACATTTCTTGAAATTCCCATTTGTACCAAAACGAGACGATTTTCTTCCCAAAGTTTCAAAACTATAGTTACGACTATATATTGGGTAAAATTCATTCTAAAGGGGTTCAAATCTATATTTAGACTATTATACTAATATATTGTACTTTTGTTACTCCTTGGTCACCAATTTTGTTTACATTTCATCAAATTCCCATTTGTACCAAAACGAGACGATTTTCTTCCCAAAGTTTCAAAACTATAGTTACGACTATATATTGGATAGAATCCATTCTAAAGGGGTTCAAAGCTATATTTAGACTATTATACTAATATATTTAACTTTGGTTACTTCTTGGTGAGCCAATTTTGTCTACATTTCTTCAAATTCCCATTTGTACCAAAACGAGACGATTTTCTTCCCAAAGTTTCAAAACTATAGTTACGACTATATATTGGGTAGAATTCATGCTTAAGGGCTTCAAAGCTATATTTAGACTATTATACTAATATATTTAACTTTGGTTACTTCTTGGTGAGCAAATTTTGTGTAAATTTCTTCAAATTCCCATTTGTACCAAAACAATACGATTTTCTTCCCAAAGTTTCAAAACTATAGTTAGGACTATATATTGGTTAGAATCCATTCTAAAGGGCTTCAAAGCTATATTTAGACTATTATACTAATATATTGTACTTTGGTTACTCCTTGGTCACCAATTTTGTCTACATTTCTTCAAATTCCCTTTTGTACCAATACGAGACGATTTTCTTCCCAAAGTTTTAAAACTATAGTTACGACTATATATTGGGTAGAATTCATGCTTAAGGGCTTCAAAGCTATATTTAGACTATTATACTAATATATTGAACTTTGGTTACTGCTTGGTGAGCCAATTTTGTGTAAATTTCTTCAAATTCCCATTTGTACCAAAACAATACGATTTTCTTCCCAAAGTTTCAAAACTATAGTTAGGACTATATATTGGTTAGAATCCATTCTAAAGGGCTTCAAAGCTATATTTAGACTATTATACTAATATATTGAACTTTTGTTACTCCTTGGTCACCAATTTTGTCTACATTTCTTGAAATTCCCATTTGTACCAAAACGAGACGATTTTCTTCCCAAAGTTTCAAAACTATAGTTACGACTATATATTGGGTAGAATTCATTCTAAAGGGGTTCAAAGCTATATTTAGACTATTATTATAATATATTGAACTTTGGTTACGCCTTAGTCACCAATTATGTCTACATTTCTTCATATTCCCATTTGTACCAAAACGGGACAATTTTCTTCCCAAAGTTTCAAAAATATAGTTAGGACTATATATTAGGTAGAATCCATGCTTAAGGGCTTCAAAGCTATATTTAGACTATTATACTAATATATTGAACTTTGGCTACTTCTTGGTGAGCCAATTTTGTGTAAATTTCTTCAAATTCCCATTTGTACCAAAACAGGACGATTTTCTTCCCAAAGTTTCAAAACTATAGTTAGGACTATATATTGGTTAGAATCCATTCTAAAGGGGTTCAAAGCTATATTTAGACTATTATACTAATATATTTAACTTTGGTTACTTCTTGGCGAGCCAATTTTGTGTAAAATTCTTCAAATTCCAATTTGTACCAAAATGGGACGATTTTCTTCCCAAAGTTTCAAAACTATAGTTAGGACTATATACTGGTTAGAATCCATTCTAAAGGGGTTCAAAGCTATATTTAGACTATTATACTAATATATTTAACTTTGGTTACTTCTAGGCGAGCCAATTTTGTAAAAAATTCTTCAAATTCCAATTTGTACCAAAATGGGACGATTTTCTTCCCAAAGTTTCAAAACTATAGTTAGGACTATATACTGGTTAGAATCCATTCTAAAGGGGTTCAAAGCTATATTTAGACTATTATACTAATATATTTAACTTTGGTTACTTCTTGGTGAGCCGATTTTGTTTAAATTTCTTCAAATTCCCATTTGTACCAAAACAATAGTATTTTCTTCCCAAAGTTTCAAAACTATAGTTAGGACTATATATTGGTTAGAATCCATTATAAAGGGCTTCAAAGCTATATTTAGACTATTATACTAATATATTGTACTTTGGTTACTCCTTGGTCACCAATTTTGTCTACATTTCTTCAAATTCCCTTTTGTACCAAAACGAGACGATTTTCTTCCCAAAGTTTTAAAACTATAGTTACGACTATATATTGGGTAGAATTCATGCTTAAGGGCTTCAAAGCTATATTTAGACTATTATACTAATATATTGAACTTTGGTTACTGCTTGGTGAGCCAATTTTGTGTAAATTTCTTCAAATTCCCATTTGTTCCAAAACAGGACGATTTTCTTCCCAAAGTTTCAAAACTATAGTTAGGACTATATATTGGTTAGAATCCATTCTAAAGGGGTTCAAAGCTATATTTAGACTATTATACTAATATATTTAACTTTGGTTACTTCTTGGCGAGCCAATTTTGTGTAAAATTCTTCAAATTCCAATTTGTACCAAAATGGGACGATTTTCTTCCCAAAGTTTCAAAACTATAGTTAGGACTATATACTGGTTAGAATCCATTCTAAAGGGGTTCAAAGCTATATTTAGACTATTATACTAATATATTTAACTTTGGTTACTTCTTGGTGAGCCGATTTTGTTTAAATTTCTTCAAATTCCCATTTGTACCAAAACAATACGATTTTCTTCCCAAAGTTTCAAAACTATAGTTAGGACTATATATTGGTTAGAATCCATTCTAAAGGGCTTCAAAGCTAAATTTAGACTATTATACTAATATATTGTACTTTGGTTACTCCTTGGTCACCAATTTTGTCTACATTTCTTCAAATTCCCTATTGTACCAAAACGAGACGATTTTCTTCCCAAAGTTTTAAAACTATAGTTACGACTATATATTAGGTAGAATTCATGCTTAAGGGCTTCAAAGCTATATTTAGACTATTATACTAATATATTGAACTTTGGTTACTGCTTGGTGAGCCAATTTTGTGTAAATTTCTTCAAATTCCCATTTGTACCAAAACAATACGATTTTCTTCCCAAAGTTTCAAAACTATAGTTAGGACTATATATTGGTTAGAATCCATTCTAAAGGGCTTCAAACCTATATTTAGACTATTATACTAATATATTGAACTTTTGTTACTCCTTGGTCACCAATTTTGTCTACATTTCTTGAAATTCCCATTTGTACCAAAACGAGACGATTTTCTTCCCAAAGTTTCAAAACTATAGTTACAACTATATATTGGGTAGAATTCATTCTAAAGGGGTTCAAATCTATATTTAGACTATTATACTAATATATTGTACTTTTGTTACTCCTTGGTCACCAATTTTGTCTACATTTCTTCAAATTCCCATTTGTACCAAAACGAGACGATTTTCTTTTCAAAGTTTCAAAAGTATAGTTACGACTATGTATTGGGTAGAATTCATGCTTAAGGGCTTCAAAGCTATATTTAGACTTTTATACTGATATATTGAACTTTGGTTACTTCTTGGTGAGCCAATTTTGTGTAAATTTCTTCAAATTCCCATTTGTACCAAAACAATACGATTTTCTTCCCAAAGTTTCAAAACTATAGTTAGGACTATATATTGGTTAGAATCCATTCTAAAGGGGTTCAAAGCTATATTTAGACTATTATACTAATATATTTAACTTTGGTTACTGCTTGGTGAGCCAATTTTGTGTAAATTTCTTCAAATTCCCATTTGTACCAAAACAATACGATTTTCTTCCCAAAGTTTCAAAACTATAGTTACGACTATATATTGGTTAGAATCCATTCTAAAGGGCTTCAAAGCTATATTTAGACTATTATACTAATATATTGAACTTTTGTTACTCCTTGGTCACCAATTTTGTCTACATTTCTTGAAATTCCCATTTGTACCAAAACGAGACGATTTTCTTCCCAAAGTTTCAAAACTATAGTTACGACTATATATTGGGTAGAATTCATTCTAAAGGGGTTCAAATCTATATTTAGACTATTATACTAATATATTGTACTTTTGTTACTCCTTGGTCACCAATTTTGTCTACATTTCATCAAATTCCCATTTGTACCAAAACGAGACGATTTTCTTCCCAAAGTTTCAAAACTATAGTTACGACTATATATTGGATAGAATTCATGCTTAAGGGCTTCAAAGCTATATTTAGACTATTATACTAATATATTTAACTTTGGTTACTTCTTGGTGAGCCAATTTTGTGTAAATTTCTTCAAATTCCCATTTGTACCAAAACAATACGATTTTCTTCCCAAAGTTTCAAAACTATAGTTAGGACTATATATTGGTTAGAATCCATTCTAAAGGGGTTCAAAGCTATATTTAGACTATTATACTAATATATTTAACTTTGGTTGCTTCTTGGTGAGCCAATTTTGTCTACATTTCTTCAAATTCCCATTTGTACCAAAACGAGACGATTTTCTTCCCAAAGTTTCAAAACTATAGTTACGACTATATATTGGGTAGAATTCATGCTTAAGGGCTTCAAAGCTATATTTAGACTATTATACTAATATATTTAACTTTGGTTACTTCTTGGTGAGCAAATTTTGTGTAAATTTCTTCAAATTCCCATTTGTACTAAAACAATACGATTTTCTTCCCAAAGTTTCAAAACTATAGTTAGGACTATATATTGGTTAGAATCCATTCTAAAGGGGTTCAAAGCTATATTTAGACTATTATACTAATATATTTAACTTTGGTTACTTCTTGGTGAGCCAATTTTGTTTAAATTTCTTCAAATTCCCATTTGTACCAAAACAATACGATTTTCTTCCCAAAGTTTCAAAACTATAGTTAGGACTATATATTGGTTAGAATCCATTCTAAAGGGCTTCAAAGCTATATTTAGACTATTATACTAATATATTGAACTTTTGTTACTCCTTGGTCACCAATTTTGTCTACATTTCTTCAAATTCCCATTTGTACCAAAACGAGACGATTTTCTTTTCAAAGTTTCAAAAGTATAGTTACGACTATGTATTGGGTAGAATTCATGCTTAAGGGCTTCAAAGCTATATTTAGACTTTTATACTGATATATTTAACTTTGGTTACTTCTTGGTGAGCCAATTTTGTGTAAATTTCTTCAAATTCCCATTTGTACCAAAACAATACGATTTTCTTCCCAAAGTTTCAAAACTATAGTTAGGACTATATATTGGTTAGAATCCATTCTAAAGGGGTTCAAAGCTATATTTAGACTATTATACTAATATATTTAACTTTGGTTACTGCTTGGTGAGCCAATTTTGTGTAAATTTCTTCAAATTCCCATTTGTACCAAAACAATACGATTTTCTTCCCAAAGTTTCAAAACTATAGTTACGACTATATATTGGTTAGAATCCATTCTAAAGGGCTTCAAAGCTATATTTAGACTATTATACTAATATATTGAACTTTTGTTACTCCTTGGTCACCAATTTTGTCTACATTTCTTGAAATTCCCATTTGTACCAAAACGAGACGATTTTCTTCCCAAAGTTTCAAAACTATAGTTACGACTATATATTGGGTAGAATTCATTCTAAAGGGGTTCAAATCTATATTTAGACTATTATACTAATATATTGTACTTTTGTTACTCCTTGGTCACCAATTTTGTCTACATTTCATCAAATTCCCATTTGTACCAAAACGAGACGATTTTCTTCCCAAAGTTTCAAAACTATAGTTACGACTATATATTGGATAGAATTCATGCTTAAGGGCTTCAAAGCTATATTTAGACTATTATACTAATATATTTAACTTTGGTTACTTCTTGGTGAGCCAATTTTGTGTAAATTTCTTCAAATTCCCATTTGTACCAAAACAATACGATTTTCTTCCCAAAGTTTCAAAACTATAGTTACGACTATATATTGGTTAGAATCCATTCTAAAGGGGTTCAAAGCTATATTTAGACTATTATACTAATATATTTAACTTTGGTTGCTTCTTGGTGAGCCAATTTTGTCTACATTTCTTCAAATTCCCATTTGTACCAAAACGAGACGATTTTCTTCCCAAAGTTTCAAAACTATAGTAACGACTATATATTGGGTAGAATTCATGCTTAAGGGCTTCAAAGCTATATTTAGACTATTATACTAATATATTTAACTTTGGTTACTTCTTGGTGAGCAAATTTTGTGTAAATTTCTTCAAATTCCCATTTGTACTAAAACAATACGATTTTCTTCCCAAAGTTTCAAAACTATAGTTAGGACTATATATTGGTTAGAATCCATTCTAAAGGGGTTCAAAGCTATATTTAGACTATTATACTAATATATTTAACTTTGGTTACTTCTTGGTGAGCCAATTTTGTTTAAATTTCTTCAAATTCCCATTTGTACCAAAACAATACGATTTTCTTCCCAAAGTTTCAAAACTATAGTTAGGACTATATATTGGTTAGAATCCATTCTAAAGGGCTTCAAAGCTATATTTAGACTATTATACTAATATATTGTACTTTGGTTACTCCTTGGTCACCAATTTTGTCTACATTTCTTCAAATTCCCTTTTGTACCAATACGAGACGATTTTCTTCCCAAAATATTAAAACTATAGTTACGACTATATATTGGGTAGAATTCATGCTTAAGGGCTTCAAAGCTATATTTAGACTATTATACTAATATATTGAACTTTGGTTACTCCTTGGTCACCATCTTTGTGTACATTTCTTCAAATTCCAATTTGTACCAAAACAGGACGATTTTCTTCCCAAAGTTTCAAAACTATAGTTAGGACTATATATTGCTTAGAATCCATTCTAAAGGGGTTCAAAGCTATATTTAGACTATTTTACTAATATATTGAACTTTGGTTACTCCTTGGTCACCAATTTTGTCTACATTTCATCAAATTCCCATTTGTACCAAAACGAGACGATTTTCTTCCCAAAGTTTCAAAACTATAGTTACGACTATATATTGGATAGAATTCATGCTTAAGGGCTTCAAAGCTATATTTAGACTATTATACTAATATATTTAACTTTGGTTACTTCTTGGTGAGCCAATTTTGTGTAAATTTCTTCAAATTCCCATTTGTACCAAAACAATACGATTTTCTTCCCAAAGTTTCAAAACTATAGTTAGGACTATATATTGGTTAGAATCCATTCTAAAGGGGTTCAAAGCTATATTTAGACTATTATACTAATATATTTAACTTTGGTTGCTTCTTGGTGAGCCAATTTTGTCTACATTTCTTCAAATTCCCATTTGTACCAAAACGAGACGATTTTCTTCCCAAAGTTTCAAAACTATAGTAACGACTATATATTGGGTAGAATTCATGCTTAAGGGCTTCAAAGCTATATTTAGACTATTATACTAATATATTTAACTTTGGTTACTTCTTGGTGAGCAAATTTTGTGTAAATTTCTTCAAATTCCCATTTGTACTAAAACAATACGATTTTCTTCCCAAAGTTTCAAAACTATAGTTAGGACTATATATTGGTTAGAATCCATTCTAAAGGGGTTCAAAGCTATATTTAGACTATTATACTAATATATTTAACTTTGGTTACTTCTTGGTGAGCCAATTTTGTTTAAATTTCTTCAAATTCCCATTTGTACCAAAACAATACGATTTTCTTCCCAAAGTTTCAAAACTATAGTTAGGACTATATATTGGTTAGAATCCATTCTAAAGGGCTTCAAAGCTATATTTAGACTATTATACTAATATATTGTACTTTGGTTACTCCTTGGTCACCAATTTTGTCTACATTTCTTCAAATTCCCTTTTGTACCAATACGAGACGATTTTCTTCCCAAAATATTAAAACTATAGTTACGACTATATATTGGGTAGAATTCATGCTTAAGGGCTTCAAAGCTATATTTAGACTATTATACTAATATATTGAACTTTGGTTACTGCTTGGTGAGCCAATTTTGTGTAAATTTCTTCAAATTCCCATTTGTACCAAAACAATACGATTTTCTTCCCAAAGTTTCAAAACTATAGTTAGGACTATATATTGGTTAGAATCCATTCTAAAGGGCTTCAAAGCTATATTTAGACTATTATACTAATATATTGAACTTTTGTTACTCCTTGGTCACCAATTTTGTCTACATTTCTTGAAATTCCCATTTGTACCAAAACGAGACGATTTTCTTCCCAAAGTTTCAAAACTATAGTTACGACTATATATTGGGTAGAATTCATTCTAAAGGGGTTCAAATCTATATTTAGACTATTATACTAATATATTGTACTTTTGTTACTCCTTGGTCACCAATTTTGTCTACATTTCTTCAAATTCCCATTTGTACCAAAACGAGACGATTTTCTTTTCAAAGTTTCAAAAGTATAGTTACGACTATATATTGGGTAGAATTCATGCTTAAGGGCTTCAAAGCTATATTTAGACTATTATACTAATATATTTAACTTTGGTTACTTCTTGGTGAGCCAATTTTGTGTAAATTTCTTCAAATTCCCATTTGTACCAAAACAATACGATTTTCTTCCCAAAGTTTCAAAACTATAGTTAGGACTATATATTGGTTAGAATCCATTCTAAAGGGGTTCAAAGCTATATTTAGACTATTATACTAATATATTTAACTTTGGTTACTGCTTGGTGAGCCAATTTTGTGTAAATTTCTTCAAATTCCCATTTGTACCAAAACAATACGATTTTTTTCCCAAAGTTTCAAAACTATAGTTAGGACTATATATTGGTTAGAATCCATTCTAAAGGGCTTCAAAGCTATATTTAGACTATTATACTAATATATTGAACTTTTGTTACTCCTTGGTCACCAATTTTGTCTACATTTCTTGAAATTCCCATTTGTACCAAAACGAGACGATTTTCTTCCCAAAGTTTCAAAACTATAGTTACGACTATATATTGGGTAGAATTCATTCTAAAGGGGTTCAAATCTATATTTAGACTATTATACTAATATATTGTACTTTTGTTACTCCTTGGTCACCAATTTTGTCTACATTTCATCAAATTCCCATTTGTACCAAAACGAGACGATTTTCTTCCCAAAGTTTCAAAACTATAGTTACGACTATATATTGGATAGAATTCATGCTTAAGGGCTTCAAAGCTATATTTAGACTATTATACTAATATATTTAACTTTGGTTACTTCTTGGTGAGCCAATTTTGTGTAAATTTCTTCAAATTCCCATTTGTACCAAAACAATACGATTTTCTTCCCAAAGTTTCAAAACTATAGTTAGGACTATATATTGGTTAGAATCCATTCTAAAGGGGTTCAAAGCTATATTTAGACTATTATACTAATATATTTAACTTTGGTTACTTCTTGGTGAGCCAATTTTGTCTACATTTCTTCAAATTCCCATTTGTACCAAAACGAGACGATTTTCTTCCCAAAGTTTCAAAACTATAGTTACGACTATATATTGGGTAGAATTCATGCTTAAGGGCTTCAAAGCTATATTTAGACTATTATACTAATATATTTAACTTTGGTTACTTCTTGGTGAGCAAATTTGTGTAAATTTCTTCAAATTCTCATTTGTACCAAAACAATACGATTTTCTTCCCAAAGTTTCAAAACTATAGTTAGGACTATATATTGGTTAGAATCCATTCTAAAGGGGTTCAAAGCTATATTTAGACTATTATACTAATATATTTAACTTTGGTTACTTCTTGGTGAGCCAATTTTGTTTAAATTTCTTCAAATTCCCATTTGTACCAAAACAATACGATTTTCTTCCCAAAGTTTCAAAACTATAGTTAGGACTATATATTGGTTAGAATCTATTCTAAAGGGCTTCAAAGCTATATTTAGACTATTATACTAATATATTGTACTTTGGTTACTCCTTGGTCACCAATTTTGTCTACATTTCTTCAAATTCCCTTTTGTACCAATACGAGACGATTTTCTTCCCAAAATATTAAAACTATAGTTACGACTATATATTGGGTAGAATTCATGCTTAAGGGCTTCAAAGCTATATTTAGACTATTATACTAATATATTGAACTTTGGTTACTGCTTGGTGAGCCAATTTTGTGTAAATTTCTTCAAATTCCCATTTGTACCAAAACAATACGATTTTCTTCCCAAAGTTTCAAAACTATAGTTACGACTATATATTGGGTAGAATTCATGCTTAAGGGCTTCAAAGCTATATTTAGACTATTATACTAATATATTTAACTTTGGTTACTTCTTGGTGAGCAAATTTGTGTAAATTTCTTCAAATTCTCATTTGTACCAAAACAATACGATTTTCTTCCCAAAGTTTCAAAACTATAGTTAGGACTATATATTGGTTAGAATCCATTCTAAAGGGGTTCAAAGCTATATTTAGACTATTATACTAATATATTTAACTTTGGTTACTTCTTGGTGAGCCAATTTTGTTTAAATTTCTTCAAATTCCCATTTGTACCAAAACAATACGATTTTCTTCCCAAAGTTTCAAAACTATAGTTAGGACTATATATTGGTTAGAATCTATTCTAAAGGGCTTCAAAGCTATATTTAGACTATTATACTAATATATTGTACTTTGGTTACTCCTTGGTCACCAATTTTGTCTACATTTCTTCAAATTCCCTTTTGTACCAATACGAGACGATTTTCTTCCCAAAATATTAAAACTATAGTTACGACTATATATTGGGTAGAATTCATGCTTAAGGGCTTCAAAGCTATATTTAGACTATTATACTAATATATTGAACTTTGGTTACTGCTTGGTGAGCCAATTTTGTGTAAATTTCTTCAAATTCCCATTTGTACCAAAACAATACGATTTTCTTCCCAAAGTTTCAAAACTATAGTTAGGACTATATATTGGTTAGAATCCATTCTAAAGGGGTTCAAAGCTATATTTAGACTATTATACTAATATATTTAACTTTGGTTACTGCTTGGTGAGCCAATTTTGTGTAAATTTCTTCAAATTCCCATTTGTACCAAAACAATACGATTTTTTTCCCAAAGTTTCAAAACTATAGTTAGGACTATATATTGGTTAGAATCCATTCTAAAGGGGTTCAAAGCTATATTTAGACTATTATACTAATATATTTAACTTTGGTTACTGCTTGGTGAGCCAATTTTGTGTAAATTTCTTCAAATTCCCATTTGTACCAAAACAATACGATTTTTTTCCCAAAGTTTCAAAACTATAGTTAGGACTATATATTGGTTAGAATCCATTCTAAAGGGCTTCAAAGCTATATTTAGACTATTATACTAATATATTTAACTTTGGTTACTGCTTGGTGAGCCAATTTTGTGTAAATTTCTTCAAATTCCCATTTGTACCAAAACAATACGATTTTTTTCCCAAAGTTTCAAAACTATAGTTAGGACTATATATTGGTTAGAATCCATTCTAAAGGGCTTCAAAGCTATATTTAGACTATTATACTAATATATTGAACTTTTGTTACTCCTTGGTCACCAATTTTGTCTACATTTCTTGAAATTCCCATTTGTACCAAAACGAGACGATTTTCTTCCCAAAGTTTCAAAACTATAGTTACGACTATATATTGGGTAGAATTCATTCTAAAGGGGTTCAAATCTATATTTAGACTATTATACTAATATATTGTACTTTTGTTACTCCTTGGTCACCAATTTTGTCTACATTTCATCAAATTCCCATTTGTACCAAAACGAGACGATTTTCTTTTCAAAGTTTCAAAAGTATAGTTACGACTATATATTGGGTAGAATTCATGCTTAAGGGCTTCAAAGCTATATTTAGACTATTATACTAATATATTTAACTTTGGTTACTTCTTGGTGAGCCAATTTTGTGTAAATTTCTTCAAATTCCCATTTGTACCAAAACAATACGATTTTCTTCCCAAAGTTTCAAAACTATAGTTAGGACTATATATTGGTTAGAATCCATTCTAAAGGGGTTCAAAGCTATATTTAGACTATTATACTAATATATTTAACTTTGGTTACTGCTTGGTGAGCCAATTTTGTGTAAATTTCTTCAAATTCCCATTTGTACCAAAACAATACGATTTTTTTCCCAAAGTTTCAAAACTATAGTTAGGACTATATATTGGTTAGAATCCATTCTAAAGGGCTTCAAAGCTATATTTAGACTATTATACTAATATATTGAACTTTTGTTACTCCTTGGTCACCAATTTTGTCTACATTTCTTGAAATTCCCATTTGTACCAAAACGAGACGATTTTCTTCCCAAAGTTTCAAAACTATAGTTAGGACTATATATTGGTTAGAATCCATTCTAAAGGGCTTCAAAGCTATATTTAGACTATTATACTAATATATTGAACTTTTGTTACTCCTTGGTCACCAATTTTGTCTACATTTCATCAAATTCCCATTTGTACCAAAACGAGACGATTTTCTTCCCAAAGTTTCAAAACTATAGTTACGACTATATATTAGGTAGAATCCATGCTTAAGGGCTTCAAAGCTATATTTAGACTATTATACTAATAAATTTAATTTTGGTTACTTCTTGGTGAGCCAATTTTGTGTAAATTTCTTCAAATTCCCATTTGTACCAAAATGGGACGATTTTCTTCCCAAAGTTTCAAAACTATAGTTAGGACTATATACTGGTTAGAATCCATTCTAAAGGAGTTCAAAGCTATATTTAGACTATTATACTAATATATTTAACTTTGGTTACTTCTTGGTGAGCCAATTTTGTTTAAATTTCTTCAAATTCCCATTTGTACCAAAACAATACGATTTTCTTCCCAAAGTTTCAAAACTATAGTTAGGACTATATATTGGTTAGAATCCATTCTAAAGGGCTTCAAAGCTATATTTAGACTATTATACTAATATATTGTACTTTGGTTACTCCTTGGTCACCAATTTTGTCTACATTTCTTCAAATTCCCTTTTGTACCAATACGAGACGATTTTCTTCCCAAAATATTAAAACTATAGTTACGACTATATATTGGGTAGAATTCATGCTTAAGGGCTTCAAAGCTATATTTAGACTATTATACTAATATATTGAACTTTGGTTACTGCTTGGTGAGCCAATTTTGTGTAAATTTCTTCAAATTCCCATTTGTACCAAAACAATACGATTTTCTTCCCAAAGTTTCAAAACTATAGTTAGGACTATATATTGGTTAGAATCCATTCTAAAGGGCTTCAAAGCTATATTTAGACTATTATACTAATATATTGAACTTTTGTTATTCCTTGGTCACCAATTTTGTCTACATTTCTTGAAATTCCCATTTGTACCAAAACGAGACGATTTTCTTCCCAAAGTTTCAAAACTATAGTTACGACTATATATTGGGTAGAATTCATTCTAAAGGGGTTCAAATCTATATTTAGACTATTATACTAATATATTGTACTTTTGTTACTCCTTGGTCACCAATTTTGTCTACATTTCTTCAAATTCCCATTTGTACCAAAACGAGACGATTTTCTTTTCAAAGTTTCAAAAGTATAGTTACGACTATATATTGGGTAGAATTCATGCTTAAGGGCTTCAAAGCTATATTTAGACTATTATACTAATATATTTAACTTTGGTTACTTCTTGGTGAGCCAATTTTGTGTAAATTTCTTCAAATTCCCATTTGTACCAAAACAATACGATTTTCTTCCCAAAGTTTCAAAACTATAGTTAGGACTATATATTGGTTAGAATCCATTCTAAAGGGGTTCAAAGCTATATTTAGACTATTATACTAATATATTTAACTTTGGTTACTGCTTGGTGAGCCAATTTTGTGTAAATTTCTTCAAATTCCCATTTGTACTAAAACAATACGATTTTCTTCCCAAAGTTTCAAAACTATAGTTAGGACTATATATTGGTTAGAATCCATTCTAAAGGGGTTCAAAGCTATATTTAGACTATTATACTAATATATTTAACTTTGGTTACTTCTTGGTGAGCCAATTTTGTTTAAATTTCTTCAAATTCCCATTTGTACCAAAACAATACGATTTTCTTCCCAAAGTTTCAAAACTATAGTTAGGACTATATATTGGTTAGAATCCATTCTAAAGGGCTTCAAAGCTATATTTAGACTATTATACTAATATATTGTACTTTGGTTACTCCTTGGTCACCAATTTTGTCTACATTTCTTCAAATTCCCTTTTGTACCAATACGAGACGATTTTCTTCCCAAAATATTAAAACTATAGTTACGACTATATATTGGGTAGAATTCATGCTTAAGGGCTTCAAAGCTATATTTAGACTATTATACTAATATATTGAACTTTGGTTACTGCTTGGTGAGCCAATTTTGTGTAAATTTCTTCAAATTCCCATTTGTACCAAAACAATACGATTTTCTTCCCAAAGTTTCAAAACTATAGTTAGGACTATATATTGGTTAGAATCCATTCTAAAGGGCTTCAAAGCTATATTTAGACTATTATACTAATATATTGAACTTTTGTTACTCCTTGGTCACCAATTTTGTCTACATTTCTTGAAATTCCCATTTGTACCAAAACGAGACGATTTTCTTCCCAAAGTTTCAAAACTATAGTTACGACTATATATTGGGTAGAATTCATTCTAAAGGGGTTCAAATCTATATTTAGACTATTATACTAATATATTGTACTTTTGTTACTCCTTGGTCACCAATTTTGTCTACATTTCTTCAAATTCCCATTTGTACCAAAACGAGACGATTTTCTTTTCAAAGTTTCAAAAGTATAGTTACGACTATATATTGGGTAGAATTCATGCTTAAGGGCTTCAAAGCTATATTTAGACTATTATACTAATATATTTAACTTTGGTTACTTCTTGGTGAGCCAATTTTGTGTAAATTTCTTCAAATTCCCATTTGTACCAAAACAATACGATTTTCTTCCCAAAGTTTCAAAACTATAGTTAGGACTATATATTGGTTAGAATCCATTCTAAAGGGGTTCAAAGCTATATTTAGACTATTATACTAATATATTTAACTTTGGTTACTGCTTGGTGAGCCAATTTTGTGTAAATTTCTTCAAATTCCCATTTGTACTAAAACAATACGATTTTCTTCCCAAAGTTTCAAAACTATAGTTAGGACTATATATTGGTTAGAATCCATTCTAAAGGGCTTCAAAGCTATATTTAGACTATTATACTAATATATTGAACTTTTGTTACTCCTTGGTCACCAATTTTGTCTACATTTCTTGAAATTCCCATTTGTACCAAAACGAGACGATTTTCTTCCCAAAGTTTCAAAACTATAGTTACGACTATATATTGGGTAGAATTCATTCTAAAGGGGTTCAAATCTATATTTAGACTATTATACTAATATATTGTACTTTTGTTACTCCTTGGTCACCAATTTTGTCTACATTTCATCAAATTCCCATTTGTACCAAAACGAGACGATTTTCTTTTCAAAGTTTCAAAAGTATAGTTACGACTATATATTGGGTAGAATTCATGCTTAAGGGCTTCAAAGCTATATTTAGACTATTATACTAATATATTTAACTTTGGTTACTTCTTGGTGAGCCAATTTTGTGTAAATTTCTTCAAATTCCCATTTGTACCAAAACAATACGATTTTCTTCCCAAAGTTTCAAAACTATAGTTAGGACTATATATTGGTTAGAATCCATTCTAAAGGGGTTCAAAGCTATATTTAGACTATTATACTAATATATTTAACTTTGGTTACTGCTTGGTGAGCCAATTTTGTGTAAATTTCTTCAAATTCCCATTTGTACCAAAACAATACGATTTTTTTCCCAAAGTTTCAAAACTATAGTTAGGACTATATATTGGTTAGAATCCATTCTAAAGGGCTTCAAAGCTATATTTAGACTATTATACTAATATATTGAACTTTTGTTACTCCTTGGTCACCAATTTTGTCTACATTTCTTGAAATTCCCATTTGTACCAAAACGAGACGATTTTCTTCCCAAAGTTTCAAAACTATAGTTAGGACTATATATTGGTTAGAATCCATTCTAAAGGGCTTCAAAGCTATATTTAGACTATTATACTAATATATTGAACTTTTGTTACTCCTTGGTCACCAATTTTGTCTACATTTCATCAAATTCCCATTTGTACCAAAACGAGACGATTTTCTTCCCAAAGTTTCAAAACTATAGTTACGACTATATATTAGGTAGAATCCATGCTTAAGGGCTTCAAAGCTATATTTAGACTATTATACTAATAAATTTAATTTTGGTTACTTCTTGGTGAGCCAATTTTGTGTAAATTTCTTCAAATTCCCATTTGTACCAAAATGGGACGATTTTCTTCCCAAAGTTTCAAAACTATAGTTAGGACTATATACTGGTTAGAATCCATTCTAAAGGAGTTCAAAGCTATATTTAGACTATTATACTAATATATTTAACTTTGGTTACTTCTTGGTGAGCCAATTTTGTTTAAATTTCTTCAAATTCCCATTTGTACCAAAACAATACGATTTTCTTCCCAAAGTTTCAAAACTATAGTTAGGACTATATATTGGTTAGAATCCATTCTAAAGGGCTTCAAAGCTATATTTAGACTATTATACTAATATATTGTACTTTGGTTACTCCTTGGTCACCAATTTTGTCTACATTTCTTCAAATTCCCTTTTGTACCAATACGAGACGATTTTCTTCCCAAAATATTAAAACTATAGTTACGACTATATATTGGGTAGAATTCATGCTTAAGGGCTTCAAAGCTATATTTAGACTATTATACTAATATATTGAACTTTGGTTACTTCTTGGTGAGCCAATTTTGTGTAAATTTCTTCAAATTCCCATTTGTACCAAAACAATACGATTTTCTTCCCAAAGTTTCAAAACTATAGTTAGGACTATATATTGGTTAGAATCCATTCTAAAGGGCTTCAAAGCTATATTTAGACTATTATACTAATATATTTAACTTTGGTTACTGCTTGGTGAGCCAATTTTGTGTAAATTTCTTCAAATTCCCATTTGTACCAAAACAATACGATTTTTTTCCCAAAGTTTCAAAACTATAGTTAGGACTATATATTGGTTAGAATCCATTCTAAAGGGCTTCAAAGCTATATTTAGACTATTATACTAATATATTGAACTTTTGTTACTCCTTGGTCACCAATTTTGTCTACATTTCTTGAAATTCCCATTTGTACCAAAACGAGACGATTTTCTTCCCAAAGTTTCAAAACTATAGTTACGACTATATATTGGGTAGAATTCATTCTAAAGGGGTTCAAATCTATATTTAGACTATTATACTAATATATTGTACTTTTGTTACTCCTTGGTCACCAATTTTGTCTACATTTCATCAAATTCCCATTTGTACCAAAACGAGACGATTTTCTTCCCAAAGTTTCAAAACTATAGTTACGACTATATATTGGATAGAATTCATGCTTAAGGGCTTCAAAGCTATATTTAGACTATTATACTAATATATTTAACTTTGGTTACTTCTTGGTGAGCCAATTTTGTGTAAATTTCTTCAAATTCCCATTTGTACCAAAACAATACGATTTTCTTCCCAAAGTTTCAAAACTATAGTTAGGACTATATATTGGTTAGAATCCATTCTAAAGGGGTTCAAAGCTATATTTAGACTATTATACTAATATATTTAACTTTGGTTACTTCTTGGTGAGCCAATTTTGTTTAAATTTCTTCAAATTCCCATTTGTACCAAAACAATACGATTTTCTTCCCAAAGTTTCAAAACTATAGTTAGGACTATATATTGGTTAGAATCCATTCTAAAGGGCTTCAAAGCTATATTTAGACTATTATACTAATATATTGTACTTTGGTTACTCCTTGGTCACCAATTTTGTCTACATTTCTTCAAATTCCCTTTTGTACCAATACGAGACGATTTTCTTCCCAAAATATTAAAACTATAGTTACGACTATATATTGGGTAGAATTCATGCTTAAGGGCTTCAAAGCTATATTTAGACTATTATACTAATATATTGAACTTTGGTTACTGCTTGGTGAGCCAATTTTGTGTAAATTTCTTCAAATTCCCATTTGTACCAAAACAATACGATTTTCTTCCCAAAGTTTCAAAACTATAGTTAGGACTATATATTGGTTAGAATCCATTCTAAAGGGCTTCAAAGCTATATTTAGACTATTATACTAATATATTGAACTTTTGTTACTCCTTGGTCACCAATTTTGTCTACATTTCTTGAAATTCCCATTTGTACCAAAACGAGACGATTTTCTTCCCAAAGTTTCAAAACTATAGTTACGACTATATATTGGGTAGAATTCATTCTAAAGGGGTTCAAATCTATATTTAGACTATTATACTAATATATTGTACTTTTGTTACTCCTTGGTCACCAATTTTGTCTACATTTCTTCAAATTCCCATTTGTACCAAAACGAGACGATTTTCTTTTCAAAGTTTCAAAAGTATAGTTACGACTATATATTGGGTAGAATTCATGCTTAAGGGCTTCAAAGCTATATTTAGACTATTATACTAATATATTGAACTTTGGTTACTTCTTGGTGAGCCAATTTTGTGTAAATTTCTTCAAATTCCCATTTGTACCAAAACAATACGATTTTCTTCCCAAAGTTTCAAAACTATAGTTAGGACTATATATTGGTTAGAATCCATTCTAAAGGGCTTCAAAGCTATATTTAGACTATTATACTAATATATTTAACTTTGGTTACTGCTTGGTGAGCCAATTTTGTGTAAATTTCTTCAAATTCCCATTTGTACCAAAACAATACGATTTTTTTCCCAAAGTTTCAAAACTATAGTTAGGACTATATATTGGTTAGAATCCATTCTAAAGGGCTTCAAAGCTATATTTAGACTATTATACTAATATATTGAACTTTTGTTACTCCTTGGTCACCAATTTTGTCTACATTTCTTGAAATTCCCATTTGTACCAAAACGAGACGATTTTCTTCCCAAAGTTTCAAAACTATAGTTACGACTATATATTGGGTAGAATTCATTCTAAAGGGGTTCAAATCTATATTTAGACTATTATACTAATATATTGTACTTTTGTTACTCCTTGGTCACCAATTTTGTCTACATTTCATCAAATTCCCATTTGTACCAAAACGAGACGATTTTCTTCCCAAAGTTTCAAAACTATAGTTACGACTATATATTGGTTAGAATTCATGCTTAAGGGCTTCAAAGCTATATTTAGACTATTATACTAATATATTTAACTTTGGTTACTTCTTGGTGAGCCAATTTTGTGTAAATTTCTTCAAATTCCCATTTGTACCAAAACAATACGATTTTCTTCCCAAAGTTTCAAAACTATAGTTAGGACTATATATTGGTTAGAATCCATTCTAAAGGGGTTCAAAGCTATATTTAGACTATTATACTAATATATTTAACTTTGGTTACTTCTTGGTGAGCCAATTTTGTTTAAATTTCTTCAAATTCCCATTTGTACCAAAACAATACGATTTTCTTCCCAAAGTTTCAAAACTATAGTTAGGACTATATATTGGTTAGAATCCATTCTAAAGGGCTTCAAAGCTATATTTAGACTATTATACTAATATATTGTACTTTGGTTACTCCTTGGTCACCAATTTTGTCTACATTTCTTCAAATTCCCTTTTGTACCAATACGAGACGATTTTCTTCCCAAAATATTAAAACTATAGTTACGACTATATATTGGGTAGAATTCATGCTTAAGGGCTTCAAAGCTATATTTAGACTATTATACTAATATATTGAACTTTGGTTACTGCTTGGTGAGCCAATTTTGTGTAAATTTCTTCAAATTCCCATTTGTACCAAAACAATACGATTTTCTTCCCAAAGTTTCAAAACTATAGTTAGGACTATATATTGGTTAGAATCCATTCTAAAGGGCTTCAAAGCTATATTTAGACTATTATACTAATATATTGAACTTTTGTTACTCCTTGGTCACCAATTTTGTCTACATTTCTTGAAATTCCCATTTGTACCAAAACGAGACGATTTTCTTCCCAAAGTTTCAAAACTATAGTTACGACTATATATTGGGTAGAATTCATTCTAAAGGGGTTCAAATCTATATTTAGACTATTATACTAATATATTGTACTTTTGTTACTCCTTGGTCACCAATTTTGTCTACATTTCTTCAAATTCCCATTTGTACCAAAACGAGACGATTTTCTTTTCAAAGTTTCAAAAGTATAGTTACGACTATATATTGGGTAGAATTCATGCTTAAGGGCTTCAAAGCTATATTTAGACTATTATACTAATATATTGAACTTTGGTTACTTCTTGGTGAGCCAATTTTGTGTAAATTTCTTCAAATTCCCATTTGTACCAAAACAATACGATTTTCTTCCCAAAGTTTCAAAACTATAGTTAGGACTATATATTGGTTAGAATCCATTCTAAAGGGCTTCAAAGCTATATTTAGACTATTATACTAATATATTTAACTTTGGTTACTGCTTGGTGAGCCAATTTTGTGTAAATTTCTTCAAATTCCCATTTGTACCAAAACAATACGATTTTTTTCCCAAAGTTTCAAAACTATAGTTAGGACTATATATTGGTTAGAATCCATTCTAAAGGGCTTCAAAGCTATATTTAGACTATTATACTAATATATTGAACTTTTGTTACTCCTTGGTCACCAATTTTGTCTACATTTCTTGAAATTCCCATTTGTACCAAAACGAGACGATTTTCTTCCCAAAGTTTCAAAACTATAGTTACGACTATATATTGGGTAGAATTCATTCTAAAGGGGTTCAAATCTATATTTAGACTATTATACTAATATATTGTACTTTTGTTACTCCTTGGTCACCAATTTTGTCTACATTTCATCAAATTCCCATTTGTACCAAAACGAGACGATTTTCTTCCCAAAGTTTCAAAACTATAGTTACGACTATATATTGGATAGAATTCATGCTTAAGGGCTTCAAAGCTATATTTAGACTATTATACTAATATATTTAACTTTGGTTACTTCTTGGTGAGCCAATTTTGTGTAAATTTCTTCAAATTCCCATTTGTACCAAAACAATACGATTTTCTTCCCAAAGTTTCAAAACTATAGTTAGGACTATATATTGGTTAGAATCCATTCTAAAGGGGTTCAAAGCTATATTTAGACTATTATACTAATATATTTAACTTTGGTTACTTCTTGGTGAGCCAATTTTGTCTACATTTCTTCAAATTCCCATTTGTACCAAAACGAGACGATTTTCTTCCCAAAGTTTCAAAACTATAGTTACGACTATATATTGGGTAGAATTCATGCTTAAGGGCTTCAAAGCTATATTTAGACTATTATACTAATATATTTAACTTTGGTTACTTCTTGGTGAGCAAATTTGTGTAAATTTCTTCAAATTCTCATTTGTACCAAAACAATACGATTTTCTTCCCAAAGTTTCAAAACTATAGTTAGGACTATATATTGGTTAGAATCCATTCTAAAGGGGTTCAAAGCTATATTTAGACTATTATACTAATATATTTAACTTTGGTTACTTCTTGGTGAGCCAATTTTGTTTAAATTTCTTCAAATTCCCATTTGTACCAAAACAATACGATTTTCTTCCCAAAGTTTCAAAACTATAGTTAGGACTATATATTGGTTAGAATCCATTCTAAAGGGCTTCAAAGCTATATTTAGACTATTATACTAATATATTGTACTTTGGTTACTCCTTGGTCACCAATTTTGTCTACATTTCTTCAAATTCCCTTTTGTACCAATACGAGACGATTTTCTTCCCAAAATATTAAAACTATAGTTACGACTATATATTGGGTAGAATTCATGCTTAAGGGCTTCAAAGCTATATTTAGACTATTATACTAATATATTGAACTTTGGTTACTGCTTGGTGAGCCAATTTTGTGTAAATTTCTTCAAATTCCCATTTGTACCAAAACAATACGATTTTCTTCCCAAAGTTTCAAAACTATAGTTAGGACTATATATTGGTTAGAATCCATTCTAAAGGGGTTCAAAGCTATATTTAGACTATTATACTAATATATTTAACTTTGGTTACTGCTTGGTGAGCCAATTTTGTGTAAATTTCTTCAAATTTCCATTTGTACCAAAACAATACGATTTTTTTCCCAAAGTTTCAAAACTATAGTTAGGACTATATATTGGTTAGAATCCATTCTAAAGGGGTTCAAAGCTATATTTAGACTATTATACTAATATATTTAACTTTGGTTACTGCTTGGTGAGCCAATTTTGTGTAAATTTCTTCAAATTCCCATTTGTACCAAAACAATACGATTTTTTTCCCAAAGTTTCAAAACTATAGTTAGGACTATATATTGGTTAGAATCCATTCTAAAGGGCTTCAAAGCTATATTTAGACTATTATACTAATATATTTAACTTTGGTTACTGCTTGGTGAGCCAATTTTGTGTAAATTTCTTCAAATTCCCATTTGTACCAAAACAATACGATTTTTTTCCCAAAGTTTCAAAACTATAGTTAGGACTATATATTGGTTAGAATCCATTCTAAAGGGCTTCAAAGCTATATTTAGACTATTATACTAATATATTGAACTTTTGTTACTCCTTGGTCACCAATTTTGTCTACATTTCTTGAAATTCCCATTTGTACCAAAACGAGACGATTTTCTTCCCAAAGTTTCAAAACTATAGTTACGACTATATATTGGGTAGAATTCATTCTAAAGGGGTTCAAATCTATATTTAGACTATTATACTAATATATTGTACTTTTGTTACTCCTTGGTCACCAATTTTGTCTACATTTCATCAAATTCCCATTTGTACCAAAACGAGACGATTTTCTTTTCGAAGTTTCAAAAGTATAGTTACGACTATATATTGGGTAGAATTCATGCTTAAGGGCTTCAAAGCTATATTTAGACTATTATACTAATATATTTAACTTTGGTTACTTCTTGGTGAGCCAATTTTGTGTAAATTTCTTCAAATTCCCATTTGTACCAAAACAATACGATTTTCTTCCCAAAGTTTCAAAACTATAGTTAGGACTATATATTGGTTAGAATCCATTCTAAAGGGGTTCAAAGCTATATTTAGACTATTATACTAATATATTTAACTTTGGTTACTGCTTGGTGAGCCAATTTTGTGTAAATTTCTTCAAATTCCCATTTGTACCAAAACAATACGATTTTTTTCCCAAAGTTTCAAAACTATAGTTAGGACTATATATTGGTTAGAATCCATTCTAAAGGGCTTCAAAGCTATATTTAGACTATTATACTAATATATTGTACTTTTGTTACTCCTTGGTCACCAATTTTGTCTACATTTCTTCAAATTCCCATTTGTACCAAAACGAGACGATTTTCTTTTCAAAGTTTCAAAAGTATAGTTACGACTATATATTGGGTAGAATTCATGCTTAAGGGCTTCAAAGCTATATTTAGACTATTATACTAATATATTGAACTTTGGTTACTTCTTGGTGAGCCAATTTTGTGTAAATTTCTTCAAATTCCCATTTGTACCAAAACGAGACGATTTTCTTCCCAAAGTTTCAAAACTATAGTTACGACTATATATTGGGTAGAATTCATGCTTAAGGGCTTCAAAGCTATATTTAGACTATTATACTAATATATTTAACTTTGGTTACTTCTTGGTGAGCAAATTTGTGTAAATTTCTTCAAATTCTCATTTGTACCAAAACAATACGATTTTCTTCCCAAAGTTTCAAAACTATAGTTAGGACTATATATTGGTTAGAATCCATTCTAAAGGGGTTCAAAGCTATATTTAGACTATTATACTAATATATTTAACTTTGGTTACTTCTTGGTGAGCCAATTTTGTTTAAATTTCTTCAAATTCCCATTTGTACCAAAACAATACGATTTTCTTCCCAAAGTTTCAAAACTATAGTTAGGACTATATATTGGTTAGAATCCATTCTAAAGGGCTTCAAAGCTATATTTAGACTATTATACTAATATATTGTACTTTGGTTACTCCTTGGTCACCAATTTTGTCTACATTTCTTCAAATTCCCTTTTGTACCAATACGAGACGATTTTCTTCCCAAAATATTAAAACTATAGTTACGACTATATATTGGGTAGAATTCATGCTTAAGGGCTTCAAAGCTATATTTAGACTATTATACTAATATATTGAACTTTGGTTACTGCTTGGTGAGCCAATTTTGTGTAAATTTCTTCAAATTCCCATTTGTACCAAAACAATACGATTTTCTTCCCAAAGTTTCAAAACTATAGTTAGGACTATATATTGGTTAGAATCCATTCTAAAGGGGTTCAAAGCTATATTTAGACTATTATACTAATATATTTAACTTTGGTTACTGCTTGGTGAGCCAATTTTGTGTAAATTTCTTCAAATTCCCATTTGTACCAAAACAATACGATTTTTTTCCCAAAGTTTCAAAACTATAGTTAGGACTATATATTGGTTAGAATCCATTCTAAAGGGGTTCAAAGCTATATTTAGACTATTATACTAATATATTTAACTTTGGTTACTGCTTGGTGAGCCAATTTTGTGTAAATTTCTTCAAATTCCCATTTGTACCAAAACAATACGATTTTTTTCCCAAAGTTTCAAAACTATAGTTAGGACTATATATTGGTTAGAATCCATTCTAAAGGGCTTCAAAGCTATATTTAGACTATTATACTAATATATTTAACTTTGGTTACTGCTTGGTGAGCCAATTTTGTGTAAATTTCTTCAAATTCCCATTTGTACCAAAACAATACGATTTTTTTCCCAAAGTTTCAAAACTATAGTTAGGACTATATATTGGTTAGAATCCATTCTAAAGGGCTTCAAAGCTATATTTAGACTATTATACTAATATATTGAACTTTTGTTACTCCTTGGTCACCAATTTTGTCTACATTTCTTGAAATTCCCATTTGTACCAAAACGAGACGATTTTCTTCCCAAAGTTTCAAAACTATAGTTACGACTATATATTGGGTAGAATTCATTCTAAAGGGGTTCAAATCTATATTTAGACTATTATACTAATATATTGTACTTTTGTTACTCCTTGGTCACCAATTTTGTCTACATTTCATCAAATTCCCATTTGTACCAAAACGAGACGATTTTCTTTTCGAAGTTTCAAAAGTATAGTTACGACTATATATTGGGTAGAATTCATGCTTAAGGGCTTCAAAGCTATATTTAGACTATTATACTAATATATTTAACTTTGGTTACTTCTTGGTGAGCCAATTTTGTGTAAATTTCTTCAAATTCCCATTTGTACCAAAACAATACGATTTTCTTCCCAAAGTTTCAAAACTATAGTTAGGACTATATATTGGTTAGAATCCATTCTAAAGGGGTTCAAAGCTATATTTAGACTATTATACTAATATATTTAACTTTGGTTACTGCTTGGTGAGCCAATTTTGTGTAAATTTCTTCAAATTCCCATTTGTACCAAAACAATACGATTTTTTTCCCAAAGTTTCAAAACTATAGTTAGGACTATATATTGGTTAGAATCCATTCTAAAGGGCTTCAAAGCTATATTTAGACTATTATACTAATATATTGTACTTTGGTTACTCCTTGGTCACCAATTTTGTCTACATTTCTTCAAATTCCCTTTTGTACCAATACGAGACGATTTTCTTCCCAAAATATTAAAACTATAGTTACGACTATATATTGGGTAGAATTCATGCTTAAGGGCTTCAAAGCTATATTTAGACTATTATACTAATATATTGAACTTTGGTTACTGCTTGGTGAGCCAATTTTGTGTAAATTTCTTCAAATTCCCATTTGTACCAAAACAATACGATTTTCTTCCCAAAGTTTCAAAACTATAGTTAGGACTATATATTGGTTAGAATCCATTCTAAAGGGCTTCAAAGCTATATTTAGACTATTATACTAATATATTGAACTTTTGTTACTCCTTGGTCACCAATTTTGTCTACATTTCTTGAAATTCCCATTTGTACCAAAACGAGACGATTTTCTTCCCAAAGTTTCAAAACTATAGTTACGACTATATATTGGGTAGAATTCATTCTAAAGGGGTTCAAATCTATATTTAGACTATTATACTAATATATTGTACTTTTGTTACTCCTTGGTCACCAATTTTGTCTACATTTCTTCAAATTCCCATTTGTACCAAAACGAGACGATTTTCTTTTCAAAGTTTCAAAAGTATAGTTACGACTATATATTGGGTAGAATTCATGCTTAAGGGCTTCAAAGCTATATTTAGACTATTATACTAATATATTGAACTTTGGTTACTTCTTGGTGAGCCAATTTTGTGTAAATTTCTTCAAATTCCCATTTGTACCAAAACAATACGATTTTCTTCCCAAAGTTTCAAAACTATAGTTAGGACTATATATTGGTTAGAATCCATTCTAAAGGGCTTCAAAGCTATATTTAGACTATTATACTAATATATTTAACTTTGGTTACTGCTTGGTGAGCCAATTTTGTGTAAATTTCTTCAAATTCCCATTTGTACCAAAACAATACGATTTTTTTCCCAAAGTTTCAAAACTATAGTTAGGACTATATATTGGTTAGAATCCATTCTAAAGGGCTTCAAAGCTATATTTAGACTATTATACTAATATATTGAACTTTTGTTACTCCTTGGTCACCAATTTTGTCTACATTTCTTGAAATTCCCATTTGTACCAAAACGAGACGATTTTCTTCCCAAAGTTTCAAAACTATAGTTACGACTATATATTGGGTAGAATTCATTCTAAAGGGGTTCAAATCTATATTTAGACTATTATACTAATATATTGTACTTTTGTTACTCCTTGGTCACCAATTTTGTCTACATTTCATCAAATTCCCATTTGTACCAAAACGAGACGATTTTCTTCCCAAAGTTTCAAAACTATAGTTACGACTATATATTGGATAGAATTCATGCTTAAGGGCTTCAAAGCTATATTTAGACTATTATACTAATATATTTAACTTTGGTTACTTCTTGGTGAGCCAATTTTGTGTAAATTTCTTCAAATTCCCATTTGTACCAAAACAATACGATTTTCTTCCCAAAGTTTCAAAACTATAGTTAGGACTATATATTGGTTAGAATCCATTCTAAAGGGGTTCAAAGCTATATTTAGACTATTATACTAATATATTTAACTTTGGTTACTTCTTGGTGAGCCAATTTTGTCTACATTTCTTCAAATTCCCATTTGTACCAAAACGAGACGATTTTCTTCCCAAAGTTTCAAAACTATAGTTACGACTATATATTGGGTAGAATTCATGCTTAAGGGCTTCAAAGCTATATTTAGACTATTATACTAATATATTTAACTTTGGTTACTTCTTGGTGAGCAAATTTGTGTAAATTTCTTCAAATTCTCATTTGTACCAAAACAATACGATTTTCTTCCCAAAGTTTCAAAACTATAGTTAGGACTATATATTGGTTAGAATCCATTCTAAAGGGGTTCAAAGCTATATTTAGACTATTATACTAATATATTTAACTTTGGTTACTTCTTGGTGAGCCAATTTTGTTTAAATTTCTTCAAATTCCCATTTGTACCAAAACAATACGATTTTCTTCCCAAAGTTTCAAAACTATAGTTAGGACTATATATTGGTTAGAATCCATTCTAAAGGGCTTCAAAGCTATATTTAGACTATTATACTAATATATTGTACTTTGGTTACTCCTTGGTCACCAATTTTGTCTACATTTCTTCAAATTCCCTTTTGTACCAATACGAGACGATTTTCTTCCCAAAATATTAAAACTATAGTTACGACTATATATTGGGTAGAATTCATGCTTAAGGGCTTCAAAGCTATATTTAGACTATTATACTAATATATTGAACTTTGGTTACTGCTTGGTGAGCCAATTTTGTGTAAATTTCTTCAAATTCCCATTTGTACCAAAACAATACGATTTTCTTCCCAAAGTTTCAAAACTATAGTTAGGACTATATATTGGTTAGAATCCATTCTAAAGGGGTTCAAAGCTATATTTAGACTATTATACTAATATATTTAACTTTGGTTACTGCTTGGTGAGCCAATTTTGTGTAAATTTCTTCAAATTCCCATTTGTACCAAAACAATACGATTTTTTTCCCAAAGTTTCAAAACTATAGTTAGGACTATATATTGGTTAGAATCCATTCTAAAGGGGTTCAAAGCTATATTTAGACTATTATACTAATATATTTAACTTTGGTTACTGCTTGGTGAGCCAATTTTGTGTAAATTTCTTCAAATTCCCATTTGTACCAAAACAATACGATTTTTTTCCCAAAGTTTCAAAACTATAGTTAGGACTATATATTGGTTAGAATCCATTCTAAAGGGCTTCAAAGCTATATTTAGACTATTATACTAATATATTTAACTTTGGTTACTGCTTGGTGAGCCAATTTTGTGTAAATTTCTTCAAATTCCCATTTGTACCAAAACAATACGATTTTTTTCCCAAAGTTTCAAAACTATAGTTAGGACTATATATTGGTTAGAATCCATTCTAAAGGGCTTCAAAGCTATATTTAGACTATTATACTAATATATTGAACTTTTGTTACTCCTTGGTCACCAATTTTGTCTACATTTCTTGAAATTCCCATTTGTACCAAAACGAGACGATTTTCTTCCCAAAGTTTCAAAACTATAGTTACGACTATATATTGGGTAGAATTCATTCTAAAGGGGTTCAAATCTATATTTAGACTATTATACTAATATATTGTACTTTTGTTACTCCTTGGTCACCAATTTTGTCTACATTTCATCAAATTCCCATTTGTACCAAAACGAGACGATTTTCTTTTCGAAGTTTCAAAAGTATAGTTACGACTATATATTGGGTAGAATTCATGCTTAAGGGCTTCAAAGCTATATTTAGACTATTATACTAATATATTTAACTTTGGTTACTTCTTGGTGAGCCAATTTTGTGTAAATTTCTTCAAATTCCCATTTGTACCAAAACAATACGATTTTCTTCCCAAAGTTTCAAAACTATAGTTAGGACTATATATTGGTTAGAATCCATTCTAAAGGGGTTCAAAGCTATATTTAGACTATTATACTAATATATTTAACTTTGGTTACTGCTTCGTGAGCCAATTTTGTGTAAATTTCTTCAAATTCCCATTTGTACCAAAACAATACGATTTTTTTCCCAAAGTTTCAAAACTATAGTTAGGACTATATATTGGTTAGAATCCATTCTAAAGGGCTTCAAAGCTATATTTAGACTATTATACTAATATATTGAACTTTTGTTACTCCTTGGTCACCAATTTTGTCTACATTTCTTGAAATTCCCATTTGTACCAAAACGAGACGATTTTCTTCCCAAAGTTTCAAAACTATAGTTAGGACTATATATTGGTTAGAATCCATTCTAAAGGGCTTCAAAGCTATATTTAGACTATTATACTAATATATTGAACTTTTGTTACTCCTTGGTCACCAATTTTGTCTACATTTCATCAAATTCCCATTTGTACCAAAACGAGACGATTTTCTTCCCAAAGTTTCAAAACTATAGTTACGACTATATATTAGGTAGAATCCATGCTTAAGGGCTTCAAAGCTATATTTAGACTATTATACTAATAAATTTAATTTTGGTTACTTCTTGGTGAGCCAATTTTGTGTAAATTTCTTCAAATTCCCATTTGTACCAAAATGGGACGATTTTCTTCCCAAAGTTTCAAAACTATAGTTAGGACTATATACTGGTTAGAATCCATTCTAAAGGAGTTCAAAGCTATATTTAGACTATTATACTAATATATTTAACTTTGGTTACTTCTTGGTGAGCCAATTTTGTTTAAATTTCTTCAAATTCCCATTTGTACCAAAACAATACGATTTTCTTCCCAAAGTTTCAAAACTATAGTTAGGACTATATATTGGTTAGAATCCATTCTAAAGGGCTTCAAAGCTATATTTAGACTATTATACTAATATATTGTACTTTGGTTACTCCTTGGTCACCAATTTTGTCTACATTTCTTCAAATTCCCTTTTGTACCAATACGAGACGATTTTCTTCCCAAAATATTAAAACTATAGTTACGACTATATATTGGGTAGAATTCATGCTTAAGGGCTTCAAAGCTATATTTAGACTATTATACTAATATATTGAACTTTGGTTACTGCTTGGTGAGCCAATTTTGTGTAAATTTCTTCAAATTCCCATTTGTACCAAAACAATACGATTTTCTTCCCAAAGTTTCAAAACTATAGTTAGGACTATATATTGGTTAGAATCCATTCTAAAGGGCTTCAAAGCTATATTTAGACTATTATACTAATATATTGAACTTTTGTTATTCCTTGGTCACCAATTTTGTCTACATTTCTTGAAATTCCCATTTGTACCAAAACGAGACGATTTTCTTCCCAAAGTTTCAAAACTATAGTTACGACTATATATTGGGTAGAATTCATTCTAAAGGGGTTCAAATCTATATTTAGACTATTATACTAATATATTGTACTTTTGTTACTCCTTGGTCACCAATTTTGTCTACATTTCTTCAAATTCCCATTTGTACCAAAACGAGACGATTTTCTTTTCAAAGTTTCAAAAGTATAGTTACGACTATATATTGGGTAGAATTCATGCTTAAGGGCTTCAAAGCTATATTTAGACTATTATACTAATATATTTAACTTTGGTTACTTCTTGGTGAGCCAATTTTGTGTAAATTTCTTCAAATTCCCATTTGTACCAAAACAATACGATTTTCTTCCCAAAGTTTCAAAACTATAGTTAGGACTATATATTGGTTAGAATCCATTCTAAAGGGGTTCAAAGCTATATTTAGACTATTATACTAATATATTTAACTTTGGTTACTGCTTGGTGAGCCAATTTTGTGTAAATTTCTTCAAATTCCCATTTGTACCAAAACAATACGATTTTTTTCCCAAAGTTTCAAAACTATAGTTAGGACTATATATTGGTTAGAATCCATTCTAAAGGGCTTCAAAGCTATATTTAGACTATTATACTAATATATTGAACTTTTGTTACTCCTTGGTCACCAATTTTGTCTACATTTCTTGAAATTCCCATTTGTACCAAAACGAGACGATTTTCTTCCCAAAGTTTCAAAACTATAGTTACGACTATATATTGGGTAGAATTCATTCTAAAGGGGTTCAAATCTATATTTAGACTATTATACTAATATATTGTACTTTTGTTACTCCTTGGTCACCAATTTTGTCTACATTTCATCAAATTCCCATTTGTACCAAAACGAGACGATTTTCTTTTCAAAGTTTCAAAAGTATAGTTACGACTATATATTGGGTAGAATTCATGCTTAAGGGCTTCAAAGCTATATTTAGACTATTATACTAATATATTTAACTTTGGTTACTTCTTGGTGAGCCAATTTTGTGTAAATTTCTTCAAATTCCCATTTGTACCAAAACAATACGATTTTCTTCCCAAAGTTTCAAAACTATAGTTAGGACTATATATTGGTTAGAATCCATTCTAAAGGGGTTCAAAGCTATATTTAGACTATTATACTAATATATTTAACTTTGGTTACTGCTTGGTGAGCCAATTTTGTGTAAATTTCTTCAAATTCCCATTTGTACCAAAACAATACGATTTTTTTCCCAAAGTTTCAAAACTATAGTTAGGACTATATATTGGTTAGAATCCATTCTAAAGGGCTTCAAAGCTATATTTAGACTATTATACTAATATATTGAACTTTTGTTACTCCTTGGTCACCAATTTTGTCTACATTTCTTGAAATTCCCATTTGTACCAAAACGAGACGATTTTCTTCCCAAAGTTTCAAAACTATAGTTACGACTATATATTGGGTAGAATTCATTCTAAAGGGGTTCAAATCTATATTTAGACTATTATACTAATATATTGTACTTTTGTTACTCCTTGGTCACCAATTTTGTCTACATTTCATCAAATTCCCATTTGTACCAAAACGAGACGATTTTCTTCCCAAAGTTTCAAAACTATAGTTACGACTATATATTAGGTAGAATCCATGCTTAAGGGCTTCAAAGCTATATTTAGACTATTATACTAATAAATTTAATTTTGGTTACTTCTTGGTGAGCCAATTTTGTGTAAATTTCTTCAAATTCCCATTTGTACCAAAATGGGACGATTTTCTTCCCAAAGTTTCAAAACTATAGTTAGGACTATATACTGGTTAGAATCCATTCTAAAGGAGTTCAAAGCTATATTTAGACTATTATACTAATATATTTAACTTTGGTTACTTCTTGGTGAGCCAATTTTGTTTAAATTTCTTCAAATTCCCATTTGTACCAAAACAATACGATTTTCTTCCCAAAGTTTCAAAACTATAGTTAGGACTATATATTGGTTAGAATCCATTCTAAAGGGGTTCAAAGCTATATTTAGACTATTATACTAATATATTGAACTTTGGTTACTCCTTAGTCACCAATTATGTCTACATTTCTTCTTATTCCCATTTGTACCAAAACGGGACAATTTTCTTCCCAAAGTTTCAAAAATATAGTTAGGACTATATATTAGGTAGAATCCATGCTTAAGGGCTTCAAAGCTATATTTAGACTATTATACTAATATATTGAACTTTGGCTACTTCTTGGTGAGCCAATTTTGTGTAAATTTCTTCAAATTCCCATTTGTACCAAAACAGGACGATTTTCTTCCCAAAGTTTCAAAACTATAGTTAGGACTATATATTGGTTAGAATCCATTCTAAAGGGGTTCAAAGCTATATTTAGACTATTATACTAATATATCTAACTTTGGTTACTTCTTGGTCACCAATTTTGTCTACATTTCATCAAATTCCCATTTGTACCAAAACGAGACGATTTTCTTCCCAAAGTTTCAAAACTATAGTTACGACTATATATTAGGTAGAATCCATGCTTAAGGGCTTCAAAGCTATATTTAGACTATTATACTAATAAATTTAATTTTGGTTACTTCTTGGTGAGCCAATTTTGTGTAAATTTCTTCAAATTCCCATTTGTACCAAAATGGGACGATTTTCTTCCCAAAGTTTCAAAACTATAGTTAGGACTATATACTGGTTAGAATCCATTCTAAAGGAGTTCAAAGCTATATTTAGACTATTATACTAATATATTTAACTTTGGTTACTTCTTGGTGAGCCAATTTTGTTTAAATTTCTTCAAATTCCCATTTGTACCAAAACAATACGATTTTCTTCCCAAAGTTTCAAAACTATAGTTAGGACTATATATTGGTTAGAATCCATTCTAAAGGGCTTCAAAGCTATATTTAGACTATTATACTAATATATTGTACTTTGGTTACTCCTTGGTCACCAATTTTGTCTACATTTCTTCAAATTCCCTTTTGTACCAATACGAGACGATTTTCTTCCCAAAATATTAAAACTATAGTTACGACTATATATTGGGTAGAATTCATGCTTAAGGGCTTCAAAGCTATATTTAGACTATTATACTAATATATTGAACTTTGGTTACTGCTTGGTGAGCCAATTTTGTGTAAATTTCTTCAAATTCCCATTTGTACCAAAACAATACGATTTTCTTCCCAAAGTTTCAAAACTATAGTTAGGACTATATATTGGTTAGAATCCATTCTAAAGGGCTTCAAAGCTATATTTAGACTATTATACTAATATATTGTACTTTGGTTACTCCTTGGTCACCAATTTTGTCTACATTTCTTCAAATTCCCTTTTGTACCAATACGAGACGATTTTCTTCCCAAAATATTAAAACTATAGTTACGACTATATATTGGGTAGAATTCATGCTTAAGGGCTTCAAAGCTATATTTAGACTATTATACTAATATATTGAACTTTGGTTACTGCTTGGTGAGCCAATTTTGTGTAAATTTCTTCAAATTCCCATTTGTACCAAAACAATACGATTTTCTTCCCAAAGTTTCAAAACTATAGTTAGGACTATATATTGGTTAGAATCCATTCTAAAGGGCTTCAAAGCTATATTTAGACTATTATACTAATATATTGAACTTTTGTTATTCCTTGGTCACCAATTTTGTCTACATTTCTTGAAATTCCCATTTGTACCAAAACGAGACGATTTTCTTCCCAAAGTTTCAAAACTATAGTTACGACTATATATTGGGTAGAATTCATTCTAAAGGGGTTCAAATCTATATTTAGACTATTATACTAATATATTGTACTTTTGTTACTCCTTGGTCACCAATTTTGTCTACATTTCTTCAAATTCCCATTTGTACCAAAACGAGACGATTTTCTTTTCAAAGTTTCAAAAGTATAGTTACGACTATATATTGGGTAGAATTCATGCTTAAGGGCTTCAAAGCTATATTTAGACTATTATACTAATATATTTAACTTTGGTTACTTCTTGGTGAGCCAATTTTGTGTAAATTTCTTCAAATTCCCATTTGTACCAAAACAATACGATTTTCTTCCCAAAGTTTCAAAACTATAGTTAGGACTATATATTGGTTAGAATCCATTCTAAAGGGGTTCAAAGCTATATTTAGACTATTATACTAATATATTTAACTTTGGTTACTGCTTGGTGAGCCAATTTTGTGTAAATTTCTTCAAATTCCCATTTGTACCAAAACAATACGATTTTTTTCCCAAAGTTTCAAAACTATAGTTAGGACTATATATTGGTTAGAATCCATTCTAAAGGGCTTCAAAGCTATATTTAGACTATTATACTAATATATTGAACTTTTGTTACTCCTTGGTCACCAATTTTGTCTACATTTCTTGAAATTCCCATTTGTACCAAAACGAGACGATTTTCTTCCCAAAGTTTCAAAACTATAGTTACGACTATATATTGGGTAGAATTCATTCTAAAGGGGTTCAAATCTATATTTAGACTATTATACTAATATATTGTACTTTTGTTACTCCTTGGTCACCAATTTTGTCTACATTTCATCAAATTCCCATTTGTACCAAAACGAGACGATTTTCTTTTCAAAGTTTCAAAAGTATAGTTACGACTATATATTGGGTAGAATTCATGCTTAAGGGCTTCAAAGCTATATTTAGACTATTATACTAATATATTTAACTTTGGTTACTTCTTGGTGAGCCAATTTTGTGTAAATTTCTTCAAATTCCCATTTGTACCAAAACAATACGATTTTCTTCCCAAAGTTTCAAAACTATAGTTAGGACTATATATTGGTTAGAATCCATTCTAAAGGGGTTCAAAGCTATATTTAGACTATTATACTAATATATTTAACTTTGGTTACTGCTTGGTGAGCCAATTTTGTGTAAATTTCTTCAAATTCCCATTTGTACCAAAACAATACGATTTTTTTCCCAAAGTTTCAAAACTATAGTTAGGACTATATATTGGTTAGAATCCATTCTAAAGGGCTTCAAAGCTATATTTAGACTATTATACTAATATATTGAACTTTTGTTATTCCTTGGTCACCAATTTTGTCTACATTTCTTGAAATTCCCATTTGTACCAAAACGAGACGATTTTCTTCCCAAAGTTTCAAAACTATAGTTACGACTATATATTGGGTAGAATTCATTCTAAAGGGGTTCAAATCTATATTTAGACTATTATACTAATATATTGTACTTTTGTTACTCCTTGGTCACCAATTTTGTCTACATTTCATCAAATTCCCATTTGTACCAAAACGAGACGATTTTCTTCCCAAAGTTTCAAAACTATAGTTACGACTATATATTAGGTAGAATCCATGCTTAAGGGCTTCAAAGCTATATTTAGACTATTATACTAATAAATTTAATTTTGGTTACTTCTTGGTGAGCCAATTTTGTGTAAATTTCTTCAAATTCCCATTTGTACCAAAATGGGACGATTTTCTTCCCAAAGTTTCAAAACTATAGTTAGGACTATATACTGGTTAGAATCCATTCTAAAGGAGTTCAAAGCTATATTTAGACTATTATACTAATATATTTAACTTTGGTTACTTCTTGGTGAGCCAATTTTGTTTAAATTTCTTCAAATTCCCATTTGTACCAAAACAATACGATTTTCTTCCCAAAGTTTCAAAACTATAGTTAGGACTATATATTGGTTAGAATCCATTCTAAAGGGCTTCAAAGCTATATTTAGACTATTATACTAATATATTGTACTTTGGTTACTCCTTGGTCACCAATTTTGTCTACATTTCTTCAAATTCCCTTTTGTACCAATACGAGACGATTTTCTTCCCAAAATATTAAAACTATAGTTACGACTATATATTGGGTAGAATTCATGCTTAAGGGCTTCAAAGCTATATTTAGACTATTATACTAATATATTGAACTTTGGTTACTGCTTGGTGAGCCAATTTTGTGTAAATTTCTTCAAATTCCCATTTGTACCAAAACAATACGATTTTCTTCCCAAAGTTTCAAAACTATAGTTAGGACTATATATTGGTTAGAATCCATTCTAAAGGGCTTCAAAGCTATATTTAGACTATTATACTAATATATTGAACTTTTGTTACTCCTTGGTCACCAATTTTGTCTACATTTCTTGAAATTCCCATTTGTACCAAAACGAGACGATTTTCTTCCCAAAGTTTCAAAACTATAGTTACGACTATATATTGGGTAGAATTCATTCTAAAGGGGTTCAAATCTATATTTAGACTATTATACTAATATATTGTACTTTTGTTACTCCTTGGTCACCAATTTTGTCTACATTTCTTCAAATTCCCATTTGTACCAAAACGAGACGATTTTCTTTTCAAAGTTTCAAAAGTATAGTTACGACTATATATTGGGTAGAATTCATGCTTAAGGGATTCAAAGCTATATTTAGACTATTATACTAATATATTTAACTTTGGTTACTTCTTGGTGAGCCAATTTTGTGTAAATTTCTTCAAATTCCCATTTGTACCAAAACAATACGATTTTCTTCCCAAAGTTTCAAAACTATAGTTAGGACTATATATTGGTTAGAATCCATTCTAAAGGGGTTCAAAGCTATATTTAGACTATTATACTAATATATTTAACTTTGGTTACTTCTTGGTGAGCCAATTTTGTCTACATTTCTTCAAATTCCCATTTGTACCAAAACGAGACGATTTTCTTCCCAAAGTTTCAAAACTATAGTTACGACTATATATTGGGTAGAATTCATGCTTAAGGGCTTCAAAGCTATATTTAGACTATTATACTAATATATTTAACTTTGGTTACTTCTTGGTGAGCAAATTTGTGTAAATTTCTTCAAATTCTCATTTGTACCAAAACAATACGATTTTCTTCCCAAAGTTTCAAAACTATAGTTAGGACTATATATTGGTTAGAATCCATTCTAAAGGGGTTCAAAGCTATATTTAGACTATTATACTAATATATTTAACTTTGGTTACTTCTTGGTGAGCCAATTTTGTTTAAATTTCTTCAAATTCCCATTTGTACCAAAACAATACGATTTTCTTCCCAAAGTTTCAAAACTATAGTTAGGACTATATATTGGTTAGAATCCATTCTAAAGGGGTTCAAAGCTATATTTAGACTATTATACTAATATATTTAACTTTGGTTACTGCTTGGTGAGCCAATTTTGTGTAAATTTCTTCAAATTCCCATTTGTACCAAAACAATACGATTTTTTTCCCAAAGTTTCAAAACTATAGTTAGGACTATATATTGGTTAGAATCCATTCTAAAGGGCTTCAAAGCTATATTTAGACTATTATACTAATATATTGAACTTTTGTTACTCCTTGGTCACCAATTTTGTCTACATTTCTTGAAATTCCCATTTGTACCAAAACGAGACGATTTTCTTCCCAAAGTTTCAAAACTATAGTTACGACTATATATTGGGTAGAATTCATTCTAAAGGGGTTCAAATCTATATTTAGACTATTATACTAATATATTGTACTTTTGTTACTCCTTGGTCACCAATTTTGTCTACATTTCATCAAATTCCCATTTGTACCAAAACGAGACGATTTTCTTCCCAAAGTTTCAAAACTATAGTTACGACTATATATTGGATAGAATTCATGCTTAAGGGCTTCAAAGCTATATTTAGACTATTATACTAATATATTTAACTTTGGTTACTTCTTGGTGAGCCAATTTTGTGTAAATTTCTTCAAATTCCCATTTGTACCAAAACAATACGATTTTCTTCCCAAAGTTTCAAAACTATAGTTAGGACTATATATTGGTTAGAATCCATTCTAAAGGGGTTCAAAGCTATATTTAGACTATTATACTAATATATTTAACTTTGGTTACTTCTTGGTGAGCCAATTTTGTCTACATTTCTTCAAATTCCCATTTGTACCAAAACGAGACGATTTTCTTCCCAAAGTTTCAAAACTATAGTTACGACTATATATTGGTTAGAATCCATTCTAAAGGGCTTCAAAGCTATATTTAGACTATTATACTAATATATTGAACTTTTGTTACTCCTTGGTCACCAATTTTGTCTACATTTCTTGAAATTCCCATTTGTACCAAAACGAGACGATTTTCTTCCCAAAGTTTCAAAACTATAGTTACGACTATATATTGGGTAGAATTCATTCTAAAGGGGTTCAAATCTATATTTAGACTATTATACTAATATATTGTACTTTTGTTACTCCTTGGTCACCAATTTTGTCTACATTTCATCAAATTCCCATTTGTACCAAAACGAGACGATTTTCTTCCCAAAGTTTCAAAACTATAGTTACGACTATATATTGGATAGAATTCATGCTTAAGGGCTTCAAAGCTATATTTAGACTATTATACTAATATATTTAACTTTGGTTACTTCTTGGTGAGCCAATTTTGTGTAAATTTCTTCAAATTCCCATTTGTACCAAAACAATACGATTTTCTTCCCAAAGTTTCAAAACTATAGTTAGGACTATATATTGGTTAGAATCCATTCTAAAGGGGTTCAAAGCTATATTTAGACTATTATACTAATATATTTAACTTTGGTTACTTCTTGGTGAGCCAATTTTGTCTACATTTCTTCAAATTCCCATTTGTACCAAAACGAGACGATTTTCTTCCCAAAGTTTCAAAACTATAGTTACGACTATATATTGGGTAGATTTCATGCTTAAGGGCTTCAAAGCTATATTTAGACTATTATACTAATATATTTAACTTTGGTTACTTCTTGGTGAGCAAATTTGTGTAAATTTCTTCAAATTCTCATTTGTACCAAAACAATACGATTTTCTTCCCAAAGTTTCAAAACTATAGTTAGGACTATATATTGGTTAGAATCCATTCTAAAGGGGTTCAAAGCTATATTTAGACTATTATACTAATATATTTAACTTTGGTTACTTCTTGGTGAGCCAATTTTGTTTAAATTTCTTCAAATTCCCATTTGTACCAAAACAATACGATTTTCTTCCCAAAGTTTCAAAACTATAGTTAGGACTATATATTGGTTAGAATCCATTCTAAAGGGCTTCAAAGCTATATTTAGACTATTATACTAATATATTGTACTTTGGTTACTCCTTGGTCACCAATTTTGTCTACATTTCTTCAAATTCCCTTTTGTACCAATACGAGACGATTTTCTTCCCAAAATATTAAAACTATAGTTACGACTATATATTGGGTAGAATTCATGCTTAAGGGCTTCAAAGCTATATTTAGACTATTATACTAATATATTGAACTTTGGTTACTGCTTGGTGAGCCAATTTTGTGTAAATTTCTTCAAATTCCCATTTGTACCAAAACAATACGATTTTCTTCCCAAAGTTTCAAAACTATAGTTAGGACTATATATTGGTTAGAATCCATTCTAAAGGGCTTCAAAGCTATATTTAGACTATTATACTAATATATTGACCTTTTGTTACTCCTTGGTCACCAATTTTGTCTACATTTCTTGAAATTCCCATTTGTACAAAAACGAGACGATTTTCTTCCCAAAGTTTCAAAACTATAGTTACGACTATATATTGGGTAGAATTCATTCTAAAGGGGTTCAAATCTATATTTAGACTATTATACTAATATATTGTACTTTTGTTACTCCTTGGTCACCAATTTTGTCTACATTTCTTCAAATTCCCATTTGTACCAAAACGAGACGATTTTCTTTTCAAAGTTTCAAAAGTATAGTTACGACTATATATTGGGTAGAATTCATGCTTAAGGGCTTCAAAGCTATATTTAGACTATTATACTAATATATTTAACTTTGGTTACTTCTTGGTGAGCCAATTTTGTGTAAATTTCTTCAAATTCCCATTTGTACCAAAACAATACGATTTTCTTCCCAAAGTTTCAAAACTATAGTTAGGACTATATATTGGTTAGAATCCATTCTAAAGGGGTTCAAAGCTATATTTAGACTATTATACTAATATATTTAACTTTGGTTACTGCTTGGTGAGCCAATTTTGTGAAAATTTCTTCAAATTCCCATTTGTACCAAAACAATACGATTTTTTTCCCAAAGTTTCAAAACTATAGTTAGGACTATATATTGGTTAGAATCCATTCTAAAGGGCTTCAAAGCTATATTTAGACTATTATACTAATATATTGAACTTTTGTTACTCCTTGGTCACCAATTTTGTCTACATTTCTTGAAATTCCCATTTGTACCAAAACGAGACGATTTTCTTCCCAAAGTTTCAAAACTATAGTTACGACTATATATTGGGTAGAATTCATTCTAAAGGGGTTCAAATCTATATTTAGACTATTATACTAATATATTGTACTTTTGTTACTCCTTGGTCACCAATTTTGTCTACATTTCATCAAATTCCCATTTGTACCAAAACGAGACGATTTTCTTCCCAAAGTTTCAAAACTATAGTTACGACTATATATTGGATAGAATTCATGCTTAAGGGCTTCAAAGCTATATTTAGACTATTATACTAATATATTTAACTTTGGTTACTTCTTGGTGAGCCAATTTTGTGTAAATTTCTTCAAATTCCCATTTGTACCAAAACAATACGATTTTCTTCCCAAAGTTTCAAAACTATAGTTAGGACTATATATTGGTTAGAATCCATTCTAAAGGGGTTCAAAGCTATATTTAGACTATTATACTAATATATTTAACTTTGGTTACTTCTTGGTGAGCCAATTTTGTCTACATTTCTTGAAATTCCCATTTGTACCAAAACGAGACGATTTTCTTCCCAAAGTTTCAAAACTATAGTTACGACTATATATTGGGTAGAATTCATGCTTAAGGGCTTCAAAGATATATTTAGACTATTATACTAATATATTTAACTTTGGTTACTTCTTGGTGAGCAAATTTGTGTAAATTTCTTCAAATTCTCATTTGTACCAAAACAATACGATTTTCTTCCCAAAGTTTCAAAACTATAGTTAGGACTATATATTGGTTAGAATCCATTCTAAAGGGCTTCAAAGCTATATTTAGACTATTATACTAATATATTGTACTTTGGTTACTCCTTGGTCACCAATTTTGTCTACATTTCTTCAAATTCCCTTTTGTACCAATACGAGACGATTTTCTTCCCAAAATATTAAAACTATAGTTACGACTATATATTGGGTAGAATTCATGCTTAAGGGCTTCAAAGCTATATTTAGACTATTATACTAATATATTGAACTTTGGTTACTGCTTGGTGAGCCAATTTTGTGTAAATTTCTTCAAATTCCCATTTGTACCAAAACAATACGATTTTCTTCCCAAAGTTTCAAAACTATAGTTAGGACTATATATTGGTTAGAATCCATTCTAAAGGGCTTCAAAGCTATATTTAGACTATTATACTAATATATTGAACTTTTGTTACTCCTTGGTCACCAATTTTGTCTACATTTCTTGAAATTCCCATTTGTACCAAAACGAGACGATTTTCTTCCCAAAGTTTCAAACTATAGTTACGACTATATATTGGGTAGAATTCATTCTAAAGGGGTTCAAAGCTATATTTAGACTATTATACTAATATATTTAACTTTGGTTACTTCTTGGTGAGCCAATTTTGTTTAAATTTCTTCAAATTCCCATTTGTACCAAAACAATACGATTTTCTTCCCAAAGTTTCAAAACTATAGTTAGGACTATATATTGGTTAGAATCCATTCTAAAGGACTTCAAAGCTATATTTAGACTATTATACTAATATATTGTACTTTGGTTACTCCTTGGTCACCAATTTTGTCTACATTTCTTCAAATTCCCTTTTGTACCAATACGAGACAATTTTCTTCCCAAAATATTAAAACTATAGTTACGACTATATATTGGGTAGAATTCATGCTTAAGGGCTTCAAAGCTATATTTAGACTATTATACTAATATATTGAACTTTGGTTACTGCTTGGTGAGCCAATTTTGTGTAAATTTCTTCAAATTCCCATTTGTACCAAAACAATACGATTTTCTTCCCAAAGTTTCAAAACTATAGTTAGGACTATATATTGGTTAGAATCCATTCTAAAGGGCTTCAAAGCTATATTTAGACTATTATACTAATATATTGAACTTTTGTTACTCCTTGGTCACCAATTTTGTCTACATTTCTTGAAATTCCCATTTGTACCAAAACGAGACGATTTTCTTCCCAAAGTTTCAAACTATAGTTACGACTATATATTGGGTAGAATTCATTCTAAAGGGGTTCAAAGCTATATTTAGACTATGATACTAATATATTGAACTTTGGTTACTCCTTTGTCACCAATTATGTCTACATTTCTTCATATTCCCATTTGTACCAAAACGGGACAATTTTCTTCCCAAAGTTTCAAAAATATAGTTAGGACTATATATTAGGTAGAATCCATGCTTAAGGGCTTCAAAGCTATATTTAGACTATTATACTAATATATTGAACTTTGGCTACTTCTTGGTGAGCCAATTTTGTGTAAATTTCTTCAAATTCCCATTTGTACCAAAACAGGACGATTTTCTTCCCAAAGTTTCAAAACTATATATTGGTTAGAATCCATTCTAAAGGGGTTCAAAGCTATATTTAGACTATTATACTAATATATTTAACTTTGGTTACTTCTTGGCGAGCCAATTTTGTGTAAAATTCTTCAAATTCCAATTTGTACCAAAATGGGACGATTTTCTTCCCAAAGTTTCAAAACTATAGTTAGGGTTATATACTGGTTAGAATCCATTCTAAAGGGGTTCAAAGCTATATTTAGACTATTATACTAATATATTTAACTTTGGTTACTTCTTGGTGAGCCGATTTTGTTTAAGTTTCTTCAAATTCCCATTTGTACCAAAACAGGACGATTTTCTTCCCAATGTTTCAAAACTATAGTTAGGACTATATATTGGTTAGAATCCATTCTAAAGGGGTTCAAAGCTATATTTAGACTATTATACTAATATATTTAACTTTGGTTACTTCTTGGCGAGCCAATTTTGTGTAAAATTCTTCAAATTCCAATTTGTACCAAAACGAGACGATTTTCTTCCCAAAGTTTCAAAACTATAGTTACGACTATATATTGGGTAGAATTCATGCTTAAGGGGTTCAAAGCTATATTTAGACTATTATACTAATATATTTAACTTTGGTTACTTCTTGGTGAGCCGATTTTGTTTAAATTTCTTCAAATTCCCATTTGTACCAAAACAATACGATTTTCTTCCCAAAGTTTCAAAACTATAGTTAGGACTATATATTGGTTAGAATCCATTCTAAAGGGCTTCAAAGCTATATTTAGACTATTATACTAATATATTGAACTTTGGCTACTTCTTGGTGAGCCAATTTTGTGTAAATTTCTTCAAATTCCCATTTGTACCAAAACAGGACGATTTTCTTCCCAAAGTTTCAAAACTATAGTTAGGACTATATATTGGTTAGAATCCATTCTAAAGGGGTTCAAAGCTATATTTAGACTATTATACTAATATATTTAACTTTGGTTACTTCTTGGTGAGCCGATTTTGTTTAAATTTCTTCAAATTCCCATTTGTACCAAAACAATACGATTTTGTTCCCAAAGTTTCAAAACTATAGTTAGGACTATATATTGGTTAGAATCCATTCTAAAGGGCTTCAAAGCTATATTTAGACTATTATACTAATATATTGTACTTTGGTTACTCCTTGGTCACCAATTTTGTCTACATTTCTTCAAATTCCCTTTTGTACCAAAACGAGACGATTTTCTTCCCAAAGCTTTAAAACTATAGTTACGACTATATATTGGGTAGAATTCATGCTTAAGGGCTTCAAAGCTATATTTAGACTATTATACTAATATATTGAACTTTGGTTACTGCTTGGTGAGCCAATTTTGTGTAAATTTCTTCAAATTCCCATTTGTACCAAAATAATACGATTTTCTTCCCAAAGTTTCAAAACTATAGTTAGGACTATATATTGGTTAGAATCCATTCTAAAGGGCTTCAAAGCTATATTTAGACTATTATACTAATATATTGAACTTTTGTTACTCCTTGGTCACCAATTTTGTCTACATTTCTTGAAATTCCCATTTGTACCAAAACGAGACGATTTTCTTCCCAAAGTTTCAAAACTATAGTTACGACTATATATTGGGTAGAATTCATTCTAAAGGGTTTCAAAGCTTTATTTAGACTATTATACTAATATATTGAACTTTGGTTACTCCTTAGTCACCAATTATGTCTATATTTCTTCATATTCCCATTTGTACCAAAACGGGACAATTTTCTTCCCAAAGTTTCAAAAATATAGTTAGGACTATATATTAGGTAGAATCCATGCTTAAGGGCTTCAAAGCTATATTTAGACTATTATACTAATATATTGAACTTTGGCTACTTCTTGGTGAGCCAATTTTGTGTAAATTTCTTCAAATTCCCATTTATACCAAAACAGGACGATTTTCTTCCCAATGTTTCAAAACTATAGTTAGGACTATATATTGGTTAGAATCCATTCTAAAGGGGTTCAAAGCTATATTTAGACTATTATACTAATATATTTAACTTTGGTTACTTCTTTGCGAGCCAATTTTGTGTAAAATTCTTCAAATTCCAATTTGTACCAAAACGGGACGATTTTCTTCCCAAAGTTTTAAAACTATAGTTAGGACTATATATTGGGTAGAATCCATTCTAAAGGGCTTCAAAGCTATGTTTAGACTATTATACTAATATATTGAACTTTTGTTACTCCTTGGTCACCAATTTTGTCTACATTTCTTCAAATTCCCATTTGTACCAAAACGAGACGATTTTCTTCCCAAAGTTTCAAAACTATAGTTACGACTATATATTGGGTAGAATTCATGCTTAAGGGCTTCAAAGCTATATTTAGACTATTATACTAATATATTGAACTTTGGTTACTTCTTGGTGAGCCAATTTTGTGTAAATTTCTTCAAATTCCCATTTGTACCAAAACAATACGATTTTCTTCCCAAAGTTTCAAAACTATAGTTAGGACTATATATTGGTTAGAATCCATTCTAAAGGGCTTCAAAGCTATATTTAGACTATTATACTAATATATTGAACTTTTGTTACTCCTTGGTCACCAATTTTGTCTACATTTCTTGAAATTCACATTTGTACCAAAACGAGACGATTTTCTTCCCAAAGTTTCAAAACTATAGTTACGACTATATATTGGGTAGAATTCATTCTAAAGGGGTTAAAAGCTTTATTTAGACTATTATACTAATATATTGAACTTTGGTTACTCCTTAGTCACCAATTATGTCTACATTTCTTCATATTCCCATTTGTACCAAAACGGGACAATTTTCTTCCCAAAGTTTCAAAAATATAGTTAGGACTATATATTAGGTACAATCCATGCTTAAGGGCTTCAAAGCTATATTTAGACTATTATACTAATATATTGAACTTTGGCTACTTCTTGGTGAGCCAATTTTGTGTAAATTTCTTCAAATTCCCATTTGTACCAAAACAGGACGATTTTCTTCCCAATGTTTCAAAACTATAGTTAGGACTATATATTGGTTAGAATCCATTCTAAAGGGGTTCAAAGCTATATTTAGACTATTATACTAATATATTTAACTTTGGTTACTTCTTGGCGAGCCAATTTTGTGTAAAATTCTTCAAATTCCAATTTGTACCAAAACGGGACGATTTTCTTCCCAATGTTTCAAAACTATAGTTAGGACTATATATTGGGTAGAATCCATTCTAAAGGGCTTCGAAGCTATATTTAGACTATTAATCTAATATATTGTACTTTGGTTACTCCTTGGTCACCAATTTTGTCTACATTTCTTCAAATTCCCTTTTGTACCAAAACGAGACGATTTTCTTCTCAAAGTTTCAAAATTATAGTTAGGACTATATATTGGGTAGAATCCATTCAAAAGGGCTTCAAAGCTATGTTTAGACTATTATATTAATATATTGAACTTTTGTTACTCCTTGGTCACCAATTTTGTCTACATTTCTTCAAATTCCCATTTGTACCAAAACAATACGATTTTCTTCCCAAAGTTTCAAAACTATAGTTACGACTATATATTGGGTAAAATTCATGCTTAAGGGCTTCAAAGCTATATTTAGACTATTATACTAATGTATTGAACTTTGGTTACTTCTTGGTGAGCCAATTTTGTGTAAATTTCTTCAAATTCCCATTTGTACCAAAACAATATGATTTTCTTCCCAAAGTTTCAAAACTATAGTTAGGACTATATATTGGTTAGAATCCATTCTAAAGGGGTTCAAAGCTATATTTAGACTATTATACTAATATATTTAACTTTGGTTACTTCTTGGTGAGCCAATTTTGTGTAAATTTCTTCAAATTCCCATTTGTACCAAAATGGGACGATTTTCTTCCCAAAGTTTCAAAACTATAGTTAGGACTATATACTGGTTAGAATCCATTCTAAAGGGGTTCAAAGCTATATTTAGACTATTATACTAATATATTTAACTTTGGTTACTTCTTGGTGAGCCGATTTTGTTTAAATTTCTTCAAATTCCCATTTGTACCAAAACAATACGATTTTCTTCCCAAAGTTTCAAAACTATAGTTAGGACTATATATTGGTTAGAATCCATTCTAAAGGGCTTCAAAGCTATATTTAGACTATTATACAAATATATTGAACTTTTGTTACTCCTTGGTCACCAATTTTGTCTACATTTCTTGAAATTCCCATTTGTACTAAAACGAGACGATTTTCTTCCCAAAGTTTCAAAACTATAGTTACGACTATATATTGGGTAGAATTCATTCTAAAGGGGTTCAAAGCTATATTTAGACTATTATACTAATATATTGAACTTTGGTTACTCCTTAGTCACCAATTATGTCTACAATTCTTCATATTCCCATTTGTACCAAAACGGGACAATTTTCTTCCCAAAGTTTCAAAAATATAGTTAGGACTATATATTAGGTAGAATCCATGCTTAAGGGCTTCAAAGCTATATTTAGACTATTATACTAATATATTGAACTTTGGCTACTTCTTGGTGAGCCAATTTTGTGTAAATTTCTTCAAATTCCCATTTGTACCAAAACAGGACGATTTTCTTCCCAAAGTTTCAAAACTATATATTGGTTAGAATCCATTCTAAAGGGGTTCAAAGCTATATTTAGACTATTATACTAATATATTTAACTTTGGTTACTTCTTGGCGAGCCAATTTTGTGTAAAATTCTTCAAATTCCAATTTGTACCAAAATGGGACGATTTTCTTCCCAAAGTTTCAAAACTATAGTTAGGGTTATATACTGGTTAGAATCCATTCTAAAGGGGTTCAAAGCTATATTTAGACTATTATACTAATATATTTAACTTTGGTTACTTCTTGGTGAGCCGATTTTGTTTAAGTTTCTTCAAATTCCCATTTGTACCAAAACAGGACGATTTTCTTCCCAATGTTTCAAAACTATAGTTAGGACTATATATTGGTTAGAATCCATTCTAAAGGGGTTCAAAGCTATATTTAGACTATTATACTAATATATTTAACTTTGGTTACTTCTTGGCGAGCCAATTTTGTGTAAAATTCTTCAAATTCCAATTTGTACCAAAACGAGACGATTTTCTTCCCAAAGTTTCAAAACTATAGTTACGACTATATATTGGGTAGAATTCATGCTTAAGGGGTTCAAAGCTATATTTAGACTATTATACTAATATATTTAACTTTGGTTACTTCTTGGTGAGCCGATTTTGTTTAAATTTCTTCAAATTCCCATTTGTACCAAAACAATACGATTTTCTTCCCAAAGTTTCAAAACTATAGTTAGGACTATATATTGGTTAGAATCCATTCTAAAGGGCTTCAAAGCTATATTTAGACTATTATACTAATATATTGAACTTTGGCTACTTCTTGGTGAGCCAATTTTGTGTAAATTTCTTCAAATTCCCATTTGTACCAAAACAGGACGATTTTCTTCCCAAAGTTTCAAAACTATAGTTAGGACTATATATTGGTTAGAATCCATTCTAAAGGGGTTCAAAGCTATATTTAGACTATTATACTAATATATTTAACTTTGGTTACTTCTTGGTGAGCCGATTTTGTTTAAATTTCTTCAAATTCCCATTTGTACCAAAACAATACGATTTTGTTCCCAAAGTTTCAAAACTATAGTTAGGACTATATATTGGTTAGAATCCATTCTAAAGGGCTTCAAAGCTATATTTAGACTATTATACTAATATATTGTACTTTGGTTACTCCTTGGTCACCAATTTTGTCTACATTTCTTCAAATTCCCTTTTGTACCAAAACGAGACGATTTTCTTCCCAAAGCTTTAAAACTATAGTTACGACTATATATTGGGTAGAATTCATGCTTAAGGGCTTCAAAGCTATATTTAGACTATTATACTAATATATTGAACTTTGGTTACTGCTTGGTGAGCCAATTTTGTGTAAATTTCTTCAAATTCCCATTTGTACCAAAATAATACGATTTTCTTCCCAAAGTTTCAAAACTATAGTTAGGACTATATATTGGTTAGAATCCATTCTAAAGGGCTTCAAAGCTATATTTAGACTATTATACTAATATATTGAACTTTTGTTACTCCTTGGTCACCAATTTTGTCTACATTTCTTGAAATTCCCATTTGTACCAAAACGAGACGATTTTCTTCCCAAAGTTTCAAAACTATAGTTACGACTATATATTGGGTAGAATTCATTCTAAAGGGTTTCAAAGCTTTATTTAGACTATTATACTAATATATTGAACTTTGGTTACTCCTTAGTCACCAATTATGTCTATATTTCTTCATATTCCCATTTGTACCAAAACGGGACAATTTTCTTCCCAAAGTTTCAAAAATATAGTTAGGACTATATATTAGGTAGAATCCATGCTTAAGGGCTTCAAAGCTATATTTAGACTATTATACTAATATATTGAACTTTGGCTACTTCTTGGTGAGCCAATTTTGTGTAAATTTCTTCAAATTCCCATTTATACCAAAACAGGACGATTTTCTTCCCAATGTTTCAAAACTATAGTTAGGACTATATATTGGTTAGAATCCATTCTAAAGGGGTTCAAAGCTATATTTAGACTATTATACTAATATATTTAACTTTGGTTACTTCTTTGCGAGCCAATTTTGTGTAAAATTCTTCAAATTCCAATTTGTACCAAAACGGGACGATTTTCTTCCCAAAGTTTTAAAACTATAGTTAGGACTATATATTGGGTAGAATCCATTCTAAAGGGCTTCAAAGCTATGTTTAGACTATTATACTAATATATTGAACTTTTGTTACTCCTTGGTCACCAATTTTGTCTACATTTCTTCAAATTCCCATTTGTACCAAAACGAGACGATTTTCTTCCCAAAGTTTCAAAACTATAGTTACGACTATATATTGGGTAGAATTCATGCTTAAGGGCTTCAAAGCTATATTTAGACTATTATACTAATATATTGAACTTTGGTTACTTCTTGGTGAGCCAATTTTGTGTAAATTTCTTCAAATTCCCATTTGTACCAAAACAATACGATTTTCTTCCCAAAGTTTCAAAACTATAGTTAGGACTATATATTGGTTAGAATCCATTCTAAAGGGCTTCAAAGCTATATTTAGACTATTATACTAATATATTGAACTTTTGTTACTCCTTGGTCACCAATTTTGTCTACATTTCTTGAAATTCACATTTGTACCAAAACGAGACGATTTTCTTCCCAAAGTTTCAAAACTATAGTTACGACTATATATTGGGTAGAATTCATTCTAAAGGGGTTAAAAGCTTTATTTAGACTATTATACTAATATATTGAACTTTGGTTACTCCTTAGTCACCAATTATGTCTACATTTCTTCATATTCCCATTTGTACCAAAACGGGACAATTTTCTTCCCAAAGTTTCAAAAATATAGTTAGGACTATATATTAGGTACAATCCATGCTTAAGGGCTTCAAAGCTATATTTAGACTATTATACTAATATATTGAACTTTGGCTACTTCTTGGTGAGCCAATTTTGTGTAAATTTCTTCAAATTCCCATTTGTACCAAAACAGGACGATTTTCTTCCCAATGTTTCAAAACTATAGTTAGGACTATATATTGGTTAGAATCCATTCTAAAGGGGTTCAAAGCTATATTTAGACTATTATACTAATATATTTAACTTTGGTTACTTCTTGGCGAGCCAATTTTGTGTAAAATTCTTCAAATTCCAATTTGTACCAAAACGGGACGATTTTCTTCCCAATGTTTCAAAACTATAGTTAGGACTATATATTGGGTAGAATCCATTCTAAAGGGCTTCGAAGCTATATTTAGACTATTAATCTAATATATTGTACTTTGGTTACTCCTTGGTCACCAATTTTGTCTACATTTCTTCAAATTCCCTTTTGTACCAAAACGAGACGATTTTCTTCTCAAAGTTTCAAAATTATAGTTAGGACTATATATTGGGTAGAATCCATTCAAAAGGGCTTCAAAGCTATGTTTAGACTATTATATTAATATATTGAACTTTTGTTACTCCTTGGTCACCAATTTTGTCTACATTTCTTCAAATTCCCATTTGTACCAAAACAATACGATTTTCTTCCCAAAGTTTCAAAACTATAGTTACGACTATATATTGGGTAAAATTCATGCTTAAGGGCTTCAAAGCTATATTTAGACTATTATACTAATGTATTGAACTTTGGTTACTTCTTGGTGAGCCAATTTTGTGTAAATTTCTTCAAATTCCCATTTGTACCAAAACAATATGATTTTCTTCCCAAAGTTTCAAAACTATAGTTAGGACTATATATTGGTTAGAATCCATTCTAAAGGGGTTCAAAGCTATATTTAGACTATTATACTAATATATTTAACTTTGGTTACTTCTTGGTGAGCCAATTTTGTGTAAATTTCTTCAAATTCCCATTTGTACCAAAATGGGACGATTTTCTTCCCAAAGTTTCAAAACTATAGTTAGGACTATATACTGGTTAGAATCCATTCTAAAGGGGTTCAAAGCTATATTTAGACTATTATACTAATATATTTAACTTTGGTTACTTCTTGGTGAGCCGATTTTGTTTAAATTTCTTCAAATTCCCATTTGTACCAAAACAATACGATTTTCTTCCCAAAGTTTCAAAACTATAGTTAGGACTATATATTGGTTAGAATCCATTCTAAAGGGCTTCAAAGCTATATTTAGACTATTATACAAATATATTGAACTTTTGTTACTCCTTGGTCACCAATTTTGTCTACATTTCTTGAAATTCCCATTTGTACTAAAACGAGACGATTTTCTTCCCAAAGTTTCAAAACTATAGTTACGACTATATATTGGGTAGAATTCATTCTAAAGGGGTTCAAAGCTATATTTAGACTATTATACTAATATATTGAACTTTGGTTACTCCTTAGTCACCAATTATGTCTACAATTCTTCATATTCCCATTTGTACCAAAACGGGACAATTTTCTTCCCAAAGTTTCAAAAATATAGTTAGGACTATATATTAGGTAGAATCCATGCTTAAGGGCTTCAAAGCTATATTTAGACTATTATACTAAAATATTGAACTTTGGCTACTTCTTGGTGAGCCAATTTTGTGTAAATTTCTTCAAATTCCCATTTGTACCAAAACAGGACGATTTTCTTCCCAAAGTTTCAAAACTATAGTTAGGACTATATATTGGTTAGAATCCATTCTAAAGGGGTTCAAAGCTATATTTAGACTATTATACTAATATATTTAACTTTGGTTACTTCTTGGCGAGCCAATTTTGTGTAAAATTCTTCAAATTCCAATTTGTACCAAAATGGGACGATTTTCTTCCCAAAGTTTCAAAACTATAGTTAGGACTATATACTGGTTAGAATCCATTCTAAAGGGGTTCAAAGCTATATTTAGACTATTATACTAATATATTTAACTTTGGTTACTTCTTGGCGAGCCAATTTTGTGTAAAATTCTTCAAATTCCAATTTGTACCAAATTGGGACGATTTTCTTCCCAAAGTTTCAAAACTATAGTTAGGACTATATACTGGTTAGAATCCATTCTAAAGGGGTTCAAAGCTATATTTAGACTATTATACTAATATATTTAACTTTGGTTACTTCTTGGTGAGCCGATTTTGTTTAAATTTCTTCAAATTCCCATTTGTACCAAAACAATACGATTTTCTTCCCAAAGTTTCAAAACTATAGTTAGGACTATATATTGGTTAGAATCCATTCTAAAGGGCTTCAAAGCTATATTTAGACTATTATACTAATATATTGTACTTTGGTTACTCCTTGGTCAGACATTTTGTCTACATTTCTTCAAATTCCCTTTTGTACCAAAACGAGACGATTTTCTTCCCAAAGTTTTAAAACTATAGTTACGACTATATATTGGGTAGAATTCATGCTTAAGGGCTTCAAAGCTATATTTAGACTATTATACTAATATATTGAACTTTGGTTACTGCTTGGTGAGCCAATTTTGTGTAAATTTCTTCAAATTCCCATTTGTACCAAAACAGGACGATTTTCTTCCCAAAGTTTCAAAACTATAGTTAGGACTATATATTGGTTAGAATCCATTCTAAAGGGGTTCAAAGCTATATTTAGACTATTATACTAATATATTTAACTTTGGTTACTTCTTGGCGAGCCAATTTTGTGTAAAATTCTTCAAATTCCAATTTGTACCAAAATGGGACGATTTTCTTCCCAAAGTTTCAAAACTATAGTTAGGACTATATACTGGTTAGAATCCATTCTAAAGGGGTTCAAAGCTATATTTAGACTATTATACTAATATATTTAACTTTGGTTACTTCTTGGTGAGCCGATTTTGTTTAAATTTCTTCAAATTCCCATTTGTACTAAAACAATACGATTTTCTTCCCAAAGTTTCAAAACTATAGTTAGGAGTATATATTGGGTAGAATTCATTCTAAAGGGGTTCAAAGCTATATTTAGACTATTATACTAATATATTGAACTTTGGTTACTCCTTAGTCACCAATTATGTCTACAATTCTTCATATTCCCATTTGTACCAAAACGAGACAATTTTCTTCCCAAAGTTTCAAAAATATAGTTAGGACTATATATTAGGTAGAATCCATGCTTAAGGGCTTCAAAGCTATATTTAGACTATTATACTAAAATATTGAACTTTGGCTACTTCTTGGTGAGCCAATTTTGTGTAAATTTCTTCAAATTCCCATTTGTACCAAAACAGGACGATTTTCTTCCCAAAGTTTCAAAACTATAGTTAGAACTATATATTGGTTAGAATCCATTCTAAAGGGGTTCAAAGCTATATTTAGACTATTATACTAATATATTTAACTTTGGTTACTTCTTGGCGAGCCAATTTTGTGTAAAATTCTTCAAATTCCAATTTGTACCAAAATGGGACGATTTTCTTCCCAAAGTTTCAAAACTATAGTTAGGACTATATACTGGTTAGAATCCATTCTAAAGGGGTTCAAAGCTATATTTAGACTATTATAATAATATATTTAACTTTGGTTACTTCTTGGCGAGCCAATTTTGTGTAAAATTCTTCAAATTCCCATTTGTACCAAAATGGGACGATTTTCTTCCCAAAGTTTCAAAACTATAGTTACGACTATATATTGGGTAGAATTCATTCTAAAGGGGTTCAAAGCTATATTTAGACTATTATACTAATATATTGAACTTTGGTTACTCCTTAGTCACCAATTATGTCTACAATTCTTCATATTCCCATTTGTACCAAAACGGGACAATTTTCTTCCCAAAGTTTCAAAAATATAGTTAGGACTATATATTAGGTAGAATCCATGCTTAAGGGCTTCAAAGCTATATTTAGACTATTATACTAAAATATTGAACTTTGGCTACTTCTTGGTGAGCCAATTTTGTGTAAATTTCTTCAAATTCCCATTTGTACCAAAACAGGACGATTTTCTTCCCAAAGTTTCAAAACTATAGATAGGACTATATATTGGTTAGAATCCATTCTAAAGGGGTTCAAAGCTATATTTAGACTATTATACTAATATATTTAACTTTGGTTACTTCTTGGCGAGCCAATTTTGTGTAAAATTCTTCAAATTCCAATTTGTACCAAAATGGGACGATTTTCTTCCCAAAGTTTCAAAACTATAGTTAGGACTATATACTGGTTAGAATCCATTCTAAAGGGGTTCAAAGCTATATTTAGACTATTATACTAATATATTGAACTTTGGTTACTCCTTAGTCACCAATTATGTCTACAATTCTTCATATTCCCATTTGTACCAAAACGGGACAATTTTCTTCCCAAAGTTTCAAAAATATAGTTAGGACTATATATTAGGTAGAATCCATGCTTAAGGGCTTCAAAGCTATATTTAGACTATTATACTAAAATATTGAACTTTGGCTACTTCTTGGTGAGCCAATTTTGTGTAAATTTCTTCAAATTCCCATTTGTACCAAAACAGGACGATTTTCTTCCCAAAGTTTCAAAACTATAGTTAGGACTATATATTGGTTAGAATCCATTCTAAAGGGGTTCAAAGCTATATTTAGACTATTATACTAATATATTTAACTTTGGTTACTTCTTGGCGAGCAAATTTTGTGTAAAGTTCTTCAAATTCCAATTTGTACCAAAATGGGACGATTTTCTTCCCAAAGTTTCAAAACTATAGTTAGGACTATATACTGGTTAGAATCCATTCTAAAGGGGTTCAAAGCTATATTTAGACTATTATACTAATATATTTAACTTTGGTTACTTCTTGGCGAGCCAATTTTGTGTAAAATTCTTCAAATTCCAATTTGTACCAAATTGGGACGATTTTCTTCCCAAAGTTTCAAAACTATAGTTAGGACTATATACTGGTTAGAATCCATTCTAAAGGGGTTCAAAGCTATATTTACACTATTATACTAATATATTTAACTTTGGTTACTTCTTGGTGAGCCGATTTTGTTTAAATTTCTTCAAATTCCCATTTGTACCAAAACAATACGATTTTCTCCCCAAAGTTTCAAAACTATAGTTAGGACTATATATTGGTTAGAATCCATTCTAAAGGGCTTCAAAGCTATATTTAGACTATTATACTAATATATTTAACTTTGGTTACTTCTTGGTGAGCCAATTTTGTCTACATTTCTTGAAATTCCCATTTGTACCAAAACGAGACGATTTTCTTCCCAAAGTTTCAAAACTATAGTTACGACTATATATTGGGTAGAATTCATGCTTAAGGGCTTCAAAGCTATATTTAGACTATTATACTAATATATTGAACTTTGGTTACTGCTTGGTGAGCCAATTTTGTGTAAATTTCTTCAAATTCCCATTTGTACCAAAACAGGACGATTTTCTTCCCAAAGTTTCAAAACTATAGTTAGGACTATATATTGGTTAGAATCCATTCTAAAGGGCTTCAAAGCTATATTTAGACTATTATACTAATATATTGTACTTTGGTTACTCCTTGGTCACCAATTTTGTCTACATTTCTTCAAATTCCCTTTTGTACCAAAAGGAGACGATTTTCTTCCCAAAGTTTTAAAACTATAGTTAGGACTATATATTAGGTAGAATCCATGCTTAAGGGCTTCAAAGCTATATTTAGACTATTATACTAAAATATTGAACTTTGGCTACTTCTTGGTGAGCCAATTTTGTGTAAATTTCTTCAAATTCCCATTTGTACCAAAACAGGACGATTTTCTTCCCAAAGTTTCAAAACTATAGTTAGGACTATATATTGGTTAGAATCCATTCTAAAGGGGTTCAAAGCTATATTTAGACTATTATACTAATATATTTAACTTTGGTTACTTCTTGGCGAGCCAATTTTGTGTAAAATTCTTCAAATTCCAATTTGTACCAAAATGGGACGATTTTCTTCCCAAAGTTTCAAAACTATAGTTAGGACTATATACTGGTTAGAATCCATTCTAAAGGGGTTCAAAGCTATATTTAGACTATTATACTAATATATTTAACTTTGGTTACTTCTTGGCGAGCCAATTTTGTGTAAAATTCTTCAAATTCCAATTTGTACCAAATTGGGACGATTTTCTTCCCAAAGTTTCAAAACTATAGTTAGGACTATATACTGGTTAGAATCCATTCTAAAGGGGTTCAAAGCTATATTTAGACTATTATACTAATATATTTAACTTTGGTTACTTCTTGGTGAGCCGATTTTGTTTAAATTTCTTCAAATTCCCATTTGTACCAAAACAATACGATTTTCTTCCCAAAGTTTCAAAACTATAGTTAGGACTATATATTGGTTAGAATCCATTCTAAAGGGCTTCAAAGCTATATTTAGACTATTATACTAATATATTGTACTTTGGTTACTCCTTGGTCAGACATTTTGTCTACATTTCTTCAAATTCCCTTTTGTACCAAAACGAGACGATTTTCTTCCCAAAGTTTTAAAACTATAGTTACGACTATATATTGGGTAGAATTCATGCTTAAGGGCTTCAAAGCTATATTTAGACTATTATACTAATATATTGAACTTTGGTTACTGCTTGGTGAGCCAATTTTGTGTAAATTTCTTCAAATTCCCATTTGTACCAAAACAGGACGATTTTCTTCCCAAAGTTTCAAAACTATAGTTAGGACTATATATTGGTTAGAATCCATTCTAAAGGGGTTCAAAGCTATATTTAGACTATTATACTAATATATTTAACTTTGGTTACTTCTTGGCGAGCCAATTTTGTGTAAAATTCTTCAAATTCCAATTTGTACCAAAATGGGACGATTTTCTTCCCAAAGTTTCAAAACTATAGTTAGGACTATATACTGGTTAGAATCCATTCTAAAGGGGTTCAAAGCTATATTTAGACTATTATACTAATATATTTAACTTTGGTTACTTCTTGGTGAGCCGATTTTGTTTAAATTTCTTCAAATTCCCATTTGTACTAAAACAATACGATTTTCTTCCCAAAGTTTCAAAACTATAGTTAGGAGTATATATTGGGTAGAATTCATTCTAAAGGGGTTCAAAGCTATATTTAGACTATTATACTAATATATTGAACTTTGGTTACTCCTTAGTCACCAATTATGTCTACAATTCTTCATATTCCCATTTGTACCAAAACGAGACAATTTTCTTCCCAAAGTTTCAAAAATATAGTTAGGACTATATATTAGGTAGAATCCATGCTTAAGGGCTTCAAAGCTATATTTAGACTATTATACTAAAATATTGAACTTTGGCTACTTCTTGGTGAGCCAATTTTGTGTAAATTTCTTCAAATTCCCATTTGTACCAAAACAGGACGATTTTCTTCCCAAAGTTTCAAAACTATAGTTAGAACTATATATTGGTTAGAATCCATTCTAAAGGGGTTCAAAGCTATATTTAGACTATTATACTAATATATTTAACTTTGGTTACTTCTTGGCGAGCCAATTTTGTGTAAAATTCTTCAAATTCCAATTTGTACCAAAATGGGACGATTTTCTTCCCAAAGTTTCAAAACTATAGTTAGGACTATATACTGGTTAGAATCCATTCTAAAGGGGTTCAAAGCTATATTTAGACTATTATAATAATATATTTAACTTTGGTTACTTCTTGGCGAGCCAATTTTGTGTAAAATTCTTCAAATTCCCATTTGTACCAAAATGGGACGATTTTCTTCCCAAAGTTTCAAAACTATAGTTACGACTATATATTGGGTAGAATTCATTCTAAAGGGGTTCAAAGCTATATTTAGACTATTATACTAATATATTGAACTTTGGTTACTCCTTAGTCACCAATTATGTCTACAATTCTTCATATTCCCATTTGTACCAAAACGGGACAATTTTCTTCCCAAAGTTTCAAAAATATAGTTAGGACTATATATTAGGTAGAATCCATGCTTAAGGGCTTCAAAGCTATATTTAGACTATTATACTAAAATATTGAACTTTGGCTACTTCTTGGTGAGCCAATTTTGTGTAAATTTCTTCAAATTCCCATTTGTACCAAAACAGGACGATTTTCTTCCCAAAGTTTCAAAACTATAGATAGGACTATATATTGGTTAGAATCCATTCTAAAGGGGTTCAAAGCTATATTTAGACTATTATACTAATATATTTAACTTTGGTTACTTCTTGGCGAGCCAATTTTGTGTAAAATTCTTCAAATTCCAATTTGTACCAAAATGGGACGATTTTCTTCCCAAAGTTTCAAAACTATAGTTAGGACTATATACTGGTTAGAATCCATTCTAAAGGGGTTCAAAGCTATATTTAGACTATTATACTAATATATTGAACTTTGGTTACTCCTTAGTCACCAATTATGTCTACAATTCTTCATATTCCCATTTGTACCAAAACGGGACAATTTTCTTCCCAAAGTTTCAAAAATATAGTTAGGACTATATATTAGGTAGAATCCATGCTTAAGGGCTTCAAAGCTATATTTAGACTATTATACTAAAATATTGAACTTTGGCTACTTCTTGGTGAGCCAATTTTGTGTAAATTTCTTCAAATTCCCATTTGTACCAAAACAGGACGATTTTCTTCCCAAAGTTTCAAAACTATAGTTAGGACTATATATTGGTTAGAATCCATTCTAAAGGGGTTCAAAGCTATATTTAGACTATTATACTAATATATTTAACTTTGGTTACTTCTTGGCGAGCAAATTTTGTGTAAAGTTCTTCAAATTCCAATTTGTACCAAAATGGGACGATTTTCTTCCCAAAGTTTCAAAACTATAGTTAGGACTATATACTGGTTAGAATCCATTCTAAAGGGGTTCAAAGCTATATTTAGACTATTATACTAATATATTTAACTTTGGTTACTTCTTGGCGAGCCAATTTTGTGTAAAATTCTTCAAATTCCAATTTGTACCAAATTGGGACGATTTTCTTCCCAAAGTTTCAAAACTATAGTTAGGACTATATACTGGTTAGAATCCATTCTAAAGGGGTTCAAAGCTATATTTACACTATTATACTAATATATTTAACTTTGGTTACTTCTTGGTGAGCCGATTTTGTTTAAATTTCTTCAAATTCCCATTTGTACCAAAACAATACGATTTTCTCCCCAAAGTTTCAAAACTATAGTTAGGACTATATATTGGTTAGAATCCATTCTAAAGGGCTTCAAAGCTATATTTAGACTATTATACTAATATATTTAACTTTGGTTACTTCTTGGTGAGGCAATTTTGTCTACATTTCTTGAAATTCCCATTTGTACCAAAACGAGACGATTTTCTTCCCAAAGTTTCAAAACTATAGTTACGACTATATATTGGGTAGAATTCATGCTTAAGGGCTTCAAAGCTATATTTAGACTATTATACTAATATATTGAACTTTGGTTACTGCTTGGTGAGCCAATTTTGTGTAAATTTCTTCAAATTCCCATTTGTACCAAAACAGGACGATTTTCTTCCCAAAGTTTCAAAACTATAGTTAGGACTATATATTGGTTAGAATCCATTCTAAAGGGCTTCAAAGCTATATTTAGACTATTATACTAATATATTGTACTTTGGTTACTCCTTGGTCACCAATTTTGTCTACATTTCTTCAAATTCCCTTTTGTACCAAAAGGAGACGATTTTCTTCCCAAAGTTTTAAAACTATAGTTACGACTATATATTGGGTAGAATTCATGCTTAAGGGCTTCAAAGCTATATTTAGACTATTATACTAATATATTGAACTTTGGTTACTGCTTGGTAAGCCAATTTTGTGAAAATTTCTTCAAATTCCCATTTGTACCAAAACAATACGATTTTCTTCCCAAAGTTTCAAAACTATAGTTAGGACTATATATTGGTTAGAATCCATTCTAAAGGGCTTCAAAGCTATATTTAGACTATTATACTAATATATTGTACTTTGGTTACTCCTTGGTCAGCAATTTTGTCTACATTTCTTCAAATTCCCTTTTGTACCAAAACGAGACGATTTTCTTCCCAAAGTTTTAAAACTATAGTTACGACTATATATTGGGTAGAATTCATGCTTAAGGGCTTCAAAGCTATATTTAGACTATTATACTAATATATTGAACTTTGGTTACTGCTTGGTGAGCCAATTTTGTGTAAATTTCTTCAAATTCCCATTTGTACCAAAACAGGACGATTTTCTTCCCAAAGTTTCAAAACTATAGTTAGGACTATATATTGGTTAGAATCCATTCTAAAGGGGTTCAAAGCTATATTTAGACTATTATACTAATATATTTAACTTTGGTTACTTCTTGGCGAGCCAATTTTGTGTAAAATTCTTCAAATTCCAATTTGTACCAAAATGGGACGATTTTCTTCCCAAAGTTTCAACACTATAGTTAGGACTATATACTGGTTAGAATCCATTCTAAAGGGGTTCAAAGCTATATTTAGACTATTATACTAATATATTTAACTTTGGTTACTTCTTGGTGAGCCGATTTTGTTTAAATTTCTTCAAATTCCCATTTGTACCAAAACAATACGATTTTCTTCCCAAAGTTTCAAAACTATAGTTAGGACTATATATTGGTTAGAATCCATTCTAAAGGGCTTCAAAGCTATATTTAGACTATTATACTAATATATTGTACTTTGGTTACTCCTTGGTCACCAATTTTGTCTACATTTCTTCAAATTCCCTTTTGTACCAAAACGAGACGATTTTCTTCCCAAAGTTTTAAAACTATAGTTACGACTATATATTGGGTAGAATTCATGCTTAAGGGCTTTAAAGCTATATTTAGACTATTATACTAATATATTGAACTTTGGTTACTGCTTGGTAAGCCAATTTTGTGAAAATTTCTTCAAATTCCCATTTGTACCAAAACAATACGATTTTCTTCCCAAAGTTTCAAAACTATAGTTAGGACTATATATTGGTTAGAATCCATTCTAAAGGGCTTCAAAGCTATATTTAGACTATTATACTAATATATTGAACTTTTGTTACTCCTTGGTCACCAATTTTGTCTATATTTCTTGAAATTCCCATTTGTACCAAAACGAGACGATTTTCTTCCCAAAGTTTCAAAACTATAGTTACGACTATATATTGGGTAGAATTCATTCTAAAGGGGTTCAAATCTATATTTAGACTATTATACTAATATATTGTACTTTTGTTACTCCTTGGTCACCAATTTTGTCTACATTTCTTTAAATTCCCATTTGTACAAAAACAAGACGATTTTCTTCCCAAAGTTTCAAAACTATAGTTACGACTATATATTGGGTAGAATTCATGCTTGAGGGCTTCAAAGCTATATTTAGACTATTATACTAATATATTTAACTTTGGTTACTTCTTGGTGAGCCAATTTTGTGTAAATTTCTTCAAATTCCCAATTGTACCAAAACAATACGATTTTCTTCCCAAAGTTTCAAAACTATAGTTAGGACTATATACTGGTTAGAATCCATTCTAAAGGGGTTCAAAGCTATATTTAGACTATTATACTAATATATTTAACTTTGGTTACTTCTTGGTGAGCCGATTTTGTTTAAATTTCTTCAAATTCCCATTTGTACCAAAACAATACGATTTTCTTCCCAAAGTTTCAAAACTATAGTTAGGACTATATATTGGTTAGAATCCATTCTAAAGGGCTTCAAAGCTATATTTAGACTATTATACTAATATTTTGTACTTTGGTTACTCCTTGGTCAGCAATTTTGTCGACATTTCTTCAAATTCCCTTTTGTACCAAAACGAGACGATTTTCTTCCCAAAGTTTTAAAACTATAGTTACGACTATATATTGGGTAGAATTCATGCTTAAGGGCTTCAAAGCTATATTTAGACTATTATACTAATATATTTAACTTTGGTTACTTCTTGGTGAGCCAATTTTGTGTAAATTTCTTCAAATTCCCAGTTGTACCAAAACAATACGATTTTCTTCCCAAAGTTTCAAAACTATAGTTAGGACTATATACTGGTTAGAATCCATTCTAAAGGGGTTCAAAGCTATATTTAGACTATTATACTAATATATTTAACTTTGGTTACTTCTTGGTGAGCCGATTTTGTTTAAATTTCTTCAAATTCCCATTTGTACTAAAACAATACGATTTTCTTCCCAAAGTTTCAAAACTATAGTTAGGACTATATATTGGTTAGAATCCATTCTAAAGGGCTTCAAAGCTATATTTAGACTATTATACTAATATATTGTACTTTGGTTACTCCTTGGTCAGCAATTTTGTCTACATTTCTTCAAATTCCCTTTTGTACCAAAACGAGACGATTTTCTTCCCAAAGTTTTAAAACTATAGTTACGACTATATATTGGGTAGAAATCATGCTTAAGGGCTTCAAAGCTATATTTAGACTATTATACTAATATATTGAACTTTGGTTACTGCTTGGTGAGCCAATTTTGTGTAAATTTCTTCAAATTCCCATTTGTACCAAAACAGGACGATTTTCTTCCCAAAGTTTCAAAACTATAGTTAGGACTATATATTGGTTAGAATCCATTCTAAAGGGCTTCAAAGCTATATTTAGACTATTATACTAATATATTGTACTTTGGTTACTCCTTGGTCAGCAATTTTGTCTACATTTCTTCAAATTCCCTTTTGTACCAAAACGAGACGATTTTCTTCCCAAAGTTTTAAAACTATAGTTACGACTATATATTGGGTAGAAATCATGCTTAAGGGCTTCAAAGCTATATTTAGACTATTATACTAATATATTGAACTTTGGTTACTGCTTGGTGAGCCAATTTTGTGTAAATTTCTTCAAATTCCCATTTGTACCAAAACAGGACGATTTTCTTCCCAAAGTTTCAAAACTATAGTTAGGACTATATATTGGTTAGAATCCATTCTAAAGGGGTTCAAAGCTATATTTAGACTATTATACTAATATATTTAACTTTGGTTACTTCTTGGTGAGCCAATTTTGTGTAAATTTCTTCAAATTCCCATTTGTACCAAAACAATACGATTTTCTTCCCAAAGTTTCAAAACTATAGTTAGGACTATATACTGGTTAGAATCCATTCAAAAGGGGTTCAAAGCTATATTTAGACTATTATACTAATATATTTAACTTTGGTTACTTCTTGGTGAGCCGATTTTGTTTAAATTTCTTCAAATTCCCATTTGTACCAAAACAATACGATTTTCTTCCCAAAGTTTCAAAACTATAGTTAGGACTATATATTGGTTAGAATCCATTCTAAAGGGCTTCAAAGCTATATTTAGACTATTATACTAATATATTGTACTTTGGTTACTCCTTGGTCACCAATTTTGTCTACATTTCTTCAAATTCCCTTTTGTACCAAAACGAGACGATTTTCTTCCCAAAGTTTTAAAACTATAGTTACGACTATATATTGGGTAGAATTCATGCTTAAGGGCTTCAAAGCTATATTTAGACTATTATACTAATATATTGAACTTTGGTTACTGCTTGGTAAGCCAATTTTGTGTAAATTTCTTCAAATTCCCATTTGTACCAAAACAATACGATTTTCTTCCCAAAGTTTCAAAACTATAGTTAGGACTATATATTGGTTAGAATCCATTCTAAAGGGCTTCAAAGCTATATTTAGACTATTATACTAATATATTGAACTTTTGTTACTCCTTGGTCACCAATTTTGTCTATATTTCTTGAAATTCCCATTTGTACCAAAACGAGACGATTTTCTTCCCAAAGTTTCAAAACTATAGTTACGACTATATATTGGGTAGAATTCATTCTAAAGGGGTTCAAATCTATATTTAGACTATTATACTAATATATTGTACTTTTGTTACTCCTTGGTCACCAATTTTGTCTACATTTCTTTAAATTCCCATTTGTACCAAAACAAGACGATTTTCTTCCCAAAGTTTCAAAACTATAGTTACGACTATATATTGGGTAGAATTCATGCTTAAGGGCTTCAAAGCTATATTTAGACTATTATACTAATATATTTAACTTTGGTTACTTCTTGGTGAGCCAATTTTGTGTAAATTTCTTCAAATTCCCAGTTGTACCAAAACAATACGATTTTCTTCCCAAAGTTTCAAAACTATAGTTAGGACTATATACTGGTTAGAATCCATTCTAAAGGGGTTCAAAGCTATATTTAGACTATTATACTAATATATTTAACTATGGTTACTTCTTGGTGAGCCGATTTTGTTTAAATTTCTTCAAATTCCCATTTGTACCAAAACAATACGATTTTCTTCCCAAAGTTTAAAAACTATAGTTAGGACTATATATTGGTTAGAATCCATTCTAAAGGGCTTCAAAGCTATATTTAGACTATTATACTAATATATTGTACTTTGGTTACTCCTTGGTCAGCAATTTTGTCGACATTTCTTCAAATTCCCTTTTGTACCAAAACGAGACGATTTTCTTCCCAAAGTTTTAAAACTATAGTTACGACTATATATTGGGTAGAATTCATGCTTAAGGGCTTCAAAGCTATATTTAGACTATTATACTAATATATTGAACTTTGGTTACTGCTTGGTGAGCCAATTTTGTGTAAATTTCTTCAAATTCCCATTTGTACCAAAACAGGACGATTTTCTTCCCAAAGTTTCAAAACTATAGTTAGGACTATATATTGGTTAGAATCCATTCTAAAGGGGTTCAAAGCTATATTTAGACTATTATACTAATATATTTAACTTTGGTTACTTCTTGGCGAGCCAATTTTGTGTAAAATTCTTCAAATTCCCATTTGTACCAAAACAATACGATTTTCTTCCCAAAGTTTCAAAACTATAGTTAGGACTATATACTGGTTAGAATCCATTCTAAAGGGGTTCAAAGCTATATTTAGACTATTATACTAATATATTTAACTTTGGTTACTTCTTGGTGAGCCGATTTTGTTTAAATTTCTTCAAATTCCCATTTGTACCAAAACAATACGATTTTCTTCCCAAAGTTTCAAAACTATAGTTAGGACTATATACTGGTTAGAATCCATTCTAAAGGGGTTCAAAGCTATATTTAGACTATTATACTAATATATTTAACTTTGGTTACTTCTTGGTGAGCCGATTTTGTTTAAATTTCTTCAAATTCCCATTTGTACCAAAACAATACGATTTTCTTCCCAAAGTTTCAAAACTATAGTTAGGACTATATATTGGTTAGAATCCATTCTAAAGGGCTTCAAAGCTATATTTAGACTATTATACTAATATATTGTACTTTGGTTACTCCTTGGTCACCAATTTTGTCTACATTTCTTCAAATTCCCTTTTGTACCAAAACGAGACGATTTTCTTCCCAAAGTTTTAAAACTATAGTTACGACTATATATTGGGTAGAATTCATGCTTAAGGGCTTCAAAGCTATATTTAGACTATTATACTAATATATTGAACTTTGGTTACTGCTTGGTGAGCCAATTTTGTGTAAATTTCTTCAAATTCCCATTTGTACCAAAACAGGACGATTTTCTTCCCAAAGTTTCAAAACTATAGTTAGGACTATATATTGGTTAGAATCCATTCTAAAGGGGTTCAAAGCTATATTTAGACTATTATACTAATATATTTAACTTTGGTTACTTCTTGGCGAGCCAATTTTGTGTAAAATTCTTCAAATTCCCTTTTGTACCAAAACGAGACGATTTTCTTCCCAAAGTTTTAAAACTATAGTTACGACTATATATTGGGTAGAATTCATGCTTAAGGGCTTCAAAGCTATATTTAGACTATTATACTAATATATTGAACTTTGGTTACTTCTTGGTGAGCCAATTTTGTGTAAATTTCTTCAAATTCCCATTTGTACCAAAACAATACGATTTTCTTCCCAAAGTTTCAAAACTATAGTTAGGACTATATACTGGTTAGAATCCATTCTAAAGGGGTTCAAAGCTATATTTAGACTATTATACTAATATATTTAACTTTGGTTACTTCTTGGTGAGCCGATTTTGTTTAAATTTCTTCAAATTCCCATTTGTACCAAAACAATACGATTTTCTTCCCAAAGTTTCAAAACTATAGTTAGGACTATATATTGGTTAGAATCCATTCTAAAGGGCTTCAAAGCTATATTTAGACTATTATACTAATATATTGTACTTTGGTTACTCCTTGGTCACCAATTTTGTCTACATTTCTTCAAATTCCCTTTTGTACCAAAACGAGACGATTTTCTTCCCAAAGTTTTAAAACTATAGTTACGACTATATATTGGGTAGAATTCATGCTTAAGGGCTTCAAAGCTATATTTAGACTATTATACTAATATATTGAACTTTGGTTACTGCTTGGTAAGCCAATTTTGTGAAAATTTCTTCAAATTCCCATTTGTACCAAAACAATACGATTTTCTTCCCAAAGTTTCAAAACTATAGTTAGGACTATATATTGGTTAGAATCCATTCTAAAGGGCTTCAAAGCTATATTTAGACTATTATACTAATATATTGTACTTTGGTTACTCCTTGGTCAGCAATTTTGTCTACATTTCTTCAAATTCCCTTTTGTACCAAAACGAGACGATTTTCTTCCCAAAGTTTTAAAACTATAGTTACGACTATATATTGGGTAGAATTCATGCTTAAGGGCTTCAAAGCTATATTTAGACTATTATACTAATATATTGAACTTTGGTTACTGCTTGGTGAGCCAATTTTGTGTAAATTTCTTCAAATTCCCATTTGTACCAAAACAGGACGATTTTCTTCCCAAAGTTTCAAAACTATAGTTAGGACTATATATTGGTTAGAATCCATTCTAAAGGGCTTCAAAGCTATATTTAGACTATTATACTAATATATTGTACTTTGGTTACTCCTTGGTCACTAATTTTGTCTACATTTCTTCAAATTCCCTTTTGTACCAAAACGAGACGATTTTCTTCCCAAAGTTTTAAAACTATAGTTACGACTATATATTGGGTAGAATTCATGCTTAAGGGCTTCAAAGCTATATTTAGACTATTATACTAATATATTGAACTTTGGTTACTGCTTGGTAAGCCAATTTTGTGAAAATTTCTTCAAATTCCCATTTGTACCAAAACAATACGATTTTCTTCCCAAAGTTTCAAAACTATAGTTAGGACTATATATTGGTTAGAATCCATTCTAAAGGGCTTCAAAGCTATATTTAGACTATTATACTAATATATTGTACTTTGGTTACTCCTTGGTCAGCAATTTTGTCTACATTTCTTCAAATTCCCTTTTGTACCAAAACGAGACGATTTTCTTCCCAAAGTTTTAAAACTATAGTTACGACTATATATTGGGTAGAATTCATGCTTAAGGGCTTCAAAGCTATATTTAGACTATTATACTAATATATTGAACTTTGGTTACTGCTTGGTGAGCCAATTTTGTGTAAATTTCTTCAAATTCCCATTTGTACCAAAACAGGACGATTTTCTTCCCAAAGTTTCAAAACTATAGTTAGGACTATATATTGGTTAGAATCCATTCTAAAGGGGTTCAAAGCTATATTTAGACTATTATACTAATATATTTAACTTTGGTTACTTCTTGGCGAGCCAATTTTGTGTAAAATTCTTCAAATTCCAATTTGTACCAAAATGGGACGATTTTCTTCCCAAAGTTTCAACACTATAGTTAGGACTATATACTGGTTAGAATCCATTCTAAAGGGGTTCAAAGCTATATTTAGACTATTATACTAATATATTTAACTTTGGTTACTTCTTGGTGAGCCGATTTTGTTTAAATTTCTTCAAATTCCCATTTGTACCAAAACAATACGATTTTCTTCCCAAAGTTTCAAAACTATAGTTAGGACTATATATTGGTTAGAATCCATTCTAAAGGGCTTCAAAGCTATATTTAGACTATTATACTAATATATTGTACTTTGGTTACTCCTTGGTCACCAATTTTGTCTACATTTCTTCAAATTCCCTTTTGTACCAAAACGAGACGATTTTCTTCCCAAAGTTTTAAAACTATAGTTACGACTATATATTGGGTAGAATTCATGCTTAAGGGCTTTAAAGCTATATTTAGACTATTATACTAATATATTGAACTTTGGTTACTGCTTGGTAAGCCAATTTTGTGAAAATTTCTTCAAATTCCCATTTGTACCAAAACAATACGATTTTCTTCCCAAAGTTTCAAAACTATAGTTAGGACTATATATTGGTTAGAATCCATTCTAAAGGGCTTCAAAGCTATATTTAGACTATTATACTAATATATTGAACTTTTGTTACTCCTTGGTCACCAATTTTGTCTATATTTCTTGAAATTCCCATTTGTACCAAAACGAGACGATTTTCTTCCCAAAGTTTCAAAACTATAGTTACGACTATATATTGGGTAGAATTCATTCTAAAGGGGTTCAAATCTATATTTAGACTATTATACTAATATATTGTACTTTTGTTACTCCTTGGTCACCAATTTTGTCTACATTTCTTTAAATTCCCATTTGTACAAAAACAAGACGATTTTCTTCCCAAAGTTTCAAAACTATAGTTACGACTATATATTGGGTAGAATTCATGCTTAAGGGCTTCAAAGCTATATTTAGACTATTATACTAATATATTTAACTTTGGTTACTTCTTGGTGAGCCAATTTTGTGTAAATTTCTTCAAATTCCCAATTGTACCAAAACAATACGATTTTCTTCCCAAAGTTTCAAAACTATAGTTAGGACTATATACTGGTTAGAATCCATTCTAAAGGGGTTCAAAGCTATATTTAGACTATTATACTAATATATTTAACTTTGGTTACTTCTTGGTGAGCCGATTTTGTTTAAATTTCTTCAAATTCCCATTTGTACCAAAACAATACGATTTTCTTCCCAAAGTTTCAAAACTATAGTTAGGACTATATATTGGTTAGAATCCATTCTAAAGGGCTTCAAAGCTATATTTAGACTATTATACTAATATTTTGTACTTTGGTTACTCCTTGGTCAGCAATTTTGTCGACATTTCTTCAAATTCCCTTTTGTACCAAAACGAGACGATTTTCTTCCCAAAGTTTTAAAACTATAGTTACGACTATATATTGGGTAGAATTCATGCTTAAGGGCTTCAAAGCTATATTTAGACTATTATACTAATATATTTAACTTTGGTTACTTCTTGGTGAGCCAATTTTGTGTAAATTTCTTCAAATTCCCAGTTGTACCAAAACAATACGATTTTCTTCCCAAAGTTTCAAAACTATAGTTAGGACTATATACTGGTTAGAATCCATTCTAAAGGGGTTCAAAGCTATATTTAGACTATTATACTAATATATTTAACTTTGGTTACTTCTTGGTGAGCCGATTTTGTTTAAATTTCTTCAAATTCCCATTTGTACCAAAACAATACGATTTTCTTCCCAAAGTTTCAAAACTATAGTTAGGACTATATATTGGTTAGAATCCATTCTAAAGGGCTTCAAAGCTATATTTAGACTATTATACTAATATATTGTACTTTGGTTACTCCTTGGTCAGCAATTTTGTCTACATTTCTTCAAATTCCCTTTTGTACCAAAACGAGACGATTTTCTTCCCAAAGTTTTAAAACTATAGTTACGACTATATATTGGGTAGAAATCATGCTTAAGGGCTTCAAAGCTATATTTAGACTATTATACTAATATATTGAACTTTGGTTACTGCTTGGTGAGCCAATTTTGTGTAAATTTCTTCAAATTCCCATTTGTACCAAAACAGGACGATTTTCTTCCCAAAGTTTCAAAACTATAGTTAGGACTATATATTGGTTAGAATCCATTCTAAAGGGGTTCAAAGCTATATTTAGACTATTATACTAATATATTTAACTTTGGTTACTTCTTGGCGAGCCAATTTTGTGTAAAATTCTTCAAATTCCAATTTGTACCAAAATGGGACGATTTTCTTCCCAAAGTTTCAAAACTATAGTTAGGACTATATACTGGTTAGAATCCATTCAAAAGGGGTTCAAAGCTATATTTAGACTATTATACTAATATATTTAACTTTGGTTACTTCTTGGTGAGCCGATTTTGTTTAAATTTCTTCAAATTCCCATTTGTACCAAAACAATACGATTTTCTTCCCAAAGTTTCAAAACTATAGTTAGGACTATATATTGGTTAGAATCCATTCTAAAGGGCTTCAAAGCTATATTTAGACTATTATACTAATATATTGTACTTTGGTTACTCCTTGGTCACCAATTTTGTCTACATTTCTTCAAATTCCCTTTTGTACCAAAACGAGACGATTTTCTTCCCAAAGTTTTAAAACTATAGTTACGACTATATATTGGGTAGAATTCATGCTTAAGGGCTTCAAAGCTATATTTAGACTATTATACTAATATATTGAACTTTGGTTACTGCTTGGTAAGCCAATTTTGTGTAAATTTCTTCAAATTCCCATTTGTACCAAAACAATACGATTTTCTTCCCAAAGTTTCAAAACTATAGTTAGGACTATATATTGGTTAGAATCCATTCTAAAGGGCTTCAAAGCTATATTTAGACTATTATACTAATATATTGAACTTTTGTTACTCCTTGGTCACCAATTTTGTCTATATTTCTTGAAATTCCCATTTGTACCAAAACGAGACGATTTTCTTCCCAAAGTTTCAAAACTATAGTTACGACTATATATTGGGTAGAATTCATTCTAAAGGGGTTCAAATCTATATTTAGACTATTATACTAATATATTGTACTTTTGTTACTCCTTGGTCACCAATTTTGTCTACATTTCTTTAAATTCCCATTTGTACCAAAACAAGACGATTTTCTTCCCAAAGTTTCAAAACTATAGTTACGACTATATATTGGGTAGAATTCATGCTTAAGGGCTTCAAAGCTATATTTAGACTATTATACTAATATATTTAACTTTGGTTACTTCTTGGTGAGCCAATTTTGTGTAAATTTCTTCAAATTCCCAGTTGTACCAAAACAATACGATTTTCTTCCCAAAGTTTCAAAACTATAGTTAGGACTATATACTGGTTAGAATCCATTCTAAAGGGGTTCAAAGCTATATTTAGACTATTATACTAATATATTTAACTATGGTTACTTCTTGGTGAGCCGATTTTGTTTAAATTTCTTCAAATTCCCATTTGTACCAAAACAATACGATTTTCTTCCCAAAGTTTAAAAACTATAGTTAGGACTATATATTGGTTAGAATCCATTCTAAAGGGCTTCAAAGCTATATTTAGACTATTATACTAATATATTGTACTTTGGTTACTCCTTGGTCAGCAATTTTGTCGACATTTCTTCAAATTCCCTTTTGTACCAAAACGAGACGATTTTCTTCCCAAAGTTTTAAAACTATAGTTACGACTATATATTGGGTAGAATTCATGCTTAAGGGCTTCAAAGCTATATTTAGACTATTATACTAATATATTGAACTTTGGTTACTGCTTGGTGAGCCAATTTTGTGTAAATTTCTTCAAATTCCCATTTGTACCAAAACAGGACGATTTTCTTCCCAAAGTTTCAAAACTATAGTTAGGACTATATATTGGTTAGAATCCATTCTAAAGGGGTTCAAAGCTATATTTAGACTATTATACTAATATATTTAACTTTGGTTACTTCTTGGCGAGCCAATTTTGTGTAAAATTCTTCAAATTCCCATTTGTACCAAAACAATACGATTTTCTTCCCAAAGTTTCAAAACTATAGTTAGGACTATATACTGGTTAGAATCCATTCTAAAGGGGTTCAAAGCTATATTTAGACTATTATACTAATATATTTAACTTTGGTTACTTCTTGGTGAGCCGATTTTGTTTAAATTTCTTCAAATTCCCATTTGTACCAAAACAATACGATTTTCTTCCCAAAGTTTCAAAACTATAGTTAGGACTATATACTGGTTAGAATCCATTCTAAAGGGGTTCAAAGCTATATTTAGACTATTATACTAATATATTTAACTTTGGTTACTTCTTGGTGAGCCGATTTTGTTTAAATTTCTTCAAATTCCCATTTGTACCAAAACAATACGATTTTCTTCCCAAAGTTTCAAAACTATAGTTAGGACTATATATTGGTTAGAATCCATTCTAAAGGGCTTCAAAGCTATATTTAGACTATTATACTAATATATTGTACTTTTGTTACTCCTTGGTCACCAATTTTGTCTACATTTCTTCAAATTCCCTTTTGTACCAAAACGAGACGATTTTCTTCCCAAAGTTTTAAAACTATAGTTACGACTATATATTGGGTAGAATTCATGCTTAAGGGCTTCAAAGCTATATTTAGACTATTATACTAATATATTGAACTTTGGTTACTTCTTGGTGAGCCAATTTTGTGTAAATTTCTTCAAATTCCCATTTGTACCAAAACAATACGATTTTCTTCCCAAAGTTTCAAAACTATAGTTAGGACTATATACTGGTTAGAATCCATTCTAAAGGGGTTCAAAGCTATATTTAGACTATTATACTAATATATTTAACTTTGGTTACTTCTTGGTGAGCCGATTTTGTTTAAATTTCTTCAAATTCCCATTTGTACCAAAACAATACGATTTTCTTCCCAAAGTTTCAAAACTATAGTTAGGACTATATATTGGTTAGAATCCATTCTAAAGGGCTTCAAAGCTATATTTAGACTATTATACTAATATATTGTACTTTGGTTACTCCTTGGTCAGCAATTTTGTCGACATTTCTTCAAATTCCCTTTTGTACCAAAACGAGACGATTTTCTTCCCAAAGTTTTAAAACTATAGTTACGACTATATATTGGGTAGAATTCATGCTTAAGGGCTTCAAAGCTATATTTAGACTATTATACTAATATATTGAACTTTTGTTACTCCTTGGTCACCAATTTTGTCTATATTTCTTGAAATTCCCATTTGTACCAAAACAATACGATTTTCTTCCCAAAGTTTCAAAACTATAGTTAGGACTATATATTGGTTAGAATCCATTCTAAAGGGCTTCAAAGCTATATTTAGACTATTATACTAATATATTGAACTTTTGTTACTCCTTGGTCACCAATTTTGTCTATATTTCTTGAAATTCCCATTTGTACCAAAACGAGACGATTTTCTTCCCAAAGTTTCAAAACTATAGTTACGACTATATATTGGGTAGAATTCATTCTAAAGGGGTTCAAATCTATATTTAGACTATTATACTAATATATTGTACTTTTGTTACTCCTTGGTCACCAATTTTGTCTACATTTCTTTAAATTCCCATTTGTACCAAAACAAGACGATTTTCTTCCCAAAGTTTCAAAACTATAGTTACGACTATATATTGGGTAGAATTCATGCTTAAGGGCTTCAAAGCTATATTTAGACTATTATACTAATATATTTAACTTTGGTTACTTCTTGGTGAGCCAATTTTGTGTAAATTTCTTCAAATTCCCATTTGTACCAAAACAATACGATTTTCTTCCCAAAGTTTCAAAACTATAGTTAGGACTATATACTGGTTAGAATCCATTCTAAAGGGGTTCAAAGCTATATTTAGACTATTATACTAATATATTTAACTATGGTTACTTCTTGGTGAGCCGATTTTGTTTAAATTTCTTCAAATTCCCATTTGTACCAAAACAATACGATTTTCTTCCCAAAGTTTAAAAACTATAGTTAGGACTATATATTGGTTAGAATCCATTCTAAAGGGCTTCAAAGCTATATTTAGACTATTATACTAATATATTGTACTTTGGTTACTCCTTGGTCAGCAATTTTGTCGACATTTCTTCAAATTCCCTTTTGTACCAAAACGAGACGATTTTCTTCCCAAAGTTTTAAAACTATAGTTACGACTATATATTGGGTAGAATTCATGCTTAAGGGCTTCAAAGCTATATTTAGACTATTATACTAATATATTGAACTTTGGTTACTGCTTGGTGAGCCAATTTTGTGTAAATTTCTTCAAATTCCCATTTGTACCAAAACAATACGATTTTCTTCCCAAAGTTTCAAAACTATAGTTAGGACTATATATTGGTTAGAATCCATTCTAAAGGGCTTCAAAGCTATATTTAGACTATTATACTAATATATTGTACTTTGGTTACTCCTTGGTCAGCAATTTTGTCGACATTTCTTCAAATTCCCTTTTGTACCAAAACGAGACGATTTTCTTCCCAAAGTTTTAAAACTATAGTTACGACTATATATTGGGTAGAATTCATGCTTAAGGGCTTCAAAGCTATATTTAAACTATTATACTAATATATTGAACTTTGGTTACTGCTTGGTAAGCCAATTTTGTGTAAATTTCTTCAAATTCCCATTTGTACCAAAACAATACGATTTTCTTCCCAAAGTTTCAAAACTATAGTTAGGACTATATATTGGTTAGAATCCATTCTAAAGGGCTTCAAAGCTATATTTAGACTATTATACTAATATATTGAACTTTTGTTACTCCTTGGTCACCAATTTTGTCTATATTTCTTGAAATTCCCATTTGTACCAAAACGAGACGATTTTCTTCCCAAAGTTTCAAAACTATAGTTACGACTATATATTGGGTAGAATTCATTCTAAAGGGGTTCAAATCTATATTTAGACTATTATACTAATATATTGTACTTTTGTTACTCCTTGGTCACCAATTTTGTCTACATTTCTTTAAATTCCCATTTGTACCAAAACAAGACGATTTTCTTCCCAAAGTTTCAAAACTATAGTTACGACTATATATTGGGTAGAATTCATGCTTAAGGGCTTCAAAGCTATATTTAGACTATTATACTAATATATTTAACTTTGGTTACTTCTTGGTGAGCCAATTTTGTGTAAATTTCTTCAAATTCCCAGTTGTACCAAAACAATACGATTTTCTTCCCAAAGTTTCAAAACTATAGTTAGGACTATATACTGGTTAGAATCCATTCTAAAGGGGTTCAAAGCTATATTTAGACTATTATACTAATATATTTAACTATGGTTACTTCTTGGTGAGCCGATTTTGTTTAAATTTCTTCAAATTCCCATTTGTACCAAAACAATACGATTTTCTTCCCAAAGTTTAAAAACTATAGTTAGGACTATATATTGGTTAGAATCCATTCTAAAGGGCTTCAAAGCTATATTTAGACTATTATACTAATATATTGTACTTTGGTTACTCCTTGGTCAGCAATTTTGTCGACATTTCTTCAAATTCCCTTTTGTACCAAAACGAGACGATTTTCTTCCCAAAGTTTTAAAACTATAGTTACGACTATATATTGGGTAGAATTCATGCTTAAGGGCTTCAAAGCTATATTTAGACTATTATACTAATATATTGAACTTTGGTTACTTCTTGGTGAGCCAATTTTGTGTAAATTTCTTCAAATTCCCATTTGTACCAAAACAGGACGATTTTCTTCCCAAAGTTTCAAAACTATAGTTAGGACTATATATTGGTTAGAATCCATTCTAAAGGGGTTCAAAGCTATATTTAGACTATTATACTAATATATTTAACTTTGGTTACTTCTTGGCGAGCCAATTTTGTGTAAAATTCTTCAAATTCCCATTTGTACCAAAACAATACGATTTTCTTCCCAAAGTTTCAAAACTATAGTTAGGACTATATACTGGTTAGAATCCATTCTAAAGGGGTTCAAAGCTATATTTAGACTATTATACTAATATATTTAACTTTGGTTACTTCTTGGTGAGCCGATTTTGTTTAAATTTCTTCAAATTCCCATTTGTACCAAAACAATACGATTTTCTTCCCAAAGTTTCAAAACTATAGTTAGGACTATATACTGGTTAGAATCCATTCTAAAGGGGTTCAAAGCTATATTTAGACTATTATACTAATATATTTAACTTTGGTTACTTCTTGGTGAGCCGATTTTGTTTAAATTTCTTCAAATTCCCATTTGTACCAAAACAATACGATTTTCTTCCCAAAGTTTCAAAACTATAGTTAGGACTATATATTGGTTAGAATCCATTCTAAAGGGCTTCAAAGCTATATTTAGACTATTATACTAATATATTGTACTTTGGTTACTCCTTGGTCAGCAATTTTGTCGACATTTCTTCAAATTCCCTTTTGTACCAAAACGAGACGATTTTCTTCCCAAAGTTTTAAAACTATAGTTACGACTATATATTGGGTAGAATTCATGCTTAAGGGCTTCAAAGCTATATTTAGACTATTATACTAATATATTGAACTTTGGTTACTGCTTGGTGAGCCAATTTTGTGTAAATTTCTTCAAATTCCCATTTGTACCAAAACAGGACGATTTTCTTCCCAAAGTTTCAAAACTATAGTTAGGACTATATATTGGTTAGAATCCATTCTAAAGGGGTTCAAAGCTATATTTAGACTATTATACTAATATATTTAACTTTGGTTACTTCTTGGCGAGCCAATTTTGTGTAAAATTCTTCAAATTCCCATTTGTACCAAAACAATACGATTTTCTTCCCAAAGTTTCAAAACTATAGTTAGGACTATATACTGGTTAGAATCCATTCTAAAGGGGTTCAAAGCTATATTTAGACTATTATACTAATATATTTAACTTTGGTTACTTCTTGGTGAGCCGATTTTGTTTAACTTTCTTCAAATTCCCATTTGTACCAAAACAATACGATTTTCTTCCCAAAGTTTCAAAACTATAGTTAGGACTATATACTGGTTAGAATCCATTCTAAAGGGGTTCAAAGCTATATTTAGACTATTATACTAATATATTTAACTTTGGTTACTTCTTGGTGAGCCGATTTTGTTTAAATTTCTTCAAATTCCCATTTGTACCAAAACAATACGATTTTCTTCCCAAAGTTTCAAAACTATAGTTAGGACTATATATTGGTTAGAATCCATTCTAAAGGGCTTCAAAGCTATATTTAGACTATTATACTAATATATTGTACTTTGGTTACTCCTTGGTCACCAATTTTGTCACATTTCTTCAAATTCCCTTTTGTACCAAAACGAGACGATTTTCTTCCCAAAGTTTTAAAACTATAGTTACGACTATATATTGGGTAGAATTCATGCTTAAGGTCTTCAAAGCTATATTTAGACTATTATACTAATATATTGAACTTTGGTTACTGCTTGGTGAGCCAATTTTGTGTAAATTTCTTCAAATTCCCATTTGTACCAAAACAATACGATTTTCTTCCCAAAGTTTCAAAACTATAGTTAGGACTAAATATTGGTTAGAATCCATTCTAAAGGGCTTCAAAGCTATATTTAGACTATTATACTAATATATTGAACTTTTGTTACTCCTTGGTCACCAATTTTGTCTACATTTCTTGAAATTCCCATTTGTACCAAAACGAGACGATTTTCTTCCCAAAGTTTCAAAACTATAGTTACGACTATATATTGGTTAGAATCCATTCTAAAGGGCTTCAAAGCTATATTTAGACTATTATACTAATATATTGTACTTTGGTTACTCCTTGGTCACCAATTTTGTCTACATTTCTTCAAATTCCCTTTTGTACCAAAACGAGACGATTTTCTTCCCAAAGTTTTAAAACTATAGTTACGACTATATATTGGGTAGAATTCATGCTTAAGGTCTTCAAAGCTATATTTAGACTATTATACTAATATATTGAACTTTGGTTACTGCTTGGTGAGCCAATTTTGTGTAAATTTCTTCAAATTCCCATTTGTACCAAAACAATACGATTTTCTTCCCAAAGTTTCAAAACTATAGTTAGGACTATATATTGGTTAGAATCCATTCTAAAGGGCTTCAAAGCTATATTTAGACTATTATACTAATATATTGAACTTTTGTTACTCCTTGGTCACCAATTTTGTCTACATTTCTTGAAATTCCCATTTGTACCAAAACGAGACGATTTTATTCCCAAAGTTTCAAAACTATAGTTACGACTATATATTGGGTAGAATTCATTGTAAAGGGGTTCAAATCTATATTTAGACTATTATACTAATATATTGTACTTTTGTTACTCCTTGGTCACCAATTTTGTCTACATTTCTTGAAATTCCCATTTGTACCAAAACGAGACGATTTTATTCCCAAAGTTTCAAAACTATAGTTACGACTATATATTGGGTAGAATTCATTGTAAAGGGGTTCAAATCTATATTTAGACTATTATACTAATATATTGTACTTTTGTTACTCCTTGGTCACCAATTTTGTCTACATTTCATCAAATTCCCATTTGTACCAAAACGAGACGATTTTCTTCCCAAAGTTTCAAAACTATAGTTACGACTATATATTGGGTAGAATTCATGCTTAAGGGCTTCAAAGCTATATTTAGACTATTATACTAATATATTGAACTTTGGTTACTGCTTGGTAAGCCAATTTTGTGTAAATTTCTTCAAATTCCCATTTGTACCAAAACAATACGATTTTCTTCCCAAAGTTTCAAAACTATAGTTAGGACTATATATTGGTTAGAATCCATTCTAAAGGGCTTCAAAGCTATATTTAGACTATTATACTAATATATTGTACTTTGGTTACTCCTTGGTCAGCAATTTTGTCGACATTTCTTCAAATTCCCTTTTGTACAAAAACGAGACGATTTTCTTCCCAAAGTTTTAAAACTATAGTTACGACTATATATTGCGTAGAATTCATGCTTAAGGGCTTCAAAGCTATATTTAGACTATTATACTAATATATTGAACTTTGGTTACTGCTTGGTGAGCCAATTTTGTGTAAATTTCTTCAAATTCCCATTTGTACCAAAACAGGAAGATTTTCTTCCCAAAGTTTCAAAACTATAGTTACGACTATATATTGGGTAGAATTCATGCTTAAGGGCTTCAAAGCTATATTTAGACTATTATACTAATATATTTAACTTTGGTTACTTCTTGGTGAGCCAATTTTGTGTAAATTTCTTGAAATTCCCATTTGTACCAAAACAATACGATTTTCTTCCCAAAGTTTCAAAACTATAGTTAGGACTATATACTGGTTAGAATCCATTCTAAAGGGGTTCAAAGCTATATTTAGACTATTATACTAATATATTTAACTTTGGTTACTTCTTGGTGAGCCGATTTTGTTTAAATTTCTTCAAATTCCCATTTGTACCAAAACAATACGATTTTCTTCCCAAAGTTTCAAAACTATAGTTAGGACTATATATTGGTTAGAATCCATTCTAAAGGGCTTCAAAGCTATATTTAGACTATTATACTAATATATTGTACTTTGGTTACTCCTTGGTCAGCAATTTTGTCGACATTTCTTCAAATTCCCTTTTGTACCAAAACGAGACGATTTTCTTCCCAAAGTTTTAAAACTATAGTTACGACTATATATTGGGTAGAATTCATGCTTAAGGGCTTCAAAGCTATATTTAGACTATTATACTAATATATTGAACTTTGGTTACTGCTTGGTGAGCCAATTTTGTGTAAATTTCTTCAAATTCCCATTTGTACCAAAACAGGACGATTTTCTTCCCAAAGTTTCAAAACTATAGTTAGGACTATATATTGGTTAGAATCCATTCTAAAGGGGTTCAAAGCTATATTTAGACTATTATACTAATACATTTAACTTTGGTTACTTCTTGGCGAGCCAATTTTGTGTAAAATTCTTCAAATTCCCATTTGTACCAAAACAATACGATTTTCTTCCCAAAGTTTCAAAACTATAGTTAGGACTATATACTGGTTAGAATCCATTCTAAAGGGGTTCAAAGCTATATTTAGACTATTATACTAATATATTTAACTTTGGTTACTTCTTGGTGAGCCGATTTTGTTTAAATTTCTTCAAATTCCCATTTGTACCAAAACAATACGATTTTCTTCCCAAAGTTTCAAAACTATAGTTAGTACTATATACTGGTTAGAATCCATTCTAAAGGGGTTCAAAGCTATATTTAGACTATTATACTAATATATTTAACTTTGGTTACTTCTTGGTGAGCCGATTTTGTTTAAATTTCTTCAAATTCCCATTTGTACCAAAACAATACGATTTTCTTCCCAAAGCTTCAAAACTATAGTTAGGACTATATATTGGTTAGAATCCATTCTAAAGGGCTTCAAAGCTATATTTAGACTATTATACTAATATATTGTACTTTGGTTACTCCTTGGTCACCAATTTTGTCTACATTTCTTCAAATTCCCTTTTGTACCAAAACGAGACGATTTTCTTCCCAAAGTTTTAAAACTATAGTTACGACTATATATTGGGTAGAATTCATGCTTAAGGTCTTCAAAGCTATATTTAGACTATTATACTAATATATTGAACTTTGGTTACTGCTTGGTGAGCCAATTTTGTGTAAATTTCTTCAAATTCCCATTTGTACCAAAACAATACGATTTTCTTCCCAAAGTTTCAAAACTATAGTTAGGACTATATATTGGTTAGAATCCATTCTAAAGGGCTTCAAAGCTATATTTAGACTATTATACTAATATATTGAACTTTTGTTACTCCTTGGTCACCAATTTTGTCTACATTTCTTGAAATTCCCATTTGTACCAAAACGAGACGATTTTCTTCCCAAAGTTTCAAAACTATAGTTACGACTATATATTGGGTAGAATTCATTCTAAAGGGGTTCAAATCTATATTTAGACTATTATACTAATATATTGTACTTTTGTTACTCCTTGGTCACCAATTTTGTCTACATTTCTTCAAATTCCCATTTGTACCAAAACGAGACGATTTTCTTCCCAAAGTTTCAAAACTATAGTTACGACTATATATTGGGTAGAATTCATGCTTAAGGGCTTCAAAGCTATATTTAGACTATTATACTAATATATTTAACTTTGGTTACTGCTTGGTAAGCCAATTTTGTGTAAATTTCTTCAAATTCCCATTTGTACCAAAACAATACGATTTTCTTCCCAAAGTTTCAAAACTATAGTTAGGACTATATATTGGTTAGAATCCATTCTAAAGGGCTTCAAAGCTATATTTAGACTATTATACTAATATATTGTACTTTGGTTACTCCTTGGTCAGCAATTTTGTCGACATTTCTTCAAATTCCCTTTTGTACCAAAACGAGACGATTTTCTTCCCAAAGTTTTAAAACTATAGTTACGACTATATATTGCGTAGAATTCATGCTTAAGGGCTTCAAAGCTATATTTAGACTATTATACTAATATATTGAACTTTGGTTACTGCTTGGTGAGCCAATTTTGTGTAAATTTCTTCAAATTCCCATTTGTACCAAAACAGGAAGATTTTCTTCCCAAAGTTTCAAAACTATAGTTACGACTATATATTGGGTAGAATTCATGCTTAAGGGCTTCAAAGCTATATTTAGACTATTATACTAATATATTTAACTTTGGTTACTTCTTGGTGAGCCAATTTTGTGTAAATTTCTTGAAATTCCCATTTGTACCAAAACAATACGATTTTCTTCCCAAAGTTTCAAAACTATAGTTAGGACTATATACTGGTTAGAATCCATTCTAAAGGGGTTCAAAGCTATATTTAGACTATTATACTAATATATTTAACTTTGGTTACTTCTTGGTGAGCCGATTTTGTTTAAATTTCTTCAAATTCCCATTTGTACCAAAACAATACGATTTTCTTCCCAAAGTTTCAAAACTATAGTTAGGACTATATATTGGTTAGAATCCATTCTAAAGGGCTTCAAAGCTATATTTAGACTATTATACTAATATATTGTACTTTGGTTACTCCTTGGTCAGCAATTTTGTCGACATTTCTTCAAATTCCCTTTTGTACCAAAACGAGACGATTTTCTTCCCAAAGTTTTAAAACTATAGTTACGACTATATATTGGGTAGAATTCATGCTTAAGGGCTTCAAAGCTATATTTAGACTATTATACTAATATATTGAACTTTGGTTACTGCTTGGTGAGCCAATTTTGTGTAAATTTCTTCAAATTCCCATTTGTACCAAAACAGGACGATTTTCTTCCCAAAGTTTCAAAACTATAGTTAGGACTATATATTGGTTAGAATCCATTCTAAAGGGGTTCAAAGCTATATTTAGACTATTATACTAATACATTTAACTTTGGTTACTTCTTGGCGAGCCAATTTTGTGTAAAATTCTTCAAATTCCCATTTGTACCAAAACAATACGATTTTCTTCCCAAAGTTTCAAAACTATAGTTAGGACTATATACTGGTTAGAATCCATTCTAAAGGGGTTCAAAGCTATATTTAGACTATTATACTAATATATTTAACTTTGGTTACTTCTTGGTGAGCCGATTTTGTTTAAATTTCTTCAAATTCCCATTTGTACCAAAACAATACGATTTTCTTCCCAAAGTTTCAAAACTATAGTTAGGACTATATACTGGTTAGAATCCATTCTAAAGGGGTTCAAAGCTATATTTAGACTATTATACTAATATATTTAACTTTGGTTACTTCTTGGTGAGCCGATTTTGTTTAAATTTCTTCAAATTCCCATTTGTACCAAAACAATACGATTTTCTTCCCAAAGCTTCAAAACTATAGTTAGGACTATATATTGGTTAGAATCCATTCTAAAGGGCTTCAAAGCTATATTTAGACTATTATACTAATATATTGTACTTTGGTTACTCCTTGGTCACCAATTTTGTCTACATTTCTTCAAATTCCCTTTTGTACCAAAACGAGACGATTTTCTTCCCAAAGTTTTAAAACTATAGTTACGACTATATATTGGGTAGAATTCATGCTTAAGGTCTTCAAAGCTATATTTAGACTATTATACTAATATATTGAACTTTGGTTACTGCTTGGTGAGCCAATTTTGTGTAAATTTCTTCAAATTCCCATTTGTACCAAAACAATACGATTTTCTTCCCAAAGTTTCAAAACTATAGTTAGGACTATATATTGGTTAGAATCCATTCTAAAGGGCTTCAAAGCTATATTTAGACTATTATACTAATATATTGAACTTTTGTTACTCCTTGGTCACCAATTTTGTCTACATTTCTTGAAATTCCCATTTGTACCAAAACGAGACGATTTTCTTCCCAAAGTTTCAAAACTATAGTTACGACTATATATTGGGTAGAATTCATTCTAAAGGGGTTCAAATCTATATTTAGACTATTATACTAATATATTGTACTTTTGTTACTCCTTGGTCACCAATTTTGTCTACATTTCTTCAAATTCCCATTTGTACCAAAACGAGACGATTTTCTTCCCAAAGTTTCAAAACTATAGTTACGACTATATATTGGGTAGAATTCATGCTTAAGGGCTTCAAAGCTATATTTAGACTATTATACTAATATATTTAACTTTGGTTACTTCTTGGTGAGCCAATTTTGTGTAAATTTCTTCAAATTCCCATTTGTACCAAAACAATACGATTTTCTTCCCAAAGTTTCAAAACTATAGTTAGGACTATATATTGGTTAGAATCCATTCTAAAGGGGTTCAAAGCTATATTTAGACTATTATACTAATATATTTAACTTTGGTTACTTCTTGGTGAGCCGATTTTGTTTAAATTTCTTCAAATTCCCATTTGTACCAAAACAATACGATTTTCTTCCCAAAGTTTCAAAACTATAGTTAGGACTATATATTGGTTAGAATCCATTCTAAAGGGCTTCAAAGCTATATTTAGACTATTATACTAATATATTGTACTTTGGTTACTCCTTGGTCAGCAATTTTGTCGACATTTCTTCAAATTCCCTTTTGTACCAAAACGAGACGATTTTCTTCCCAAAGTTTTAAAACTATAGTTACGACTATATATTGGGTAGAATTCATGCTTAAGGGCTTCAAAGCTATATTTAGACTATTATACTAATATATTGAACTTTGGTTACTGCTTGGTGAGCCAATTTTGTGTAAATTTCTTCAAATTCCCATTTGTACCAAAATAGGACGATTTTCTTCCCAAAGTTTCAAAACTATAGTTAGGACTATATATTGGTTAGAATCCATTCTAAAGGGGTTCAAAGCTATATTTAGACTATTATACTAATATATTTAACTTTGGTTACTTCTTGGCGAGCCAATTTTGTGTAAAATTCTTCAAATTCCAATTTGTACCAAAATGGGACGATTTTCTTCCCAAAGTTTCAAAACTATAGTTAGGACTATATACTGGTTAGAATCCATTCTAAAGGGGTTCAAAGCTATATTTAGACTATTATACTAATATATTGTACTTTGGTTACTCCTTGGTCAGCAATTTTGTCGACATTTCTTCAAATTCCCTTTTGTACCAAAACGAGACGATTTTCTTCCCAAAGTTTTAAAACTATAGTTACGACTATATATTGGGTAGAATTCATGCTTAAGGGCTTCAAAGCTATATTTAGACTATTATACTAATATATTGAACTTTGGTTACTGCTTGGTGAGCCAATTTTGTGTAAATTTCTTCAAATTCCCATTTGTACCAAAATAGGACGATTTTCTTCCCAAAGTTTCAAAACTATAGTTAGGACTATATATTGGTTAGAATCCATTCTAAAGGGGTTCAAAGCTATATTTAGACTATTATACTAATATATTTAACTTTGGTTACTTCTTGGCGAGCCAATTTTGTGTAAAATTCTTCAAATTCCAATTTGTACCAAAATGGGACGATTTTCTTCCCAAAGTTTCAAAACTATAGTTAGGACTATATACTGGTTAGAATCCATTCTAAAGGGGTTCAAAGCTATATTTAGACTATTATACTAATATATTTAACTTTGGTTACTTCTTGGTGAGCCGATTTTGTTTAAATTTCTTCAAATTCCCATTTGTACCAAAACAATACGATTTTCTTCCCAAAGTTTCAAAACTATAGTTAGGACTATATATTGGTTAGAATCCATTCTAAAGGGCTTCAAAGCTATATTTAGACTATTATACTAATATATTGTACTTTGGTTACTCCTTGGTCACCAATTTTGTCTACATTTCTTCAAATTCCCTTTTGTACCAAAACGAGACGATTTTCTTCCCAAAGTTTTAAAACTATAGTTACGACTATATATTGGGTAGAATTCATGCTTAAGGTCTTCAAAGCTATATTTAGACTATTATACTAATATATTGAACTTTGGTTACTGCTTGGTGAGCCAATTTTGTGTAAATTTCTTCAAATTCCCATTTGTACCAAAACAATACGATTTTCTTCCCAAAGTTTCAAAACTATAGTTAGGACTATATATTGGTTAGAATCCATTCTAAAGGGCTTCAAAGCTATATTTAGACTATTATACTAATATATTGAACTTTTGTTACTCCTTGGTCACCAATTTTGTCTACATTTCTTGAAATTCCCATTTGTACCAAAACGAGACGATTTTCTTCCCAAAGTTTCAAAACTATAGTTACGACTATATATTGGTTAGAATCCATTCTAAAGGGCTTCAAAGCTATATTTAGACTATTATACTAATATATTGTACTTTGGTTACTCCTTGGTCACCAATTTTGTCTACATTTCTTCAAATTCCCATTTGTACCAAAACGAGACGATTTTCTTCCCAAAGTTTCAAAACTATAGTTACGACTATATATTGGGTAGAATTCATGCTTAAGGGCTTCAAAGCTATATTTAGACTATTATACTAATATATTTAACTTTGGTTACTTCTTGGTGAGCCAATTTTGTGTAAATTTCTTCAAATTCCCATTTGTACCAAAACAATACAATTTTCTTCCCAAAGTTTCAAAACTATAGTTAGGACTATATATTGGTTAGAATCCATTCTAAAGGGGTTCAAAGCTATATTTAGACTATTATACTAATATATTTAACTTTGGTTACTTCTTCGTGAGCCGATTTTGTTTAAATTTCTTCAAATTCCCATTTGTACCAAAACAATACGATTTTCTTCCCAAAGTTTCAAAACTATAGTTAGGACTATATATTGGTTAGAATCCATTCTAAAGGGCTTCAAAGCTATATTTAGTCTATTATACTAATATATTGTACTTTGGTTACTCCTTGGTCAGCAATTTTGTCTACATTTCTTCAAATTCCCTTTTGTACCAAAACGAGACGATTTTCTTCCCAAAGTTTTAAAACTATAGTTACGACTATATATTGGGTAGAATTCATGCTTAAGGGCTTCAAAGATATATTTAGACTATTATACTAATATATTGAACTTTGGTTACTGCTTGGTGAGCCAATTTTGTGTAAATTTCTTCAAATTCCCCTTTGTACCAAAACAGGACGATTTTCTTCCCAAAGTTTCAAAACTATAGTTAGGACTATATATTGGTTAGAATCCATTCTAAAGGGGTTCAAAGCTATATTTAGACTATTATACTAATATATTTAACTTTGGTTACTTCTTGGCGAGCCAATTTTGTGTAAAGTTCTTCAAATTCCAATTTGTACCAAAATGGGACGATTTTCTTCCCAAAGTTTCAAAACTATAGTTAGGACTATATACTGGTTAGAATCCATTCTAAAGGGTTTCAAAGCTATATTTAGACTATTATACTAATATATTTAACTTTGGTTACTTCTTGGTGAGCCGATTTTGTTTAAATTTCTTCAAATTCCCATTTGTACCAAAACAATACGATTTTCTTCCCAAAGTTTCAAAACTATAGTTAGGACTATATATTGGTTAGAATCCATTCTAAAGGGCTTCAAAGCTATATTTAGACTATTATACTAATATATTGTACTTTGGTTACTCCTTGGTCACCAATTTTGTCTACATTTCTTCAAATTCCCTTTTGTACCAAAACGAGACGATTTTCTTCCCAAAGTTTTAAAACTATAGTTACGACTATATATTGGGTAGAATTCATGCTTAAGGGCTTCAAAGCTATATTTAGACTATTATACTAATATATTGAACTTTGGTTACTGCTTGGTAAGCCAATTTTGTGTAAATTTCTTCAAATTCCCATTTGTACCAAAACAATACGATTTTCTTCCCAAAGTTTCAAAACTATAGTTAGGACTATATATTGGTTAGAATCCTTTCTAAAGGGCTTCAAAGCTATATTTAGACTATTATACTAATATATTGAACTTTTGTTACTCCTTGGTCACCAATTTTGTCTACATTTCTTGAAATTCCCATTTGTACCAAAACGAGACGATTTTCTTCCCAAAGTTTCAAAACTATAGTTACGACTATATATTGGGTAGAATTCATTCTAAAGGGGTTCAAATCTATATTTAGACTATTATACTAATATATTGTACTTTTGTTACTTCTTGGTCACCAATTTTGTCTACATTTCTTCAAATACCCATTTGTACCAAAACGAGACGATTTTCTTCCCAAAGTTTCAAAACTATAGTTACGACTATATATTGGGTAGAATTCATGCTTAAGGGCTTCAAAGCTATATTTAGACTATTATACTAATATATTTAACTTTGGTTACTTCTTGGTGAGCCAATTTTGTGTAAATTTCTTCAAATTCCCATTTGTACCAAAACAATACGATTTTCTTCCCAAAGTTTTAAAACTATAGTTACGACTATATATTGGGTAGAATCCATTCTAAAGGGGTTCAAAGCTATATTTAGACTATTATACTAATATATTGAACTTTGGTTACTTCTTGGTGAGCCGATTTTGTTTAAATTTCTTCAAATTCCCATTTGTACCAAAACAATACGATTTTCTTCCCAAAGTTTCAAAACTATAGTTAGGACTATATATTGGTTAGAATCCATTCTAAAGGGCTTCAAAGCTATATTTAGTCTATTATACTAATATATTGTACTTTGGTTACTCCTTGGTCAGCAATTTTGTCTACATTTCTTCAAATTCCCTTTTGTACCAAAACGAGACGATTTTCTTCCCAAAGTTTTAAAACTATAGTTACGACTATATATTGGGTAGAATTCATGCTTAAGGGCTTCAAAGATATATTTAGACTATTATACTAATATATTGAACTTTGGTTACTGCTTGGTGAGCCAATTTTGTGTAAATTTCTTCAAATTCCCCTTTGTACCAAAACAGGACGATTTTCTTCCCAAAGTTTCAAAACTATAGTTAGGACTATATATTGGTTAGAATCCATTCTAAAGGGGTTCAAAGCTATATTTAGACTATTATACTAATATATTTAACTTTGGTTACTTCTTGGCGAGCCAATTTTGTGTAAAGTTCTTCAAATTCCAATTTGTACCAAAATGGGACGATTTTCTTCCCAAAGTTTCAAAACTATAGTTAGGACTATATACTGGTTAGAATCCATTCTAAAGGGTTTCAAAGCTATATTTAGACTATTATACTAATATATTTAACTTTGGTTACTTCTTGGTGAGCCGATTTTGTTTAAATTTCTTCAAATTCCCATTTGTACCAAAACAATACGATTTTCTTCCCAAAGTTTCAAAACTATAGTTAGGACTATATATTGGTTAGAATCCATTCTAAAGGGCTTCAAAGCTATATTTAGACTATTATACTAATATATTGTACTTTGGTTACTCCTTGGTCACCAATTTTGTCTACATTTCTTCAAATTCCCTTTTGTACCAAAACGAGACGATTTTCTTCCCAAAGTTTTAAAACTATAGTTACGACTATATATTGGGTAGAATTCATGCTTAAGGGCTTCAAAGCTATATTTAGACTATTATACTAATATATTGAACTTTGGTTACTGCTTGGTAAGCCAATTTTGTGTAAATTTCTTCAAATTCCCATTTGTACCAAAACAATACGATTTTCTTCCCAAAGTTTCAAAACTATAGTTAGGACTATATATTGGTTAGAATCCTTTCTAAAGGGCTTCAAAGCTATATTTAGACTATTATACTAATATATTGAACTTTTGTTACTCCTTGGTCACCAATTTTGTCTACATTTCTTGAAATTCCCATTTGTACCAAAACGAGACGATTTTCTTCCCAAAGTTTCAAAACTATAGTTACGACTATATATTGGGTAGAATTCATTCTAAAGGGGTTCAAATCTATATTTAGACTATTATACTAATATATTGTACTTTTGTTACTCCTTGGTTACCAATTTTGTCTACATTTCTTCAAATACCCATTTGTACCAAAACGAGACGATTTTCTTCCCAAAGTTTCAAAACTATAGTTACGACTATATATTGGGTAGAATTCATGCTTAAGGGCTTCAAAGCTATATTTAGACTATTATACTAATATATTTAACTTTGGTTACTTCTTGGTGAGCCAATTTTGTGTAAATTTCTTCAAATTCCCATTTGTACCAAAACAATACGATTTTCTTCCCAAAGTTTTAAAACTATAGTTACGACTATATATTGGGTAGAATTCATGCTTAAGGGCTTCAAAGCTATATTTAGACTATTATACTAATATATTGAACTTTGGTTACTTCTTGGTGAGCCGATTTTGTTTAAATTTCTTCAAATTCCCATTTGTACCAAAACAATACGATTTTCTTCCCAAAGTTTCAAAACTATAGTTAGGACCATATATTGGTTAGAATCCATTCTAAAGGGCTTCAAAGCTATATTTAGACTATTATACTAATATATTGTACTTTGGTTACTCCTTGGTCAGCAATTTTGTCGACATTTCTTCAAATTCCCTTTTGTACCAAAACGAGACGATTTTCTTCCCAAAGTTTTAAAACTATAGTTACGACTATATATTGGGTAGAATTCATGCTTAAGGGCTTCAAAGCTATATTTAGACTATTATACTAATATATTGAACTTTGGTTACTGCTTGGTGAGCCAATTTTGTGTAAATTTCTTCAAATTCCCATTTGTACCAAAACAGGACGATTTTCTTCCCAAAGTTTCAAAACTATAGTTAGGACAATATATTGGTTAGAATCCATTCTAAAGGGGTTCAAAGCTATATTTAGACTATTATACTAATATATTTAACTTTGGTTACTTCTTGGCGAGCCAATTTTGTGTAAAATTCTTCAAATTCCAATTTGTACCAAAATGGGAGGATTTTCTTCCCAAAGTTTCAAAACTATAGTTAGGACTATATACTGGTTAGAATCCATTCTAAAGGGGTTCAAAGCTATATTTAGACTATTATACTAATATATTGAACTTTGGTTACTGCTTGGTGAGCCAATTTTGTGTAAATTTCTTCAAATTCCCATTTGTACCAAAACAATACGATTTTCTTCCCAAAGTTTCAAAACTATAGTTAGGACTATATATTGGTTAGAATCCTTTCTAAAGGGCTTCAAAGCTATATTTAGACTATTATACTAATATATTGAACTTTTGTTACTCCTTGGTCACCAATTTTGTCTACATTTCTTGAAATTCCCATTTGTACCAAAACGAGACGATTTTCTTCCCAAAGTTTCAAAACTATAGTTACGACTATATATTGGGTAGAATCCATTCTAAAGGGGTTCAAATCTATATTTAGACTATTATACTAATATATTGTACTTTTGTTACTCCTTGGTCACCAATTTTGTCTACATTTCTTCAAATACCCATTTGTACCAAAACGAGACGATTTTCTTCCCAAAGTTTCAAAACTATAGTTACGACTATATATTGGGTAGAATTCATGCTTAAGGGCTTCAAAGCTATATTTAGACTATTATACTAATATATTTAACTTTGGTTACTTCTTGGTGAGCCAATTTTGTGTAAATTTCTTCAAATTCCCATTTGTACCAAAACAATACGATTTTCTTCCCAAAGTTTTAAAACTATAGTTACGACTATATATTGGGTAGAATTCATGCTTAAGGGCTTCAAAGCTATATTTAGACTATTATACTAATATATTGAACTTTGGTTACTTCTTGGTGAGCCGATTTTGTTTAAATTTCTTCAAATTCCCATTTGTACCAAAACAATACGATTTTCTTCCCAAAGTTTCAAAACTATAGTTAGGACTATATATTGGTTAGAATCCATTCTAAAGGGCTTCAAAGCTATATTTAGACTATTATACTAATATATTGTACTTTGGTTACTCCTTGGTCAGCAATTTTGTCGACATTTCTTCAAATTCCCTTTTGTACCAAAACGAGACGATTTTCTTCCCAAAGTTTTAAAACTATAGTTACGACTATATATTGGGTAGAATTCATGCTTAAGGGCTTCAAAGCTATATTTAGACTATTATACTAATATATTGAACTTTGGTTACTGCTTGGTGAGCCAATTTTGTGTAAATTTCTTCAAATTCCCATTTGTACCAAAACAGGACGATTTTCTTCCCAAAGTTTCAAAACTATAGTTAGGACAATATATTGGTTAGAATCCATTCTAAAGGGGTTCAAAGCTATATTTAGACTATTATACTAATATATTTAACTTTGGTTACTTCTTGGCGAGCCAATTTTGTGTAAAATTCTTCAAATTCCAATTTGTACCAAAATGGGAGGATTTTCTTCCCAAAGTTTCAAAACTATAGTTAGGACTATATACTGGTTAGAATCCATTCTAAAGGGGTTCAAAGCTATATTTAGACTATTATACTAATATATTTAACTTTGGTTACTTCTTGGTGAGCCGATTTTGTTTAAATTTCTTCAAATTCCCATTTGTACCAAAACAATACGATTTTCTTCCCAAAGTTTCAAAACTATAGTTAGGACTATATATTGGTTAGAATCCATTCTAAAGGGCTTCAAAGCTATATTTAGACTATTATACTAATATATTGTACTTTGGTTACTCCTTGGTCACCAATTTTGTCTACATTTCTTCAAATTCCCTTTTGTACCAAAACGAGACGATTTTCTTCCCAAAGTTTTAAAACTATAGTTACGACTATATATTGGGTAGAATTCATGCTTAAGGTCTTCAAAGCTATATTTAGACTATTATACTAATATATTGAACTTTGGTTACTGCTTGGTGAGCCAATTTTGTGTAAATTTCTTCAAATTCCCATTTGTACCAAAACAATACGATTTTCTTCCCAAAGTTTCAAAACTATAGTTAGGACTATATATTGGTTAGAATCCATTCTAAAGGGCTTCAAAGCTATATTTAGACTATTATACTAATATATTGAACTTTTGTTACTCCTTGGTCACCAATTTTTTCTACATTTCTTGAAATTCCCATTTGTACCAAAACGAGACGATTTTCTTCCCAAAGTTTCAAAACTATAGTTACGACTATATATTGGGTAGAATTCATTCTAAAGGGGTTCAAATCTATATTTAGACTATTATACTAATATATTGTACTTTTGTTACTCCTTGGTCACCAATTTTGTCTACATTTCTTCAAATTCCCATTTGTACCAAAACGAGACGATTTTCTTCCCAAAGTTTCAAAACTATAGTTACGACTATATATTGGTTAGAATCCATTCTAAAGGGGTTCAAAGCTATATTTAGACTATTATACTAATATATTTAACTTTGGTTACTGCTTGGTGAGCCAATTTTGTGTAAATTTCTTCAAATTCCCATTTGTACCAAAACAATACGATTTTCTTCCCAAAGTTTCAAAACTATAGTTAGGACTATATATTGGTTAGAATCCATTCTAAAGGGCTTCAAAGCTATATTTAGACTATTATACTAATATATTGTGCTTTTGTTACTCCTTGGTCACCAATTTTGTCTACATTTCTTGAAATTCCCATTTGTACCAAAACGGGACGATTTTCTTCCCAATGTTTCAAAACTATAGTTAGGACTATATATTGGGTAGAATGCATTCTAAAGGGCTTCAAAGCTATATTTAGACTATTATACTAATATATTGAACTTTGGTTACTGCTTGGTGAGCCAATTTTGTGTAAATTTCTTCAAATTCCCATTTGTACCAAAACAGGACGATTTTCTTACCAAAGTTTCAAAACTATAGTTAGGACAATATATTGGTTAGAATCCATTCTAAAGGGGTTCAAAGCTATATTTAGACTATTATACTAATATATTTAACTTTGGTTACTTCTTGGCGAGCCAATTTTGTGTAAAATTCTTCAAATTCCAATTTGTACCAAAATGGGAGGATTTTCTTCCCAAAGTTTCAAAACTATAGTTAGGACTATATACTGGTTAGAATCCATTCTAAAGGGGTTCAAAGCTATATTTAGACTATTATACTAATATATTTAACTTTGGTTACTTCTTGGTGAGCCGATTTTGTTTAAATTTCTTCAAATTCCCATTTGTACCAAAACAATACGATTTTCTTCCCAAAGTTTCAAAACTATAGTTAGGACTATATATTGGTTAGAATCCATTCTAAAGGGCTTCAAAGCTATATTTAGACTATTATACTAATATATTGTACTTTGGTTACTCCTTGGTCACCAATTTTGTCTACATTTCTTCAAATTCCATTTTGTACCAAAACGAGACGATTTTCTTCCCAAAGTTTTAAAACTATAGTTACGACTATATATTGGGTAGAATTCATCCTTAAGGTCTTCAAAGCTATATTTAGACTATTATACTAATATATTGAACTTTGGTTACTGCTTGGTGAGCCAATTTTGTGTAAATTTCTTCAAATTCCCATTTGTACCAAAACAATACGATTTTCTTCCCAAAGTTTCAAAACTATAGTTAGGACTATATATTGGTTAGAATCCATTCTAAAGGGCTTCAAAGCTATATTTAGACTATTATACTAATATATTGAACTTTTGTTACTCCTTGGTCACCAATTTTTTCTACATTTCTTGAAATTCCCATTTGTACCAAAACGAGACGATTTTCTTCCCAAAGTTTCAAAACTATAGTTACGACTATATATTGGGTAGAATTCATTCTAAAGGGGTTCAAATCTATATTTAGACTATTATACTAATATATTGTACTTTTGTTACTCCTTGGTCACCAATTTTGTCTACATTTCTTCAAATTCCCATTTGTACCAAAACGAGACGATTTTCTTCCCAAAGTTTCAAAACTATAGTTACGACTATATATTGGGTAGAATTCATGCTTAAGGGCTTCAAAGCTATATTTAGACTATTATACTAATATATTTAACTTTGGTTACTTCTTGGTGAGCCAATTTTGTGTAAATTTCTTCAAATTCCCATTTGTACCAAAACAATACGATTTTCTTCCCAAAGTTTCAAAACTATAGTTAGGACTATATATTGGTTAGAATCCATTCTAAAGGGGTTCAAAGCTATATTTAGACTATTATACTAATATATTTAACTTTGGTTACTGCTTGGTGAGCCAATTTTGTGTAAATTTCTTCAAATTCCCATTTGTACCAAAACAATACGATTTTCTTCCCAAAGTTTCAAAACTATAGTTAGGACTATATATTGGTTAGAATCCATTCTAAAGGGCTTCAAAGCTATATTTAAACTATTATACTAATATATTGACCTTTTGTTACTCCTTGGTCACCAATTTTGTCTACATTTCTTGAAATTCCCATTTGTACCAAAACGGGACGATTTTCTTCCCAATGTGTCAAAACTATAGTTAGGACTATATATTGGGTAGAATGCATTCTAAAGGGCTTCAAAGCTATATTTAGACTATTATACTAATATATTGAACTTTGGTTACTGCTTGGTGAGCCAATTTTGTGTAAATTTCTTCAAATTCCCATTTGTACCAAAACAGGACGATTTTCTTCCCAAAGTTTCAAAACTATAGTTAGGACAATATATTGGTTAGAATCCATTCTAAAGGGGTTCAAAGCTATATTTAGACTATTATACTAATATATTTAACTTTGGTTACTTCTTGGCGAGCAAATTTTGTGTAAAATTCTTCAAATTCCAATTTGTACCAAAATGGGAGGATTTTCTTCCCAAAGTTTCAAAACTATAGTTAGGACTATATACTGGTTAGAATCCATTCTAAAGGGGTTCAAAGCTATATTTAGACTATTATACTAATATATTTAACTTTGGTTACTTCTTGGTGAGCCGATTTTGTTTAAATTTCTTCAAATTCCCATTTGTACCAAAACAATACGATTTTCTTCCCAAAGTTTCAAAACTATAGTTAGGACTATATATTGGTTAGAATCCATTCTAAAGGGCTTCAAAGCTATATTTAGACTATTATACTAATATATTGTACTTTGGTTACTCCTTGGTCACCAATTTTGTCTACATTTCTTCAAATTCCCTTTTGTACCAAAACGAGACGATTTTCTTCCCAAAGTTTTAAAACTATAGTTACGACTATATATTGGGTAGAATTCATGCTTAAGGTCTTCAAAGCTATATTTAGACTATTATACTAATATATTGAACTTTGGTTACTGCTTGGTGAGCCAATTTTGTGTAAATTTCTTCAAATTCCCATTTGTACCAAAACAATACGATTTTCTTCCCAAAGTTTCAAAACTATAGTTAGGACTATATATTGGTTAGAATCCATTCTAAAGGGCTTCAAAGCTATATTTAGACTATTATACTAATATATTGAACTTTTGTTACTCCTTGGTCACCAATTTTTTCTACATTTCTTGAAATTCCCATTTGTACCAAAACGAGACGATTTTCTTCCCAAAGTTTCAAAACTATAGTTACGACTATATATTGGGTAGAATTCATTCTAAAGGGGTTCAAATCTATATTTAGACTATTATACTAATATATTGTACTTTTGTTACTCCTTGGTCACCAATTTTGTCTACATTTCTTCAAATTCCCATTTGTACCAAAACGAGACGATTTTCTTCCCAAAGTTTCAAAACTATAGTTACGACTATATATTGGGTAGAATTCATGCTTAAGGGCTTCAAAGCTATATTTAGACTATTATACTAATATATTTAACTTTGGTTACTTCTTGGTGAGCCAATTTTGTGTAAATTTCTTCAAATTCCCATTTGTACCAAAACAATACGATTTTCTTCCCAAAGTTTCAAAACTATAGTTAGGACTATATATTGGTTAGAATCCATTCTAAAGGGGTTCAAAGCTATATTTAGACTATTATACTAATATATTTAACTTTGGTTACTGCTTGGTGAGCCAATTTTGTGTAAATTTCTTCAAATTCCCATTTGTACCAAAACAATACGATTTTCTTCCCAAAGTTTCAAAACTATAGTTAGGACTATATATTGGTTAGAATCCATTCTAAAGGGCTTCAAAGCTATATTTAGACTATTATACTAATATATTGAGCTTTTGTTACTCCTTGGTCACCAATTTTGTCTACATTTCTTGAAATTCCCATTTGTACCAAAACGGGACGATTTTCTTCCCAATGTTTCAAAACTATAGTTAGGACTATATATTGGGTAGAATGCATTCTAAAGGGCTTCAAAGCTATATTTAGACTATTATACTAATATATTGAACTTTGGTTACTCCTTGGTCACCAATTTTGTCTACATTTCATCAAATTCCCATTTGTACCAAAACGAGACGATTTTCTTCCCAAAGTTTCAAAACTATAGTTACGACTATATATTGGGTAGAATTCATGCTTAAGGGCTTCAAAGCTATATTTAGACTATTATACTAATATATTTAACTTTGGTTACTTCTTGGTGAGCCAATTTTGTGTAAATTTCTTCAAATTCCCATTTGTACCAAAACAATACGATTTTCTTCCCAAAGTTTCAAAACTATAGTTAGGACTATATATTGGTTAGAATCCATTCTAAAGGGGTTCAAAGCTATATTTAGACTATTATACTAATATATTTAACTTTGGTTACTTCTTGGTGAGCCGATTTTGTCTACATTTCTTCAAATTCCCATTTGTACCAAAACAATACGATTTTCTTCCCAAAGTTTCAAAACTATAGTTACGACTATATATTGGGTAGAATTCATGCTTAAGGGCTTCAAAGCTATATTTAGACTATTATACTAATATATTTAACTTTGGTTACTTCTTGGTGAGCCAATTTTGTGTAAATTTCTTCAAATTCCCATTTGTACCAAAACAATACGATTTTCTTCCCAAAGTTTCAAAACTATAGTTAGGACTATATATTGGTTAGAATCCATTCTAAAGGGCTTCAAAGCTATATTTAGACTATTATACTAATATATTGAACTTTTGTTACTCCTTGGTCACCAATTTTTTCTACATTTCTTGAAATTCCCATTTGTACCAAAACGAGACGATTTTCTTCCCAAAGTTTCAAAACTATAGTTACGACTATATATTGGGTAGAATTCATTCTAAAGGGGTTCAAATCTATATTTAGACTATTATACTAATATATTGTACTTTTGTTACTCCTTGGTCACCAATTTTGTCTACATTTCTTCAAATTCCCATTTGTACCAAAACGAGACGATTTTCTTCCCAAAGTTTCAAAACTATAGTTACGACTATATATTGGGTATAATTCATGCTTAAGGGCTTCAAAGCTATATTTAGACTATTATACTAATATATTTAACTTTGGTTACTTCTTGGTGAGCCAATTTTGTGTAAATTTCTTCAAATTCCCATTTGTACCAAAACAATACGATTTTCTTCCCAAAGTTTCAAAACTATAGTTAGGACTATATATTGGTTAGAATCCATTCTAAAGGGGTTCAAAGCTATATTTAGACTATTATACTAATATATTTAACTTTGGTTACTGCTTGGTGAGCCAATTTTGTGTAAATTTCTTCAAATTCCCATTTGTACCAAAACAATACGATTTTCTTCCCAAAGTTTCAAAACTATAGTTAGGACTATATATTGGTTAGAATCCATTCTAAAGGGGTTCAAAGCTATATTTAGACTATTATACTAATATATTTAACTTTGGTTACTGCTTGGTGAGCCAATTTTGTGTAAATTTCTTCAAATTCCCATTTGTACCAAAACAATACGATTTTCTTCCCAAAGTTTCAAAACTATAGTTAGGACTATATATTGGTTAGAATCCATTCTAAAGGGCTTCAAAGCTATATTTAGACTATTATACTAATATATTGAGCTTTTGTTACTCCTTGGTCACCAATTTTGTCTACATTTCTTGAAATTCCCATTTGTACCAAAACGGGACGATTTTCTTCCCAATGTTTCAAAACTATAGTTAGGACTATATATTGGGTAGAATGCATTCTAAAGGGCTTCAAAGCTATATTTAGACTATTATACTAATATATTGAACTTTGGTTACTCCTTGGTCACCAATTTTGTCTACATTTCATCAAATTCCCATTTGTACCAAAACGAGACGATTTTCTTCCCAAAGTTTCAAAACTATAGTTACGACTATATATTGGGTAGAATTCATGCTTAAGGGCTTCAAAGCTATATTTAGACTATTATACTAATATATTTAACTTTGGTTACTTCTTGGTGAGCCAATTTTGTGTAAATTTCTTCAAATTCCCATTTGTACCAAAACAATACGATTTTCTTCCCAAAGTTTCAAAACTATAGTTAGGACTATATATTGGTTAGAATCCATTCTAAAGGGGTTCAAAGCTATATTTAGACTATTATACTAATATATTTAACTTTGGTTACTTCTTGGTGAGCCGATTTTGTCTACATTTCTTCAAATTCCCATTTGTACCAAAACAATACGATTTTCTTCCCAAAGTTTCAAAACTATAGTTACGACTATATATTGGGTAGAATTCATGCTTAAGGGCTTCAAAGCTATATTTAGACTATTATACTAATATATTTAACTTTGGTTACTTCTTGGTGAGCCAATTTTGTGTAAATTTCTTCAAATTCCCATTTGTACCAAAACAATACGATTTTCTTCCCAAAGTTTCAAAACTATAGTTAGGACTATATATTGGTTAGAATCCATTCTAAAGGGCTTCAAAGCTATATTTAGACTATTATACTAATATATTGAACTTTTGTTACTCCTTGGTCACCAATTTTTTCTACATTTCTTGAAATTCCCATTTGTACCAAAACGAGACGATTTTCTTCCCAAAGTTTCAAAACTATAGTTACGACTATATATTGGGTAGAATTCATTCTAAAGGGGTTCAAATCTATATTTAGACTATTATACTAATATATTGTACTTTTGTTACTCCTTGGTCACCAATTTTGTCTACATTTCTTCAAATTCCCATTTGTACCAAAACGAGACGATTTTCTTCCCAAAGTTTCAAAACTATAGTTACGACTATATATTGGGTATAATTCATGCTTAAGGGCTTCAAAGCTATATTTAGACTATTATACTAATATATTTAACTTTGGTTACTTCTTGGTGAGCCAATTTTGTGTAAATTTCTTCAAATTCCCATTTGTACCAAAACAATACGATTTTCTTCCCAAAGTTTCAAAACTATAGTTAGGACTATATATTGGTTAGAATCCATTCTAAAGGGGTTCAAAGCTATATTTAGACTATTATACTAATATATTTAACTTTGGTTACTGCTTGGTGAGCCAATTTTGTGTAAATTTCTTCAAATTCCCATTTGTACCAAAACAATACGATTTTCTTCCCAAAGTTTCAAAACTATAGTTAGGACTATATATTGGTTAGAATCCATTCTAAAGGGCTTCAAAGCTATATTTAGACTATTATACTAATATATTGAGCTTTTGTTACTCCTTGGTCACCAATTTTGTCTACATTTCTTGAAATTCCCATTTGTACCAAAACGGGACGATTTTCTTCCCAATGTTTCAAAACTATAGTTAGGACTATATATTGGGTAGAATGCATTCTAAAGGGCTTCAAAGCTATATTTAGACTATTATACTAATATATTGAACTTTGGTTACTCCTTGGTCACCAATTTTGTCTACATTTCATCAAATTCCCATTTGTACCAAAACGAGACGATTTTCTTCCCAAAGTTTCAAAACTATAGTTACGACTATATATTGGGTAGAATTCATGCTTAAGGGCTTCAAAGCTATATTTAGACTATTATACTAATATATTTAACTTTGGTTACTTCTTGGTGAGCCAATTTGGGTAAATTTCTTCAAATTCCCATTTGTACCAAAACAATACGATTTTCTTCCCAAAGTTTCAAAACTATAGTTAGGACTATATATTGGTTAGAATCCATTCTAAAGGGGTTCAAAGCTATATTTAGACTATTATACTAATATATTTAACTTTGGTTACTTCTTGGTGAGCCGATTTTGTCTACATTTCTTCAAATTCCCATTTGTACCAAAACGAGATGATTTTCTTCCCAAAGTTTCAAAACTATAGTTACGACTATATATTGGGTAGAATTCATGCTTAAGGGCTTCAAAGCTATATTTAGACTATTATACTAATATATTTAACTTTGGTTACTTCTTGGTGAGCAAATTTTGTGTAAATTTCTTCAAATTCCCATTTGTACCAAAACAATACGATTTTCTTCCCAAAGTTTCAAAACTATAGTTAGGACTATATATTGGTTAGAATCCATTCTAAAGGGGTTCAAAGCTATATTTAGACTATTATACTAATATATTTAACTTTGGTTACTTCTTGGTGGGCCAATTTTGTTTAAATTTCTTCAAATTCCCATTTGTACCAAAACAATACGATTTTCTTCCCAAAGTTTCAAAACTATAGTTAGGACTATATATTGGTTAGAATCCATTCTAAAGGGCTTCAAAGCTATATTTAGACTATAATACTAATATATTGTACTTTGGTTACTCCTTGGTCACCAATTATGTCTACATTTCTTCATATTCCCATTTGTACCAAAACGGGACAATTTTCTTCCCAAAGTTTCAAAAATATAGTTAGGACTATATATTAGGTAGAATCCATGCTTAAGGGCTTCAAAGCTATATTTAGACTATTATACTAATATATTGAACTTTGGCTACTTCTTGGTGAGCCAATTTTGTGTAAATTTCTTCAAATTCCCATTTGTACCAAAACAGGACGATTTTCTTCCCAAAGTTTCAAAACTATATATTGGTTAGAATCCATTCTAAAGGGGTTCAAAGCTATATTTAGACTATTATACTAATATATTTAACTTTGGTTACTTCTTGGCGAGCCAATTTTGTGTAAAATTCTTCAAATTCCAATTTGTACCAAAATGTGACGATTTTCTTCCCAAAGTTTCAAAACTATAGTTAGGACTATATACTGGTTAGAATCCATTCTAAAGGGGTTCAAAGCTATATTTAGACTATTATACTAATATATTTAACTTTGGTTACTTCTTGGTGAGCCGATTTTGTTTAAGTTTCTTCAAATTCCCATTTGTACCAAAACAGGACGATTTTCTTCCCAAAGTTTCAAAACTATAGTTAGGACTATATACTGGTTAGAATCCATTCTAAAGGGGTTCAAAGCTATATTTAGACTATTATACTAATATATTTAACTTTGGTTACTTCTTGGTGAGCCGATTTTGTTTAAATTTCTTCAAATTCCCATTTGTACCAAAACAATACGATTTTCTTCCCAAAGTTTCAAAACTATAGTTAGGACTATATATTGGTTAGAATCCATTCTAAAGGGCTTCAAAGCTATATTTAGACTATTATACTAATATATTGAGCTTTTGTTACTCCTTGGTCACCAATTTTGTCTACATTTCTTGAAATTCCCATTTGTACCAAAACGGGACGATTTTCTTCCCAATGTTTCAAAACTATAGTTAGGACTATATATTGGGTAGAATGCATTCTAAAGGGGTTCAAAGCTATATTTAGACTATTATACTAATATATTTAACTTTGGTTACTGCTTGGTGAGCCAATTTTGTGTAAATTTCTTCAAATTCCCATTTGTACCAAAACAATACGATTTTCTTCCCAAAGTTTCAAAACTATAGTTAGGACTATATATTGGTTAGAATCCATTCTAAAGGGCTTCAAAGCTATATTTAGACTATTATACTAATATATTGAGCTTTTGTTACTCCTTGGTCACCAATTTTGTCTACATTTCTTGAAATTCCCATTTGTACCAAAACGGGACGATTTTCTTCCCAATGTTTCAAAACTATAGTTAGGACTATATATTGGGTAGAATGCATTCTAAAGGGCTTCAAAGCTATATTTAGACTATTATACTAATATATTGAACTTTGGTTACTCCTTGGTCACCAATTTTGTCTACATTTCATCAAATTCCCATTTGTACCAAAACGAGACGATTTTCTTCCCAAAGTTTCAAAACTATAGTTACGACTATATATTGGGTAGAATTCATGCTTAAGGGCTTCAAAGCTATATTTAGACTATTATACTAATATATTTAACTTTGGTTACTTCTTGGTGAGCCAATTTTGTGTAAATTTCTTCAAATTCCCATTTGTACCAAAACAATACGATTTTCTTCCCAAAGTTTCAAAACTATAGTTAGGACTATATATTGGTTAGAATCCATTCTAAAGGGGTTCAAAGCTATATTTAGACTATTATACTAATATATTTAACTTTGGTTACTTCTTGGTGAGCCGATTTTGTCTACATTTCTTCAAATTCCCATTTGTACCAAAACAATACGATTTTCTTCCCAAAGTTTCAAAACTATAGTTACGACTATATATTGGGTAGAATTCATGCTTAAGGGCTTCAAAGCTATATTTAGACTATTATACTAATATATTTAACTTTGGTTACTTCTTGGTGAGCCAATTTTGTGTAAATTTCTTCAAATTCCCATTTGTACCAAAACAATACGATTTTCTTCCCAAAGTTTCAAAACTATAGTTAGGACTATATATTGGTTAGAATCCATTCTAAAGGGCTTCAAAGCTATATTTAGACTATTATACTAATATATTGTACTTTGGTTACTCCTTGGTCACCAATTTTGTCTACATTTCTTCAAATTCCCTTTTGTACCAAAACGAGACGATTTTCTTCCCAAAGTTTTAAAACTATAGTTACGACTATATATTGGGTAGAATTCATGCTTAAGGTCTTCAAAGCTATATTTAGACTATTATACTAATATATTGAACTTTGGTTACTGCTTGGTGAGCCAATTTTGTGTAAATTTCTTCAAATTCCCATTTGTACCAAAACAATACGATTTTCTTCCCAAAGTTTCAAAACTATAGTTAGGACTATATATTGGTTAGAATCCATTCTAAAGGGCTTCAAAGCTATATTTAGACTATTATACTAATATATTGAACTTTTGTTACTCCTTGGTCACCAATTTTTTCTACATTTCTTGAAATTCCCATTTGTACCAAAACGAGACGATTTTCTTCCCAAAGTTTCAAAACTATAGTTACGACTATATATTGGGTAGAATTCATTCTAAAGGGGTTCAAATCTATATTTAGACTATTATACTAATATATTGTACTTTTGTTACTCCTTGGTCACCAATTTTGTCTACATTTCTTCAAATTCCCATTTGTACCAAAACGGGACGATTTTCTTCCCAATGTTTCAAAACTATAGTTAGGACTATATATTGGGTAGAATGCATTCTAAAGGGCTTCAAAGCTATATTTAGACTATTATACTAATATATTGAACTTTGGTTACTCCTTGGTCACCAATTTTGTCTACATTTCATCAAATTCCCATTTGTACCAAAACGAGACGATTTTCTTCCCAAAGTTTCAAAACTATAGTTACGACTATATATTGGGTAGAATTCATGCTTAAGGGCTTCAAAGCTATATTTAGACTATTATACTAATATATTTAACTTTGGTTACTTCTTGGTGAGCCAATTTTGTGTAAATTTCTTCAAATTCCCATTTGTACCAAAACAATACGATTTTCTTCCCAAAGTTTCAAAACTATAGTTAGGACTATATATTGGTTAGAATCCATTCTAAAGGGGTTCAAAGCTATATTTAGACTATTATACTAATATATTTAACTTTGGTTACTTCTTGGTGAGCCGATTTTGTCTACATTTCTTCAAATTCCCATTTGTACCAAAACAATACGATTTTCTTCCCAAAGTTTCAAAACTATAGTTACGACTATATATTGGGTAGAATTCATGCTTAAGGGCTTGAAAGCTATATTTAGACTATTATACTAATATATTTAACTTTGGTTACTTCTTGGTGAGCCAATTTTGTGTAAATTTCTTCAAATTCCCATTTGTACCAAAACAATACGATTTTCTTCCCAAAGTTTCAAAACTATAGTTAGGACTATATATTGGTTAGAATCCATTCTAAAGGGCTTCAAAGCTATATTTAGACTATTATACTAATATATTGTACTTTGGTTACTCCTTGGTCACCAATTTTATCTACATTTCTTCAAATTCCCTTTTGTACCAAAACGAGACGATTTTCTTCCCAAAGTTTTAAAACTATAGTTACGACTATATATTGGGTAGAATTCATGCTTAAGGTCTTCAAAGCTATATTTAGACTATTATACTAATATATTGAACTTTGGTTACTGCTTGGTGAGCCAATTTTGTGTAAATTTCTTCAAATTCCCATTTGTACCAAAACAATACGATTTTCTTCCCAAAGTTTCAAAACTATAGTTAGGACTATATATTGGTTAGAATCCATTCTAAAGGGCTTCAAAGCTATATTTAGACTATTATACTAATATATTGAACTTTTGTTACTCCTTGGTCACCAATTTTTTCTACATTTCTTGAAATTCCCATTTGTACCAAAACGAGACGATTTTCTTCCCAAAGTTTCAAAACTATAGTTACGACTATATATTGGGTAGAATTCATTCTAAAGGGGTTCAAATCTATATTTAGACTATTATACTAATATATTGTACTTTTGTTACTCCTTGGTCACCAATTTTGTCTACATTTCTTCAAATTCCCATTTGTACCAAAAGGAGACGATTTTCTTCCCAAAGTTTCAAAACTATAGTTACGACTATATATTGGGTATAATTCATGCTTAAGGGCTTCAAAGCTATATTTAGACTATTATACTAATATATTTAACTTTGGTTACTTCTTGGTGAGCCAATTTTGTGTAAATTTCTTCAAATTCCCATTTGTACCAAAACAATACGATTTTCTTCCCAAAGTTTCAAAACTATAGTTAGGACTATATATTGGTTAGAATCCATTCTAAAGGGGTTCAAAGCTATATTTAGACTATTATACTAATATATTTAACTTTGGTTACTGCTTGGTGAGCCAATTTTGTGTAAATTTCTTCAAATTCCCATTTGTACCAAAACAATACGATTTTCTTCCCAAAGTTTCAAAACTATAGTTAGGACTATATATTGGTTAGAATCCATTCTAAAGGGCTTCAAAGCTATATTTAGACTATTATACTAATATATTGAGCTTTTGTTACTCCTTGGTCACCAATTTTGTCTACATTTCTTGAAATTCCCATTTGTACCAAAACGGGACGATTTTCTTCCCAATGTTTCAAAACTATAGTTAGGACTATATATTGGGTAGAATGCATTCTAAAGGGCTTCAAAGCTATATTTAGACTATTATACTAATATATTGAACTTTGGTTACTCCTTGGTCACCAATTTTGTCTACATTTCATCAAATTCCCATTTGTACCAAAACGAGACGATTTTCTTCCCAAAGTTTCAAAACTATAGTTACGACTATATATTGGGTAGAATTCATGCTTAAGGGCTTCAAAGCTATATTTAGACTATTATACTAATATATTTAACTTTGGTTACTTCTTGGTGAGCCAATTTTGTGTAAATTTCTTCAAATTCCCATTTGTACCAAAACAATACGATTTTCTTCCCAAAGTTTCAAAACTATAGTTAGGACTATATATTGGTTAGAATCCATTCTAAAGGGCTTCAAAGCTATATTTAGACTATTATACTAATATATTGTACTTTGGTTACTCCTTGGTCACCAATTTTGTCTACATTTCTTCAAATTCCCTTTTGTACCAAAACGAGACGATTTTCTTCCCAAAGTTTTAAAACTATAGTTACGACTATATATTGGGTAGAATTCATGCTTAAGGTCTTCAAAGCTATATTTAGACTATTATACTAATATATTGAACTTTGGTTACTGCTTGGTGAGCCGATTTTGTCTACATTTCTTCAAATTCCCATTTGTACCAAAACAATACGATTTTCTTCCCAAAGTTTCAAAACTATAGTTACGACTATATATTGGGTAGAATTCATGCTTAAGGGCTTCAAAGCTATATTTAGACTATTATACTAATATATTTAACTTTGGTTACTTCTTGGTGAGCCAATTTTGTGTAAATTTCTTCAAATTCCCATTTGTACCAAAACAATACGATTTTCTTCCCAAAGTTTCAAAACTATAGTTAGGACTATATATTGGTTAGAATCCATTCTAAAGGGCTTCAAAGCTATATTTAGACTATTATACTAATATATTGTACTTTGGTTACTCCTTGGTCACCAATTTTGTCTACATTTCTTCAAATTCCCTTTTGTACCAAAACGAGACGATTTTCTTCCCAAAGTTTTAAAACTATAGTTACGACTATATATTGGGTAGAATTCATGCTTAAGGTCTTCAAAGCTATATTTAGACTATTATACTAATATATTGAACTTTGGTTACTGCTTGGTGAGCCAATTTTGTGTAAATTTCTTCAAATTCCCATTTGTACCAAAACAATACGATTTTCTTCCCAAAGTTTCAAAACTATAGTTAGGACTATATATTGGTTAGAATCCATTCTAAAGGGCTTCAAAGCTATATTTAGACTATTATACTAATATATTGAACTTTTGTTACTCCTTGGTCACCAATTTTTTCTACATTTCTTGAAATTCCCATTTGTACCAAAACGAGACGATTTTCTTCCCAAAGTTTCAAAACTATAGTTACGACTATATATTGGGTAGAATTCATTCTAAAGGGGTTCAAATCTATATTTAGACTATTATACTAATATATTGTACTTTTGTTACTCCTTGGTCACCAATTTTGTCTACATTTCTTCAAATTCCCATTTGTACCAAAATGGGACGATTTTCTTCCCAATGTTTCAAAACTATAGTTAGGACTATATATTGGGTAGAATGCATTCTAAAGGGCTTCAAAGCTATATTTAGACTATTATACTAATATATTGAACTTTGGTTACTCCTTGGTCACCAATTTTGTCTACATTTCATCAAATTCCCATTTGTACCAAAACGAGACGATTTTCTTCCCAAAGTTTCAAAACTATAGTTACGACTATATATTGGGTAGAATTCATGCTTAAGGGCTTCAAAGCTATATTTAGACTATTATACTAATATATTTAACTTTGGTTACTTCTTGGTGAGCCAATTTTGTGTAAATTTCTTCAAATTCCCATTTGTACCAAAACAATACGATTTTCTTCCCAAAGTTTCAAAACTATAGTTAGGACTATATATTGGTTAGAATCCATTCTAAAGGGGTTCAAAGCTATATTTAGACTATTATACTAATATATTTAACTTTGGTTACTTCTTGGTGAGCCGATTTTGTCTACATTTCTTCAAATTCCCATTTGTACCAAAACAATACGATTTTCTTCCCAAAGTTTCAAAACTATAGTTACGACTATATATTGGGTAGAATTCATGCTTAAGGGCTTCAAAGCTATATTTAGACTATTATACTAATATATTTAACTTTGGTTACTTCTTGGTGAGCCAATTTTGTGTAAATTTCTTCAAATTCCCATTTGTACCAAAACAATACGATTTTCTTCCCAAAGTTTCAAAACTATAGTTAGGACTATATATTGGTTAGAATCCATTCTAAAGGGCTTCAAAGCTATATTTAGACTATTATACTAATATATTGTACTTTGGTTACTCCTTGGTCACCAATTTTGTCTACATTTCTTCAAATTCCCTTTTGTACCAAAACGAGACGATTTTCTTCCCAAAGTTTTAAAACTATAGTTACGACTATATATTGGGTAGAATTCATGCTTAAGGTCTTCAAAGCTATATTTAGACTATTATACTAATATATTGAACTTTGGTTACTGCTTGGTGAGCCAATTTTGTGTAAATTTCTTCAAATTCCCATTTGTACCAAAACAATACGATTTTCTTCCCAAAGTTTCAAAACTATAGTTAGGACTATATATTGGTTAGAATCCATTCTAAAGGGCTTCAAAGCTATATTTAGACTATTATACTAATATATTGAACTTTTGTTACTCCTTGGTCACCAATTTTTTCTACATTTCTTGAAATTCCCATTTGTACCAAAACGAGACGATTTTCTTCCCAAAGTTTCAAAACTATAGTTACGACTATATATTGGGTAGAATTCATTCTAAAGGGGTTCAAATCTATATTTAGACTATTATACTAATATATTGTACTTTTGTTACTCCTTGGTCACCAATTTTGTCTACATTTCTTCAAATTCCCATTTGTACCAAAAGGAGACGATTTTCTTCCCAAAGTTTCAAAACTATAGTTACGACTATATATTGGGTATAATTCATGCTTAAGGGCTTCAAAGCTATATTTAGACTATTATACTAATATATTTAACTTTGGTTACTTCTTGGTGAGCCAATTTTGTGTAAATTTCTTCAAATTCCCATTTGTACCAAAACAATACGATTTTCTTCCCAAAGTTTCAAAACTATAGTTAGGACTATATATTGGTTAGAATCCATTCTAAAGGGGTTCAAAGCTATATTTAGACTATTATACTAATATATTTAACTTTGGTTACTGCTTGGTGAGCCAATTTTGTGTAAATTTCTTCAAATTCCCATTTGTACCAAAACAATACGTTTTTCTTCCCAAAGTTTCAAAACTATAGTTAGGACTATATATTGGTTAGAATCCATTCTAAAGGGCTTCAAAGCTATATTTAGACTATTATACTAATATATTGAGCTTTTGTTACTCCTTGGTCACCAATTTTGTCTACATTTCTTGAAATTCCCATTTGTACCAAAACGGGACGATTTTCTTCCCAATGTTTCAAAACTATAGTTAGGACTATATATTGGGTAGAATGCATTCTAAAGGGCTTCAAAGCTATATTTAGACTATTATACTAATATATTGAACTTTGGTTACTCCTTGGTCACCAATTTTGTCTACATTTCATCAAATTCCCATTTGTACCAAAACGAGACGATTTTCTTCCCAAAGTTTCAAAACTATAGTTACGACTATATATTGGGTAGAATTCATGCTTAAGGGCTTCAAAGCTATATTTAGACTATTATACTAATATATTTAACTTTGGTTACTTCTTGGTGAGCCAATTTTGTGTAAATTTCTTCAAATTCCCATTTGTACCAAAACAATACGATTTTCTTCCCAAAGTTTCAAAACTATAGTTAGGACTATATATTGGTTAGAATCCATTCTAAAGGGGTTCAAAGCTATATTTAGACTATTATACTAATATATTTAACTTTGGTTACTTCTTGGTGAGCCGATTTTGTCTACATTTCTTCAAATTCCCATTTGTACCAAAACGAGATGATTTTCTTCCCAAAGTTTCAAAACTATAGTTACGACTATATATTGGGTAGAATTCATGCTTAAGGGCTTCAAAGCTATATTTAGACTATTATACTAATATATTTAACTTTGGTTACTTCTTGGTGAGCAAATTTTGTGTAAATTTCTTCAAATTCCCATTTGTACCAAAACAATACGATTTTCTTCCCAAAGTTTCAAAACTATAGTTAGGACTATATATTGGTTAGAATCCATTCTAAAGGGGTTCAAAGCTATATTTAGACTATTATACTAATATATTTAACTTTGGTTACTTCTTGGTGGGCCAATTTTGTTTAAATTTCTTCAAATTCCCATTTGTACCAAAACAATACGATTTTCTTCCCAAAGTTTCAAAACTATAGTTAGGACTATATATTGGTTAGAATCCATTCTAAAGGGCTTCAAAGCTATATTTAGACTATAATACTAATATATTGTACTTTGGTTACTCCTTGGTCACCAATTATGTCTACATTTCTTCATATTCCCATTTGTACCAAAACGGGACAATTTTCTTCCCAAAGTTTCAAAAATATAGTTAGGACTATATATTAGGTAGAATCCATGCTTAAGGGCTTCAAAGCTATATTTAGACTATTATACTAATATATTGAACTTTGGCTACTTCTTGGTGAGCCAATTTTGTGTAAATTTCTTCAAATTCCCATTTGTACCAAAACAGGACGATTTTCTTCCCAAAGTTTCAAAACTATATATTGGTTAGAATCCATTCTAAAGGGGTTCAAAGCTATATTTAGACTATTATACTAATATATTTAACTTTGGTTACTTCTTGGCGAGCCAATTTTGTGTAAAATTCTTCAAATTCCAATTTGTACCAAAATGTGACGATTTTCTTCCCAAAGTTTCAAAACTATAGTTAGGACTATATATTGGTTAGAATGCATTCTAAAGGGGTTCAAAGCTATATTTAGACTATTATACTAATATATTTAACTTTGGTTACTTCTTGGCGAGCCAATTTTGTGTAAAATTCTTCAAATTCCAATTTGTACCAAAATGTGACGATTTTCTTCCCAAAGTTTCAAAACTATAGTTAGGACTATATACTGGTTAGAATCCATTCTAAAGGGGTTCAAAGCTATATTTAGACTATTATACTAATATATTTAACTTTGGTTACTTCTTGGTGAGCCGATTTTGTTTAAGTTTCTTCAAATTCCCATTTGTACCAAAACAGGACGATTTTCTTCCCAAAGTTTCAAAACTATAGTTAGGACTATATACTGGTTAGAATCCATTCTAAAGGGGTTCAAAGCTATATTTAGACTATTATACTAATATATTTAACTTTGGTTACTTCTTGGTGAGCCGATTTTGTTTAAATTTCTTCAAATTCCCATTTGTACCAAAACAATACGATTTTCTTCCCAAAGTTTCAAAACTATAGTTAGGACTATATATTGGTTTGAATCCATTCTTAAGGGCTTCAAAGCTATGTTTAGACTATTATACTAATATATTGAACTTTTGTTACTCCTTGGTCACCAATTTTGTCTACATTTCTTCAAATTCCCATTTGTACCAAAACGAGACGATTTTCTTCCCAAAGTTTCAAAACTATAGTTAGGACTATATACTGGTTAGAATCCATTCTAAAGGGGTTCAAAGCTATATTTAGACTATTATACTAATATATTTAACTTTGGTTACTTCTTGGTGAGCCGATTTTGTTTAAATTTCTTCAAATTCCCATTTGTACCAAAACAATACGATTTTCTTCCCAAAGTTTCAAAACTATAGTTAGGACTATATATTGGTTTGAATCCATTCTTAAGGGCTTCAAAGCTATGTTTAGACTATTATACTAATATATTGAACTTTTGTTACTCCTTGGTCACCAATTTTGTCTACATTTCTTCAAATTCCCATTTGTACCAAAACGGGACAATTTTCTTTCCAAAGTTTCAAAACTATAGTTACGACTATATATTAGGTAGAATCCATGCTTAAGGGCTTCAAAGCTATATTTAGACTATTATACTAATATATTGAACTTTGGCTACTTCTTAGTGAGCCAATTTTGTGTAAATTTCTTCAAATTCCCATTTATACCAAAACAGGACGATTTTCTTCCCAATGTTTCAAAACTATAGTTAGGACTATATATTGGTTAGAATCCATTCTAAAGGGGTTCAAAGCTATATTTAGACTATTATACTAATATATTTAACTTTGGTTACTTCTTGGTGAGCCGATTTTGTTTAAGTTTCTTCAAATTCCCATTTGTACCAAAACAGGACGATTTTCTTCCCAAAGTTTCAAAACTATAGTTAGGACTATATATTGGTTAGAATGCATTCTAAAGGGGTTCAAAGCTATATTTAGACTATTATACTAATATATTTAACTTTGGTTACTTCTTGGCGAGCCAATTTTGTGTAAAATTCTTCAAATTCCAATTTGTACCAAAATGTGACGATTTTCTTCCCAAAGTTTCAAAACTATAGTTAGGACTATATACTGGTTAGAATCCATTCTAAAGGGGTTCAAAGCTATATTTAGACTATTATACTAATATATTTAACTTTGGTTACTTCTTGGTGAGCCGATTTTGTTTAAATTTCTTCAAATTCCCATTTGTACCAAAACAATACGATTTTCTTCCCAAAGTTTCAAAACTATAGTTAGGACTATATATTGGTTAGAATCCATTCTAAAGGGCTTCAAAGCTATATTTAGACTATTATACTAATATATTGAACTTTGGCTACTTCTTGGTGAGCCAATTTTGTGTAAATTTCTTCAAATTCCCATTTGTACCAAAACAAGACGATTTTCTTCCCAAAGTTTCAAAACTATTGTTAGGACTATATATTGGTTAGAATCCATTCTAAAGGGGTTCAAAGCTATATTTAGACTATTATACTAATATATATAACTTTGGTTACTTCTTGGTGAGCCGATTTTGTTTAAATTTCTTCAAATTCCCATTTGTACCAAAACAATACGATTTTCTTCCCAAAGTTTCAAAACTATAGTTAGGACTATATATTGGTTAGAATCCATTCTAAAGGGCTTCAAAGCTATATTTAGACTATTATACTAATATATTGAACTTTGGCTACTTCTTGGTGAGCCAATTTTGTGTAAATTTCTTCAAATTCCCATTTGTACCAAAACAAGACGATTTTCTTCCCAAAGTTTCAAAACTATTGTTAGGACTATATATTGGTTAGAATCCATTCTAAAGGGGTTCAAAGCTATATTTAGACTATTATACTAATATATATAACTTTGGTTACTTCTTGGCGAGCCAATTTTGTGTAAAATTCTTCATATTCCAATTTGTACCAAAATGGGACGATTTTCTTCCCAAAGTTTCAAAAATATAGTTAGGACTATATACTGGTTAGAATCCATTCTAAAGGGGTTCAAAGCTATATTTAGACTATTATACTAATATATTTAACTTTGGTTACTTCTTGGTGAGCCGATTTTGTTTAAATTTCTTCAAATTCCCATTTGTACCAAAACAATACGATTTTCTTCCCAAAGTTTCAAAACTATAGTTAGGACTATATATTGGGTAGAATCCATTCTAAAGGGCTTCAAAGCTATGTTTAGACTATTATACTAATATATTGAACTTTTGTTACTCCTTGGTCACCAATTTTGTCTACATTTCTTCAAATTCCCATTTGTACCAAAACGAGACAATTTTCTTCCCAAAGTTTCAAAACTATAGTTACGACTATATATTGGGTAGAATTCATGCTTAAGGGCTTCAAAGCTATATTTAGACTATTATACTAATATATTGAACTTTGGTTACTTCTTGGTGAGCCAATTTTGTGTAAATTTCTTCAAATTCCCATTTGTACCAAAACAATACGATTTTCTTCCCAAAGTTTCAAAACTATAGTTAGGACTATATATTGGTTAGAATCCATTCTAAAGGGCTTCAAAGCTGTATTTAGACTATTATACTAATATATTGAACTTTTGTTACTCCTTGGTCACCAATTTTGTCTACATTTCTTGAAATTCACATTCGTACCAAAACGAGACGATTTTCTTCCCAAAGTTTCAAAACTATAGTTACGACTATATATTGGGTAGAATTCATTCTAAAGGGGTTCAAAGCTTTATTTAGACTATTATACTAATATATTGAACTTTGGTTAGTCCTTAGTCACCAATTATGTCTACATTTCTTCATATTCCCATTTGTACCAAAACGGGACAATTTTCTTCCCAAAGTTTCAAAAATATAGTTAGGACTATATATTAGGTAGAATCCATGCTTAAGGGCTTCAAAGCTATATTTAGACTATTATACTAATATATTGAACTTTGGCTACTTCTTGGTGAGCCAATTTTGTGTAAATTTCTTCAAATTCCCATTTGTACCAAAACAGGACGATTTTCTTCCCAATGTTTCAAAACTATAGTTAGGACTATATATTGGTTAGAATCCATTCTAAAGGGGTTCAAAGCTATATTTAGACTATTATACTAATATATTTAACTTTGGTTACTTCTTGGCGAGCCAATTTTGTGTAAAATTCTTCAAATTCCAATTTGTACCAAAACGGGACGATTTTCTTCCCAAAGTTTCAAAACTATAGTTAGGACTATATATTGGGTAGAATCCATTCTAAAGGGCTTCGAAGATATATTTAGACTATTAATCTAATATATTGTACTTTGGTTACTCCTTGGTCACCAATTTTGTCTACATTTCTTCAAATTCCCTTTTGTACCAAAACGAGACGATTTTCTTCTCAAAGTTTCAAAACTATAGTTAGGACTATATATTGGGTAGAATCCATTCAAAAGGGCTTCAAAGCTATGTTTAGACTATTATACTAATATATTGAACTTTTGTTACTCCTTGGTCACCAATTTTGTCTACATTTCTTCAAATTCCCATTTGTACCAAAACCAGACGATTTTCTTCCCAAAGTTTCAAAACTATAGTTACGACTATATATTGGGTAGAATTCATGCTTAAGGGCTTCAAAGCTATATTTAGACTATTATACTAATATATTGAACTTTGGTTACTTCTTGGTGAGCCAATTTTGTGTAAATTTCTTCAAATTCCCATTTGTACCAAAACAATATGATTTTCTTCCCAAAGTTTCAAAACTATAGTTAGGACTATATATTGGTTAGAATCCATTCTAAAGGGGTTCAAAGCTATATTTAGACTATTATACTAATATATTTAACTTTGGTTACTTCTTGGTGAGCCAATTTTGTGTAAATTTCTTCAAATTCCCATTTGTACCAAAATGGGACGATTTTCTTCCCAAAGTTTCAAAACTATAGTTAGGACTATATACTAGTTAGAATCCATTCTAAAGGGGTTCAAAGCTATATTTAGACTATTATACTAATATATTTAACTTTGGTTACTTCTTGGTGAGCCAATTTTGTGTAAATTTCTTCAAATTCCCATTTGTACCAAAATAATATGATTTTCTTCCCAAAGTTTCAAAACTATAGTTAGGACTATATATTGGTTAGAATCCATTCTAAAGGGGTTCAAAGCTATATTTAGACTATTATACTAATATATTGTACTTTGGTTACTTCTTGGTGAGCCAATTTTGTGTAAATTTCTTCAAATTCCCATTTGTACCAAAATGGGACGATTTTCTTCCCAAAGTTTCAAAACTATAGTTAGGACTATATACTGGTTAGAATCCATTCTAAAGGGGTTCAAAGCTATATTTAGACTATTATACTAATATATTTAACTTTGGTTACTTCTTGGTGAGCCAATTTCGTTTAAATTTCTTCAAATTCCCATTTGTACCAAAACAATACGATTTTCTTCCCAAAGTTTCAAAACTATAGTTAGGACTATATACTGGTTAGAATCCATTCTAAAGGGCTTCAAAGCTATATTTAGACTATTATACTAATATATTGTACTTTGGTTACTCCTTGGTCACCAATTTTGTCTACATTTCTTCCAATTCCCATTTGTACCAAAACCAGACGATTTTCTTCCCAAAGTTTCAAAACTATAGTTACGACTATATATTGGGTAGAATTCATGCTTAAGGGCTTCAAAGCTATATTTAGACTATTATACTAATATATTGAACTTTGGTTACTTCTTGGTGAGCCAATTTTGTGTAAATTTCTTCAAATTCCCATTTGTACCAAAACAATATGATTTTCTTCCCAAAGTTTCAAAACTATAGTTAGCACTATATATTGGTTAGAATCCATTCTAAAGGTGTTCAAAGCTATATTTAGACTATTATACTAATATATTTAACTTTGGTTACTTCTTGGTGAGCCAATTTTGTGTAAATTTCTTCAAATTCCCATTTGTACCAAAATGGGACGATTTTCTTCCCAAAGTTTCAAAACTATAGTTAGGACTATATACTGGTTAGAATCCATTCTAAAGGGGTTCAAAGCTATATTTAGACTATTATACTAATATATTTAACTTTGGTTACTTCTTGGTGAGCCAATTTTGTTTAAATTTCTTCAAATTCCCATTTGTACCAAAACAATACGATTTTCTTCCCAAAGTTTCAAAACTATAGTTAGGACTATATATTGGTTAGAATCCATTCTAAAGGGCTTCAAAGCTATATTTAGACTATTATACTAATATATTGTACTTTGGTTACTCCTTGGTCACCAATTTTGTCTACATTTCTTCAAATTCCCTTTTGTACCAAAACGAGACGATTTTCTTCCCAAAGTTTTAAAACTATAGTTACGACTATATATTGGGTAGAATTCATGCTTAAGGGCTTCAAAGCTATATTTAGACTATTATACTAATATATTGAACTTTGGTAACTGCTTGGTGAGCCAATTTTGTGTAAATTTCTTCAAATTCCCATTTGTACCAAAACAATACGATTTTCTTCCCAAAGTTTCAAAACTATAGTTAGGACTATATATTGGTTAGAATCCATTCTAAAGGGTTTCAAAGCTATATTTAGACTATTATACTAATATATTGAACTTTTGTTACTCCTTGGTCACCAATTTTGTGTAAATTTCTTCAAATTCCCATTTGCACCAAAACAATACGATTTTCTTCCCAAAGTTTCAAAACTATAGTTAGGACTATATATTGGTTAGAATCCATTCTAAAGGGCTTCAAAGCTATATTTAGACAATTATACTAATATATTGAACTTTTGTTACTCCTTGGTCACCAATTTTGTCTACATTTCTTGAAATTCCCATTTGTACCAAAACGAGACGATTTTCTTCCCAAAGTTTCAAAACTATAGTTACGACTAAATATTGGTTAGAATCCATTCTAAAGGGCTTCAAAGCTATATTTAGACTATTATAATAATATATTGTACTTTGGTTACTCCTTGGTCACCAATTTTGTCTACATTTCTTCAAATTCCCATTTGTACCAAAACGAGACGATTTTCTTCCCAAAGTTTCAAAACTATAGTTACGACTATATATTGGGTAGAATTCATGCTTAAGGGCTTCAAAGCTATATTTAGACTATTATACTAATATATTGAACTTTTGTTACTCCTTGGTCACCAATTTTGTGTAAATTTCTTCAAATTCCCATTTGTACCAAAAAAATATGATTTTCTTCCCAAAGTTTCAAAACTATAGTTAGGACTATATATTGGTTAGAATCCATTCTAACGGGGTTCAAAGCTATATTTAGACTATTATACTAATATATTTAACTTTGGTTACTTCTTGGTGAGCCAATTTTGTGTAAATTTCTTCAAATTCCCATTTGTACCAAAATGGGACGATTTTCTTCCCAAAGTTTCAAAACTATAGTTACGACTATATATTGGGTAGAATTCATTCTAAAGGGGTTCAAAGCTTTATTTAGACTATTATACTAATATATTGAACTTTGGTTACTCCTTAGTCACCAATTATGTCTACATTTCTTCTTATTCCCATTTGTACCAAAACGGGACAATTTTCTTCCCAAAGTTTCAAAACTATAGTTACGACTATATATTGGTTAGAATTCATTCTAAAGGGGTTCAAAGCTTTATTTAGACTATTATACTAATATATTGAACTTTGGTTACTCCTTAGTCACCAATTATGTCTACATTTCTTCTTATTCCCATTTGTACCAAAACGGGACAATTTTCTTCCCAAAGTTTCAAAAATATAGTTAGGACTATATATTAGGTAGAATCCATGCTTAAGGGCTTCAAAGCTATATTTAGACTATTATACTAATATATTGAACTTTGGCTACTTCTTGGTGAGCCAATTTTGTGTAAATTTCTTCAAATTCCCATTTGTACCAAAATAGGACGATTTTCTTCCCAAAGTTTCAAAACTATAGTTAGGACTATATATTGGTTAGAATCCATTCTAAAGGGGTTCAAAGCTATATTTAGACTATTATACTAATATATTTAACTTTGGTTACTTCTTGGTGAGCCAATTTTGTGTAAATTTCTTCAAATTCCCATTTGTACCAAAATGGGACGATTTTCTTCCCAAAGTTTCAAAACTATATTAGGACTATATATTGGTTAGAATCCATTCTAAAGGGCTTCAAAGCTATATTTAGACTATTATACTAATATATTGTACTTTGGTTACTCCTTGGTCACCAATTTTGTCTACATTTCTTCAAATTCCCTTTTGTACCAAAACGAGACGATTTTCTTCCCAAAGTTTTAAAACTATAGTTACGACTATATATTGGGTAGAATTCATGCTTAAGGGCTTCAAAGCTATATTTAGACTATTATACTAATATATTGAACTTTGGTAACTGCTTGGTGAGCCAATTTTGTGTAAATTTCTTCAAATTCCCATTTGTACCAAAACAATACGATTTTCTTCCCAAAGTTTCAAAACTATAGTTAGGACTATATATTGGTTAGAATCCATTCTAAAGGGTTTCAAAGCTATATTTAGACTATTATACTAATATATTGAACTTTTGTTACTCCTTGGTCACCAATTTTGTGTAAATTTCTTCAAATTCCCATTTGTACCAAAACAATACGATTTTCTTCCCAAAGTTTCAAAACTATAGTTAGGACTATATATTGGTTAGAATCCATTCTAAAGGGCTTCAAAGCTATATTTAGACTATTATACTAATATATTGAACTTTTGTTACTCCTTGGTCACCAATTTTGTCTACATTTCTTGAAATTCCCATTTGTACCAAAACGAGACGATTTTCTTCCCAAAGTTTCAAAACTATAGTTACGACTAAATATTGGTTAGAATCCATTCTAAAGGGCTTCAAAGCTATATTTAGACTATTATACTAATATATTGTACTTTGGTTACTCCTTGGTCACCAATTTTGTCTACATTTCTTCAAATTCCCATTTGTACCAAAACGAGACGATTTTCTTCCCAAAGTTTCAAAACTATAGTTACGACTATATATTGGGTAGAATTCATGCTTAAGGGCTTCAAAGCTATATTTAGACTATTATACTAATATATTGAACTTTTGTTACTCCTTGGTCACCAATTTTGTGTAAATTTCTTCAAATTCCCATTTGTACCAAAAAAATATGATTTTCTTCCCAAAGTTTCAAAACTATAGTTAGGACTATATATTGGTTAGAATCCATTCTAACGGGGTTCAAAGCTATATTTAGACTATTATACTAATATATTTAACTTTGGTTACTTCTTGGTGAGCCAATTTTGTGTAAATTTCTTCAAATTCCCATTTGTACCAAAATGGGACGATTTTCTTCCCAAAGTTTCAAAACTATAGTTACGACTATATATTGGGTAGAATTCATTCTAAAGGGGTTCAAAGCTTTATTTAGACTATTATACTAATATATTGAACTTTGGTTACTCCTTAGTCACCAATTATGTCTACATTTCTTCTTATTCCCATTTGTACCAAAACGGGACAATTTTCTTCCCAAAGTTTCAAAACTATAGTTACGACTATATATTGGTTAGAATTCATTCTAAAGGGGTTCAAAGCTTTATTTAGACTATTATACTAATATATTGAACTTTGGTTACTCCTTAGTCACCAATTATGTCTACATTTCTTCTTATTCCCATTTGTACCAAAACGGGACAATTTTCTTCCCAAAGTTTCAAAAATATAGTTAGGACTATATATTAGGTAGAATCCATGCTTAAGGGCTTCAAAGCTATATTTAGACTATTATACTAATATATTGAACTTTGGCTACTTCTTGGTGAGCCAATTTTGTGTAAATTTCTTCAAATTCCCATTTGTACCAAAACAATACGATTTTCTTCCCAAAGTTTCAAAACTATAGTTAGGACTATATATTGGTTAGAATCCATTCTAAAGGGGTTCAAAGCTATATTTAGACTATTATACTAATATATTTAACTTTGGTTACTTCTTGGCGAGCCAGTTTTGTGTAAAATTCTTCAAATTCCAATTTGTACCCAAATGGGACGATTTTCTTCCCAAAGTTTCAAAACTATAGTTAGGACTATATACTGGTTAGAATCCATTCTAAAGGGCTTCAAAGCTATATTTAGACTATTATACTAATATATTGTACTTTGGTTACTCCTTGGTCACCAATTTTGTCTACATTTCTTCAAATTCCCTTTTGTACCAAAACGAGACGATTTTCTTCCCAAAGTTTTAAAACTATAGTTACGACTATATATTGGGTAGAATTCATGCTTAAGGGCTTCAAAGCTATATTTAGACAATTATACTAATATATTGAACTTTGGTTACTGCTTGGTGAGCCAATTTTGTGTAAATTTCTTCAAATTCCCATTTGTACCAAAACCAGACGATTTTCTTCCCAAAGTTTCAAAACTATAGTTAGGACTATATATTGGTTAGAATCCATTCTAAAGGGTTTCAAAGCTATATTTAGACTATTATACTAATATATTGAACTTTTGTTACTCCTTGGTCACCAATTTTGTGTAAATTTCTTCAAATTCCCATTTGTACCCAAAAAATATGATTTTCTTCCCAAAGTTTCAAAACTATAGTTAGGACTATATATTGGTTAGAATCCATTATAACGGGGTTCAAAGCTATATTTAGACTATTATACTAATATATTGAACTTTGGTTACTGCTTGGTGAGCCAATTTTGTGTAAATTTCTTCAAATTCCCATTTGTACCAAAACAGGACGATTTTCTTCCCAAAGTTTCAAAACTATAGTTAGGACTATATATTGGTTAGAATCCATTCTAAAGGGGTTCAAAGCTATATTTAGACTATTATACTAATATATTTAACTTTGGTTACTTCTTGGTGAGCCAATTTTGTGTAAATTTCTTCAAATTCCCATTTGTACCAAAACAATACGATTTTCTTCCCAAAGTTTCAAAACTATAGTTAGGACTATATATTGGTTAGAATCCTTTCTAAAGGGCTTCAAAGCTATATTTAGACTATTATACTAATATATTGAACTTTTGTTACTCCTTGGTCACCAATTTTGTCTACATTTCTTGAAATTCCCATTTGTACCAAAACGAGACGATTTTCTTCCCAAAGTTTCAAAACTATAGTTACGACTAAATATTGGTTAGAATCCATTCTAAAGGGCTTCAAAGCTATATTTAGACTATTATACTAATATATTGTACTTTGGTTACTCCTTGGTCACCAATTTTGTCTACATTTCTTCAAATTCCCATTTGTACCAAAACGAGACGATTTTCTTCCCAAAGTTTCAAAACTATAGTTACGACTATATATTGGGTAGAATTCATGCTTAAGGGCTTCAAAGCTATATTTAGACTATTATACTAATATATTGAACTTTTGTTACTCCTTGGTCACCAATTTTGTGTAAATTTCTTCAAATTCCCATTTGTACCAAAAAAATATGATTTTCTTCCCAAAGTTTCAAAACTATAGTTAGGACTATATATTGGTTAGAATCCATTCTAACGGGGTTCAAAGCTATATTTAGACTATTATACTAATATATTTAACTTTGGTTACTTCTTGGTGAGCCAATTTTGTGTAAATTTCTTCAAATTCCCATTTGTACCAAAATGGGACGATTTTCTTCCCAAAGTTTCAAAACTATAGTTACGACTATATATTGGGTAGAATTCATTCTAAAGGGGTTCAAAGCTTTATTTAGACTATTATACTAATATATTGAACTTTGGTTACTCCTTAGTCACCAATTATGTCTACATTTCTTCTTATTCCCATTTGTACCAAAACGGGACAATTTTCTTCCCAAAGTTTCAAAACTATAGTTACGACTATATATTGGTTAGAATTCATTCTAAAGGGGTTCAAAGCTTTATTTAGACTATTATACTAATATATTGAACTTTGGTTACTCCTTAGTCACCAATTATGTCTACATTTCTTCTTATTCCCATTTGTACCAAAACGGGACAATTTTCTTCCCAAAGTTTCAAAAATATAGTTAGGACTATATATTAGGTAGAATCCATGCTTAAGGGCTTCAAAGCTATATTTAGACTATTATACTAATATATTGAACTTTGGCTACTTCTTGGTGAGCCAATTTTGTGTAAATTTCTTCAAATTCCCATTTGTACCAAAACAATACGATTTTCTTCCCAAAGTTTCAAAACTATAGTTAGGACTATATATTGGTTAGAATCCATTCTAAAGGGGTTCAAAGCTATATTTAGACTATTATACTAATATATTTAACTTTGGTTACTTCTTGGCGAGCCAATTTTGTGTAAAATTCTTCAAATTCCAATTTGTACCCAAATGGGACGATTTTCTTCCCAAAGTTTCAAAACTATAGTTAGGACTATATACTGGTTAGAATCCATTCTAAAGGGCTTCAAAGCTATATTTAGACTATTATACTAATATATTGTACTTTGGTTACTCCTTGGTCACCAATTTTGTCTACATTTCTTCAAATTCCCTTTTGTACCAAAACGAGACGATTTTCTTCCCAAAGTTTTAAAACTATAGTTACGACTATATATTGGGTAGAATTCATGCTTAAGGGCTTCAAAGCTATATTTAGACTATTATACTAATATATTGAACTTTGGTTACTGCTTGGTGAGCCAATTTTGTGTAAATTTCTTCAAATTCCCATTTGTACCAAAACCAGACGATTTTCTTCCCAAAGTTTCAAAACTATAGTTAGGACTATATATTGGTTAGAATCCATTCTAAAGGGTTTCAAAGCTATATTTAGACTATTATACTAATATATTGAACTTTTGTTACTCCTTGGTCACCAATTTTGTGTAAATTTCTTCAAATTCCCATTTGTACCCAAAAAATATGATTTTCTTCCCAAAGTTTCAAAACTATAGTTAGGACTATATATTGGTTAGAATCCATTATAACGGGGTTCAAAGCTATATTTAGACTATTATACTAATATATTGAACTTTGGTTACTGCTTGGTGAGCCAATTTTGTGTAAATTTCTTCAAATTCCCATTTGTACCAAAACAGGACGATTTTCTTCCCAAAGTTTCAAAACTATAGTTAGGACTATATATTGGTTAGAATCCATTCTAAAGGGGTTCAAAGCTATATTTAGACTATTATACTAATATATTTAACTTTGGTTACTTCTTGGTGAGCCAATTTTGTGTAAATTTCTTCAAATTCCCATTTGTACCAAAATGGGACGATTTTCTTCCCAAAGTTTCAAAACTATAGTTAGGACTATATACTGGTTAGAATCCATTCTAAAGGGGTTCAAAGCTATATTTAGACTATTATACTAATATATTTAACTTTGGTTACTTCTTGGTGAGCCAATTTTGTTTAAATTTCTTCAAATTCCCATTTGTACCAAAACCAGACGATTTTCTTCCCAAAGTTTCAAAACTATAGTTAGGACTATATATTGGTTAGAATCCATTCTAAAGGGCTTCAAAGCTATATTTAGACTATTATACTAATATATTGAACTTTGGTTACTTCTTGGTGAGCCAATTTTGTGTAAATTTCTTCAAATTCCCATTTGTACCAAAACAATATGATTTTCTTCCCAAAGTTTCAAAACTATAGTTAGGACTATATATTGGTTAGAATCCATTCTAAAGGGGTTCAAAGCTATATTTAGACTATTATACTAATATATTTAACTTTGGTTACTTCTTGGTGAGCCAATTTTGTGTAAATTTCTTCAAATTCCCATTTGTACCAAAATGGGACGATTTTCTTCCCAAAGTTTCAAAACTATAGTTAGGACTATATACTGGTTAGAATCCATTCTAAAGGGGTTCAAAGCTATATTTAGACTATTATACTAATATATTTAACTTTGGTTACTTCTTGGTGAGCCAATTTTGTTTAAATTTCTTCAAATTCCCATTTGTACCAAAACAATACGATTTTCTTCCCAAAGTTTCAAAACTATAGTTAGGACTATATATTGGTTAGAATCCATTCTAAAGGGCTTCAAAGCTATATTTAGACTATTATACTAATATATTGTACTTTGGTTACTCCTTGGTCACCAATTTTGTCTACATTTCTTCAAATTCCCTTTTGTACCAAAACGAGACGATTTTCTTCCCAAAGTTTTAAAACTATAGTTACGACTATATATTGGGTAGAATTCATGCTTAAGGGCTTCAAAGCTATATTTAGACTATTATACTAATATATTGAACTTTGGTTACTGCTTGGTGAGCCAATTTTGTGTAAATTTCTTCAAATTCCCATTTGTACCAAAACAATACGATTTTCTTCCCAAAGTTTCAAAACTATAGTTAGGACTATATATTGGTTAGAATCCATTCTAAAGGGTTTCAAAGCTATATTTAGACTATTATACTAATATATTGAACTTTTGTTACTCCTTGGTCACCAATTTTGTGTAAATTTCTTCAAATTCCCATTTGTACCAAAAAAATATGATTTTCTTCCCAAAGTTTCAAAACTATAGTTAGGACTATATATTGGTTAGAATCCATTCTAACGGCGTTCAAAGCTATATTTAGACTATTATACTAATATATTTAACTTTGGTTACTTCTTGGTGAGCCAATTTTGTGTAAATTTCTTCAAATTCCCATTTGTACCAAAATGGGACGATTTTCTTCCCAAAGTTTCAAAACTATAGTTACGACTATATATTGGGTAGAATTCATTCTAAAGGGGTTCAAAGCTTTATTTAGACTATTATACTAATATATTGAACTTTGGTTACTCCTTAGTCACCAATTATGTCTACATTTCTTCTTATTCCCATTTGTACCAAAACGGGACAATTTTCTTCCCAAAGTTTCAAAAATATAGTTAGGACTATATATTAGGTAGAATCCATGCTTAAGGGCTTAAAAGCTATATTTAGACTATTATACTAATATATTGAACTTTGGCTACTTCTTGGTGAGCCAATTTTGTGTAAATTTCTTCAAATTCCCATTTGTACCAAAACAATACGATTTTCTTCCCAAAGTTTCAAAACTATAGTTAGGACTATATATTGGTTAGAATCCATTCTAAAGGGTTTCAAAGCTATATTTAGACTATTATACTAATATATTGAACTTTTGTTACTCCTTGGTCACCAATTTTGTGTAAATTTCTTCAAATTCCCATTTGTACCAAAAAAATATGATTTTCTTCCCAAAGTTTCAAAACTATAGTTAGGACTATATATTGGTTAGAATCCATTCTAACGGGGTTCAAAGCTATATTTAGACTATTATACTAATATATTTAACTTTGGTTACTTCTTGGTGAGCCAATTTTGTGTAAATTTCTTCAAATTCCCATTTGTACCAAAATGGGACGATTTTCTTCCCAAAGTTTCAAAACTATAGTTACGACTATATATTGGGTAGAATTCATTCTAAAGGGGTTCAAAGCTTTATTTAGACTATTATACTAATATATTGAACTTTGGTTACTCCTTAGTCACCAATTATGTCTACATTTCTTCTTATTCCCATTTGTACCAAAACGGGACAATTTTCTTCCCAAAGTTTCAAAACTATAGTTACGACTATATATTGGGTAGAATTCATTCTAAAGGGGTTCAAAGCTTTATTTAGACTATTATACTAATATATTGAACTTTGGTTACTCCTTAGTCACCAATTATGTCTACATTTCTTCTTATTCCCATTTGTACCAAAACGGGACAATTTTCTTCCCAAAGTTTCAAAAATATAGTTAGGACTATATATTAGGTAGAATCCATGCTTAAGGGCTTCAAAGCTATATTTAGACGATTATACTAATATATTGAACTTTGGCTACTTCTTGGTGAGCCAATTTTGTGTAAATTTCTTCAAATTCCCATTTGTACCAAAACAGGACGATTTTCTTCCCAAAGTTTCAAAACTATAGTTAGGACTATATATTGGTTAGAATCCATTCTAAAGGGGTTCAAAGCTATATTTAGACTATTATACTAATATATTTAACTTTGGTTACTTCTTGGCGAGCCAATTTTGTGTAAAATTCTTCAAATTCCAATTTGTACCCAAATGGGACGATTTTCTTCCCAAAGTTTCAAAACTATAGTTAGGACTATATACTGGTTAGAATCCATTCTAAAGGGCTTTAAAGCTATATTTAGACTATTATACTAATATATTGTACTTTGGTTACTCCTTGGTCACACATTTTGTCTACATTTCTTCAAATTCCCTTTTGTACCAAAACGAGACGATTTTCTTCCCAAAGTTTAAAACTATAGTTACGACTATATATTGGGTAGAATTCATGCTTAAGGGCTTCAAAGCTATATTTAGACTATTATACTAATATATTGAACTTTGGTTACTGCTTGGTGAGCCAATTTTGTGTAAATTTCTTCAAATTCCCATTTGTACCAAAACAATACGATTTTCTTCCCAAAGTTTCAAAACTATAGTTAGGACTATATATTGGTTAGAATCCATTCTAAAGGGTTTCAAAGCTATATTTAGACTATTATACTAATATATTGAACTTTTGTTACTCCTTGGTCACCAATTTTGTGTAAATTTCTTCAAATTCCCATTTGTACCAAAAAAATATGATTTTCTTCCCAAAGTTTCAAAACTATAGTTAGGACTATATATTGGTTAGAATCCATTCTAACGGGGTTCAAAGCTATATTTAGACTATTATACTAATATATTGAACTTTGGTTACTCCTTGGTCACCAATTTTGTCTACATTCTTCAAATTCCCTTTTGTACCAAAACGAGACGATTTTCTTCCCAAAGATTCAAAACTATAGTTAGGACTATATATTGGTTAGAATCCATTCTAAAGGGGTTCAAAGCTATATTTAGACTATTATACTAATATATTTAACTTTGGTTACTTCTTGGTGAGCCAATTTTGTTTAAATTTCTTCAAATTCCCATTTGTACCAAAACAATACGATTTTCTTCCCAAAGTTTCAAAACTATAGTTAGGACTATATATTGGTTAGAATCCATTCTAAAGGGCTTCAAAGCTATATTTAGACTATTATACTAATATATTGTACTTTGGTTACTCCTTGGTCACCAATTTTGTCTACATTTCTTCAAATTCCCTTTTGTACCAAAACGAGACGATTTTCTTCCCAAAGTTTTAAAAATATAGTTACGACTATATATTGGGTAGAATTCATGCTTAAGGGCTTCAAAGCTATATTTTGACTATTATACTAATATATTGAACTTTGGTTACTGCTTGGTGAGCCAATTTTGTGTAAATTTCTTCAAATTCCCATTTGTACCAAAACAATACGATTTTCTTCCCAAAGTTTCAAAACTATAGTTAGGACTATATATTGGTTAGAATCCATTCTAAAGGGCTTCAAAGCTATATTTAGACTATTATACTAATATATTTAACTTTGGTTACTTCTTGGTGAGCCAATTTTTTGTAAATTTCTTCAAATTCCCATTTGTACCAAAATGGGACGATTTTCTTCCCAAAGTTTCAAAACTATAGTTACGACTATATATTGGGTAGAATTCATTCTAAAGGGGTTCAAAGCTTTATTTAGACTATTATACTAATATATTGAACTTTGGTTACTCCTTAGTCACCAATTATGTCTACATTTCTTCTTATTCCCATTTGTACCAAAACGGGACAATTTTCTTCCCAAAGTTTCAAAACTATAGTTACGACTATATATTGGGTAGAATTCATTCTAAAGGGGTTCAAAGCTTTATTTAGACTATTATACTAATATATTGAACTTTGGTTACTCCTTAGTCACCAATTATGTCTACATTTCTTCTTATTCCCATTTGTACCAAAACGGGACAATTTTCTTCCCAATGTTTCAAAAATATAGTTAGGACTATATATTAGGTAGAATCCATGCTTAAGGGCTTCAAAGCTATATTTAGACTATTATACAAATATATTGAACTTTGGCTACTTCTTGGTGAGCCAATTTTGTGTAAATTTCTTCAAATTCCCATTTGTACCAAAACAGGACGATTTTCTTCCCAAAGTTTCAAAACTATAGTTAGGACTATATATTGGTTAGAATCCATTCTAAAGGGGTTCAAAGCTATATTTAGACTATTATACTAATATATTTAACTTTGGTTACTTCTTGGTGAGCCAATTTTGTGTAAATTTCTTCAAATTCCCATTTGTACCAAAACAGGACGATTTTCTTCCCAAAGTTTCAAAACTATAGTTAGGACTATATATTGGTTAGAATCCATTCTAAAGGGGTTCAAAGCTATATTTAGACTATTATACTAATATATTTAACTTTGGTTACTTCTTGGTGAGCCAATTTTGTTTAAATTTCTTCAAATTCCCATTTGTACCAAAACAATACGATTTTCTTCCCAAAGTTTCAAAACTATAGTTAGGACTATATATTGGTTAGAATCCATTCTAAAGGGCTTCAAAGCTATATTTAGACTATTATACTAATATATTGTACTTTGGTTACTCCTTGGTCACCAATTTTGTCTACATTTCTTCAAATTCCATTTTGTACCAAAACGAGACGATTTTCTTCCCAAAGTTTTAAAACTATAGTTACGACTATATATTGGGTAGAATTCATGCTTAAGGGCTTCAAAGCTATATTTAGACTATTATACTAATATATTGAACTTTGGTTACTGCTTGGTGAGCCAATTTTGTGTAAATTTCTTCAAATTCCCATTTGTACCAAAACAATACGATTTTCTTCCCAAAGTTTCAAAACTATAGTTAGGACTATATATTGGTTAGAATCCATTCTAAAGGGTTTCAAAGCTATATTTAGACTATTATACTAATATATTGAACTTTTGTTACTCCTTGGTCACCAATTTTGTGTAAATTTCTTCAAATTCCCATTTGTACCAAAAAAATATGATTTTCTTCCCAAAGTTTCAAAACTATAGTTAGGACTATATATTGGTTAGAATCCATTCTAACGGGGTTCAAAGCTATATTTAGACTATTATACTAATATATTGAACTTTGGTTACTCCTTGGTCACCAATTTTGTCTACATTCTTCAAATTCCCTTTTGTACCAAAACGAGACGATTTTCTTCCCAAAGATTCAAAACTATAGTTAGGACTATATATTGGTTAGAATCCATTCTAAAGGGGTTCAAAGCTATATTTAGACTATTATACTAATATATTTAACTTTGGTTACTTCTTGGTGAGCCAATTTTGTTTAAATTTCTTCAAATTCCCATTTGTACCAAAACGGGACGATTTTCTTCCCAAAGTTTCAAAACTATAGTTACGACTATATATTGGTTAGAATCCATTCTAAAGGGCTTCAAAGCTATATTTAGACTATTATACTAATATATTTAACTTTGGTTACTTCTTGGTGAGCCAATTTTTTGTAAATTTCTTCAAATTCCCATTTGTACCAAAATGGGACGATTTTCTTCCCAAAGTTTCAAAACTATAGTTACGACTATATATTGGGTAGAATTCATTCTAAAGGGGTTCAAAGCTTTATTTAGACTATTATACTAATATATTGAACTTTGGTTACTCCTTAGTCACCAATTATGTCTACATTTCTTCTTATTCCCATTTGTACCAAAACGGGACAATTTTCTTCCCAAAGTTTCAAAACTATAGTTACGACTATATATTGGGTAGAATTCATTCTAAAGGGGTTCAAAGCTTTATTTAGACTATTATACTAATATATTGAACTTTGGTTACTCCTTAGTCACCAATTATGTCTACATTTCTTCTTATTCCCATTTGTACCAAAACGGGACAATTTTCTTCCCAATGTTTCAAAAATATAGTTAGGACTATATATTAGGTAGAATCCATGCTTAAGGGCTTCAAAGCTATATTTAGACTATTATACTAATATATTGAACTTTGGCTACTTCTTGGTGAGCCAATTTTGTGTAAATTTCTTCAAATTCCCATTTGTACCAAAACAGGACGATTTTCTTCCCAAAGTTTCAAAACTATAGTTAGGACTATATATTGGTTAGAATCCATTCTAAAGGGGTTCAAAGCTATATTTAGACTATTATACTAATATATTTAACTTTGGTTACTTCTTGGTGAGCCAATTTTGTGTAAATTTCTTCAAATTCCCATTTGTACCAAAACAGGACGATTTTCTTCCCAAAGTTTCAAAACTATAGTTAGGACTATATATTGGTTAGAATCCATTCTAAAGGGGTTCAAAGCTATATTTAGACTATTATACTAATATATTTAACTTTGGTTACTTCTTGGTGAGCCAATTTTGTTTAAATTTCTTCAAATTCCCATTTGTACCAAAACAATACGATTTTCTTCCCAAAGTTTCAAAACTATAGTTAGGACTATATATTGGTTAGAATCCATTCTAAAGGGGTTCAAAGCTATATTTAGACTATTATACTAATATATTTAACTTTGGTTACTTCTTGGTGAGCCAATTTTGTGTAAATTTCTTCAAATTCCCATTTGTACCAAAACGGGACGATTTTCTTCCCAAAGTTTCAAAACTATAGTTACGACTATATATTGGTTAGAATCCATTCTAAAGGGCTTCAAAGCTATATTTAGACTATTATACTAATATATTTAACTTTGGTTACTTCTTGGTGAGCCAATTTTTTGTAAATTTCTTCAAATTCCCATTTGTACCAAAATGGGACGATTTTCTTCCCAAAGTTTCAAAACTATAGTTACGACTATATATTGGGTAGAATTCATTCTAAAGGGGTTCAAAGCTTTATTTAGACTATTATACTAATATATTTAACTTTGGTTACTTCTTGGTGAGCCAATTTTGTTTAAATTTCTTCAAATTCCCATTTGTACCAAAATGGGACGATTTTCTTCCCAAAGTTTCAAAACTATAGTTACGACTATATATTGGGTAGAATTCATTCTAAAGGGGTTCAAAGCTTTATTTAGACTATTATACTAATATATTGAACTTTGGTTACTCCTTAGTCACCAATTATGTCTACATTTCTTCTTATTCCCATTTGTACCAAAACGGGACAATTTTCTTCCCAAAGTTTCAAAACTATAGTTACGACTATATATTGGGTAGAATTCATTCTAAAGGGGTTCAAAGCTTTATTTAGACTATTATACTAATATATTGAACTTTGGTTACTCCTTAGTCACCAATTATGTCTACATTTCTTCTTATTCCCATTTGTACCAAAACGGGACAATTTTCTTCCCAATGTTTCAAAAATATAGTTAGGACTATATATTAGGTAGAATCCATGCTTAAGGGCTTCAAAGCTATATTTAGACTATTATACTAATATATTGAACTTTGGCTACTTCTTGGTGAGCCAATTTTGTGTAAATTTCTTCAAATTCCCATTTGTACCAAAACAGGACGATTTTCTTCCCAAAGTTTCAAAACTATAGTTAGGACTATATATTGGTTAGAATCCATTCTAAAGGGGTTCAAAGCTATATTTAGACTATTATACTAATATATTTAACTTTGGTTACTTCTTGGTGAGCCAATTTTGTGTAAATTTCTTCAAATTCCCATTTGTACCAAAACAGGACGATTTTCTTCCCAAAGTTTCAAAACTATAGTTAGGACTATATATTGGTTAGAATCCATTCTAAAGGGGTTCAAAGCTATAATTAGACTATTATACTAATATATTTAACTTTGGTTACTTCTTGGTGAGCCAATTTTGTTTAAATTTCTTCAAATTCCCATTTGTACCAAAACAATACGATTTTCTTCCCAAAGTTTCAAAACTATAGTTAGGACTATATATTAGGTAGAATCCATGCTTAAGGGCTTCAAAGCTATATTTAGACTATTATACTAATATATTGAACTTTGGCTACTTCTTGGTGAGCCAATTTTGTGTAAATTTCTTCAAATTCCCATTTGTACCAAAACAGGACGATTTTCTTCCCAAAGTTTCAAAACTATAGTTAGGACTATATATTGGTTAGAATCCATTCTAAAGGGGTTCAAAGCTATATTTAGACTATTATACTAATATATTTAACTTTGGTTACTTCTTGGTGAGCCAATTTTGTGTAAATTTCTTCAAATTCCCATTTGTACCAAAACAGGACGATTTTCTTCCCAAAGTTTCAAAACTATAGTTAGGACTATATATTGGTTAGAATCCATTCTAAAGGGGTTCAAAGCTATATTTAGACTATTATACTAATATATTTAACTTTGGTTACTTCTTGGTGAGCCAATTTTGTTTAAATTTCTTCAAATTCCCATTTGTACCAAAACAATACGATTTTCTTCCCAAAGTTTCAAAACTATAGTTAGGACTATATATTGGTTAGAATCCATTCTAAAGGGCTTCAAAGCTATATTTAGACTATTATACTAATATATTGTACTTTGGTTACTCCTTGGTCACCAATTTTGTCTACATTTCTTCAAATTCCATTTTGTACCAAAACGAGACGATTTTCTTCCCAAAGTTTTAAAACTATAGTTACGACTATATATTGGGTAGAATTCATGCTTAAGGGCTTCAAAGCTATATTTAGACTATTATACTAATATATTGAACTTTGGTTACTGCTTGGTGAGCCAATTTTGTGTAAATTTCTTCAAATTCCCATTTGTACCAAAACAATACGATTTTCTTCCCAAAGTTTCAAAACTATAGTTAGGACTATATATTGGTTAGAATCCATTCTAAAGGGTTTCAAAGCTATATTTAGACTATTATACTAATATATTGAACTTTTGTTACTCCTTGGTCACCAATTTTGTGTAAATTTCTTCAAATTCCCATTTGTACCAAAAAAATATGATTTTCTTCCCAAAGTTTCAAAACTATAGTTAGGACTATATATTGGTTAGAATCCATTCTAAAGGGGTTCAAAGCTATATTTAGACTATTATACTAATATATTTAACTTTGGTTACTTCTTGGTGAGCCAATTTTGTTTAAATTTCTTCAAATTCCCATTTGTACCAAAACAATACGATTTTCTTCCCAAAGTTTCAAAACTATAGTTAGGACTATATATTGGTTAGAATCCATTCTAAAGGGGTTCAAAGCTATATTTAGACTATTATACTAATATATTTAACTTTGGTTACTTCTTGGTGAGCCAATTTTGTGTAAATTTCTTCAAATTCCCATTTGTACCAAAACGGGACGATTTTCTTCCCAAAGTTTCAAAACTATAGTTACGACTATATATTGGTTAGAATCCATTCTAAAGGGCTTCAAAGCTATATTTAGACTATTATACTAATATATTTAACTTTGGTTACTTCTTGGTGAGCCAATTTTTTGTAAATTTCTTCAAATTCCCATTTGTACCAAAATGGGACGATTTTCTTCCCAAAGTTTCAAAACTATAGTTACGACTATATATTGGGTAGATTCATTCTAAAGGGGTTCAAAGATTTATTTAGACTATTATACTAATATATTGAACTTTGGTTACTCCTTAGTCACCAATTATGTCTACATTTCTTCTTATTCCCATTTGTACCAAAACAGGACGATTTTCTTCCCAAAGTTTCAAAACTATAGTTAGGACTATATATTGGTTAGAATCCATTCTAAAGGGGTTCAAAGCTATATTTAGACTATTATACTAATATATTTAACTTTGGTTACTTCTTGGTGAGCCAATTTTGTGTAAATTTCTTCAAATTCCCATTTGTACCAAAACAGGACGATTTTCTTCCCAAAGTTTCAAAACTATAGTTAGGACTATATATTGGTTAGAATCCATTCTAAAGGGGTTCAAAGCTATATTTAGACTATTATACTAATATATTTAACTTTGGTTACTTCTTGGTGAGCCAATTTTGTTTAAATTTCTTCAAATTCCCATTTGTACCAAAACAATACGATTTTCTTCCCAAAGTTTCAAAACTATAGTTAGGACTATATATTGGTTAGAATCCATTCTAAAGGGCTTCAAAGCTATATTTAGACTATTATACTAATATATTGTACTTTGGTTACTCCTTGGTCACCAATTTTGTCTACATTTCTTCAAATTCCATTTTGTACCAAAACGAGACGATTTTCTTCCCAAAGTTTTAAAACTATAGTTACGACTATATATTGGGTAGAATTCATGCTTAAGGGCTTCAAAGCTATATTTAGACTATTATACTAATATATTGAACTTTGGTTACTGCTTGGTGAGCCAATTTTGTGTAAATTTCTTCACATTCCCATTTGTACCAAAACAATACGATTTTCTTCCCAAAGTTTCAAAACTATAGTTAGGACTATATATTGGTTAGAATCCATTCTAAAGGGTTTCAAAGCTATATTTAGACTATTATACTAATATATTGAACTTTTGTTACTCCTTGGTCACCAATTTTGTGTAAATTTCTTCAAATTCCCATTTGTACCAAAAAAATATGATTTTCTTCCCAAAGTTTCAAAACTATAGTTACGACTATATATTGGGTAGAATTCATTCTAAAGGGGTTCAAAGCTTTATTTAGACTATTATACTAATATATTGAACTTTGGTTACTCCTTAGTCACCAATTATGTCTACATTTCTTCTTATTCCCATTTGTACCAAAACGGGACAATTTTCTTCCCAAAGTTTCAAAACTATAGTTACGACTATATATTGGGTAGAATTCATTCTAAAGGGGTTCAAAGCTTTATTTAGACTATTATACTAATATATTGAACTTTGGTTACTCCTTAGTCACCAATTATGTCTACATTTCTTCTTATTCCCATTTGTACCAAAACGGGACAATTTTCTTCCCAATGTTTCAAAAATATAGTTAGGACTATATATTAGGTAGAATCCATGCTTAAGGGCTTCAAAGCTATATTTAGACTATTATACTAATATATTGAACTTTGGCTACTTCTTGGTGAGCCAATTTTGTGTAAATTTCTTCAAATTCCCATTTGTACCAAAACAGGACGATTTTCTTCCCAAAGTTTCAAAACTATAGTTAGGACTATATATTGGTTAGAATCCATTCTAAAGGGGTTCAAAGCTATATTTAGACTATTATACTAATATATTTAACTTTGGTTACTTCTTGGTGAGCCAATTTTGTGTAAATTTCTTCAAATTCCCATTTGTACCAAAACAGGACGATTTTCTTCCCAAAGTTTCAAAACTATAGTTAGGACTATATATTGGTTAGAATCCATTCTAAAGGGGTTCAAAGCTATAATTAGACTATTATACTAATATATTTAACTTTGGTTACTTCTTGGTGAGCCAATTTTGTTTAAATTTCTTCAAATTCCCATTTGTACCAAAACAATACGATTTTCTTCCCAAAGTTTCAAAACTATAGTTAGGACTATATATTAGGTAGAATCCATGCTTAAGGGCTTCAAAGCTATATTTAGACTATTATACTAATATATTGAACTTTGGCTACTTCTTGGTGAGCCAATTTTGTGTAAATTTCTTCAAATTCCCATTTGTACCAAAACAGGACGATTTTCTTCCCAAAGTTTCAAAACTATAGTTAGGACTATATATTGGTTAGAATCCATTCTAAAGGGGTTCAAAGCTATATTTAGACTATTATACTAATATATTTAACTTTGGTTACTTCTTGGTGAGCCAATTTTGTGTAAATTTCTTCAAATTCCCATTTGTACCAAAACAGGACGATTTTCTTCCCAAAGTTTCAAAACTATAGTTAGGACTATATATTGGTTAGAATCCATTCTAAAGGGGTTCAAAGCTATATTTAGACTATTATACTAATATATTTAACTTTGGTTACTTCTTGGTGAGCCAATTTTGTTTAAATTTCTTCAAATTCCCATTTGTACCAAAACAATACGATTTTCTTCCCAAAGTTTCAAAACTATAGTTAGGACTATATATTGGTTAGAATCCATTCTAAAGGGCTTCAAAGCTATATTTAGACTATTATACTAATATATTGTACTTTGGTTACTCCTTGGTCACCAATTTTGTCTACATTTCTTCAAATTCCATTTTGTACCAAAACGAGACGATTTTCTTCCCAAAGTTTTAAAACTATAGTTACGACTATATATTGGGTAGAATTCATGCTTAAGGGCTTCAAAGCTATATTTAGACTATTATACTAATATATTGAACTTTGGTTACTGCTTGGTGAGCCAATTTTGTGTAAATTTCTTCAAATTCCCATTTGTACCAAAACAATACGATTTTCTTCCCAAAGTTTCAAAACTATAGTTAGGACTATATATTGGTTAGAATCCATTCTAAAGGGTTTCAAAGCTATATTTAGACTATTATACTAATATATTGAACTTTTGTTACTCCTTGGTCACCAATTTTGTGTAAATTTCTTCAAATTCCCATTTGTACCAAAAAAATATGATTTTCTTCCCAAAGTTTCAAAACTATAGTTAGGACTATATATTGGTTAGAATCCATTCTAAAGGGGTTCAAAGCTATATTTAGACTATTATACTAATATATTTAACTTTGGTTACTTCTTGGTGAGCCAATTTTGTTTAAATTTCTTCAAATTCCCATTTGTACCAAAACAATACGATTTTCTTCCCAAAGTTTCAAAACTATAGTTAGGACTATATATTGGTTAGAATCCATTCTAAAGGGGTTCAAAGCTATATTTAGACTATTATACTAATATATTTAACTTTGGTTACTTCTTGGTGAGCCAATTTTGTGTAAATTTCTTCAAATTCCCATTTGTACCAAAACGGGACGATTTTCTTCCCAAAGTTTCAAAACTATAGTTACGACTATATATTGGTTAGAATCCATTCTAAAGGGCTTCAAAGCTATATTTAGACTATTATACTAATATATTTAACTTTGGTTACTTCTTGGTGAGCCAATTTTTTGTAAATTTCTTCAAATTCCCATTTGTACCAAAATGGGACGATTTTCTTCCCAAAGTTTCAAAACTATAGTTACGACTATATATTGGGTAGATTCATTCTAAAGGGGTTCAAAGATTTATTTAGACTATTATACTAATATATTGAACTTTGGTTACTCCTTAGTCACCAATTATGTCTACATTTCTTCTTATTCCCATTTGTACCAAAACAGGACGATTTTCTTCCCAAAGTTTCAAAACTATAGTTAGGACTATATATTGGTTAGAATCCATTCTAAAGGGGTTCAAAGCTATATTTAGACTATTATACTAATATATTTAACTTTGGTTACTTCTTGGTGAGCCAATTTTGTGTAAATTTCTTCAAATTCCCATTTGTACCAAAACAGGACGATTTTCTTCCCAAAGTTTCAAAACTATAGTTAGGACTATATATTGGTTAGAATCCATTCTAAAGGGGTTCAAAGCTATATTTAGACTATTATACTAATATATTTAACTTTGGTTACTTCTTGGTGAGCCAATTTTGTTTAAATTTCTTCAAATTCCCATTTGTACCAAAACAATACGATTTTCTTCCCAAAGTTTCAAAACTATAGTTAGGACTATATATTGGTTAGAATCCATTCTAAAGGGCTTCAAAGCTATATTTAGACTATTATACTAATATATTGTACTTTGGTTACTCCTTGGTCACCAATTTTGTCTACATTTCTTCAAATTCCATTTTGTACCAAAACGAGACGATTTTCTTCCCAAAGTTTTAAAACTATAGTTACGACTATATATTGGGTAGAATTCATGCTTAAGGGCTTCAAAGCTATATTTAGACTATTATACTAATATATTGAACTTTGGTTACTGCTTGGTGAGCCAATTTTGTGTAAATTTCTTCACATTCCCATTTGTACCAAAACAATACGATTTTCTTCCCAAAGTTTCAAAACTATAGTTAGGACTATATATTGGTTAGAATCCATTCTAAAGGGTTTCAAAGCTATATTTAGACTATTATACTAATATATTGAACTTTTGTTACTCCTTGGTCACCAATTTTGTGTAAATTTCTTCAAATTCCCATTTGTACCAAAAAAATATGATTTTCTTCCCAAAGTTTCAAAACTATAGTTAGGACTATATATTGGTTAGAATCCATTCTAACGGGGTTCAAAGCTATATTTAGACTATTATACTAATATATTGAACTTTGGTTACTGCTTGGTGAGCCAATTTTGTGTAAATTTCTTCAAATTCCCATTTGTACCAAAATAGGACGATTTTCTTCCCAAAGTTTCAAAACTATAGTTAGGACTATATATTGGTTAGAATCCATTCTAAAGGGGTTCAAAGCTATATTTAGACTATTATACTAATATATTTAACTTTGGTTACTTCTTGGTGAGCCAATTTTGTGTAAATTTCTTCAAATTCCCATTTGTACCAAAACGGGACGATTTTCTTCCCAAAGTTTCAAAACTATAGTTAGGACTATATATTGGTTAGAATCCATTCTAAAGGGGTTCAAAGCTATATTTAGACTATTATACTAATATATTTAACTTTGGTTACTTCTTGGTGAGCCAATTTTGTTTAAATTTCTTCAAATTCCCATTTGTACCAAAACAACACGATTTTCTTCCCAAAGTTTCAAAACTATAGTTAGGACTATATATTGGTTAGAATCCATTCTAAAGGGCTTCAAAGCTATATTTAGACTATTATACTAATATATTGTACTTTGGTTACTCCTTGGTCACCAATTTTGTCTACATTTCTTCAAATTCCCTTTTGTACCAAAACGAGACGATTTTCTTCCCAAAGTTTTAAAACTATAGTTACGACTATATATTGGGTAGAATTCATGCTTAAGGGCTTCAAAGCTATATTTTGACTATTATACTAATATATTGAACTTTGGTTACTGCTTGGTGAGCCAATTTTGTGTAAATTTCTTCAAATTCCCATTTGTACCAAAACAATACGATTTTCTTCCCAAAGTTTCAAAACTATAGTTAGGACTAATATTGGTTAGAATCCATTCTAAAGGGTTTCAAAGCTATATTTAGACTATTATACTAATATATTGAACTTTTGTTACTCCTTGGTCACCAATTTTGTGTAAATTTCTTCAAATTCCCATTTGTACCAAAAAAATATGATTTTCTTCCCAAAGTTTCAAAACTATAGTTAGGACTATATATTGGTTAGAATCCATTCTAACGGGGTTCAAAGCTATATTTAGACTATTATACTAATATATTGAACTTTGGTTACTGCTTGGTGAGCCAATTTTGTGTAAATTTCTTCAAATTCCCATTTGTACCAAAATAGGACGATTTTCTTCCCAAAGTTTCAAAACTATAGTTAGGACTATATATTGGTTAGAATCCATTCTAAAGGGGTTCAAAGCTATATTTAGACTATTATACTAATATATTTAACTTTGGTTACTTCTTGGTGAGCCAATTTTGTGTAAATTTCTTCAAATTCCCATTTGTACCAAAACGGGACGATTTTCTTCCCAAAGTTTCAAAACTATAGTTAGGACTATATATTGGTTAGAATCCATTCTAAAGGGGTTCAAAGCTATATTTAGACTATTATACTAATATATTTAACTTTGGTTACTTCTTGGTGAGCCAATTTTGTTTAAATTTCTTCAAATTCCCATTTGTACCAAAACAACACGATTTTCTTCCCAAAGTTTTAAAACTATAGTTACGACTATATATTGGGTAGAATTCATGCTTAAGGGCTTCAAAGCTATATTTAGACTATTATACTAATATATTGAACTTTGGTTACTGCTTGGTGAGCCAATTTTGTGTAAATTTCTTCACATTCCCATTTGTACCAAAACAATACGATTTTCTTCCCAAAGTTTCAAAACTATAGTTAGGACTATATATTGGTTAGAATCCATTCTAAAGGGTTTCAAAGCTATATTTAGACTATTATACTAATATATTGAACTTTTGTTACTCCTTGGTCACCAATTTTGTGTAAATTTCTTCAAATTCCCATTTGTACCAAAAAAATATGATTTTCTTCCCAAAGTTTCAAAACTATAGTTAGGACTATATATTGGTTAGAATCCATTCTAACGGGGTTCAAAGCTATATTTAGACTATTATACTAATATATTGAACTTTGGTTACTGCTTGGTGAGCCAATTTTGTGTAAATTTCTTCAAATTCCCATTTGTACCAAAATAGGACGATTTTCTTCCCAAAGTTTCAAAACTATAGTTAGGACTATATATTGGTTAGAATCCATTCTAAAGGGGTTCAAAGCTATATTTAGACTATTATACTAATATATTTAACTTTGGTTACTTCTTGGTGAGCCAATTTTGTGTAAATTTCTTCAAATTCCCATTTGTACCAAAACGGGACGATTTTCTTCCCAAAGTTTCAAAACTATAGTTAGGACTATATATTGGTTAGAATCCATTCTAAAGGGGTTCAAAGCTATATTTAGACTATTATACTAATATATTTAACTTTGGTTACTTCTTGGTGAGCCAATTTTGTTTAAATTTCTTCAAATTCCCATTTGTACCAAAACAACACGATTTTCTTCCCAAAGTTTCAAAACTATAGTTAGGACTATATATTGGTTAGAATCCATTCTAAAGGGCTTCAAAGCTATATTTAGACTATTATACTAATATATTGTACTTTGGTTACTCCTTGGTCACCAATTTTGTCTACATTTCTTCAAATTCCCTTTTGTACCAAAACGAGACGATTTTCTTCCCAAAGTTTTAAAACTATAGTTACGACTATATATTGGGTAGAATTCATGCTTAAGGGCTTCAAAGCTATATTTTGACTATTATACTAATATATTGAACTTTGGTTACTGCTTGGTGAGCCAATTTTGTGTAAATTTCTTCAAATTCCCATTTGTACCAAAACAATACGATTTTCTTCCCAAAGTTTCAAAACTATAGTTAGGACTAATATTGGTTAGAATCCATTCTAAAGGGTTTCAAAGCTATATTTAGACTATTATACTAATATATTGAACTTTTGTTACTCCTTGGTCACCAATTTTGTGTAAATTTCTTCAAATTCCCATTTGTACCAAAAAAATATGATTTTCTTCCCAAAGTTTCAAAACTATAGTTAGGACTATATATTGGTTAGAATCCATTCTAACGGGGTTCAAAGCTATATTTAGACTATTATACTAATATATTGAACTTTGGTTACTGCTTGGTGAGCCAATTTTGTGTAAATTTCTTCAAATTCCCATTTGTACCAAAATAGGACGATTTTCTTCCCAAAGTTTCAAAACTATAGTTAGGACTATATATTGGTTAGAATCCATTCTAAAGGGGTTCAAAGCTATATTTAGACTATTATACTAATATATTTAACTTTGGTTACTTCTTGGTGAGCCAATTTTGTGTAAATTTCTTCAAATTCCCATTTGTACCAAAACAGGACGATTTTCTTCCCAAAGTTTCAAAACTATAGTTAGGACTATATATTGGTTAGAATCCATTCTAAAGGGGTTCAAAGCTATATTTAGACTATTATACTAATATATTTAACTTTGGTTACTTCTTGGTGAGCCAATTTTGTTTAAATTTCTTCAAATTCCCATTTGTACCAAAACAACACGATTTTCTTCCCAAAGTTTCAAAACTATAGTTAGGACTATATATTGGTTAGAATCCATTCTAAAGGGCTTCAAAGCTATATTTAGACTATTATACTAATATATTGTACTTTGGTTACTCCTTGGTCACCAATTTTGTCTACATTTCTTCAAATTCCCTTTTGTACCAAAACGAGACGATTTTCTTCCCAAAGTTTTAAAACTATAGTTACGACTATATATTGGCTAGAATTCATGCTTAAGGGCTTCAAAGCTATATTTTGACTATTATACTAATATATTGAACTTTGGTTACTGCTTGGTGAGCCAATTTTGTGTAAATTTCTTCAAATTCCCATTTGTACCAAAACAATACGATTTTCTTCCCAAAGTTTCAAAACTATAGTTAGGACTAATATTGGTTAGAATCCATTCTAAAGGGGTTCAAAGCTATATTTAGACTATTATACTAATATATTGTACTTTGGTTACTCCTTGGTCACCAATTTTGTCTACATTTCTTCAAATTCCCTTTTGTACCAAAACGAGACGATTTTCTTCCCAAAGTTTTAAAACTATAGTTACGACTATATATTGGGTAGAATTCATGCTTAAGGTCTTCAAAGCTATATTTAGACTATTATACTAATATATTGAACTTTGGTTACTGCTTGGTGAGCCAATTTTGTGTAAATTTCTTCAAATTCCCATTTGTACCAAAACAGGACGATTTTCTTCCCAAAGTTTCAAAACTATAGTTAGGACTATATATTGGTTAGAATCCATTCTAAAGGGGTTCAAAGCTATATTTAGACTATTATACTAATATATTTAACTTTGGTTACTTCTTGGTGAGCCAATTTTGTGTAAATTTCTTCAAATTCCCATTTGTACCAAAATGGGACGATTTTCTTCCCAAAGTTTCAAAACTATAGTTAGGACTATATACTGGTTAGAATCCATTCTAAAGGGGTTCAAAGCTATATTTAGACTATTATACTAATATATTTAACTTTGGTTACTTCTTGGTGAGCCAATTTTGTTTAAATTTCTTCAAATTTCCATTTGTACCAAAACAATACGATTTTCTTCCCAAAGTTTCAAAACTATAGTTAGGACTATATATTGGTTAGAATCCATTCTAAAGGGCTTCAAAGCTATATTTAGACTATTATACTAATATATTGTACTTTGGTTACTCCTTGGTCACCAATTTTGTCTACATTTCTTCAAATTCCCTTTTGTACCAAAACGAGACGATTTTCTTCCCAAAGTTTTAAAACTATAGTTACGACTATATATTGGGTAGAATTCATGCTTAAGGGCTTCAAAGCTATGTTTAGACTATTATACTAATATATTGAACTTTGGTTACTGCTTGGTGAGCCAATTTTGTGTAAATTTCTTCAAATTCCCATTTGTACCAAAACAATACGATTTTCTTCCCAAAGTTTCAAAACTATAGTTAGGACTATATATTGGGTAGAATTCATTCTAAAGGGGTTCAAAGCTTTATTTAGACTATTATACTAATATATTGAACTTTGGTTACTCCTTAGTCACCAATTATGTCTACATTTCTTCTTATTCCCATTTGTACCAAAACGGGACAATTTTCTTCCCAAAGTTTCAAAAATATAGTTAGGACTATATATTAGGTAGAATCCATGCTTAAGGGCTTCAAAGCTATATTTAGACTATTATACTAATATATTGAACTTTGGCTACTTCTTGGTGAGCCAATTTTGTGTAAATTTCTTCAAATTCCCATTTGTACCAAAACAGGACGATTTTCTTCCCAAAGTTTCAAAACTATAGTTAGGACTATATATTGGTTAGAATCCATTCTAAAGGGGTTCAAAGCTATATTTAGACTATTATACTAATATATTTAACTTTGGTTACTTCTTGGCGAGCCAATTTTGTGTAAAATTCTTCAAATTTCAATTTGTACCCAAATGGGACGATTTTCTTCCCAAAGTTTCAAAACTATAGTTAGGACTATATACTGGTTAGAATCCATTCTAAAGGGCTTCAAAGCTATATTTAGACTATTATACTAATATATTGTACTTTGGTTACTCCTTGGTCACCAATTTTGTCTACATTTCTTCAAATTCCCTTTTGTACCAAAACAAGACGATTTTCTTCCCAAAGTTTTAAAACTATAGTTACGACTATATATTGGGTGGAATTCATGCTTAAGGGCTTCAAAGCTATATTTAGACTATTATACTAATATATTGAACTTTGGTTACTGCTTGGTGAGCCAATTTTGTGTAAATTTCTTCAAATTCCCATTTGTACCAAAACAATACGATTTTCTTCCCAAAGTTTCAAAACTATAGTTAGGACTATATATTGGTTAGAATCCATTCTAAAGGGCTTCAAAGCTATATTTAGACTATTATACTAATATATTGAACTTTTGTTACTCCTTGGTCACCAATTTTGTCTAGATTTCTTGAAATTCCCATTTGTACCAAAACGAGACGATTTTCTTCCCAAAGTTTCAAAACTATATTTACGACTATATATTGGGTAGAATTCATTCTAAAGGGGTTCAAAGCTTTATTTAGACTATTATACTAATATATTGAACTTTGGTTACTCCTTAGTCACCAATTATGTCTACATTTCTTCATATTCCCATTTGTACCAAAACGTGACAATTTTCTTCCCAAAGTTTCAAAAATATAGTTAGGACTATACATTAGGTAGAATCCATGCTTAAGGGCTTCAAAGCTATATTTAGACTATTATACTAATATATTGAACTTTGGCTACTTCTTGGTGAGCCAATTTTGTGTAAATTTCTTCAAATTCCCATTTGTACCAAAACAGGACGATTTTCTTCCCAATGTTTCAAAACTATTGTTAGGACTATATATTGGTTAGAATCCATTCTAAAGGGGTTCAAAGCTATATTTAGACAATTATACTAATATATTTAACTTTGGTTACTTCTTGGCGAGCCAATTTTGTGTAAAATTCTTCAAATTCCAATTTGTACCAAAACGGGACGATTTTCTTCCCAAAGTTTCAAAACTATAGTTAGGACTATATATTGGGTAGAATCCATTCTAAAGGGCTTCAAAGCTATATTTAGACTATTATACTAATATATTGTACTTTGGTTACTCCTTGGTCACCAATTTTGTCTACATTTCTTCAAATTCCCTTTTGTACCAAAACGAGACGATTTTCTTCCCAAAGTTTCAAAACTATAGTTAGGACTATATATTGGGTAGAATCCATTCTAAAGGGCTTCAAAGCTATGTTTAGACTATTATACTAATATATTGAACTTTTGTTACTCCTTGGTCACCAATTTTGTCTACATTTCTTCAAATTCCCATTTGTACCAAAACGAGACGATTTTCTTGCCAAAGTTTCAAAACTATAGTTAGGACTATATATTGGTTAGAATCCATTCTAAAGGTGTTCAAAGCTATATTTAGACTATTATACTAATAAATTTAATTTTGGTTACTTCTTGGTGAGCCAATTTTGTGTAAATTTCTTCAAATTCCCATTTGTACCAAAATGGGACGATTTTCTTCCCAAAGTTTCAAAACTATAGTTAGGACTATATACAGGTTAGAATCCATTCTAAAGGAGTTCAAAGCTATATTTAGACTATTATACTAATATATTTAACTTTGGTTACTTCTTGGTGAGCCAATTTTGTTTAAATTTCTTCAAATTCCCATTTGTACCAAAACAATACGATTTTCTTCCCAAAGTTTCAAAACTATAGTTAGGACTATATATTGGTTAGAATCCATTCTAAAGGGCTTCAAAGCTATATTTAGACTATTATACTAATATATTGTACTTTGGTTACTCCTTGGTCACCAATTTTGTCTACATTTCTTCAAATTCCCTTTTGTACCAAAACGAGACGATTTTCTTCCCAAAGTTTTAAAACTATAGTTACGACTATATATTGGGTAGAATTCATGCTTAAGGGCTTCAAAGCTATATTTAGACTATTATACTAATATATTGAACTTTGGCTACTTCTTGGTGAGCCAATTTTGTGTAAATTTCTTCAAATTCCCATTTGTACCAAAACAGGACGATTTTCTTCCCAAAGTTTCAAAACTATAGTTAGGACTATATACTGGTTAGAATCCATTCTAAAGGGGTTCAAAGCTATATTTAGACTATTATACTAATATATTTAACTTTGGTTACTTCTTGGTGAGCCAATTTTGTGTAAATTTCTTCAAATTCCCATTTGTACCAAAACAATACGATTTTCTTCCCAAAGTTTCAAAACTATAGTTAGGACTATATATTGGTTAGAATCCATTCTAAAGGGCTTCAAAGCTATATTTAGACTATTATACAAATATATTGTACTTTGGTTACTCCTTGGTCACCAATTTTGTCTACATTTCTTCAAATTCCCTTTTGTACCAAAACGAGACGATTTTCTTCCCAAAGTTTTAAAACTATAGTTACGACTATATATTGGGTAGAATTCATGCTTAAGGGCTTCAAAGCTATATTTAGACTATTATACTAATATATTGTACTTTGGTTACTCCTTGGTCACCAATTTTGTGTAAATTTCTTCAAATTCCCATTTGTACCAAAACAGGACGATTTTCTTCCCAATGTTTCAAAACTATTGTTAGGACTATATATTGGTTAGAATCCATTCTAAAGGGGTTCAAAGCTATATTTAGACTATTATACTAATATATTTAACTTTGGTTACTTCTTGGCGAGCCAATTTTGTGTAAAATTCTTCAAATTCCAATTTGTACCAAAACGGGACGATTTTCTTCCCAAAGTTTCAAAACTATAGTTAGGACTATATATTGGGTAGAATCCATTCTAAAGGGCTTCAAAGCTATATTTAGACTATTATACTAATATATTGTACTTTGGTTACTCCTTGGTCACCAATTTTGTCTACATTTCTTCAAATTCCCTTTTGTACCAAAACGAGACGATTTTCTTCCCAAAGTTTCAAAACTATAGTTAGGACTATATATTGGGTAGAATCCATTCTAAAGGGCTTCAAAGCTATGTTTAGACTATTATACTAATATATTGAACTTTTGTTACTCCTTGGTCACCAATTTTGTCTACATTTCTTCAAATTCCCATTTGTACCAAAACGAGACGATTTTCTTGCCAAAGTTTCAAAACTATAGTTAGGACTATATATTGGTTAGAATCCATTCTAAAGGGGTTCAAAGCTATATTTAGACTATTATACTAATAAATTTAATTTTGGTTACTTCTTGGTGAGCCAATTTTGTGTAAATTTCTTCAAATTCCCATTTGTACCAAAATGGGACGATTTTCTTCCCAAAGTTTCAAAACTATAGTTAGGACTATATACTGGTTAGAATCCATTCTAAAGGAGTTCAAAGCTATATTTAGACTATTATACTAATATATTTAACTTTGGTTACTTCTTGGTGAGCCAATTTTGTTTAAATTTCTTCAAATTCCCATTTGTACCAAAACAATACGATTTTCTTCCCAAAGTTTCAAAACTATCGTTAGGACTATATATTGGTTAGAATCCATTCTAAAGGGCTTCAAAGCTATATTTAGACTATTATACTAATATATTGTACTTTGGTTACTCCTTGGTCACCAATTTTGTCTACATTTCTTCAAATTCCCTTTTGTACCAAAACGAGACGATTTTCTTCCCAAAGTTTTAAAACTATAGTTACGACTATATATTGGGTAGAATTCATGCTTAAGGGCTTCAAAGCTATATTTAGACTATTATACTAATATATTGAACTTTGGCTACTTCTTGGTGAGCCAATTTTGTGTAAATTTCTTCAAATTCCCATTTGTACCAAAACAGGACGATTTTCTTCCCAAAGTTTCAAAACTATAGTTAGGACTATATACTGGTTAGAATCCATTCTAAAGGGCTTCAAAGCTATATTTAGACTATTATACTAATATATTGTACTTTGGTTACTCCTTGGTCACCAATTTTGTCTACATTTCTTCAAATTCCCATTTGTACCAAAACGAGACGATTTTCTTCCCAATGTTTTAAAACTATAGTTACGACTATATATTGGGTGGAATTCATGCTTAAGGGCTTCAAAGCTATATTTAGACTATTATACTAATATATTGAACTTTGGTTACTTCTTGGTGAGCCAATTTTGTGTAAATTTCTTCAAATTCCCATTTGTACCAAAACAATATGATTTTCTTCCCAAAGTTTCAAAACTATAGTTAGGACTATATATTGGTTAGAATCCATTCTAAAGGGGTTCAAAGCTATATTTAGACTATTATACTAATATATTTAACTTTGGTTACTTCTTGGTGAGCCAATTTTGTGTAAATTTCTTCAAATTCCCATTTGTACCAAAATGGGACGATTTTCTTCCCAAAGTTTCAAAACTATAGTTAGGACTATATACTGGTTAGAATCCATTCTAAAGGGGTTCAAAGCTATATTTAGACTATTATACTAATATATTTAACTTTGGTTACTTCTTGGTGAGCCAATTTTGTTTAAATTTCTTCAAATTCCCATTTGTACCAAAACAATACGATTTTCTTCCCAAAGTTTCAAAACTATAGTTAGGACTATATATTGGTTAGAATCCATTCTAAAGGGCTTCAAAGCTATATTTAGACTATTATACTAATATATTGTACTTTGGTTACTCCTTGGTCACCAATTTTGTCTACATTTCTTCAAATTCCCATTTGTACCAAAACCAGACGATTTTCTTCCCAAAGTTTCAAAACTATAGTTACGACTATATATTGGGTAGAATTCATGCTTAAGGGCTTCAAAGCTATATTTAGACTATTATACTAATATATTGAACTTTGGTTACTTCTTGGTGAGCCAATTTTGTGTAAATTTCTTCAAATTCCCATTTGTACCAAAATAATATGATTTTCTTCCCAAAGTTTCAAAACTATAGTTAGGACTATATATTGGTTAGAATCCATTCTAAAGGGGTTCAAAGCTATATTTAGACTATTATACTAATATATTTAACTTTGGTTACTTCTTGGTGAGCCAATTTTGTGTAAATTTCTTCAAATTCCCATTTGTACCAAAATGGGACGATTTTCTTCCCAAAGTTTCAAAACTATAGTTAGGACTATATACTGGTTAGAATCCATTCTAAAGGGGTTCAAAGCTATATTTAGACTATTATACTAATATATTTAACTTTGGTTACTTCTTGGTGAGCCAATTTTGTTTAAATTTCTTCAAATTCCCATTTGTACCAAAACAATACGATTTTCTTCCCAAAGTTTCAAAACTATAGTTAGGACTATATATTGGTTAGAATCCATTCTAAAGGGCTTCAAAGCTATATTTAGACTATTATACTAATATATTGTACTTTGGTTACTCCTTGGTCACCAATTTTGTCTACATTTCTTCAAATTCCCTTTTGTACCAAAACGAGACGATTTTCTTCCCAAAGTTTTAAAACTATAGTTACGACTATATATTGGGTGGAATTCATGCTTAAGGGCTTCAAAGCTATATTTTGACTATTATACTAATATATTGAACTTTGGTTACTGCTTGGTGAGCCAATTTTGTGTAAATTTCTTCAAATTCCCATTTGTACCAAAACCATACGATTTTCTTCCCAAAGTTTCAAAACTATAGTTAGGACTATATATTGGTTAGAATCCGTTCTAAAGGGGTTCAAAGCTATATTTAGACTATTATACTAATATATTTAACTTTGGTTACTTCTTGGTGAGCCAATTTTGTGTAAATTTCTTCAAATTCCCATTTGTACCAAAATGGGACGATTTTCTTCCCAAAGTTTCAAAACTATAGTTAGGACTATATACTGGTTAGAATCCATTCTAAAGGGGTTCAAAGCTATATTTAGACTATTATACTAATATATTTAACTTTGGTTACTTCTTGGTGAGCCAATTTTGTGTAAATTTCTTCAAATTCCCATTTGTACCAAAACAATACGATTTTCTTCCCAAAGTTTCAAAACTATAGTTAGGACTATATATTGGTTAGAATCCATTCTAAAGGGCTTCAAAGCTATATTTAGACTATTATACTAATATATTGTACTTTGGTTACTCCTTGGTCACCAATTTTGTCTACATTTCTTCAAATTCCCTTTTGTACCAAAACGAGACGATTTTCTTCCCAAAGTTTTAAAACTATAGTTACGACTATATATTGGGTAGAATTCATGCTTAAGGGCTTCAAAGCTATATTTAGACTATTATACTAATATATTGAACTTTGGTTACTGCTTGGTGAGCCAATTTTGTGTAAATTTCTTCAAATTCCCATTTGTACCAAAACAATATGATTTTCTTCCCAAAGTTTCAAAACTATAGTTAGGACTATATATTGGTTAGAATCCATTCTAAAGGGGTTCAAAGCTATATTTAGACTATTATACTAATATATTTAACTTTGGTTACTTCTTGGTGAGCCAATTTTGTGTAAATTTCTTCAAATTCCCATTTGTACCAAAACAATACGATTTTCTTCCCAAAGTTTCAAAACTATAGTTAGGACTATATATTGGTTAGAATCCATTCTAAAGGGCTTCAAAGCTATATTTAGACTATTATACTAATATATTGTACTTTGGTTACTCCTTGGTCACCAATTTTGTCTACATTTCTTCAAATTCCCTTTTGTACCAAAACGAGACGATTTTCTTCCCAAAGTTTTAAAACTATAGTTACGACTATATATGGGGTAGAATTCATGCTTAAGGGCTTCAAAGCTATATTTAGACTATTATACTAATATATTGAACTTTGATTACTGCTTGGTGAGCCAATTTTGTGTAAATTTCTTCAAATTCCCATTTGTACCAAAACAATACGATTTTCTTCCCAAAGTTTCAAAACTATAGTTAGGACTATATATTGGTTAGAATCCATTCTAAAGGGCTTCAAAGCTATATTTAGACTATTATACTAATATATTGAACTTTTGTTACTCCTTGGTCACCAATTTTGTCTACATTTCTTCAAATTCCCATTTGTACCAAAATGGGACGATTTTCTTCCCAAAGTTTTAAAACTATAGTTACGACTATATATTGGGTAGAATTCATGCTTAAGGGCTTCAAAGCTATATTTAGACTATTATACTAATATATTGAACTTTGGTTACTGCTTGGTGAGCCAATTTTGTGTAAATTTCTTCAAATTCCCATTTGTACCAAAACAATACGATTTTCTTCCCAAAGTTTCAAAACTATAGTTAGGACTATATATTGGTTAGAATCCATTCTAAAGGGCTTCAAAGCTATATTTAGACTATTATACTAATATATTGTACTTTGGTTACTCCTTGGTCACCAATTTTGTCTACATTTCTTCAAATTCCCATTTGTACCAAAACGAGACGATTTTCTTCCCAATGTTTTAAAACTATAGTTACGACTATATATTGGGTGGAATTCATGCTTAAGGGCTTCAAAGCTATATTTAGACTATTATACTAATATATTGAACTTTGGTTACTTCTTGGTGAGCCAATTTTGTGTAAATTTCTTCAAATTCCCATTTGTACCAAAACAATATGATTTTCTTCCCAAAGTTTCAAAACTATAGTTAGGACTATATATTGGTTAGAATCCATTCTAAAGGGGTTCAAAGCTATATTTAGACTATTATACTAATATATTTAACTTTGGTTACTTCTTGGTGAGCCAATTTTGTGTAAATTTCTTCAAATTCCCATTTGTACCAAAATGGGACGATTTTCTTCCCAAAGTTTCAAAACTATAGTTAGGACTATATACTGGTTAGAATCCATTCTAAAGGGGTTCAAAGCTATATTTAGACTATTATACTAATATATTGAACTTTGGTTACTGCTTGGTGAGCCAATTTTGTGTAAATTTCTTCAAATTCCCATTTGTACCAAAACCATACGATTTTCTTCCCAAAGTTTCAAAACTATAGTTAGGACTATATATTGGTTAGAATCCGTTCTAAAGGGGTTCAAAGCTATATTTAGACTATTATACTAATATATTTAACTTTGGTTACTTCTTGGTGAGCCAATTTTGTGTAAATTTCTTCAAATTCCCATTTGTACCAAAATGGGACGATTTTCTTCCCAAAGTTTCAAAACTATAGTTAGGACTATATACTGGTTAGAATCCATTCTAAAGGGGTTCAAAGCTATATTTAGACTATTATACTAATATATTTAACTTTGGTTACTTCTTGGTGAGCCAATTTTGTGTAAATTTCTTCAAATTCCCATTTGTACCAAAACAATATGATTTTCTTCCCAAAGTTTCAAAACTATAGTTAGGACTATATATTGGTTAGAATCCATTCTAAAGGGCTTCAAAGCTATATTTAGACTATTATACTAATATATTGTACTTTGGTTACTCCTTGGTCACCAATTTTGTCTACATTTCTTCAAATTCCCTTTTGTACCAAAACGAGACGATTTTCTTCCCAAAGTTTTAAAACTATAGTTACGACTATATATTGGGTAGAATTCATGCGTAAGGGCTTCAAAGCTATATTTAGACTATTATACTAATATATTGAACTTTGGCTACTTCTTGGTGAGCCAATTGTGTAAATTTCTTCAAATTCCCATTTGTACCAAAACAGGACGATTTTCTTCCCAAAGTTTCAAAACTATAGTTAGGACTATATACTGGTTAGAATCCATTCTAAAGGGCTTCAAAGCTATATTTAGACTATTATACTAATATATTGTACTTTGGTTACTCCTTGGTCACCAATTTTGTCTACATTTCTTCAAATTCCCATTTGTACCAAAACGAGAAGATTTTCTTCCCAATGTTTTAAAACTATAGTTACGACTATATATTGGGTGGAATTCATGCTTAAGGGCTTCAAATCTATATTTAGACTATTATACTAATATATTGAACTTTGGTTACTTCTTGGTGAGCCAATTTTGTGTAAATTTCTTCAAATTCCCATTTGTACCAAAACAATATGATTTTCTTCCCAAAGTTTCAAAACTATAGTTAGGACTATATATTGGTTAGAATCCATTCTAAAGGGGTTCAAAGCTATATTTAGACTATTATACTAATATATTTAACTTTGGTTACTTCTTGGTGAGCCAATTTTGTGTAAATTTCTTCAAATTCCCATTTGTACCAAAATGGGACGATTTTCTTCCCAAAGTTTCAAAACTATAGTTAGGACTATATACTGGTTAGAATCCATTCTAAAGGGGTTCAAAGCTATATTTAGACTATTATACTAATATATTTAACTTTGGTTACTTCTTGGTGAGCCAATTTTGTTTAAATTTCTTCAAATTCCCATTTGTACCAAAACAATACGATTTTCTTCCCAAAGTTTCAAAACTATAGTTAGGACTATATATTGGTTAGAATCCATTCTAAAGGGCTTCAAAGCTATATTTAGACTATTATACTAATATATTGTACTTTGGTTACTCCTTGGTCACCAATTTTGTCTACATTTCTTCAAATTCCCATTTGTACCAAAACCAGACGATTTTCTTCCCAAAGTTTCAAAACTATAGTTACGACTATATATTGGGTAGAATTCATGCTTAAGGGCTTCAAAGCTATATTTTGACTATTATACTAATATATTGAACTTTGGTTACTTCTTGGTGAGCCAATTTTGTGTAAATTTCTTCAAATTCCCATTTGTACCAAAATAATATGATTTTCTTCCCAAAGTTTCAAAACTATAGTTAGGACTATATATTGGTTAGAATCCATTCTAAAGGGGTTCAAAGCTATATTTAGACTATTATACTAATAGATTTAACTTTGGTTACTTCTTGGTGAGCCAATTTTGTGTAAATTTCTTCAAATTCCCATGGGACGATTTTCTTCCCAAAGTTTCAAAACTATAGTTAGGACTATATACTGGTTAGAATCCATTCTAAAGGGGTTCAAAGCTATATTTAGACTATTATACTAATATATTTAACTTTGGTTACTTCTTGGTGAGCCAATTTTGTTTAAATTTCTTCAAATTCCCATTTGTACCAAAACAATACGATTTTCTTCCCAAAGTTTCAAAACTATAGTTAGGACTATATATTGGTTAGAATCCATTCTAAAGGGCTTCAAAGCTATATTTAGACTATTATACTAATATATTGTACTTTGGTTACTCCTTGGTCACCAATTTTGTCTACATTTCTTCAAATTCCCTTTTGTACCAAAACGAGACGATTTTCTTCCCAAAGTTTTAAAACTATAGTTAGGACTATATATTGGTTAGAATCCATTCTAAAGGGCTTCAAAGCTATATTTAGACTATTATACTAATATATTGTACTTTGGTTACTCCTTGGTCACCAATTTTGTCTACATTTCTTCAAATTCCCTTTTGTACCAAAACGAGACGATTTTCTTCCCAAAGTTTTAAAACTATAGTTACGACTATATATTGGGTGGAATTCATGCTTAAGGGCTTCAAAGCTATATTTTGACTATTATACTAATATATTGAACTTTGGTTACTGCTTGTTGAGCCAATTTTGTGTAAATTTCTTCAAATTCCCATTTGTACCAAAACAATACGATTTTCTTCCCAAAGTTTCAAAACTATAGTTAGGACTATATATTGGTTAGAATCCATTCTAAAGGGGTTCAAAGCTATATTTAGACTATTATACTAATATATTTAACTTTGGTTACTTCTTGGTGAGCCAATTTTGTGTAAATTTCTTCAAATTCCCATTTGTACCAAAATGGGACGATTTTCTTCCCAAAGTTTCAAAACTATAGTTAGGACTATATACTGGTTAGAATCCATTCTAAAGGGGTTCAAAGCTATATTTAGACTATTATACTAATATATTTAACTTTGGTTACTTCTTGGTGAGCCAATTTTGTGTAAATTTCTTCAAATTCCCATTTGTACCAAAATGGGACGATTTTCTTCCCAAAGTTTCAAAACTATAGTTAGGACTATATATTGGTTAGAATCCATTCTAAAGGGCTTCAAAGCTATATTTAGACTATTTTACTAATATATTGAACTTTTGTTACTCCTTGGTCACCAATTTTGTCTACATTTCTTGAAATTCCCATTTGTACCAAAATGGGACGCTTTTCTTCCCAAAGTTTCAAAACTATAGTTAGGACTATATATTGGGTAGAATTCATTCTAAAGGGGTTCAAAGCTTTATTTAGACTATTATACTAATATATTGAACTTTGGTTACTCCTTAGTCACCAATTATGTCTACATTTCTTCTTATTCCCATTTGTACCAAAACGGGACAATTTTCTTCCCAAAGTTTCAAAAATATAGTTAGGACTATATATTAGGTAGAATCCATGCTTAAGGGCTTCAAAGCTATATTTAGACTATTATACTAATATATTGAACTTTGGCTACTTCTTGGTGAGCCAATTTTGTGTAAATTTCTTCAAATTCCCATTTGTACCAAAACAGGACGATTTTCTTCCCAAAGTTTCAAAACTTTAGTTAGGACTATATATTGGTTAGAATCCATTCTAAAGGGGTTCAAAGCTATATTTAGACTATTATACTAATATATTTAACTTTGGTTACTTCTTGGCGAGCCAATTTTGTGTAAAATTCTTCAAATTCCAATTTGTACCCAAATGGGACGATTTTCTTCCCAAAGTTTCAAAACTATAGTTAGGACTATATACTGGTTAGAATCCATTCTAAAGGGCTTCAAAGCTATATTTAGACTATTATACTAATATATTGTACTTTGGTTACTCCTTGGTCACTAATTTTGTCTACATTTCTTCAAATTCCCTTTTGTAGCAAAACGAGACGATTTTCTTCCCAAAGTTTTAAAACTATAGTTACGACTATATATTGGGTGGAATTCATGCTTAAGGGCTTCAAAGCTATATTTAGACTATTATACTAATATATTGAACTTTGGTTACTGCTTGGTGAGCCAATTTTGTGTAAATTTCTTCAAATTCCCATTTGTACCAAAACAATACGATTTTCTTCCCAAAGTTTCAAAACTATAGTTAGGACTATATATTGGTTAGAATCCATTCTAAAGGGCTTCAAAGCTATATTTAGACTATTATACTAATATATTGAACTTTTGTTACTCCTTGGTCACCAATTTTGTCTACATTTCTTCAAATTCCCATTTGTACCAAAACGAGACGATTTTCTTCCCAAAGTTTTAAAACTATAGTTACGACTATATATTGGGTGGAATTCATGCTTAAGGGCTTCAAAGCTATATTTAGACTATTATACTAATATATTGAACTTCGGTTACTTCTTGGTGAGCCAATTTTGTGTAAATTTCTTCAAATTCCCATTTGTACCAAAACAATATGATTTTCTTCCCAAAGTTTCAAAACTATAGTTAGGACTATATATTGGTTAGAATCCATTCTAAAGGGGTTCAAAGCTATATTTAGACTATTATACTAATATATTTAACTTTGGTTACTTCTTGGTGAGCCAATTTTGTGTAAATTTCTTCAAATTCCCATTTGTTCCAAAATGGGACGATTTTCTTCCCAAAGTTTCAAAACTATAGTTAGGACTATATACTGGTTAGAATCCATTCTAAAGGGGTTCAAAGCTATATTTAGACTATTATACTAATATATTTAACTTTGGTTACTTCTTGGTGAGCCAATTTTGTTTAAATTTCTTCAAATTCCCATTTGTACCAAAACAATACGATTTTCTTCCCAAAGTTTCAAAACTATAGTTAGGACTATATATTGGTTAGAATCCATTCTAAAGGGCTTCAAAGCTATATTTAGACTATTATACTAATATATTGTACTTTGGTTACTCCTTGGTCACCAATTTTGTCTACATTTCTTCAAATTCCCATTTGTACCAAAACCAGACGATTTTCTTCCCAAAGTTTCAAAACTATAGTTACGACTATATATTGGGTAGAATTCATGCTTAAGGGCTTCAAAGCTATATTTAGACTATTATACTAATATATTGAACTTTGGTTACTTCTTGGTGAGCCAATTTTGTGTAAATTTCTTCAAATTCCCATTTGTACCAAAATAATATGATTTTCTTCCCAAAGTTTCAAAACTATAGTTAGGACTATATATTGGTTAGAATCCATTCTAAAGGGGTTCAAAGCTATATTTAGACTATTATACTAATATATTTAACTTTGGTTACTTCTTGGTGAGCCAATTTTGTGTAAATTTCTTCAAATTCCCATTTGTACCAAAATGGGACGATTTTCTTCCCAAAGTTTCAAAACTATAGTTAGGACTATATATTGGGTAGAATTCATTCTAAAGGGGTTCAAAGCTTTATTTAGACTATTATACTAATATATTGAACTTTGGTTACTCCTTAGTCACCAATTATGTCTACATTTCTTCTTATTCCCATTTGTACCAAAACGGGACAATTTTCTTCCCAAAGTTTCAAAAATATAGTTAGGACTATATATTAGGTAGAATCCATGCTTAAGGGCTTCAAAGCTATATTTAGACTATTATACTAATATATTGAACTTTGGCTACTTCTTGGTGAGCCAATTTTGTGTAAATTTCTTCAAATTCCCATTTGTACCAAAACAGGACGATTTTCTTCCCAAAGTTTCAAAACTTTAGTTAGGACTATATATTGGTTAGAATCCATTCTAAAGGGGTTCAAAGCTATATTTAGACTATTATACTAATATATTTAACTTTGGTTAATTCTTGGCGAGCCAATTTTGTGTAAAATTCTTCAAATTCCAATTTGTACCCAAATGGGACGATTTTCTTCCCAAAGTTTCAAAACTATAGTTAGGACTATATACTGGTTAGAATCCATTCTAAAGGGCTTCAAAGCTATATTTAGACTATTATACTAATATATTGTACTTTGGTTACTCCTTGGTCACTAATTTTGTCTACATTTCTTCAAATTCCCTTTTGTAGCAAAACGAGACGATTTTCTTCCCAAAGTTTTAAAACTATAGTTACGACTATATATTGGGTGGAATTCATGCTTAAGGGCTTCAAAGCTATATTTAGACTATTATACTAATATATTGAACTTTGGTTACTGCTTGGTGAGCCAATTTTGTGTAAATTTCTTCAAATTCCCATTTGTACCAAAACAATACGATTTTCTTCCCAAAGTTTCAAAACTATAGTTAGGACTATATATTGGTTAGAATCCATTCTAAAGGGCTTCAAAGCTATATTTAGACTATTATACTAATATATTGAACTTTTGTTACTCCTTGGTCACCAATTTTGTCTACATTTCTTCAAATTCCCATTTGTACCAAAACGAGACGATTTTCTTCCCAAAGTTTTAAAACTATAGTTACGACTATATATTGGGTGGAATTCATGCTTAAGGGCTTCAAAGCTATATTTAGACTATTATACTAATATATTGTACTTTGGTTACTCCTTGGTCACCAATTTTGTCTACATTTCTTCAAATTCCCATTTGTACCAAAACCAGACGATTTTCTTCCCAAAGTTTCAAAACTATAGTTACGACTATATATTGGGTAGAATTCATGCTTAAGGGCTTCAAAGCTATATTTAGACTATTATACTAATATATTGAACTTTGGTTACTTCTTGGTGAGCCAATTTTGTGTAAATTTCTTCAAATTCCCATTTGTACCAAAATAATATGATTTTCTTCCCAAAGTTTCAAAACTATAGTTAGGACTATATATTGGTTAGAATCCATTCTAAAGGGGTTCAAAGCTATATTTAGACTATTATACTAATATATTTAACTTTGGTTACTTCTTGGTGAGCCAATTTTGTGTAAATTTCTTCAAATTCCCATTTGTACCAAAATGGGACGATTTTCTTCCCAAAATTTCAAAACTATACTTAGGACTATATATTGGTTAGAATCCATTCTAAAGGGGTTCAAAGCTATATTTAGACTATTATACTAATATATTTAACTTTGGTTACTTCTTGGTGAGCCAATTTTGTGTAAATTTCTTCAAATTCCCATTTGTACCAAAATGGGACGATTTTCTTCCCAAAATTTCAAAACTATAGTTAGGACTATATACTGGTTAGAATCCATTCTAAAGGGGTTCAAAGCTATATTTAGACTATTATACTAATATATTTAACTTTGGTTACTTCTTGGTGAGCCAATTTTGTTTAAATTTCTTCAAATTCCCATTTGTACCAAAACAATACGATTTTCTTCCCAAAATTTCAAAACTATAGTTAGGACTATATATTGGTTAGAATCCATTCTAAAGGGCTTCAAAGCTATATTTAGACTATTATACTAATATATTGTACTTTGGTTACTCCTTGGTCACCAATTTTGTCTACATTTCTTCAAATTCCCTTTTGTACCAAAACGAGACGATTTTCTTCCCAAAGTTTTAAAACTATAGTTACGACTATATATTGGGTAGAATTCATGCTTAAGGGCTTCAAAGCTATATTTTGACTATTATACTAATATATTGAACTTTGGTTACTGCTTGGTGAGCAAATTTTGTGTAAATTTCTTCAAATTCCCATTTGTACCAAAACAATACGATTTTCTTCCCAAAGTTTCAAAACTATAGTTAGGACTATATATTGGTTAGAATCCATTCTAAAGGGATTCAAAGCTATATTTAGACTATTATACTAATATATTGAACTTTTGTTACTCCTTGGTCACCAATTTTGTCTACATTTCTTGAAATTCCCATTTGTACCAAAACGAGACGATTTTCTTCCAAAAGTTTCAAAACTATAGTTACGACTATATATTGGGTAGAATTCATTCTAAAGGGGTTCAAAGCTTTATTTAGACTATTATACTAATATATTGAACTTTGGTTACTCCTTAGTCACCAATTATGTCTACATTTCTTCTTATTCCCATTTGTACCAAAACGGGACAATTTTCTTCCCAAAGTTTCAAAAATATAGTTAGGACTATATATTAGGTAGAATCCATGCTTAAGGGCTTCAAAGCTATATTTAGACTATTATACTAATATATTGAACTTTGGCTACTTCTTGGTGAGCCAATTTTGTGTAAATTTCTTCAAATTCCCATTTGTACCAAAACAGGACGATTTTCTTCCCAAAGTTTCAAAACTATAGTTAGGACTATATATTGGTTAGAATCCATTCTAAAGGGGTTCAAAGCTATATTTAGACTATTATACTAATATATCTAACTTTGGTTACTTCTTGGCGAGCCAATTTAGTGTAAAATTCTTCAAATTCCAATTTGTACCCAAATGGGACGATTTTCTTCCCAAAGTTTCAAAACTATAGTTAGGACTATATACTGGTTAGAATCCATTCTAAAGGGCTTCAAAGCTATATTTAGACTATTATACTAATATATTGTACTTTGGTTACTCCTTGGTCACCAATTTTGTCTACATTTCTTCAAATTCCCTTTTGTACCAAAACGAGACGATATTCTTCCCAAAGTTTTAAAACTATAGTTACGACTATATATTGGGTGGAATTCATGCTTAAGGGCTTCAAAGCTATATTTAGACTATTATACTAATATATTGAACTTTGGTTACTGCTTGGTGAGCCAATTTTGTGTAAATTTCTTCAAATTCCCATTTGTACCAAAACAATACGATTTTCTTCCCAAAGTTTCAAAACTATAGTTAGGACTATATATTGATTAGAATCCATTCTAAAGGGCTTCAAAGCTATATTTAGACTATTATACTAATATATTGAACTTTTGTTACTCCTTGGTCACCAATTTTGTCTAGATTTCTTGAAATTCCCATTTGTACCAAAACGAGACGATTTTCTTCCCAAAGTTTCAAAACTATATTTACGACTATATATTGGGTAGAATTCATTCTAAAGGGGTTCAAAGCTATATTTAGACTATTATACTAATATATTTAACTTTGGTTACTTCTTGGTGAGCCAATTTTGTGTAAATTTCTTCAAATTCCCATTTGTACCAAAATGGGACGATTTTCTTCCCAAAGTTTCAAAACTATAGTTAGGACTATACATTAGGTAGAATCCATGCTTAAGGGCTTCAAAGCTATATTTAGACTATTATACTAATATATTGAACTTTGGCTACTTCTTGGTGAGCCAATTTTGTGTAAATTTCTTCAAATTCCCATTTGTACCAAAACAGGACGATTTTCTTCCCAATGTTTCAAAACTATTGTTAGGACTATATATTGGTTAGAATCCATTCTAAAGGGGTTCAAAGCTATATTTAGACTATTATACTAATATATTTAACTTTGGTTACTTCTTGGCGAGCCAATTTTGTGTAAAATTCTTCAAATTCCAATTTGTACCAAAACGGGACGATTTTCTTCCCAAAGTTTCAAAACTATAGTTAGGACTATATATTGGGTAGAATCCATTCTAAAGGGCTTCAAAGCTATATTTAGACTATTATACTAATATATTGTACTTTGGTTACTCCTTGGTCACCAATTTTGTCTACATTTCTTCAAATTCCCTTTTGTACCAAAACGAGACGATTTTCTTCCCAAAGTTTCAAAACTATAGTTAGGACTATATATTGGGTAGAATCCATTCTAAAGGGCTTCAAAGCTATGTTTAGACTATTATACTAATATATTGAACTTTTGTTACTCCTTGGTCACCAATTTTGTCTACATTTCTTCAAATTCCCATTTGTACCAAAACGAGACGATTTTCTTCCCAAAGTTTCAAAACTATAGTTACGACTATATATTGGGTAGAATTCATGCTTAAGGGCTTCAAAGCTATATTTAGACTATTATACTAATATATTGAACTTTGGTTACTTCTTGGTGAGCCAATTTTGTGTAAATTTCTTCAAATTCCCATTTGTACCAAAATAATACGATTTTCTTGCCAAAGTTTCAAAACTATAGTTAGGACTATATATTGGTTAGAATCCATTCTAAAGGGGTTCAAAGCTATATTTAGACTATTATACTAATAAATTTAATTTTGGTTACTTCTTGGTGAGCCAATTTTGTGTAAATTTCTTCAAATTCCCATTTGTACCAAAATGGGACGATTTTCTTCCCAAAGTTTCAAAACTATAGTTAGGACTATATACTGGTTAGAATCCATTCTAAAGGGGTTCAAAGCTATATTTAGACTATTATACTAATATATTTAACTTTGGTTACTTCTTGGTGAGCCAATATTGTTTAAATTTCTTCAAATTCCCATTTGTACCAAAACAATACGATTTTCTTCCCAAAGTTTCAAAACTATAGTTAGGACTATATATTGGTTAGAATCCATTCTAAAGGGCTTCAAAGCTATATTTAGACTATTATACTAATATATTGTACTTTGGTTACTCCTTGGTAACCAATTTTGTCTACATTTCTTCAAATTCCCTTTTGTACCAATACGAGACGATTTTCTTCCCAAAGTTTTAAAACTATAGTTACGACTATATATTGGGTAAAATTCATGCTTAAGGGCTTCAAAGCTATATTTAGACTATTATACTAATATATTGAACTTTGGTTACTGCTTGGTGAGCCAATTTTGTGTAAATTTCTTCAAATTCCCATTTGTACCAAAACAATACGATTTTCTTCCCAAAGTTTCAAAACTATAGTTAGGACTATATATTGGTTAGAATCCATTCTAAAGGGCTTCAAAGCTATATTTAGACTATTATACTAATATATTGAACTTTGGTTACTCCTTGGTCACCAATTTTGTGTACATTTCTTCAAATTCCAATTTGTACCAAAACGAGACGATTTTCTTCCCAAAGTTTCAAAACTATAGTTAGGACTATATATTGGTTAGAATCCATTCTAACGGGGTTCAAAGCTATATTTAGACTATTATACTAATATATTGAACTTTGGTTACTGCTTGGTGAGCCAATTTTGTGTAAATTTCTTCAAATTCCCATTTGTACCAAAACAGGACGATTTTCTTCCCAAAGTTTCAAAACTATAGTTAGGACTATATACTGGTTAGAATCCATTCTAAAGGGGTTCAAAGCTATATTTAGACTATTATACTAATATATTTAACTTTGGTTACTTCTTGGTGAGCCAATTTTGTGTAAATTTCTTCAAATTCCCATTTGTACCAAAATGGGACGATTTTCTTCCCAAAGTTTCAAAACTATAGTTAGGACTATATACTGGTTAGAATCCATTCTAAAGGGGTTCAAAGCTATATTTAGACTATTATACTAATATATTTAACTTTGGTTACTTCTTGGTGAGCCAATTTTGTTTAAATTTCTTCAAATTCCCATTTGTACCAAAACAATACGATTTTCTTCCCAAAGTTTCAAAACTATAGTTAGGACTATATATTGGTTAGAATCCATTCTAAAGGGCTTCAAAGCTATATTTAGACTATTATACTAATATATTGTACTTTGGTTACTCCTTGGTCACCAATTTTGTCTACATTTCTTCAAATTCCCTTTTGTACCAAAACGAGACGATTTTCTTCCCAAAGTTTCAAAACTATAGTTAGGACTATATATTGGGTAGAATCCATTCTAAAGGGCTTCAAAGCTATGTTTAGACTATTATACTAATATATTGAACTTTTGTTACTCCTTGGTCACCAATTTTGTCTACATTTCTTCAAATTCCCATTTGTACCAAAACGAGACGATTTTCTTCCCAAAGTTTCAAAACTATAGTTACGACTATATATTGGGTAGAATTCATGCTTAAGGGCTTCAAAGATATATTTAGACTATTATACTAATATATTGAACTTTGGTTACTTCTTGGTGAGCCAATTTTGTGTAAATTTCTTCAAATTCCCATTTGTACCAAAATAATACGATTTTCTTGCCAAAGTTTCAAAACTATAGTTAGGACTATATATTGGTTAGAATCCATTCTAAAGGGGTTCAAAGCTATATTTAGACTATTATACTAATAAATTTAATTTTGGTTACTTCTTGGTGAGCCAATTTTGTGTAAATTTCTTCAAATTCCCATTTGTACCAAAATGGGACGATTTTCTTCCCAAAGTTTCAAAACTATAGTTAGGACTATATACTGGTTAGAATCCATTCTAAAGGAGTTCAAAGCTATATTTAGACTATTATACTAATATATTTAACTTTGGTTACTTCTTGGTGAGCCAATTTTGTTTAAATTTCTTCAAATTCCCATTTGTACCAAAACAATACGATTTTCTTCCCAAAGTTTCAAAACTATAGTTAGGACTATATATTGGTTAGAATCCATTCTAAAGGGCTTCAAAGCTATATTTAGACTATTATACTAATATATTGTACTTTGGTTACTCCTTGGTCACCAATTTTGTCTACATTTCTTCAAATTCCCTTTTGTACCAAAACGAGACGATTTTCTTCCCAAAGTTTTAAAACTATAGTTACGACTATATATTGGGTAGAATTCATGCTTAAGGGCTTCAAAGCTATATTTAGACTATTATACTAATATATTGAACTTTGGCTACTTCTTGGTGAGCCAATTTTGTGTAAATTTCTTCAAATTCCCATTTGTACCAAAACAGGACGATTTTCTTCCCAAAGTTTCAAAACTATAGTTAGGACTATATACTGGTTAGAATCCATTCTAAAGGGCTTCAAAGCTATATTTAGACTATTATACTAATATATTGTACTTTGGTTACTCCTTGGTCACCAATTTTGTCTACATTTCTTCAAATTCCCATTTGTACCAAAACGAGACGATTTTCTTCCCAAAGTTTTAAAACTATAGTTACGACTATATATTGGGTGGAATTCATGCTTAAGGGCTTCAAAGCTATATTTAGACTATTATACTAATATATTGAACTTTGGTTACTTCTTGGTGAGCCAATTTTGTGTAAAATTCTTCAAATTCCCATTTGTACCAAAACAATATGATTTTCTTCCCAAAGTTTCAAAACTATAGTTAGGACTATATATTGGTTAGAATCCATTCTAAAGGGGTTCAAAGCTATATTTAGACTATTATACTAATATATTTAACTTTGGTTACTTCTTGGTGAGCCAATTTTGTGTAAATTTCTTCAAATTCCCATTAGTACCAAAATGGGACGATTTTCTTCCCAAAGTTTCAAAACTATAGTTAGGACTATATACTGGTTAGAATCCATTCTAAAGGGGTTCAAAGCTATATTTAGACTATTATACTAATATATTTAACTTTGGTTACTTCTTGGTGAGCCAATTTTGTGTAAATTTCTTCAAATTCCCATTTGTACCCAAATAATATGATTTTCTTCCCAAAGTTTGAAAACTATAGTTAGGACTATATATTGGTTAGAATCCATTCTAAAGGGGTTCAAAGCTATATTTAGACTATTATACTAATATATTGTACTTTGGTTACTTCTTGGTGAGCCAATTTTGTGTAAATTTCTTCAAATTCCCATTTGTACCAAAATGGGACGATTTTCTTCCCAAAGTTTCAAAACTATAGTTAGGACTATATACTGGTTAGAATCCATTCTAAAGGGGTTCAAAGCTATATTTAGACTATTATACTAATATATTTAACTTTGGTTACTTCTTGGTGAGCCAATTTTGTTTAAATTTCTTCAAATTCCCATTTGTACCAAAACAATACGATTTTCTTCCCAAAGTTTCAAAACTATAGTTAGGACTATATATTGGTTAGAATCCATTCTAAAGGGCTTCAAAGCTATATTTAGACTATTATACTAATATATTGTACTTTGGTTACTCCTTGGTCACCAATTTTGTCTACATTTCTTCAAATTCCCTTTTGTACCAAAACGAGACGATTTTCTTCCCAAAGTTTTAAAACTATAGTTACGCTTATATATTGGGTAGAATTCATGCTTAAGGGCTTCAAAGCTATATTTTGACTATTATACTAATATATTGAACTTTGGTTACTGCTTGGTGAGCCAATTTTGTGTAAATTTCTTCAAATTCCCATTTGTACCAAAACAATACGATTTTCTTCCCAAAGTTTCAAAACTATAGTTAGGACTATATATTGGTTAGAATCCATTCTAAAGGGCTTCAAAGCTATATTTAGACTATTTTACTAATATATTGAACTTTTGTTACTCCTTGGTCACCAATTTTGTCTACATTTCTTGAAATTCCCATTTGTACCAAAACGAAACGATTTTCTTCCCAAAGTTTCAAAACTATAGTTACGACTATATATTGGGTAGAATTCATTCTAAAGGGGTTCAAAGCTTTATTTAGACTATTATACTAATATATTGAACTTTGGTTACTCCTTAGTCACCAATTATGTCTACATTTCTTCTTATTCCCATTTGTACCAAAACGGGACAATTTTCTTCCCAAAGTTTCAAAAATATAGTTAGGACTATATATTAGGTAGAATCCATGCTTAAGGGCTTCAAAGCTATATTTAGACTATTATACTAATATATTGAACTTTGGCTACTTCTTGGTGAGCCAATTTTGTGTAAATTTCTTCAAATTCCCATTTGTACCAAAACAGGACGATTTTCTTCCCAAAGTTTCAAAACTTTAGTTAGGACTATATATTGGTTAGAATCCATTCTAAAGGGGTTCAAAGCTATATTTAGACTATTATACTAATATATTTAACTTTGGTTACTTCTTGGCGAGCCAATTTTGTGTAAAATTCTTCAAATTCCAATTTGTACCCAAATGGGACGATTTTCTTCCCAAAGTTTCAAAACTATAGTTAGGACTATATACTGGTTAGAATCCATTCTAAAGGGCTTCAAAGCTATATTTAGACTATTATACTAATATATTGTACTTTGGTTACTCCTTGGTCACAAATTTTGTCTACATTTCTTCAAATTCCCTTTTGTACCAAAACAAGACGATTTTCTTCCCAAAGTTTTAAAACTATAGTTACGACTATATATTGGGTGGAATTCATGCTTAAGGGCTTCAAAGCTATATTTAGACTATTATACTAATATATTGAACTTTGGTTACTGCTTGGTGAGCCAATTTTGTGTAAATTTCGTCAAATTCCCATTTGTACCAAAACAATACGATTTTCTTCCCAAAGTTTCAAAACTATAGTTAGGACTATATATTGGTTAGAATCCATTCTAAAGGGCTTCAAAGCTATATTTAGACTATTATACTAATATATTGAACTTTTGTTACTCCTTGGTCACCAATTTTGTCTACATTTCTTCAAATTCCCATTTGTACCAAAACGAGGCGATTTTCTTCCCAAAGTTTTAAAACTATAGTTACGACTATATATTGGGTGGAATTCATGCTTAAGGGCTTCAAAGCTATATTTAGACTATTATACTAATATATTCAACTTCGGTTACTTCTTGGTGAGCCAATTTTGTGTAAATTTCTTCAAATTCCCATTTGTACCAAAACAATATGATTTTCTTCCCAAAGTTTCAAAACTATAGTTAGGACTATATATTGGTTAGAATCCATTCTAAAGGGGTTCAAAGCTATATTTAGACTATTATACTAATATATTTAACTTTGGTTACTTCTTGGTGAGCCAATTTTGTGTAAATTTCTTCAAATTCCCATTTGTACCAAAATGGGACGATTTTCTTCCCAAAGTTTCAAAACTATAGTTAGGACTATATACTGGTTAGAATCCATTCTAAAGGGGTTCAAAGCTATATTTAGACTATTATACTAATATATTTAACTTTGGTTACTTCTTGGTGAGCCAATTTTGTTTAAATTTCTTCAAATTCCCATTTGTACCAAAACAATACGATTTTCTTCCCAAAGTTTCAAAACTATAGTTAGGACTATATATTGGTTAGAATCCATTCTAAAGGGCTTCAAAGCTATATTTAGACTATTATACTAATATATTGTACTTTGGTTACTCCTTGGTCACCAATTTTGTCTACATTTCTTCAAATTCCCATTTGTACCAAAACCAGACGATTTTCTTCCCAAAGTTTCAAAACTATAGTTACGACTATATATTGGGTAGAATTCATGCTTAAGGGCTTCAAAGCTATATTTAGACTATTATACTAATATATTGAACTTTGGTTACTTCTTGGTGAGCCAATTTTGTGTAAATTTCTTCAAATTCCCATTTGTACCAAAATAATATGATTTTCTTCCCAAAGTTTCAAAACTATAGTTAGGACTATATATTGGTTAGAATCCATTCTAAAGGGGTTCAAAGCTATATTTAGACTATTATACTAATATATTTAACTTTGGTTACTTCTTGGTGAGCCAATTTTGTGTAAATTTCTTCAAATTCCCATTTGTACCAAAATGGGACGATTTTCTTCCCAAAGTTTCAAAACTATAGTTAGGACTATATACTGGTTAGAATCCATTCTAAAGGGCTTCAAAGCTATATTTAGACTATTATACTAATATATTGTACTTTGGTTACTCCTTGGTCACCAATTTTGTCTACATTTCTTCAAATTCCCATTTGTACCAAAACGAGACGATTTTCTTCCCAAAGTTTTAAAACTATAGTTACGACTATATATTGGGTGGAATTCATGCTTAAGGGCTTCAAAGCTATATTTAGACTATTATACTAATATATTGAACTTTGGTTACTTCTTGGTGAGCCAATTTTGTGTAAATTTCTTCAAATTCCCATTTGTACCAAAACAATATGATTTTCTTCCCAAAGTTTCAAAACTATAGTTAGGACTATATATTGGTTAGAATCCATTCTAAAGGGGTTCAAAGCTATATTTAGACTATTATACTAATATATTTAACTTTGGTTACTTCTTGGTGAGCCAATTTTGTGTAAATTTCTTCAAATTCCCATTTGTACCAAAATGGGACGATTTTCTTCCCAAAGTTTCAAAACTATAGTTAGGACTATATACTGGTTAGAATCCATTCTAAAGGGGTTCAAAGCTATATTTAGACTATTATACTAATATATTTAACTTTGGTTACTTCTTGGTGAGCCAATTTTGTGTAAATTTCTTCAAATTCCCATTTGTACCAAAATAATATGATTTTCTTCCCAAAGTTTCAAAACTATAGTTAGGACTATATATTGGTTAGAATCCATTCTAAAGGGGTTCAAAGCTATATTTAGACTATTATACTAATATATTGTACTTTGGTTACTTCTTGGTGAGCCAATTTTGTGTAAATTTCTTCAAATTCCCATTTGTACCAAAATGGGACGATTTTCTTCCCAAAGTTTCAAAACTATAGTTAGGACTATATACTGGTTAGAATCCATTCTAAAGGGGTTCAAAGCTATATTTAGACTATTATACTAATATATTTAACTTTGGTTACTTCTTGGTGAGCCAATTTTGTTTAAATTTCTTCAAATTCCCATTTGTACCAAAACAATACGATTTTCTCTCCAAAGTTTCAAAACTATAGTTAGGACTATATATTGGTTAGAATCCATTCTAAAGGGCTTCAAAGCTATATTTAGACTATTATACTAATATATTGTACTTTGGTTACTCCTTGGTCACCAATTTTGTCTACATTTCTTCAAATTCCCTTTTGTACCAAAACGAGACGATTTTCTTCCCAAAGTTTTAAAACTATAGTTACGCTTATATATTGGGTAGAATTCATGCTTAAGGGCTTCAAAGCTATATTTTGACTATTATACTAATATATTGAACTTTGGTTACTGCTTGGTAAGCCAATTTTGTGTAAATTTCTTCAAATTCCCATTTGTACCAAAACAATACGATTTTCTTCCCAAAGTTTCAAAACTATAGTTAGGACTATATATTGGTTAGAATCCATTCTAAAGGGCTTCAAAGCTATATTTAGACTATTTTACTAATATATTGAACTTTTGTTACTCCTTGGTCACCAATTTTGTCTACATTTCTTGAAATTCCCATTTGTACCAAAACGAAACGATTTTCTTCCCAAATTTCAAAACTATAGTTACGACTATATATTGGGTAGAATTCATTCTAAAGGGGTTCAAAGCTTTATTTAGACTATTATACTAATATATTGAACTTTGGTTACTCCTTAGTCACCAATTATGTCTACATTTCTTCTTATTCCCATTTGTACCAAAACGGGACAATTTTCTTCCCAAAGTTTCAAAAATATAGTTAGGACTATATATTAGGTAGAATCCATGCTTAAGGGCTTCAAAGCTATATTTAGACTATTATACTAATATATTGAACTTTGGCTACTTCTTGGTGAGCCAATTTTGTGTAAATTTCTTCAAATTCCCATTTGTACCAAAACAGGACGATTTTCTTCCCAAAGTTTCAAAACTTTAGTTAGGACTATATATTGGTTAGAATCCATTCTAAAGGGGTTCAAAGCTATATTTAGACTATTATACTAATATATTTAACTTTGGTTACTTCTTGGCGAGCCAATTTTGTGTAAAATTCTTCAAATTCCAATTTGTACCCAAATGGGACGATTTTCTTCCCAAAGTTTCAAAACTATAGTTAGGACTATATACTGGTTAGAATCCATTCTAAAGGGCTTCAAAGCTATATTTAGACTATTATACTAATATATTGTACTTTGGTTACTCCTTGGTCACCAATTTTGTCTACATTTCTTCAAATTCCCTTTTGTACCAAAACGAGACGATTTTCTTCCCAAAGTTTTAAAACTATAGTTACGACTATATATTGGGTGGAATTCATGCTTAAGGGCTTCAAAGCTATATTTAGACTATTATACTAATATATTGAACTTTGGTTACTGCTTGGTGAGCCAATTTTGTGTAAATTTCTTCAAATTCCCATTTGTACCAAAACAATACGATTTTCTTCCCAAAGTTTCAAAACTATAGTTAGGACTATATATTGGTTAGAATCCATTCTAAAGGGCTTCAAAGCTATATTTAGACTATTATACTAATATATTGAACTTTTGTTACTCCTTGGTCACCAATTTTGTCTACATTTCTTCAAATTCCCATTTGTACCAAAACGAGACGATTTTCTTCCCAAAGTTTTAAAACTATAGTTACGACTATATATTGGGTGGAATTCATGCTTAAGGGCTTCAAAGCTATATTTAGACTATTATACTAATATATTCAACTTCGGTTACTTCTTGGTGAGCCAATTTTGTGTAAATTTCTTCAAATTCCCATTTGTACCAAAACAATATGATTTTCTTCCCAAAGTTTCAAAACTATAGTTAGGACTATATATTGGTTAGAATCCATTCTAAAGGGGTTCAAAGCTATATTTAGACTATTATACTAATATATTTAACTTTGGTTACTTCTTGGTGAGCCAATTTTGTGTAAATTTCTTCAAATTCCCATTTGTACCAAAATGGGACGATTTTCTTCCCAAAGTTTCAAAACTATAGTTAGGACTATATACTGGTTAGAATCCATTCTAAAGGGGTTCAAAGCTATATTTAGACTATTATACTAATATATTTAACTTTGGTTACTTCTTGGTGAGCCAATTTTGTTTAAATTTCTTCAAATTCCCATTTGTACCAAAACAATACGATTTTCTTCCCAAAATTTCAAAACTATAGTTAGGACTATATATTGGTTAGAATCCATTCTAAAGGGCTTCAAAGCTATATTTAGACTATTATACTAATATATTGTACTTTGGTTACTCCTTGGTCACCAATTTTGTCTACATTTCTTCAAATTCCCTTTTGTACCAAAACGAGACGATTTTCTTCCCAAAGTTTTAAAACTATAGTTACGACTATATATTGGGTAGAATTCATGCTTAAGGGCTTCAAAGCTATATTTTGACTATTATACTAATATATTGAACTTTGGTTACTGCTTGGTGAGCCAATTTTGTGTAAATTTCTTCAAATTCCCATTTGTACCAAAACAATACGATTTTCTTCCCAAAGTTTCAAAACTATAGTTAGGACTATATATTGGTTAGAATCCATTCTAAAGGGCTTCAAAACTATATTTAGACTATTATACTAATATATTGAACTTTTGTTACTCCTTGGTCACCAATTTTGTCTACATTTCTTGAAATTCCCATTTGTACCAAAACGAGACGATTTTCTTCCCAAAGTTTCAAAACTATAGTTACGACTATATATTGGGTAGAATTCTTTCTAAAGGGGTTCAAAGCTTTATTTAGACTATTATACTAATATATTGAACTTTGGTTACTCCTTAGTCACCAATTATGTCTACATTTCTTCTTATTCCCATTTGTACCAAAACGGGACAATTTTCTTCCCAAAGTTTCAAAAATATAGTTAGGACTATATATTAGGTAGAATCCATGCTTAAGGGCTTCAAAGCTATATTTAGACTATTATACTAATATATTGAACTTTGGCTACTTCTTGGTGAGCCAATTTTGTGTAAATTTCTTCAAATTCCCATTTGTACCAAAACAGGACGATTTTCTTCCCAAAGTTTCAAAACTATAGTTAGGACTATATATTGGTTAGAATCCATTCTAAAGGGGTTCAAAGCTATATTTAGACTATTATACTAATATATCTAACTTTGGTTACTTCTTGGCGAGCCAATATAGTGTAAAATTCTTCAAATTCCAATTTGTACCCAAATGGGACGATTTTCTTCCCAAAGTTTCAAAACTATAGTTAGGACTATATACTGGTTAGAATCCATTCTAAAGGGCTTCAAAGCTATATTTAGACTATTATACTAATATATTGTACTTTGGTTACTCCTTGGTCACCAATTTTGTCTACATTTCTTCAAATTCCCTTTTGTACCAAAACGAGACGATTTTCTTCCCAAAGTTTTAAAACTATAGTTACGACTATATATTGGGTGGAATTCATGCTTAAGGGCTTCAAAGCTATATTTAGACTATAATACTAATATATTGAACTTTGGTTACTGCTTGGTGAGCCAATTTTGTGTAAATTTCTTCAAATTCCCATTTGTACCAAAACAATACGATTTTCTTCCCAAAGTTTCAAAACTATAGTTAGGACTATATATTGGTTAGAATCCATTCTAAAGGGCTTCAAAGCTATATTTAGACTATTATACTAATATATTGAACTTTTGTTACTCCTTGGTCACCAATTTTGTCTAGATTTCTTGAAATTCCCATTTTTACCAAAACGAGACGATTTTCTTCCCAAAGTTTCAAAACTATATTTACGACTATATATTGGGTAGAATTCATTCTAAAGGGGTTCAAAGCTTTATTTAGACTATTATACTAATATATTGAACTTTGGTTACTCCTTAGTCACCAATTATGTCTACATTTCTTCATATTCCCATTTGTACCAAAACGGGACAATTTTCTTCCCAAAGTTTCAAAAATATAGTTAGGACTATACATTAGGTAGAATCCATGCTTAAGGGCTTCAAAGCTATATTTAGACTATTATACTAATATATTGAACTTTGGCTACTTCTTGGTGAGCCAATTTTGTGTAAATTTCTTCAAATTCCCATTTGTACCAAAACAGGACGATTTTCTTCCCAATGTTTCAAAACTATTGTTAGGACTATATATTGGTTAGAATCCATTCTAAAGGGGTTCAAAGCTATATTTAGACTATTATACTAATATATTTAACTTTGGTTACTTCTTGGCGAGCCAATTTTGTGTAAAATTCTTCAAATTCCAATTTGTACCAAAACGGGACGATTTTCTTCCCAAAGTTTCAAAACTATAGTTAGGACTATATATTGGGTAGAATCCATTCTAAAGGGCTTCAAAGCTATATTTAGACTATTATACTAATATATTGTACTTTGGTTACTCCTTGGTCACCAATTTTGTCTACATTTCTTCAAATTCCCTTTTGTACCAAAACGAGACGATTTTCTTCCCAAAGTTTCAAAACTATAGTTAGGACTATATATTGGGTAGAATCCATTCTAAAGGGCTTCAAAGCTATGTTTAGACTATTATACTAATATATTGAACTTTTGTTACTCCTTGGTCACCAATTTTGTCTACATTTCTTCAAATTCCCATTTGTACCAAAACGAGACGATTTTCTTCCCAAAGTTTCAAAACTATAGTTACGACTATATATTGGGTAGAATTCATGCTTAAGGGCTTCAAAGCTATATTTAGACTATTATACTAATATATTGAACTTTGGTTACTTCTTGGTGAGCCAATTTTGTGTAAATTTCTTCAAATTCCCATTTGTACCAAAATAATACGATTTTCTTGCCAAAGTTTCAAAACTATAGTTAGGACTATATATTGGTTAGAATCCATTCTAAAGGGGTTCAAAGCTATATTTAGACTATTATACTAATAAATTTACTTTTGGTTACTTCTTGGTGAGCCAATTTTGTGTAAATTTCTTCAAATTCCCATTTGTACCAAAATGGGACGATTTTCTTCCCAAAGTTGCAAAACTATAGCTAGGACTATATACTGGTTAGAATCCATTCTAAAGGGGTTCAAAGCTATATTTAGACTATTATACTAATATATTTAACTTTGGTTACTTCTTGGTGAGCCAATATTGTTTAAATTTCTTCAAATTCCCATTTGTACCAAAACAATACGATTTTCTTCCCAAAGTTTCAAAACTATAGTTAGGACTATATATTGGTTAGAATCCATTCTAAAGGGCTTCAAAGCTATATTTAGACTATTATACTAATATATTGTACTTTGGTTACTCCTTGGTCACCAATTTTGTCTACATTTCTTCAAATTCCCTTTTGTACCAATACGAGACGATTTTCTTCCCAAAGTTTTAAAACTATAGTTACGACTATATATTGGGTAAAATTCATGCTTAAGGGGTTCAAAGCTATATTTAGACTATTATACTAATATATTGAACTTTGGTTACTGCTTGGTGAGCCAATTTTGTGTAAATTTCTTCAAATTCCCATTTGTACCAAAACAATACGATTTTCTTCCCAAAGTTTCAAAACTATAGTTAGGACTATATATTGGTTAGAATCCATTCTAAAGGGCTTCAAAGCTATATTTAGACTATTATACTAATATATTTAACTTTGGTTACTTCTTGGTGAGCCGATTTTGTTAAAATTTCTTCAAATTCCCATTTGTACCAAAACAATACGATTTTCTTCCCAAAGTTTCAAAACTATAGTTAGGACTATATATTGGTTAGAATCCATTCTAAAGGGGTTCAAAGCTATATTTAGACTATTATACTAATAAATTTAATTTTGGTTACTTCTTGGTGAGCCAATTTTGTGTAAATTTCTTCAAATTCCAATTTGTACCAAAACGGGACGATTTTCTTCCCAAAGTTTCAAAACTATAGTTAGGACTATATATTGGGTAGAATCCATTCTAAAGGGCTTCAAACTCCTTGGTCACCAATTTTGTCTACATTTCTTCAAATTCCCTTTTGTACCAAAACGAGACGATTTTCTTCCCAAAGTTTCAAAACTATAGTTAGGACTATATATTGGGTAGAATCCATTCTAAAGGGCTTCAAAGCTATGTTTAGACTATTATACTAATATATTGAACTTTTGTTACTCCTTGGTCACCAATTTTGTCTACATTTCTTCAAATTCCCATTTGTACCAAAACGAGACGATTTTCTTCCCAAAGTTTCAAAACTATAGTTACGACTATATATTGGGTAGAATTCATGCTTAAGGGCTTCAAAAAAATATTTAGACTATTATACTAATATATTGAACTTTGGTTACTTCTTGGTGAGCCAATTTTGTGTAAATTTCTTCAAATTCCCATTTGTACCAAAATAATACGATTTTCTTGCCAAAGTTTCAAAACTATAGTTAGGACTATATATTGGTTAGAATCCATTCTAAAGGGGTTCAAAGCTATATTTAGACTATTATACTAATAAATTTAATTTTGGTTACTTCTTGGTGAGCCAATTTTGTGTAAATTTCTTCAAATTCCCATTTGTACCAAAATGGGACGATTTTCTTCCCAAAGTTTCAAAACTATAATTAGGACTATATACTGGTTAGAATCCATTCTAAAGGGGTTCAAAGCTATATTTAGACTATTATACTAATATATTTAACTTTGGTTACTTCTTGGTGAGCCAATATTGTTTAAATTTCTTCAAATTCCCATTTGTACCAAAACAATACGATTTTCTTCCCAAAGTTTCAAAACTATAGTTAGGACTATATATTGGTTAGAATCCATTCTAAAGGGCTTCAAAGCTATATTTAGACTATTATACTAATATATTGTACTTTGGTTACTCCTTGGTCACCAATTTTGTCTACATTTCTTCAAATTCCCTTTTGTACCAATACGAGACGATTTTCTTCCCAAAGTTTTAAAACTATAGTTACGACTATATATTGGGTAAAATTCATGCTTAAGGGCTTCAAAGCTATATTTAGACTATTATACTAATATATTGAACTTTGGTTACTGCTTGGTGAGCCAATTTTGTGTAAATTTCTTCAAATTCCCATTTGTACCAAAACAATACGATTTTCTTCCCAAAGTTTCAAAACTATAGTTAGGACTATATATTGGTTAGAATTCATTCTAAAGGGCTTCAAAGCTATATTTAGACTATTATACTAATATATTGAACTTTTGTTACTCCTTGGTCACCAATTTTGTCTACATTTCTTGAAATTCCCATTTGTACCAAAACGAGACGATTTTCTTCCCAAAGTTTCAAAAATATAGTTAGGACTATATATTAGGTAGAATCCATGCTTAAGGGCTTCAAAGCTATATTTAGACTATTATAGTAATATATTGAACTTTGGCTACTTCTTGGTGATCCAATTTTGTGTAAATTTCTTCAAATTCCCATTTGTACCAAAACAGGACGATTTTCTTCCCAAAGTTTCAAAACTATAGATAGGACTATATATTGGTTAGAATCCATTCTAAAGGGCTTCAAAGCTATATTTAGACTATTATACTAATATATTTAACTTTGGTTACTTCTTGGTGAGCCGATTTTGTTAAAATTTCTTCAAATTCCCATTTGTACCAAAACAATACGATTTTCTTCCCAAAGTTTCAAAACTATAGTTAGGACTATATATTGGTTAGAATCCATTCTAAAGGGGTTCAAAGCTATATTTAGACTATTATACTAATAAATTTAATTTTGGTTACTTCTTGGTGAGCCAATTTTGTGTAAATTTCTTCAAATTCCCATTTGTACCAAAATGGGACGATTTTCTTCCCAAAGTTTCAAAACTATAGTTAGGACTATATACTGGTTAGAATCCATTCTAAAGGGGTTCAAAGCTATATTTAGACTATTATACTAATATATTTAACTTTGGTTACTTCTTGGTGAGCCAATTTTGTTTAAATTTCTTCAAATTCCCATTTGTACCAAAACAATACGATTTTCTTCCCAAAGTTTCAAAACTATAGTTAGGACTATATATTGGTTAGAATCCATTCTAAAGGGCTTCAAAGCTATATTTAGACTATTATACTAATATATTGTACTTTGGTTACACCTTGGTCACCAATTTTGTCTACAATTCTTCAATTCCCTTTTGTACCAATACGAGACGATTTTCTTCCCAAAGTTTTAAAACTATAGTTACGACTATATATTGGGTAAAATTCATGCTTAAGGGCTTCAAAGCTATATTTAGACTATTATACTAATATATTGAACTTTGGTTACTGCTTGGTGAGCCAATTTTGTGTAAATTTCTTCAAATTCCCATTTGTACCAAAACAATACGATTTTCTTCCCAAAGTTTCAAAACTATAGTTAGGACTATATATTGGTTAGAATTCATTCTAAAGGGCTTCAAAGCTATATTTAGACTATTATACTAATATATTGAACTTTTGTTACTCCTTGGTCACCAATTTTGTCTACATTTCTTGAAATTCCCATTTGTACCAAAACGAGACGATTTTCTTCCCAAAGTTTTAAAACTATAGTTACGACTATATATTAGGTATAATCCATGCTTAAGGGCTTCAAAGCTATATTTAGACTATTATACTAATATATTGAACTTTGGCTATTTCTTGGTGAGCCAATTTTGTGTAAATTTCTTCAAATTCCCATTTGTACCAAAACAGGACGATTTTCTTCCCAAAGTTTCAAAACTATAGTTAGGACTATATATTGGTTAGAATCCATTCTAAAGGGGTTCAAAGCTATATTTAGACTATTATACTAATATATTTAACTTTGGTTACTTCTTGGCGAGCCAATTTTGTGTAAAATTCTTCAAATTCCAATTTGTACCCAAATGGGACGATTTTCTTCCCAAAGTTTCAAAACTATAGTTAGGACTATATACTGGTTAGAATCCATTCTAAAGGGCTTCAAAGCTATATTTAGACTATTATACTAATATATTGTACTTTGGTTACTCCTTGGTCACGAATTTTGTCTACATTTCTTCAAATTCCCTTTTGTACCAAAACGAGACGATTTTCTTCCCAAAGTTTCAAAACTATAGTTAGGACTATATATTGGGTAGAATCCATTCTAAAGGGCTTCAAAGCTATATTTAGACTATTATACTAATATATTGTACTTTGGTTACTCCTTGGTCACCAATTTTGTCTACATTTCTTCAAATTCCCTTTTGTACCAAAACGAGACGATTTTCTTCCCAAAGTTTCAAAACTATAGTTAGGACTATATATTGGGTAGAATCCATTCTAAAGGGCTTCAAAGCTATGTTTAGACTATTATACTAATATATTGAACTTTTGTTACTCCTTGGTCACCAATTTTGTCTACATTTCTTCAAATTCCCATTTGTACCAAAACGAGACGATTTTCTTCCCAAAGTTTCAAAACTATAGTTACGACTATATATTGGGTAGAATTCATGCTTAAGGGCTTCAAAGCTATATTTAGACTATTATACTAATATATTGAACTTTGGTTACTTCTTGGTGAGCCAATTTTGTGTAAATTTCTTCAAATTCCCATTTGTACCAAAATAATACGATTTTCTTGCCAAAGTTTCAAAACTATAGTTAGGACTATATATTGGTTAGAATCCATTCTAAAGGGGTTCAAAGCTATATTTAGACTATTATACTAATAAATTTAATTTTGGTTACTTCTTGGTGAGCCAATTTTGTGTAAATTTCTTCAAATTCCCATTTGTACCAAAATGGGACGATTTTCTTCCCAAAGTTTCAAAACTATAGTTAGGACTATATACTGGTTAGAATCCATTCTAAAGGGGTTCAAAGCTATATTTAGACTATTATACTAATATATTTAACTTTGGTTACTTCTTGGTGAGCCAATATTGTTTAAATTTCTTCAAATTCCCATTTGTACCAAAACAATACGATTTTCTTCCCAAAGTTTCAAAACTATAGTTAGGACTATATATTGGTTAGAATCCATTCTAAAGGGCTTCAAAGCTATATTTAGACTATTATACTAATATATTGTACTTTGGTTACTCCTTGGTCACCAATTTTGTCTACATTTCTTCAAATTCCCTTTTGTACCAATACGAGACGATTTTCTTCCCAAAGTTTTAAAACTATAGTTACGACTATATATTGGGTAAAATTCATGCTTAAGGGCTTCAAAGCTATATTTAGACTATTATACTAATATATTGAACTTTGGTTACTGCTTGGTGAGCCAATTTTGTGTAAATTTCTTCAAATTCCCATTTGTACCAAAACAATACGATTTTCTTCCCAAAGTTTCAAAACTATAGTTAGGACTATATATTGGTTAGAATCCATTCTAAAGGGCTTCAAAGCTATATTTAGACTATTATACTAATATATTTAACTTTGGTTACTTCTTGGTGAGCCGATTTTGTTAAAATTTCTTCAAATTCCCATTTGTACCAAAACAATACGATTTTCTTCCCAAAGTTTCAAAACTATAGTTAGGACTATATATTGGTTAGAATCCATTCTAAAGGGGTTCAAAGCTATATTTAGACTATTATACTAATAAATTTAATTTTGGTTACTTCTTGGTGAGCCAATTTTGTGTAAATTTCTTCAAATTCCAATTTGTACCAAAACGGGACGATTTTCTTCCCAAAGTTTCAAAACTATAGTTAGGACTATATATTGGGTAGAATCCATTCTAAAGGGCTTCAAACTCCTTGGTCACCAATTTTGTCTACATTTCTTCAAATTCCCTTTTGTACCAAAACGAGACGATATTCTTCCCAAAGTTTCAAAACTATAGTTACGACTATATATTGGGTAGAATCCATTCTAAAGGGCTTCAAAGCTATGTTTAGACTATTATACTAATATATTGAACTTTTGTTACTCCTTGGTCACCAATTTTGTCTACATTTCTTCAAATTCCCATTTGTACCAAAACGAGACGATTTTCTTCCCAAAGTTTCAAAACTATAGTTACGACTATATATTGGGTAGAATTCATGCTTAAGGGCTTCAAAGCTATATTTAGACTATTATACTAATATATTGAACTTTGGTTACTTCTTGGTGAGCCAATTTTGTGTAAATTTCTTCAAATTCCCATTTGTACCAAAATAATACGATTTTCTTGCCAAAGTTTCAAAACTATAGTTAGGACTATATATTGGTTAGAATCCATTCTAAAGGGGTTCAAAGCTATATTTAGACTATTATACTAATAAATTTAATTTTGGTTACTTCTTGGTGAGCCAATTTTGTGTAAATTTCTTCAAATTCCCATTTGTACCAAAATGGGACGATTTTCTTCCCAAAGTTTCAAAACTATAGTTAGGACTATATACTGGTTAGAATCCATTCTAAAGGGGTTCAAAGCTATATTTAGACTATTATACTAATATATTTAACTTTGGTTACTTCTTGGTGAGCCAATATTGTTTAAATTTCTTCAAATTCCCATTTGTACCAAAACAATACGATTTTCTTCCCAAAGTTTCAAAACTATAGTTAGGACTATATATTGGTTAGAATCCATTCTAAAGGGCTTCAAAGCTATATTTAGACTATTATACTAATATATTGTACTTTGGTTACTCCTTGGTCACCAATTTTGTCTACATTTCTTCAAATTCCCTTTTGTACCAATACGAGACGATTTTCTTCCCAAAGTTTTAAAACTATAGTTACGACTATATATTGGGTAAAATTCATGCTTAAGGGCTTCAAAGCTATATTTAGACTATTATACTAATATATTGAACTTTGGTTACTGCTTGGTGAGCCAATTTTGTGTAAATTTCTTCAAATTCCCATTTGTACCAAAACAATACGATTTTCTTCCCAAAGTTTCAAAACTATAGTTAGGACTATATATTGGTTAGAATTCATTCTAAAGGGCTTCAAAGCTATATTTAGACTATTATACTAATATATTGAACTTTTGTTACTCCTTGGTCACCAATTTTGTCTACATTTCTTGAAATTCCCATTTGTACCAAAACGAGACGATTTTCTTTTCGAAGTTTCAAAAGTATAGTTACGACTATATATTGGGTAGAATTCATGCTTAAGGGCTTCAAAGCTATATTTAGACTATTATACTAATATATTTAACTTTGGTTACTTCTTGGTGAGCCAATTTTGTGTAAATTTCTTCAAATTCCCATTTGTACCAAAACAATACGATTTTCTTCCCAAAGTTTCAAAACTATAGTTACGACTATATATTGGGTAAAATTCATGCTTAAGGGCTTCAAAGCTATATTTAGACTATTATACTAATATATTGAACTTTGGTTACTGCTTGGTGAGCCAATTTTGTGTAAATTTCTTCAAATTCCCATTTGTACCAAAACAATACGATTTTCTTCCCAAAGTTTCAAAACTATAGTTAGGACTATATATTGGTTAGAATCCATTCTAAAGGGCTTCAAAGCTATATTTAGACTATTATACTAATATATTTAACTTTGGTTACTTCTTGGTGAGCCGATTTTGTTAAAATTTCTTCAAATTCCCATTTGTACCAAAACAATACGATTTTCTTCCCAAAGTTTCAAAACTATAGTTAGGACTATATATTGGTTAGAATCCATTCTAAAGGGGTTCAAAGCTATATTTAGACTATTATACTAATAAATTTAATTTTGGTTACTTCTTGGTGAGCCAATTTTGTGTAAATTTCTTCAAATTCCAATTTGTACCAAAACGGGACGATTTTCTTCCCAAAGTTTCAAAACTATAGTTAGGACTATATATTGGGTAGAATCCATTCTAAAGGGCTTCAAACTCCTTGGTCACCAATTTTGTCTACATTTCTTCAAATTCCCTTTTGTACCAAAACGAGACGATATTCTTCCCAAAGTTTCAAAACTATAGTTACGACTATATATTGGGTAGAATCCATTCTAAAGGGCTTCAAAGCTATGTTTAGACTATTATACTAATATATTGAACTTTTGTTACTCCTTGGTCACCAATTTTGTCTACATTTCTTCAAATTCCCATTTGTACCAAAACGAGACGATTTTCTTCCCAAAGTTTCAAAACTATAGTTACGACTATATATTGGGTAGAATTCATGCTTAAGGGCTTCAAAGCTATATTTAGACTATTATACTAATATATTGAACTTTGGTTACTTCTTGGTGAGCCAATTTTGTGTAAATTTCTTCAAATTCCCATTTGTACCAAAATAATACGATTTTCTTGCCAAAGTTTCAAAACTATAGTTAGGACTATATATTGGTTAGAATCCATTCTAAAGGGGTTCAAAGCTATATTTAGACTATTATACTAATAAATTTAATTTTGGTTACTTCTTGGTGAGCCAATTTTGTGTAAATTTCTTCAAATTCCCATTTGTACCAAAATGGGACGATTTTCTTCCCAAAGTTTCAAAACTATAGTTAGGACTATATACTGGTTAGAATCCATTCTAAAGGGGTTCAAAGCTATATTTAGACTATTATACTAATATATTTAACTTTGGTTACTTCTTGGTGAGCCAATATTGTTTAAATTTCTTCAAATTCCCATTTGTACCAAAACAATACGATTTTCTTCCCAAAGTTTCAAAACTATAGTTAGGACTATATATTGGTTAGAATCCATTCTAAAGGGCTTCAAAGCTATATTTAGACTATTATACTAATATATTGTACTTTGGTTACTCCTTGGTCACCAATTTTGTCTACATTTCTTCAAATTCCCTTTTGTACCAATACGAGACGATTTTCTTCCCAAAGTTTTAAAACTATAGTTACGACTATATATTGGGTAAAATTCATGCTTAAGGGCTTCAAAGCTATATTTAGACTATTATACTAATATATTGAACTTTGGTTACTGCTTGGTGAGCCAATTTTGTGTAAATTTCTTCAAATTCCCATTTGTACCAAAACAATACGATTTTCTTCCCAAAGTTTCAAAACTATAGTTAGGACTATATATTGGTTAGAATTCATTCTAAAGGGCTTCAAAGCTATATTTAGACTATTATACTAATATATTGAACTTTTGTTACTCCTTGGTCACCAATTTTGTCTACATTTCTTGAAATTCCCATTTGTACCAAAACGAGACGATTTTCTTCCCAAAGTTTCAAAAATATAGTTAGGACTATATATTAGGTAGAATCCATGCTTAAGGGCTTCAAAGCTATATTTAGACTATTATAGTAATATATTGAACTTTGGCTACTTCTTGGTGATCCAATTTTGTGTAAATTTCTTCAAATTCCCATTTGTACCAAAACAGGACGATTTTCTTCCCAAAGTTTCAAAACTATAGATAGGACTATATATTGGTTAGAATCCATTCTAAAGGGCTTCAAAGCTATATTTAGACTATTATACTAATATATTTAACTTTGGTTACTTCTTGGTGAGCCGATTTTGTTAAAATTTCTTCAAATTCCCATTTGTACCAAAACAATACGATTTTCTTCCCAAAGTTTCAAAACTATAGTTAGGACTATATATTGGTTAGAATCCATTCTAAAGGGGTTCAAAGCTATATTTAGACTATTATACTAATAAATTTAATTTTGGTTACTTCTTGGTGAGCCAATTTTGTGTAAATTTCTTCAAATTCCCATTTGTACCAAAATGGGACGGTTTTCTTCCCAAAGTTTCAAAACTATAGTTAGGACTATATACTGGTTAGAATCCATTCTAAAGGGGTTCAAAGCTATATTTAGACTATTATACTAATATATTTAACTTTGGTTACTTCTTGGTGAGCCAATTTTGTTTAAATTTCTTCAAATTCCCATTTGTACCAAAACAATACGATTTTCTTCCCAAAGTTTCAAAACTATAGTTAGGACTATATATTGGTTAGAATTCATTCTAAAGGGCTTCAAAGCTATATTTAGACTATTATACTAATATATTGAACTTTTGTTACTCCTTGGTCACCAATTTTGTCTACATTTCTTGAAATTCCCATTTGTACCAAAACGAGACGATTTTCTTCCCAAAGTTTTAAAACTATAGTTACGACTATATATTAGGTAGAATCCATGCTTAAGGGCTTCAAAGCTATATTTAGACTATTATACTAATATATTGAACTTTGGCTATTTCTTGGTGAGCCAATTTTGTGTAAATTTCTTCAAATTCCCATTTGTACTAAAACAGGACGATTTTCTTCCCAAAGTTTCAAAACTATAGTTAGGACTATATATTGGTTAGAATCCATTCTAAAGGGGTTCAAAGCTATATTTAGACTATTATACTAATATATTTAACTTTGGTTACTTCTTGGCGAGCCAATTTTGTGTAAAATTCTTCAAATTCCAATTTGTACCCAAATGGGACGATTTTCTTCCCAAAGTTTCAAAACTATAGTTAGGACTATATACTGGTTAGAATCCATTCTAAAGGGCTTCAAAGCTATATTTAGACTATTATACTAATATATTGTACTTTGGTTACTCCTTGGTCACGAATTTTGTCTACATTTCTTCAAATTCCCTTTTGTACCAAAACGAGACGATTTTCTTCCCAAAGTTTCAAAACTATAGTTAGGACTATATATTGGGTAGAATCCATTCTAAAGGGCTTCAAAGCTATGTTTAGACTATTATACTAATATATTGAACTTTTGTTACTCCTTGGTCACCAATTTTGTCTACATTTCTTCAAATTCCCATTTGTACCAAAACGAGACGATTTTCTTCCCAAAGTTTCAAAACTATAGTTACGACTATATATTGGGTAGAATTCATGCTTAAGGGCTTCAAAGCTATATTTAGACTATTATACTAATATATTGAACTTTGGTTACTGCTTGGTGAGCCAATTTTGTGTAAATTTCTTCAAATTCCCATTTGTACCAAAACAATACGATTTTCTTCCCAAAGTTTCAAAACTATAGTTAGGACTATATATTGGTTAGAATCCATTCTAAAGGGCTTCAAAGCTATATTTAGACTATTATACTAATATATTGAACTTTTGTTACTCCTTGGTCACCAATTTTGTCTAGATTTCTTGAAATTCCCATTTGTACCAAAACGAGACGATTTTCTTCCCAAAGTTTCAAAACTATATTTACGACTATATATTGGGTAGAATTCATTCTAAAGGGGTTCAAAGCTTTATTTAGACTATTATACTAATATATTGAACTTTGGTTACTCCTTAGTCACCAATTATGTCTACATTTCTTCATATTCCCATTTGTACCAAAACGGGACAATTTTCTTCCCAAAGTTTCAAAAATAAAGTTAGGACTATACATTAGGTAGAATCCATGCTTAAGGGCTTCAAAGCTATATTTAGACTATTATACTAATATATTGAACTTTGGCTACTTCTTGGTGAGCCAATTTTGTGTAAATTTCTTCAAATTCCCATTTGTACCAAAACAGGACGATTTTCTTCCCAATGTTTCAAAACTATAGTTAGGACTATATATTGGTTAGAATCCATTCTAAAGGGGTTCAAAGCTATATTTAGACTATTATACTAATATATTTAACTTTGGTTACTTCTTGGCGAGCCAATTTTGTGTAAAATTCTTCAAATTCCAATTTGTACCAAAACGGGACGATTTTCTTCCCAAAGTTTCAAAACTATAGTTAGGACTATATATTGGGTAGAATCCATTCTAAAGTGCTTCAAAGCTATATTTAGACTATTATACTAATATATTGTACTTTGGTTACTCCTTGGTCACCAATTTTGTCTACATTTCTTCAAATTCCCTTTTGTACCAAAACGAGACGATTTTCTTCCCAAAGTTTCAAAACTATAGTTAGGACTATATATTGGGTAGAATCCATTCTAAAGGGCTTCAAAGCTATGTTTAGACTATTATACTAATATATTGAACTTTTGTTACTCCTTGGTCACCAATTTTGTCTACATTTCTTCAAATTCCCATTTGTACCAAAACGAGACGATTTTCTTCCCAAAGTTTCAAAACTATAGTTACGACTATATATTGGGTAGAATTCATGCTTAAGGGCTTCAAAGCTATATTTAGACTATTATACTAATATATTGAACTTTGGTTACTTCTTGGTGAGCCAATTTTGTGTAAATTTCTTCAAATTCCCATTTGTACCAAAATAATACGATTTTCTTGCCAAAGTTTCAAAACTATAGTAAGGACTATATATTGGTTAGAATCCATTCTAAAGGGCTTCAAAGCTATGTTTAGACTATTATACTAATATATTGAAATTTTGTTACTCCTTGGTCACCAATTTTGTCTACATTTCTTCAAATTCCCATTTGTACCAAAACGAGACGATTTTCTTCCCAAAGTTTCAAAACTATAGTTACGACTATATATTGGGTAGAATGCATGCTTAAGGGCTTCAAAGCTATATTTAGACTATTATACTAATATATTGAACTTTGGTTACTGCTTGGTGAGCCAATTTTGTGTAAATTTCTTCAAATTCCCATTTGTACCAAAACAATACGATTTTCTTCCCAAAGTTTCAAAACTATAGTTAGGACTATATATTGGTTAGAATCCATTCTAAAGGGATTCAAAGCTATATTTAGACTATTATACTAATATATTGAACTTTTGTTACTCCTTGGTCACCAATTTTGTCTAGATTTCTTGAAATTCCCATTTGTACCAAAACGAGACGATTTTCTTCCCAAAGTTTCAAAACTATATTTACGACTATATATTGGGTAGAATTCATTCTAAAGGGGTTCAAAGCTTTATTTAGACTATTATACTAATATATTGAACTTTGGTTACTCCTTAGTCACCAATTATGTCTACATTTCTTCATATTCCCATTTGTACCAAAACGGGACAATTTTCTTCCCAAAGTTTCAAAAATAAAGTTAGGACTATACATTAGGTAGAATCCATGCTTAAGGGCTTCAAAGCTATATTTAGACTATTATACTAATATATTGAACTTTGGCTACTTCTTGGTGAGCCAATTTTGTGTAAATTTCTTCAAATTCCCATTTGTACCAAAACAGGACCATTTTCTTCCCAATGTTTCAAAACTATAGTTAGGACTATATATTGGTTAGAATCCATTCTAAAGGGGTTCAAAGCTATATTTAGACTATTATACTAATATATTTAACTTTGGTTACTTCTTGGCGAGCCAATTTTGTGTAAAATTCTTCAAATTCCAATTTGTACCAAAACGGGACGATTTTCTTCCCAAAGTTTCAAAACTATAGTTAGGACTATATATTGGGTAGAATCCATTCTAAAGTGCTTCAAAGCTATATTTAGACTATTATACTAATATATTGTACTTTGGTTACTCCTTGGTCACCAATTTTGTCTACATTTCTTCAAATTCCCTTTTGTACCAAAACGAGACGATTTTCTTCCCAAAGTTTCAAAACTATAGTTAGGACTATATATTGGGTAGAATCCATTCTAAAGGGCTTCAAAGCTATGTTTAGACTATTATACTAATATATTGAACTTTTGTTACTCCTTGGTCACCAATTTTGTCTACATTTCTTCAAATTCCCATTTGTACCAAAACGAGACGATTTTCTTCCCAAAGTTTCAAAACTATAGTTACGACTATATATTGGGTAGAATTCATGCTTAAGGGCTTCAAAGCTATATTTAGACTATTATACTAATATATTGAACTTTGGTTACTTCTTGGTGAGCCAATTTTGTGTAAATTTCTTCAAATTCCCATTTGTACCAAAATAATACGATTTTCTTGCCAAAGTTTCAAAACTATAGTTAGGACTATATATTGGTTAGAATCCATTCTAAAGGGGTTCAAAGCTATATTTAGACTATTATACTAATATATTGAACTTTGGTTACTGCTTGGTGAGCCAATTTTGTGTAAATTTCTTCAAATTCCCATTTGTACCAAAATAATACGATTTTCTTGCCAAAGTTTCAAAACTATAGTTAGGACTATATATTGGTTAGAATCCATTCTAAAGGGGTTCAAAGCTATATTTAGACTATTATACTAATAAATTTAATTTTGGTTACTTCTTGGTGAGCCAATTTTGTGTAAATTTCTTCAAATTCCCATTTGTACCAAAATGGGACGATTTTCTTCCCAAAGTTTCAAAGCTATAGTTAGGACTATATACTGGTTAGAATCCATTCTAAAGGGGTTCAAAGCTATATTTAGACTATTATACTAATATATTTAACTTTGGTTACTTCTTGGTGAGCCAATTTTGTTTAAATTTCTTCAAATTCCCATTTGTACCAAAACAATACGATTTTCTTCCCAAAGTTTCAAAACTATAGTTAGGACTATATATTGGTTAGAATCCATTCTAAAGGGCTTCAAAGCTATATTTAGACTATTATACTAATATATTGTACTTTGGTTACTCCTTGGTCACCAATTTTGTCTACATTTCTTCAAATTCCTTTTTGTACCAATACGAGACGATTTTCTTCCCAAAGTTTTAAAACTATAGTTACGACTATATATTGGGTAAAATTCATGCTTAAGGGCTTCAAATCTATATTTAGACTATTATACTAATATATTGAACTTTGGTTACTGCTTGGTGAGCAAATTTTGTGTAAATTTCTTCAAATTCACATTTGTACCAAAACAATACGATTTTCTTCCCAAAGTTTCAAAACTATAGTTAGGACTATATATTGGTTAGAATCCATTCTAAAGGGCTTCAAAGCTATATTTAGACTATTATACTAATATATTGAACTTTTGTTACTCCTTGGTCACCAATTTTGTCTAGATTTCTTGAAATTCCCATTTGTACCAAAATGAGACGATTTTCTTCCCAAAGTTTCAAAACTATATTTACGACTATATATTGGGTAGAATTCATTCTAAAGGGGTTCAAAGCTTTATTTAGACTATTATACTAATATATTGAACTTTGGTTACTCCTTAGTCACCAATTATGTCTACATTTCTTCATATTCCCATTTGTACCAAAACGGGACAATTTTCTTCCCAAAGTTTCAAAAATAAAGTTAGGACTATACATTAGGTAGAATCCATGCTTAAGGGCTTCAAAGCTATATTTAGACTATTATACTAATATATTGAACTTTGGCTTCTTCTTGGTGAGCCAATTTTGTGTAAATTTCTTCAAATTCCCATTTGTACCAAAACAGGACCATTTTCTTCCCAATGTTTCAAAACTATAGTTAGGACTATATATTGGTTAGAATCCATTCTAAAGGGGTTCAAAGCTATATTTAGACTATTATACTAATATATTTAACTTTGGTTACTTCTTGGCGAGCCAATTTTGTGTAAAATTCTTCAAATTCCAATTTGTACCAAAACGGGACGATTTTCTTCCCAAAGTTTCAAAACTATAGTTAGGACTATATATTGGGTAGAATCCATTCTAAAGTGCTTCAAAGCTATATTTAGACTATTATACTAATATATTGTACTTTGGTTACTCCTTGGTCACCAATTTTGTCTACATTTCTTCAAATTCCCTTTTGTACCAAAACGAGACGATTTTCTTCCCAAAGTTTCAAAACTATAGTTAGGACTATATATTGGGTAGAATCCATTCTAAAGGGCTTCAAAGCTATGTTTAGACTATTATACTAATATATTGAACTTTTGTTACTCCTTGGTCACCAATTTTGTCTACATTTCTTCAAATTCCCATTTGTACCAAAACGAGACGATTTTCTTCCCAAAGTTTCAAAACTATAGTTACGACTATATATTGGGTAGAATTCATGCTTAAGGGCTTCAAAGCTATATTTAGACTATTATACTAATATATTGAACTTTGGTTACTTCTTGGTGAGCCAATTTTGTGTAAATTTCTTCAAATTCCCATTTGTACCAAAATAATACGATTTTCTTGCCAAAGTTTCAAAACTATAGTTAGGACTATATATTGGTTAGAATCCATTCTAAAGGGGTTCAAAGCTATATTTAGACTATTATACTAATATATTGAACTTTGGTTACTGCTTGGTGAGCCAATTTTGTGTAAATTTCTTCAAATTCCCATTTGTACCAAAATAATACGATTTTCTTGCCAAAGTTTCAAAACTATAGTTAGGACTATATATTGGTTAGAATCCATTCTAAAGGGGTTCAAAGCTATATTTAGACAATTATACTAATAAATTTAATTTTGGTTACTTCTTGGTGAGCCAATTTTGTGTAAATTTCTTCAAATTCCCATTTGTACCAAAATGGGACGATTTTCTTCCCAAAGTTTCAAAACTATAGTTAGGACTATATACTGGTTAGAATCCATTCTAAAGGGGTTCAAAGCTATATTTAGACTATTATACTAATATATTTAACTTTGGTTACTTCTTGGTGAGCCAATTTTGTTTAAATTTCTTCAAATTCCCATTTGTACCAAAACAATACGATTTTCTTCCCAAAGTTTCAAAACTATAGTTAGGACTATATATTGGTTAGAATCCATTCTAAAGGGCTTCAAAGCTATATTTAGACTATTATACTAATATATTGTACTTTGGTTACTCCTTGGTCACCAATTTTGTCTACATTTCTTCAAATTCCCTTTTGTACCAATACGAGACGATTTTCTTCCCAAAGTTTTAAAACTATAGTTACGACTATATATTGGGTAAAATTCATGCTTAAGGGCTTCAAAGCTATATTTAGACTATTATACTAATATATTGAACTTTGGTTACTGCTTGGTGAGCAAATTTTGTGTAAATTTCTTCAAATTCCCATTTGTACCAAAACAATACGATTTTCTTCCCAAAGTTTCAAAACTATAGTTAGGACTATATATTGGTTAGAATCCATTCTAAAGGGCTTCAAAGCTATATTTAGACTATTATACTAATATATTGAACTTTTGTTACTCCTTGGTCACCAATTTTGTCTAGATTTCTTGAAATTCCCATTTGTACCAAAACGAGACGATTTTCTTCCCAAAGTTTCAAAACTATATTTACGACTATATATTGGGTAGAATTCATTCTAAAGGGGTTCAAAGCTTTATTTAGACTATTATATTAATATATTGAACTTTGGTTACTCCTTAGTCACCAATTATGTCTACATTTCTTCATATTCCCATTTGTACCAAAACGGGACAATTTTCTTCCCAAAGTTTCAAAAATAAAGTTAGGACTATACATTAGGTAGAATCCATGCTTAAGGGCTTCAAAGCTATATTTAGACTATTATACTAATATATTGAACTTTGGCTACTTCTTGGTGAGCCAATTTTGTGTAAATTTCTTCAAATTCCCATTTGTACCAAAACAGGACCATTTTCTTCCCAATGTTTCAAAACTATAGTTAGGACTATATATTGGTTAGAATCCATTCTAAAGGGGTTCAAAGCTATATTTAGACTATTATACTAATATATTTAACTTTGGTTACTTCTTGGCGAGCCAATTTTGTGTAAAATTCTTCAAATTCCAATTTGTACCAAAACGGGACGATTTTCTTCCCAAAGTTTCAAAACTATAGTTAGGACTATATATTGGGTAGAATCCATTCTAAAGTGCTTCAAAGCTATATTTAGACTATTATACTAATATATTGTACTTTGGTTACTCCTTGGTCACCAATTTTGTCTACATTTCTTGAAATTCCCATTTGTACCAAAACGAGACGATTTTCTTCCCAAAGTTTCAAAACTATAGTTACGACTATATATTGGGTAGAATTCATTCTAAAGGGGTTCAAAGCTTTATTTAGACTATTATACTAATATATTGAACTTTGGTTACTCCTTAGTCACCAATTATGTCTACATTTCTTCTTATTCCCATTTGTACCAAAACGGGACAATTTTCTTCCCAAAGTTTCAAAAATATAGTTAGGACTATATATTAGGTAGAATCCATGCTTAAGGGCTTCAAAGCTATATTTAGACTATTATACTAATATATTGAACTTTGGCTACTTCTTGGTGAGCCAATTTTGTGTAAATTTCTTCAAATTCCCATTTGTACCAAAACAGGACGATTTTCTTCCCAAAGTTTCAAAACTATAGTTAGGACTATATATTGGTTAGAATCCATTCTAAAGGGGTTCAAAGCTATATTTAGACTATTATACTAATATATCTAACTTTGGTTACTTCTTGGCGAGCCAATATAGTGTAAAATTCTTCAAATTCCAATTTGTACCCAAATGGGACGATTTTCTTCCCAAAGTTTCAAAACTATAGTTAGGACTATATACTGGTTAGAATCCATTCTAAAGGGCTTCAAAGCTATATTTAGACTATTATACTAATATATTGTACTTTGGTTACTCCTTGGTCACCAATTTTGTCTACATTTCTTCAAATTCCCTTTTGTACCAAAACGAGACGATTTTCTTCCCAAAGTTTTAAAACTATAGTTACGACTATATATTGGGTGGAATTCATGCTTAAGGGCTTCAAAGCTATATTTAGACTATAATACTAATATATTGAACTTTGGTTACTGCTTGGTGAGCCAATTTTGTGTAAATTTCTTCAAATTCCCATTTGTACCAAAACAATACGATTTTCTTCCCAAAGTTTCAAAACTATAGTTAGGACTATATATTGGTTAGAATCCATTCTAAAGGGCTTCAAAGCTATATTTAGACTATTATACTAATATATTGAACTTTTGTTACTCCTTGGTCACCAATTTTGTCTAGATTTCTTGAAATTCCCATTTGTACCAAAACGAGACGATTTTCTTCCCAAAGTTTCAAAACTATATTTACGACTATATATTGGGTAGAATTCATTCTAAAGGGGTTCAAAGCTTTATTTAGACTATTATACTAATATATTGAACTTTGGTTACTCCTTAGTCACCAATTATGTCTACATTTCTTCATATTCCCATTTGTACCAAAACGGGACAATTTTCTTCCCAAAGTTTCAAAAATATAGTTAGGACTATACATTAGGTAGAATCCATGCTTAAGGGCTTCAAAGCTATATTTAGACTATTATACTAATATATTGAACTTTGGCTACTTCTTGGTGAGCCAATTTTGTGTAAATTTCTTCAAATTCCCATTTGTACCAAAACAGGACGATTTTCTTCCCAATGTTTCAAAACTATTGTTAGGACTATATATTGGTTAGAATCCATTCTAAAGGGGTTCAAAGCTATATTTAGACTATTATACTAATATATTTAACTTTGGTTACTTCTTGGCGAGCCAATTTTGTGTAAAATTCTTCAAATTCCAATTTGTACCAAAACGGGACGATTTTCTTCCCAAAGTTTCAAAACTATAGTTAGGACTATATATTGGGTAGAATCCATTCTAAAGGGCTTCAAAGCTATATTTAGACTATTATACTAATATATTGTACTTTGGTTACTCCTTGGTCACCAATTTTGTCTACATTTCTTCAAATTCCCTTTTGTACCAAAACGAGACGATTTTCTTCCCAAAGTTTCAAAACTATAGTTAGGACTATATATTGGGTAGAATCCATTCTAAAGGGCTTCAAAGCTATGTTTAGACTATTATACTAATATATTGAACTTTTGTTACTCCTTGGTCACCAATTTTGTCTACATTTCTTCAAATTCCCATTTGTACCAAAACGAGACGATTTTCTTCCCAAAGTTTCAAAACTATAGTTACGACTATATATTGGGTAGAATTCATGCTTAAGGGCTTCAAAGCTATATTTAGACTATTATACTAATATATTGAACTTTGGTTACTTCTTGGTGAGCCAATTTTGTGTAAATTTCTTCAAATTCCCATTTGTACCAAAATAATACGATTTTCTTGCCAAAGTTTCAAAACTATAGTTAGGACTATATATTGGTTAGAATCCATTCTAAAGGGGTTCAAAGCTATATTTAGACTATTATACTAATAAATTTACTTTTGGTTACTTCTTGGTGAGCCAATTTTGTGTAAATTTCTTCAAATTCCCATTTGTACCAAAATGGGACGATTTTCTTCCCAAAGTTGCAAAACTATAGCTAGGACTATATACTGGTTAGAATCCATTCTAAAGGGGTTCAAAGCTATATTTAGACTATTATACTAATATATTTAACTTTGGTTACTTCTTGGTGAGCCAATATTGTTTAAATTTCTTCAAATTCCCATTTGTACCAAAACAATACGATTTTCTTCCCAAAGTTTCAAAACTATAGTTAGGACTATATATTGGTTAGAATCCATTCTAAAGGGCTTCAAAGCTATATTTAGACTATTATACTAATATATTGTACTTTGGTTACTCCTTGGTCACCAATTTTGTCTACATTTCTTCAAATTCCCTTTTGTACCAATACGAGACGATTTTCTTCCCAAAGTTTTAAAACTATAGTTACGACTATATATTGGGTAAAATTCATGCTTAAGGGCTTCAAAGCTATATTTAGACTATTATACTAATATATTGAACTTTGGTTACTGCTTGGTGAGCCAATTTTGTGTAAATTTCTTCAAATTCCCATTTGTACCAAAACAATACGATTTTCTTCCCAAAGTTTCAAAACTGTAGTTAGGACTATATATTGGTTAGAATCCATTCTAAAGGGCTTCAAAGCTATATTTAGACTATTATACTAATATATTTAACTTTGGTTACTTCTTGGTGAGCCGATTTTGTTAAAATTTCTTCAAATTCCCATTTGTACCAAAACAATACGATTTTCTTCCCAAAGTTTCAAAACTATAGTTAGGACTATATATTGGTTAGAATCCATTCTAAAGGGGTTCAAAGCTATATTTAGACTATTATACTAATAAATTTAATTTTGGTTACTTCTTGGTGAGCCAATTTTGTGTAAATTTCTTCAAATTCCAATTTGTACCAAAACGGGACGATTTTCTTCCCAAAGTTTCAAAACTATAGTTAGGACTATATATTGGGTAGAATCCATTCTAAAGGGCTTCAAACTCCTTGGTCACCAATTTTGTCTACATTTCTTCAAATTCCCTTTTGTACCAAAACGAGACGATTTTCTTCCCAAAGTTTCAAAACTATAGTTAGGACTATATATTGGGTAGAATCCATTCTAAAGGGCTTCAAAGCTATGTTTAGACTATTATACTAATATATTGAACTTTTGTTACTCCTTGGTCACCAATTTTGTCTACATTTCTTCAAATTCCCATTTGTACCAAAACGAGACGATTTTCTTCCCAAAGTTTCAAAACTATAGTTACGACTATATATTGGGTAGAATTCATGCTTAAGGGCTTCAAAAAAATATTTAGACTATTATACTAATATATTGAACTTTGGTTACTTCTTGGTGAGCCAATTTTGTGTAAATTTCTTCAAATTCCCATTTGTACCAAAATAATACGATTTTCTTGCCAAAGTTTCAAAACTATAGTTAGGACTATATATTGGTTAGAATCCATTCTAAAGGGGTTCAAAGCTATATTTAGACTATTATACTAATAAATTTAATTTTGGTTACTTCTTGGTGAGCCAATTTTGTGTAAATTTCTTCAAATTCCCATTTGTACCAAAATGGGACGATTTTCTTCCCAAAGTTTCAAAACTATAATTAGGACTATATACTGGTTAGAATCCATTCTAAAGGGGTTCAAAGCTATATTTAGACTATTATACTAATATATTTAACTTTGGTTACTTCTTGGTGAGCCAATATTGTTTAAATTTCTTCAAATTCCCATTTGTACCAAAACAATACGATTTTCTTCCCAAAGTTTCAAAACTATAGTTAGGACTATATATTGGTTAGAATCCATTCTAAAGGGCTTCAAAGCTATATTTAGACTATTATACTAATATATTGTACTTTGGTTACTCCTTGGTCACCAATTTTGTCTACATTTCTTCAAATTCCCTTTTGTACCAATACGAGACGATTTTCTTCCCAAAGTTTTAAAACTATAGTTACGACTATATATTGGGTAAAATTCATGCTTAAGGGCTTCAAAGCTATATTTAGACTATTATACTAATATATTGAACTTTGGTTACTGCTTGGTGAGCCAATTTTGTGTAAATTTCTTCAAATTCCCATTTGTACCAAAACAATACGATTTTCTTCCCAAAGTTTCAAAACTATAGTTAGGACTATATATTGGTTAGAATTCATTCTAAAGGGCTTCAAAGCTATATTTAGACTATTATACTAATATATTGAACTTTTGTTACTCCTTGGTCACCAATTTTGTCTACATTTCTTGAAATTCCCATTTGTACCAAAACGAGACGATTTTCTTCCCAAAGTTTCAAAAATATAGTTAGGACTATATATTAGGTAGAATCCATGCTTAAGGGCTTCAAAGCTATATTTAGACTATTATAGTAATATATTGAACTTTGGCTACTTCTTGGTGATCCAATTTTGTGTAAATTTCTTCAAATTCCCATTTGTACCAAAACAGGACGATTTTCTTCCCAAAGTTTCAAAACTATAGATAGGACTATATATTGGTTAGAATCCATTCTAAAGGGCTTCAAAGCTATATTTAGACTATTATACTAATATATTTAACTTTGGTTACTTCTTGGTGAGCCGATTTTGTTAAAATTTCTTCAAATTCCCATTTGTACCAAAACAATACGATTTTCTTCCCAAAGTTTCAAAACTATAGTTAGGACTATATATTGGTTAGAATCCATTCTAAAGGGGTTCAAAGCTATATTTAGACTATTATACTAATAAATTTAATTTTGGTTACTTCTTGGTGAGCCAATTTTGTGTAAATTTCTTCAAATTCCCATTTGTACCAAAATGGGACGATTTTCTTCCCAAAGTTTCAAAACTATAGTTAGGACTATATACTGGTTAGAATCCATTCTAAAGGGGTTCAAAGCTATATTTAGACTATTATACTAATATATTTAACTTTGGTTACTTCTTGGTGAGCCAATTTTGTTTAAATTTCTTCAAATTCCCATTTGTACCAAAACAATACGATTTTCTTCCCAAAGTTTCAAAACTATAGTTAGGACTATATATTGGTTAGAATCCATTCTAAAGGGCTTCAAAGCTATATTTAGACTATTATACTAATATATTGTACTTTGGTTACTCCTTGGTCACCAATTTTGTCTACAATTCTTCAATTCCCTTTTGTACCAATACGAGACGATTTTCTTCCCAAAGTTTTAAAACTATAGTTACGACTATATATTGGGTAAAATTCATGCTTAAGGGCTTCAAAGCTATATTTAGACTATTATACTAATATATTGAACTTTGGTTACTGCTTGGTGAGCCAATTTTGTGTAAATTTCTTCAAATTCCCATTTGTACCAAAACAATACGATTTTCTTCCCAAAGTTTCAAAACTATAGTTAGGACTATATATTGGTTAGAATTCATTCTAAAGGGCTTCAAAGCTATATTTAGACTATTATACTAATATATTGAACTTTTGTTACTCCTTGGTCACCAATTTTGTCTACATTTCTTGAAATTCCCATTTGTACCAAAACGAGACGATTTTCTTCCCAAAGTTTTAAAACTATAGTTACGACTATATATTAGGTATAATCCATGCTTAAGGGCTTCAAAGCTATATTTAGACTATTATACTAATATATTGAACTTTGGCTATTTCTTGGTGAGCCAATTTTGTGTAAATTTCTTCAAATTCCCATTTGTACCAAAACAGGACGATTTTCTTCCCAAAGTTTCAAAACTATAGTTAGGACTATATATTGGTTAGAATCCATTCTAAAGGGGTTCAAAGCTATATTTAGACTATTATACTAATATATTTAACTTTGGTTACTTCTTGGCGAGCCAATTTTGTGTAAAATTCTTCAAATTCCAATTTGTACCCAAATGGGACGATTTTCTTCCCAAAGTTTCAAAACTATAGTTAGGACTATATACTGGTTAGAATCCATTCTAAAGGGCTTCAAAGCTATATTTAGACTATTATACTAATATATTGTACTTTGGTTACTCCTTGGTCACGAATTTTGTCTACATTTCTTCAAATTCCCTTTTGTACCAAAACGAGACGATTTTCTTCCCAAAGTTTCAAAACTATAGTTAGGACTATATATTGGGTAGAATCCATTCTAAAGGGCTTCAAAGCTATATTTAGACTATTATACTAATATATTGTACTTTGGTTACTCCTTGGTCACCAATTTTGTCTACATTTCTTCAAATTCCCTTTTGTACCAAAACGAGACGATTTTCTTCCCAAAGTTTCAAAACTATAGTTAGGACTATATATTGGGTAGAATCCATTCTAAAGGGCTTCAAAGCTATGTTTAGACTATTATACTAATATATTGAACTTTTGTTACTCCTTGGTCACCAATTTTGTCTACATTTCTTCAAATTCCCATTTGTACCAAAACGAGACGATTTTCTTCCCAAAGTTTCAAAACTATAGTTACGACTATATATTGGGTAGAATTCATGCTTAAGGGCTTCAAAGCTATATTTAGACTATTATACTAATATATTGAACTTTGGTTACTTCTTGGTGAGCCAATTTTGTGTAAATTTCTTCAAATTCCCATTTGTACCAAAATAATACGATTTTCTTGCCAAAGTTTCAAAACTATAGTTAGGACTATATATTGGTTAGAATCCATTCTAAAGGGGTTCAAAGCTATATTTAGACTATTATACTAATAAATTTAATTTTGGTTACTTCTTGGTGAGCCAATTTTGTGTAAATTTCTTCAAATTCCCATTTGTACCAAAATGGGACGATTTTCTTCCCAAAGTTTCAAAACTATAGTTAGGACTATATACTGGTTAGAATCCATTCTAAAGGGGTTCAAAGCTATATTTAGACTATTATACTAATATATTTAACTTTGGTTACTTCTTGGTGAGCCAATATTGTTTAAATTTCTTCAAATTCCCATTTGTACCAAAACAATACGATTTTCTTCCCAAAGTTTCAAAACTATAGTTAGGACTATATATTGGTTAGAATCCATTCTAAAGTGCTTCAAAGCTATATTTAGACTATTATACTAATATATTGTACTTTGGTTACTCCTTGGTCACCAATTTTGTCTACATTTCTTCAAATTCCCTTTTGTACCAATACGAGACGATTTTCTTCCCAAAGTTTTAAAACTATAGTTACGACTATATATTGGGTAAAATTCATGCTTAAGGGCTTCAAAGCTATATTTAGACTATTATACTAATATATTGAACTTTGGTTACTGCTTGGTGAGCCAATTTTGTGTAAATTTCTTCAAATTCCCATTTGTACCAAAACAATACGATTTTCTTCCCAAAGTTTCAAAACTATAGTTAGGACTATATATTGGTTAGAATCCATTCTAAAGGGCTTCAAAGCTATATTTAGACTATTATACTAATATATTTAACTTTGGTTACTTCTTGGTGAGCCGATTTTGTTAAAATTTCTTCAAATTCCCATTTGTACCAAAACAATACGATTTTCTTCCCAAAGTTTCAAAACTATAGTTAGGACTATATATTGGTTAGAATCCATTCTAAAGGGGTTCAAAGCTATATTTAGACTATTATACTAATAAATTTAATTTTGGTTACTTCTTGGTGAGCCAATTTTGTGTAAATTTCTTCAAATTCCAATTTGTACCAAAACGGGACGATTTTCTTCCCAAAGTTTCAAAACTATAGTTAGGACTATATATTGGGTAGAATCCATTCTAAAGGGCTTCAAACTCCTTGGTCACCAATTTTGTCTACATTTCTTCAAATTCCCTTTTGTACCAAAACGAGACGATATTCTTCCCAAAGTTTCAAAACTATAGTTACGACTATATATTGGGTAGAATCCATTCTAAAGGGCTTCAAAGCTATGTTTAGACTATTATACTAATATATTGAACTTTTGTTACTCCTTGGTCACCAATTTTGTCTACATTTCTTCAAATTCCCATTTGTACCAAAACGAGACGATTTTCTTCCCAAAGTTTCAAAACTATAGTTACGACTATATATTGGGTAGAATTCATGCTTAAGGGCTTCAAAGCTATATTTAGACTATTATACTAATATATTGAACTTTGGTTACTTCTTGGTGAGCCAATTTTGTGTAAATTTCTTCAAATTCCCATTTGTACCAAAATAATACGATTTTCTTGCCAAAGTTTCAAAACTATAGTTAGGACTATATATTGGTTAGAATCCATTCTAAAGGGGTTCAAAGCTATATTTAGACTATTATACTAATAAATTTAATTTTGGTTACTTCTTGGTGAGCCAATTTTGTGTAAATTTCTTCAAATTCCCATTTGTACCAAAATGGGACGATTTTCTTCCCAAAGTTTCAAAACTATAGTTAGGACTATATACTGGTTAGAATCCATTCTAAAGGGGTTCAAAGCTATATTTAGACTATTATACTAATATATTTAACTTTGGTTACTTCTTGGTGAGCCAATATTGTTTAAATTTCTTCAAATTCCCATTTGTACCAAAACAATACGATTTTCTTCCCAAAGTTTCAAAACTATAGTTAGGACTATATATTGGTAAGAATCCATTCTAAAGGGCTTCAAAGCTATATTTAGACTATTATACTAATATATTGTACTTTGGTTACTCCTTGGTCACCAATTTTGTCTACATTTCTTCAAATTCCCTTTTGTACCAATACGAGACGATTTTCTTCCCAAAGTTTTAAAACTATAGTTACGACTATATATTGGGTAAAATTCATGCTTAAGGGCTTCAAAGCTATATTTAGACTATTATACTAATATATTGAACTTTGGTTACTGCTTGGTGAGCCAATTTTGTGTAAATTTCTTCAAATTCCCATTTGTACCAAAACAATACGATTTTCTTCCCAAAGTTTCAAAACTATAGTTAGGACTATATATTGGTTAGAATTCATTCTAAAGGGCTTCAAAGCTATATTTAGACTATTATACTAATATATTGAACTTTTGTTACTCCTTGGTCACCAATTTTGTCTACATTTCTTGAAATTCCCATTTGTACCAAAACGAGACGATTTTCTTCCCAAAGTTTCAAAAATATAGTTAGGACTATATATTAGGTAGAATCCATGCTTAAGGGCTTCAAAGCTATATTTAGACTATTATAGTAATATATTGAACTTTGGCTACTTCTTGGTGATCCAATTTTGTGTAAATTTCTTCAAATTCCCATTTGTACCAAAACAGGACGATTTTCTTCCCAAAGTTTCAAAACTATAGATAGGACTATATATTGGTTAGAATCCATTCTAAAGGGCTTCAAAGCTATATTTAGACTATTATACTAATATATTTAACTTTGGTTACTTCTTGGTGAGCCGATTTTGTTAAAATTTCTTCAAATTCCCATTTGTACCAAAACAATACGATTTTCTTCCCAAAGTTTCAAAACTATAGTTAGGACTATATATTGGTTAGAATCCATTCTAAAGGGGTTCAAAGCTATATTTAGACTATTATACTAATAAATTTAATTTTGGTTACTTCTTGGTGAGCCAATTTTGTGTAAATTTCTTCAAATTCCCATTTGTACCAAAATGGGACGGTTTTCTTCCCAAAGTTTCAAAACTATAGTTAGGACTATATACTGGTTAGAATCCATTCTAAAGGGGTTCAAAGCTATATTTAGACTATTATACTAATATATTTAACTTTGGTTACTTCTTGGTGAGCCAATTTTGTTTAAATTTCTTCAAATTCCCATTTGTACCAAAACAATACGATTTTCTTCCCAAAGTTTCAAAACTATAGTTAGGACTATATATTGGTTAGAATCCATTCTAAAGGGCTTCAAAGCTATATTTAGACTATTATACTAATATATTGTACTTTGGTTACTCCTTGGTCACCAATTTTGTCTACAATTCTTCAATTCCCTTTTGTACCAATACGAGACGATTTTCTTCCCAAAGTTTTAAAACTATAGTTACGACTATATATTGGGTAAAATTCATGCTTAAGGGCTTCAAAGCTATATTTAGACTATTATACTAATATATTGAACTTTTGTTACTCCTTGGTCACCAATTTTGTCTAGATTTCTTGAAATTCCCATTTGTACCAAAACGAGACGATTTTCTTCCCAAAGTTTCAAAACTATATTTACGACTATATATTGGGTAGAATTCATTCTAAAGGGGTTCAAAGCTTTATTTAGACTATTATACTAATATATTGAACTTTGGTTACTCCTTAGTCACCAATTATGTCTACATTTCTTCATATTCCCATTTGTACCAAAACGGGACAATTTTCTTCCCAAAGTTTCAAAAATAAAGTTAGGACTATACATTAGGTAGAATCCATGCTTAAGGGCTTCAAAGCTATATTTAGACTATTATACTAATATATTGAACTTTGGCTACTTCTTGGTGAGCCAATTTTGTGTAAATTTCTTCAAATTCCCATTTGTACCAAAACAGGACGATTTTCTTCCCAATGTTTCAAAACTATAGTTAGGACTATATATTGGTTAGAATCCATTCTAAAGGGGTTCAAAGCTATATTTAGACTATTATACTAATATATTTAACTTTGGTTACTTCTTGGCGAGCCAATTTTGTGTAAAATTCTTCAAATTCCAATTTGTACCAAAACGGGACGATTTTCTTCCCAAAGTTTCAAAACTATAGTTAGGACTATATATTGGGTAGAATCCATTCTAAAGTGCTTCAAAGCTATATTTAGACTATTATACTAATATATTGTACTTTGGTTACTCCTTGGTCACCAATTTTGTCTACATTTCTTCAAATTCCCTTTTGTACCAAAACGAGACGATTTTCTTCCCAAAGTTTCAAAACTATAGTTAGGACTATATATTGGGTAGAATCCATTCTAAAGGGCTTCAAAGCTATGTTTAGACTATTATACTAATATATTGAACTTTTGTTACTCCTTGGTCACCAATTTTGTCTACATTTCTTCAAATTCCCATTTGTACCAAAACGAGACGATTTTCTTCCCAAAGTTTCAAAAATAAAGTTAGGACTATACATTAGGTAGAATCCATGCTTAAGGGCTTCAAAGCTATATTTAGACTATTATACTAATATATTGAACTTTGGCTACTTCTTGGTGAGCCAATTTTGTGTAAATTTCTTCAAATTCCCATTTGTACCAAAACAGGACGATTTTCTTCCCAATGTTTCAAAACTATAGTTAGGACTATATATTGGTTAGAATCCATTCTAAAGGGGTTCAAAGCTATATTTAGACTATTATACTAATATATTTAACTTTGGTTACTTCTTGGCGAGCCAATTTTGTGTAAAATTCTTCAAATTCCAATTTGTACCAAAACGGGACGATTTTCTTCCCAAAGTTTCAAAACTATAGTTAGGACTATATATTGGGTAGAATCCATTCTAAAGTGCTTCAAAGCTATATTTAGACTATTATACTAATATATTGTACTTTGGTTACTCCTTGGTCACGAATTTTGTCTACATTTCTTCAAATTCCCTTTTGTACCAAAACGAGACGATTTTCTTCCCAAAGTTTCAAAACTATAGTTAGGACTATATATTGGGTAGAATCCATTCTAAAGGGCTTCAAAGCTATGTTTAGACTATTATACTAATATATTGAACTTTTGTTACTCCTTGGTCACCAATTTTGTCTACATTTCTTCAAATTCCCATTTGTACCAAAACGAGACGATTTTCTTCCCAAAGTTTCAAAACTATAGTTACGACTATATATTGGGTAGAATTCATGCTTAAGGGCTTCAAAGCTATATTTAGACTATTATACTAATATATTGAACTTTGGTTACTGCTTGGTGAGCCAATTTTGTGTAAATTTCTTCAAATTCCCATTTGTACCAAAACAATACGATTTTCTTCCCAAAGTTTCAAAACTATAGTTAGGACTATATATTGGTTAGAATCCATTCTAAAGGGCTTCAAAGCTATATTTAGACTATTATACTAATATATTGAACTTTTGTTACTCCTTGGTCACCAATTTTGTCTAGATTTCTTGAAATTCCCATTTGTACCAAAACGAGACGATTTTCTTCCCAAAGTTTCAAAACTATATTTACGACTATATATTGGGTAGAATTCATTCTAAAGGGGTTCAAAGCTTTATTTAGACTATTATACTAATATATTGAACTTTGGTTACTCCTTAGTCACCAATTATGTCTACATTTCTTCATATTCCCATTTGTACCAAAACGGGACAATTTTCTTCCCAAAGTTTCAAAAATAAAGTTAGGACTATACATTAGGTAGAATCCATGCTTAAGGGCTTCAAAGCTATATTTAGACTATTATACTAATATATTGAACTTTGGCTACTTCTTGGTGAGCCAATTTTGTGTAAATTTCTTCAAATTCCCATTTGTACCAAAACAGGACGATTTTCTTCCCAATGTTTCAAAACTATAGTTAGGACTATATACTGGTTAGAATCCATTCTAAAGGGGTTCAAAGCTATATTTAGACTATTATACTAATATATTTAACTTTGGTTACTTCTTGGTGAGCCAATTTTGTTTAAATTTCTTCAAATTCCCATTTGTACCAAAACAATACGATTTTCTTCCCAAAGTTTCAAAACTATAGTTAGGACTATATATTGGTTAGAATCCATTCTAAAGGGCTTCAAAGCTATATTTAGACTATTATACTAATATATTGTACTTTGGTTACTCCTTGGTCACCAATTTTGTCTACAATTCTTCAATTCCCTTTTGTACCAATACGAGACGATTTTCTTCCCAAAGTTTTAAAACTATAGTTACGACTATATATTGGGTAAAATTCATGCTTAAGGGCTTCAAAGCTATATTTAGACTATTATACTAATATATTGAACTTTGGTTACTGCTTGGTGAGCCAATTTTGTGTAAATTTCTTCAAATTCCCATTTGTACCAAAACAATACGATTTTCTTCCCAAAGTTTCAAAACTATAGTTAGGACTATATATTGGTTAGAATTCATTCTAAAGGGCTTCAAAGCTATATTTAGACTATTATACTAATATATTGAACTTTTGTTACTCCTTGGTCACCAATTTTGTCTACATTTCTTGAAATTCCCATTTGTACCAAAACGAGACGATTTTCTTCCCAAAGTTTTAAAACTATAGTTACGACTATATATTAGGTAGAATCCATGCTTAAGGGCTTCAAAGCTATATTTAGACTATTATACTAATATATTGAACTTTGGCTATTTCTTGGTGAGCCAATTTTGTGTAAATTTCTTCAAATTCCCATTTGTACTAAAACAGGACGATTTTCTTCCCAAAGTTTCAAAACTATAGTTAGGACTATATATTGGTTAGAATCCATTCTAAAGGGGTTCAAAGCTATATTTAGACTATTATACTAATATATTTAACTTTGGTTACTTCTTGGCGAGCCAATTTTGTGTAAAATTCTTCAAATTCCAATTTGTACCCAAATGGGACGATTTTCTTCCCAAAGTTTCAAAACTATAGTTAGGACTATATACTGGTTAGAATCCATTCTAAAGGGCTTCAAAGCTATATTTAGACTATTATACTAATATATTGTACTTTGGTTACTCCTTGGTCACGAATTTTGTCTACATTTCTTCAAATTCCCTTTTGTACCAAAACGAGACGATTTTCTTCCCAAAGTTTCAAAACTATAGTTAGGACTATATATTGGGTAGAATCCATTCTAAAGGGCTTCAAAGCTATGTTTAGACTATTATACTAATATATTGAACTTTTGTTACTCCTTGGTCACCAATTTTGTCTACATTTCTTCAAATTCCCATTTGTACCAAAACGAGACGATTTTCTTCCCAAAGTTTCAAAACTATAGTTACGACTATATATTGGGTAGAATTCATGCTTAAGGGCTTCAAAGCTATATTTAGACTATTATACTAATATATTGAACTTTGGTTACTGCTTGGTGAGCCAATTTTGTGTAAATTTCTTCAAATTCCCATTTGTACCAAAACAATACGATTTTCTTCCCAAAGTTTCAAAACTATAGTTAGGACTATATATTGGTTAGAATCCATTCTAAAGGGCTTCAAAGCTATATTTAGACTATTATACTAATATATTGAACTTTTGTTACTCCTTGGTCACCAATTTTGTCTAGATTTCTTGAAATTCCCATTTGTACCAAAACGAGACGATTTTCTTCCCAAAGTTTCAAAACTATATTTACGACTATATATTGGGTAGAATTCATTCTAAAGGGGTTCAAAGCTTTATTTAGACTATTATACTAATATATTGAACTTTGGTTACTCCTTAGTCACCAATTATGTCTACATTTCTTCATATTCCCATTTGTACCAAAACGGGACAATTTTCTTCCCAAAGTTTCAAAAATAAAGTTAGGACTATACATTAGGTAGAATCCATGCTTAAGGGCTTCAAAGCTATATTTAGACTATTATACTAATATATTGAACTTTGGCTACTTCTTGGTGAGCCAATTTTGTGTAAATTTCTTCAAATTCCCATTTGTACCAAAACAGGACGATTTTCTTCCCAATGTTTCAAAACTATAGTTAGGACTATATATTGGTTAGAATCCATTCTAAAGGGGTTCAAAGCTATATTTAGACTATTATACTAATATATTTAACTTTGGTTACTTCTTGGCGAGCCAATTTTGTGTAAAATTCTTCAAATTCCAATTTGTACCAAAACGGGACGATTTTCTTCCCAAAGTTTCAAAACTATAGTTAGGACTATATATTGGGTAGAATCCATTCTAAAGTGCTTCAAAGCTATATTTAGACTATTATACTAATATATTGTACTTTGGTTACTCCTTGGTCACCAATTTTGTCTACATTTCTTCAAATTCCCTTTTGTACCAAAACGAGACGATTTTCTTCCCAAAGTTTCAAAACTATAGTTAGGACTATATATTGGGTAGAATCCATTCTAAAGGGCTTCAAAGCTATGTTTAGACTATTATACTAATATATTGAACTTTTGTTACTCCTTGGTCACCAATTTTGTCTACATTTCTTCAAATTCCCATTTGTACCAAAACGAGACGATTTTCTTCCCAAAGTTTCAAAACTATAGTTACGACTATATATTGGGTAGAATTCATGCTTAAGGGCTTCAAAGCTATATTTAGACTATTATACTAATATATTGAACTTTGGTTACTTCTTGGTGAGCCAATTTTGTGTAAATTTCTTCAAATTCCCATTTGTACCAAAATAATACGATTTTCTTGCCAAAGTTTCAAAACTATAGTAAGGACTATATATTGGTTAGAATCCATTCTAAAGGGCTTCAAAGCTATGTTTAGACTATTATACTAATATATTGAAATTTTGTTACTCCTTGGTCACCAATTTTGTCTACATTTCTTCAAATTCCCATTTGTACCAAAACGAGACGATTTTCTTCCCAAAGTTTCAAAACTATAGTTACGACTATATATTGGGTAGAATGCATGCTTAAGGGCTTCAAAGCTATATTTAGACTATTATACTAATATATTGAACTTTGGTTACTGCTTGGTGAGCCAATTTTGTGTAAATTTCTTCAAATTCCCATTTGTACCAAAACAATACGATTTTCTTCCCAAAGTTTCAAAACTATAGTTAGGACTATATATTGGTTAGAATCCATTCTAAAGGGATTCAAAGCTATATTTAGACTATTATACTAATATATTGAACTTTTGTTACTCCTTGGTCACCAATTTTGTCTAGATTTCTTGAAATTCCCATTTGTACCAAAACGAGACGATTTTCTTCCCAAAGTTTCAAAACTATATTTACGACTATATATTGGGTAGAATTCATTCTAAAGGGGTTCAAAGCTTTATTTAGACTATTATACTAATATATTGAACTTTGGTTACTCCTTAGTCACCAATTATGTCTACATTTCTTCATATTCCCATTTGTACCAAAACGGGACAATTTTCTTCCCAAAGTTTCAAAAATAAAGTTAGGACTATACATTAGGTAGAATCCATGCTTAAGGGCTTCAAAGCTATATTTAGACTATTATACTAATATATTGAACTTTGGCTACTTCTTGGTGAGCCAATTTTGTGTAAATTTCTTCAAATTCCCATTTGTACCAAAACAGGACCATTTTCTTCCCAATGTTTCAAAACTATAGTTAGGACTATATATTGGTTAGAATCCATTCTAAAGGGGTTCAAAGCTATATTTAGACTATTATACTAATATATTTAACTTTGGTTACTTCTTGGCGAGCCAATTTTGTGTAAAATTCTTCAAATTCCAATTTGTACCAAAACGGGACGATTTTCTTCCCAAAGTTTCAAAACTATAGTTAGGACTATATATTGGGTAGAATCCATTCTAAAGTGCTTCAAAGCTATATTTAGACTATTATACTAATATATTGTACTTTGGTTACTCCTTGGTCACCAATTTTGTCTACATTTCTTCAAATTCCCTTTTGTACCAAAACGAGACGATTTTCTTCCCAAAGTTTCAAAACTATAGTTAGGACTATATATTGGGTAGAATCCATTCTAAAGGGCTTCAAAGCTATGTTTAGACTATTATACTAATATATTGAACTTTTGTTACTCCTTGGTCACCAATTTTGTCTACATTTCTTCAAATTCCCATTTGTACCAAAACGAGACGATTTTCTTCCCAAAGTTTCAAAACTATAGTTACGACTATATATTGGGTAGAATTCATGCTTAAGGGCTTCAAAGCTATATTTAGACTATTATACTAATATATTGAACTTTGGTTACTTCTTGGTGAGCCAATTTTGTGTAAATTTCTTCAAATTCCCATTTGTACCAAAATAATACGATTTTCTTGCCAAAGTTTCAAAACTATAGTTAGGACTATATATTGGTTAGAATCCATTCTAAAGGGGTTCAAAGCTATATTTAGACTATTATACTAATATATTGAACTTTGGTTACTGCTTGGTGAGCCAATTTTGTGTAAATTTCTTCAAATTCCCATTTGTACCAAAATAATACGATTTTCTTGCCAAAGTTTCAAAACTATAGTTAGGACTATATATTGGTTAGAATCCATTCTAAAGGGGTTCAAAGCTATATTTAGACTATTATACTAATAAATTTAATTTTGGTTACTTCTTGGTGAGCCAATTTTGTGTAAATTTCTTCAAATTCCCATTTGTACCAAAATGGGACGATTTTCTTCCCAAAGTTTCAAAGCTATAGTTAGGACTATATACTGGTTAGAATCCATTCTAAAGGGGTTCAAAGCTATATTTAGACTATTATACTAATATATTTAACTTTGGTTACTTCTTGGTGAGCCAATTTTGTTTAAATTTCTTCAAATTCCCATTTGTACCAAAACAATACGATTTTCTTCCCAAAGTTTCAAAACTATAGTTAGGACTATATATTGGTTAGAATCCATTCTAAAGGGCTTCAAAGCTATATTTAGACTATTATACTAATATATTGTACTTTGGTTACTCCTTGGTCACCAATTTTGTCTACATTTCTTCAAATTCCTTTTTGTACCAATACGAGACGATTTTCTTCCCAAAGTTTTAAAACTATAGTTACGACTATATATTGGGTAAAATTCATGCTTAAGGGCTTCAAATCTATATTTAGACTATTATACTAATATATTGAACTTTGGTTACTGCTTGGTGAGCAAATTTTGTGTAAATTTCTTCAAATTCCCATTTGTACCAAAACAATACGATTTTCTTCCCAAAGTTTCAAAACTATAGTTAGGACTATATATTGGTTAGAATCCATTCTAAAGGGCTTCAAAGCTATATTTAGACTATTATACTAATATATTGAACTTTTGTTACTCCTTGGTCACCAATTTGGTCTAGATTTCTTGAAATTCCCATTTGTACCAAAATGAGACGATTTTCTTCCCAAAGTTTCAAAACTATATTTACGACTATATATTGGGTAGAATTCATTCTAAAGGGGTTCAAAGCTTTATTTAGACTATTATACTAATATATTGAACTTTGGTTACTCCTTAGTCACCAATTATGTCTACATTTCTTCATATTCCCATTTGTACCAAAACGGGACAATTTTCTTCCCAAAGTTTCAAAAATAAAGTTAGGACTATACATTAGGTAGAATCCATGCTTAAGGGCTTCAAAGCTATATTTAGACTATTATACTAATATATTGAACTTTGGCTTCTTCTTGGTGAGCCAATTTTGTGTAAATTTCTTCAAATTCCCATTTGTACCAAAACAGGACCATTTTCTTCCCAATGTTTCAAAACTATAGTTAGGACTATATATTGGTTAGAATCCATTCTAAAGGGGTTCAAAGCTATATTTAGACTATTATACTAATATATTTAACTTTGGTTACTTCTTGGCGAGCCAATTTTGTGTAAAATTCTTCAAATTCCAATTTGTACCAAAACGGGACGATTTTCTTCCCAAAGTTTCAAAACTATAGTTAGGACTATATATTGGGTAGAATCCATTCTAAAGTGCTTCAAAGCTATATTTAGACTATTATACTAATATATTGTACTTTGGTTACTCCTTGGTCACCAATTTTGTCTACATTTCTTCAAATTCCCTTTTGTACCAAAACGAGACGATTTTGTTCCCAAAGTTTCAAAACTATAGTTAGGACTATATATTGGGTAGAATCCATTCTAAAGGGCTTCAAAGCTATGTTTAGACTATTATACTAATATATTGAACTTTTGTTACTCCTTGGTCACCAATTTTGTCTACATTTCTTCAAATTCCCATTTGTACCAAAACGAGACGATTTTCTTCCCAAAGTTTCAAAACTATAGTTACGACTATATATTGGGTAGAATTCATGCTTAAGGGCTTCAAAGCTATATTTAGACTATTATACTAATATATTGAACTTTGGTTACTTCTTGGTGAGCCAATTTTGTGTAAATTTCTTCAAATTCCCATTTGTACCAAAATAATACGATTTTCTTGCCAAAGTTTCAAAACTATAGTTAGGACTATATATTGGTTAGAATCCATTCTAAAGGGGTTCAAAGCTATATTTAGACTATTATACTAATATATTGAACTTTGGTTACTGCTTGGTGAGCCAATTTTGTGTAAATTTCTTCAAATTCCCATTTGTACCAAAATAATACGATTTTCTTGCCAAAGTTTCAAAACTATAGTTAGGACTATATATTGGTTAGAATCCATTCTAAAGGGGTTCAAAGCTATATTTAGACAATTATACTAATAAATTTAATTTTGGTTACTTCTTGGTGAGCCAATTTTGTGTAAATTTCTTCAAATTCCCATTTGTACCAAAATGGGACGATTTTCTTCCCAAAGTTTCAAAACTATAGTTAGGACTATATACTGGTTAGAATCCATTCTAAAGGGGTTCAAAGCTATATTTAGACTATTATACTAATATATTTAACTTTGGTTACTTCTTGGTGAGCCAATTTTGTTTAAATTTCTTCAAATTCCCATTTGTACCAAAACAATACGATTTTCTTCCCAAAGTTTCAAAACTATAGTTAGGACTATATATTGGTTAGAATCCATTCTAAAGGGCTTCAAAGCTATATTTAGACTATTATACTAATATATTGTACTTTGGTTACTCCTTGGTCACCAATTTTGTCTACATTTCTTCAAATTCCCTTTTGTACCAATACGAGACGATTTTCTTCCCAAAGTTTTAAAACTATAGTTACGACTATATATTGGGTAAAATTCATGCTTAAGGGCTTCAAAGCTATATTTAGACTATTATACTAATATATTGAACTTTGGTTACTGCTTGGTGAGCAAATTTTGTGTAAATTTCTTCAAATTCCCATTTGTACCAAAACAATACGATTTTCTTCCCAAAGTTTCAAAACTATAGTTAGGACTATATATTGGTTAGAATCCATTCTAAAGGGCTTCAAAGCTATATTTAGACTATTATACTAATATATTGAACTTTTGTTACTCCTTGGTCACCAATTTTGTCTAGATTTCTTGAAATTCCCATTTGTACCAAAACGAGACGATTTTCTTCCCAAAGTTTCAAAACTATATTTACGACTATATATTGGGTAGAATTCATTCTAAAGGGGTTCAAAGCTTTATTTAGACTATTATACTAATATATTGAACTTTGGTTACTCCTTAGTCACCAATTATGTCTACATTTCTTCATATTCCCATTTGTACCAAAACGGGACAATTTTCTTCCCAAAGTTTCAAAAATAAAGTTAGGACTATACATTAGGTAGAATCCATGCTTAAGGGCTTCAAAGCTATATTTAGACTATTATACTAATATATTGAACTTTGGCTACTTCTTGGTGAGCCAATTTTGTGTAAATTTCTTCAAATTCCCATTTGTACCAAAACAGGACCATTTTCTTCCCAATGTTTCAAAACTATAGTTAGGACTATATATTGGTTAGAATCCATTCTAAAGGGGTTCAAAGCTATATTTAGACTATTATACTAATATATTTAACTTTGGTTACTTCTTGGCGAGCCAATTTTGTGTAAAATTCTTCAAATTCCAATTTGTACCAAAACGGGACGATTTTCTTCCCAAAGTTTCAAAACTATAGTTAGGACTATATATTGGGTAGAATCCATTCTAAAGTGCTTCAAAGCTATATTTAGACTATTATACTAATATATTGTACTTTGGTTACTCCTTGGTCACCAATTTTGTCTACATTTCTTCAAATTCCCTTTTGTACCAAAACGAGACGATTTTCTTCCCAAAGTTTCAAAACTATAGTTAGGACTATATATTGGGTAGAATCCATTCTAAAGGGCTTCAAAGCTATGTTTAGACTATTATACTAATATATTGAACTTTTGTTACTCCTTGGTCACCAATTTTGTCTACATTTCTTCAAATTCCCATTTGTACCAAAACGAGACGATTTTCTTCCCAAAGTTTCAAAACTATAGTTACGACTATATATTGGGTAGAATTCATGCTTAAGGGCTTCAAAGCTATATTTAGACTATTATACTAATATATTGAACTTTGGTTACTTCTTGGTGAGCCAATTTTGTGTAAATTTCTTCAAATTCCCATTTGTACCAAAATAATACGATTTTCTTGCCAAAGTTTCAAAACTATAGTTAGGACTATATATTGGTTAGAATCCATTCTAAAGGGGTTCAAAGCTATATTTAGACTATTATACTAATATATTGAACTTTGGTTACTGCTTGGTGAGCCAATTTTGTGTAAATTTCTTCAAATTCCCATTTGTACCAAAACAATACGATTTTCTTCCCAAAGTTTCAAAACTATAGTTAGGACTATATATTGGTTAGAATCCATTCTAAAGGGCTTCAAAGCTATATTTAGACTATTATACTAATATATTGTACTTTGGTTACTCCTTGGTCACCAATTTTGTCTACATTTCTTCAAATTCCCTTTTGTACCAATACGAGACGATTTTCTTCCCAAAGTTTTAAAACTATAGTTACGACTATATATTGGGTAAAATTCATGCTTAAGGGCTTCAAAGCTATATTTAGACTATTATACTAATATATTGAACTTTGGTTACTGCTTGGTGAGCAAATTTTGTGTAAATTTCTTCAAATTCCCATTTGTACCAAAACAATACGATTTTCTTCCCAAAGTTTCAAAACTATAGTTAGGACTATATATTGGTTAGAATTCATTCTAAAGGGCTTCAAAGCTATATTTAGACTATTATACTAATATATTGAACTTTTGTTACTCCTTGGTCACCAATTTTGTCTACATTTCTTGAAATTCCCATTTGTACCAAAACGAGACGATTTTCTTCCCAAAGTTTCAAAAATATAGTTAGGACTATATATTAGGTAGAATCCATGCTTAAGGGCTTCAAAGCTATATTTAGACTATTATACTAATATATTGAACTTTGGCTACTTCTTGGTGATCCAATTTTGTGTAAATTTCTTCAAATTCCCATTTGTACCAAAACAATACGATTTTCTTCCCAAAGTTTCAAAACTATAGTTAGGACTATATATTGGTTAGAATCCATTCTAAAGGACTTCAAAGCTATATTTAGACTATTATACTAATATATTGTACTTTGGTTACTCCTCGGTCACCAATTTTGTCTACATTTCTTCAAATTCCCTTTTGTACCAAAACGAGACGATTTTCTTCCCAAAGTTTCAAAACTATAGTTACGACTATATATTGGGTAGAATTCATTCTAAAGGGGTTCAAAGCTATATTTAGACTATTATACTAATATATTGAACTTTGGTTACTCCTTAGTCACCAATTATGTCTACATTTCTTCATATTCCCATTTCTACCAAAACGGGACAATTTTCTTCCCAAAGTTTCAAAAATATAGTTAGGACTATATATTAGGTAGAATCCATGCTTAAGGGCTTCAAAGCTATATTTAGACTATTATACTAATATATTGAACTTTGGCTACTTCTTGGTGATCCAATTTTGTGTAAATTTCTTCAAATTCCCATTTGTACCAAAACAGGACGATTTTCTTCCCAAAGTTTCAAAACTATAGATAGGACTCTATATTGGTTAGAATCCATTCTAAAGGGCTTCAAAGCTATATTTAGACTATTATACTAATATATTTAACTTTGGTTACTTCTTGGTGAGCCGATTTTGTTTAAATTTCTTCAAATTCCCATTTGTACCAAAACAATACGATTTTCTTCCCAAAGTTTCAAAACTATAGTTAGGACTATATATTGGTTAGAATCCATTCTAAAGGGCTTCAAAGCTATATTTAGACTATTATACTAAAATATTGTACTTTGGTTACTCCTCGGTCACCAATTTTGTCTACATTTCTTCAAATTCCCTTTTGTACCAAAACGAGACGATTTTCTTCCCAAAGTTTTAAAACTATAGTTACGACTATATATTAGGTAGAATCCATGCTTAAGGGCTTCAAAGCTATATTTAGACTATTATACTAATATATTGAACTTTGGCTACTTCTTGGTGAGCCAATTTTGTGTAAATTTCTTCAAATTCCCATTTGTACTAAAACAGGACGATTTTCTTCCCAAAGTTTCAAAACTATAGTTAGGACTATATATTGGTTAGAATCCATTCTAAAGGGGTTCAAAGCTATATTTAGACTATTATACTAATATATTTAACATTGGTTACTTCTTGGCGAGCCAATTTGGTGTAAAATTCTTCAAATTCCAATTTGTACCAAAATGGGACGATTTTCTTCCCAAAGTTTCAAAACTATAGTTAGGACTATATACTGGTTAGAATCCATTCTAAAGGGGTTCAAAGCTATATTTAGACTATTATACTAATATATTTAACTTTGGTTACTTCTTGGTGAGCCGATTTTGTTTAAATTTCTTCAAATTCCCATTTGTACCAAAACAATACGATTTTCTTCCCAAAGTTTCAAAACTATAGTTAGGACTATATATTGGTTAGAATCCATTCTAAAGGGCTTCAAAGCTATATTTAGACTATTATACTAATATATTGTACTTTGGTTACTCCTTGGTCACCAATTTTGTCTACATTTCTTCAAATTCCCTTTTGTACCAAAACGAGACGATTTTCTTCCCAAAGTTTTAAAACTATAGTTACGACTATATATTAGGTAGAATCCATGCTTAAGGGCTTCAAAGCTATATTTAGACTATTATACTAATATATTGAACTTTGGCTACTTCTTGGTGAGCCAATTTTGTGTAAATTTCTTCAAATTCCCATTTGTACCAAAACAGGACGATTTTCTTCCCAAAGTTTCAAAAATATAGTTAGGACTATATATTAGGTAGAATCCATGCTTAAGGGCTTCAAAGCTATATTTAGACTATTATACTAATATATTGAACTTTGGCTACTTCTTGGTGAGCCAATTTTGTGTAAATTTCTTCAAATTCCCATTTGTACCAAAACAGGACGATTTTCTTCCCAATGTTTCAAAACTATAGTTAGGACTATATATTGGTTAGAATCCATTCTAAAGGGGTTCAAAGCTATATTTAGACTATTATACTAATATATTTAACTTTGGTTACTTCTTGGCGAGCCAATTTTGTGTAAAATTCTTCAAATTCCAATTTGTACCAAAACGGGACGATTTTCTTCCCAAAGTTTCAAAACTATAGTTAGGACTATATATTGGTTAGAATCCATTCTAAAGGGGTTCAAAGCTATATTTAGACTATTATACTAATATATTTAACTTTGGTTACTTCTTGGCGAGCCAATTTGGTGTAAAATTCTTCAAATTCCAATTTGTACCAAAATGGGACGATTTTCTTCCCAAAGTTTTAAAACTATAGTTACGACTATATATTAGGTAGAATCCATGCTTAAGGGCTTCAAAGCTATATTTGGACTATTATACTAATATATTGAACTTTGGCTACTTCTTGGTGAGCCAATTTTGTGTAAATTTCTTCAAATTCCCATTTGTACCAAAACAGGACGATTTTCTTCCCAAAGTTTCAAAAATATAGTTAGGACTATATATTAGGTAGAATCCATGCTTAAGGGCTTCAAAGCTATATTTAGACTATTATACTAATATATTGAACTTTGGCTACTTCTTGGTGATCCAATTTTGTGTAAATTTCTTCAAATTCCCATTTGTACCAAAACAGGACAATTTTCTTCCCAAAGTTTCAAAACTATAGATAGGACTATATATTGGTTAGAATCCATTCTAAAGGGCTTCAAAGCTATATTTAGACTATTATACTAATATATTTAACTTTTGTTACTTCTTGGTGAGCCGATTTTGTTTAAATTTCTTCAAATTCCCATTTGTACCAAAACAATACGATTTTCTTCCCAAAGTTTCAAAACTATAGTTAGGACTATATATTCGTTAGAATCCATTCTAAAGGGCTTCAAAGCTATATTTAGACTATTATACTAAAATATTGTACTTTGGTTACTCCTCGGTCACCAATTTTGTCTACATTTCTTCAAATTCCCTTTTGTACCAAAACGAGACGATTTTCTTCCCAAAGTTTTAAAACTATAGTTACGACTATATATTAGGTAGAATCCATGCTTAAGGGCTTCAAAGCTATATTTAGACTATTATACTAATATATTGAACTTTGGCTACTTCTTGGTGAGCCAATTTTGTGTAAATTTCTTCAAATTCCCATTTGTACCAAAACAGGACGATTTTCTTCCCAAAGTTTCAAAACTATAGTTAGGACTATATATTGGTTAGAATCCATTCTAAAGGGGTTCAAAGCTATATTTAGACTATTATACTAATATATTTAACTTTGGTTACTTCTTGGCGAGCCAATTTGGTGTAAAATTCTTCAAATTCCAATTTGTACCAAAATGGGACGATTTTCTTCCCAAAGTTTCAAAACTATAGTTAGGACTATATACTGGTTAGAATCCATTCTAAAGGGGTTCAAAGCTATATTTAGACTATTATACTAATATATTTAACTTTGGTTACTTCTTGGTGAGCCGATTTTGTTTAAATTTCTTCAAATTCCCATTTGTACCAAAACAATACGATTTTCTTCCCAAAGTTTCAAAACTATAGTTAGGACTATATATTGGTTAGAATCCATTCTAAAGGGCTTCAAAGCTATATTTAGACTATTATACTAATATATTGTACTTTGGTTACTCCTTGGTCACCAATTTTGTCTACATTTCTTCAAATTCCCTTTTGTACCAAAACGAGACGATTTTCTTCCCAAAGTTTTAAAACTATAGTTACGACTATATATTAGGTAGAATCCATGCTTAAGGGCTTCAAAGCTATATTTAGACTATTATACTAATATATTGAACTTTGGCTACTTCTTGGTGAGCCAATTTTGTGTAAATTTCTTCAAATTCCCATTTGTACCAAAACAGGACGATTTTCTTCCCAAAGTTTCAAAACTATAGTTAGGACTATATATTGGTTAGAATCCATTCTAAAGGGGTTCAAAGCTATATTTAGACTATTATACTAATATATTTAACTTTGGTTACTTCTTGGCGAACCAATTTTGTGTAAATTTTTTCAAATTCCCATTTGTACCAAAACAGGACGATTTTCTTCCCAAAGTTTCAAAACTATAGTTAGGACTATATACTGGTTAGAATCCATTCTAAAGGGGTTCAAAGCTATATTTAGACTATTATACTAATATATTTAACTTTGGTTACTTCTTGGTGAGCCGATTTTGTTTAAATTTCTTCAAATTCCCATTTGTACCAAAACAATACGATTTTCTTCCCAAAGTTTCAAAACTATAGTTAGGACTATATATTGGTTAGAATCCATTCTAAAGGGCTTCAAAGCTATATTTAGACTATTATACTAACATATTGTACTTTGGTTACTCCTCGGTCACCAATTTTGTCTACATTTTTCAAATTCCCTTTTGTACCAAAACGAGACGATTTTCTTCCCAAAGTTTTAAAACTATAGTTACGACTATATATTGGGTAGAATTCATGCTTAAGGGCTTCAAAGCTATATTTAGACTATTATACTAATATATTGAACTTTGGCTACTTCTTGGTGTGCCAATTTTGTGTAAATTTTTTCAAATTCCCATTTGTACCAAAACAGGACGATTTTCTTCCCAAAGTTTCAAAACTATAGTTAGGACTATATATTGGTTAGAATCCATTCTAAAGGGGTTCAAAGCTATATTTAGACTATTATACTGATATATTTAACTTTGGTTACTTCTTGGCGAGCCAATTTTGTGTAAAATTCTTCAAATTCCAATTTGTACCAAAATGGGACGATTTTCTTCCCAAAGTTTCAAAACTATAGTTAGGACTATATACTGGTTAGACTCCATTCTAAAGGGGTTCAAAGCTATATTTAGACTATTATACTAATATATTTAACTTTGGTTACTTCTTGGTGAGCCGATTTTGTTTAAATTTCTTCAAATTCCCATTTGTACCAAAACAATACGATTTTCTTCCCAAAGTTTCAAAACTATAGTTAGGACTATATATTGGTTAGATCCATTCTAAAGGGCTTCAAAGCTATATTTAGACTATTATACTAATATATTGTACTTTGGTTACTCCTTGGTCACAAATTTTGTCTACATTTCTTCAAATTCCCTTTTGTACCAAAACGAGACGATTTTCTTCCCAAAGTTTTAAAATTATAGTTACGACTATATATTAGGTAGAATCCATGCTTAAGGGCTTCAAAGCTATATTTAGACTATTATACTAATATATTGAACTTTGGCTACTTCTTGGTCAGCCAATTTTGTGTAAATTTCTTCAAATTCCCATTTGTACCAAAACAGGACGATTTTCTTCCCAAAGTTTCAAAACTATAGTTAGGACTATATACTGGTTAGAATCCATTCTAAAGGGGTTCAAAGCTATATTTAGACTATTATACTAATATATTTAACTTTGGTTACTTCTTGGTGAGCCAATTTTGTTTAAATTTCTTCAAATTCCCATTTGTACCAAAACAATACGATTTTCTTCCCAAAGTTTCAAAACTATAGTTAGGACTATATATTGGTTAGAATCCATTCTAAAGGGCTTCAAAGCTATATTTAGACTATTATACTAATATATTGTACTTTGGTTACTCCTTGGTCACCAATTTTGTCTACATTTCTTCAAATTCCCTTTTGTACCAATACGAGACGATTTTCTTCCCAAAGTTTTAAAACTATATTTACGACTATATATTGGGTAAAATTCATGCTTAAGGGCTTCAAAGCTATATTTAGACTATTATACTAATATATTGAACTTTGGTTACTGCTTGGTGAGCCAATTTTGTGTAAATTTCTTCAAATTCCCATTTGTACCAAAACAATACGATTTTCTTCCCAAAGTTTCAAAACTATAGTTAGGACTATATATTTGTTAGAATTCATTCTAAAGGGCTTCAAAGCTATATTTAGACTATTATACTAATATATTGAACTTTTGTTACTCCTTGGTCACCAATTTTGTCTACATTTCTTGAAATTCCCATTTGTACCAAAACGAGACGATTTTCTTCCCAAAGTTTCAAAACTATAGTTACGACTATATATTGGGTAGAATTCATTCTAAAGGGGTTCAAAGCTATATTTAGACTATTATACTAATATATTGAACTTTGGTTACTCCTTAGTCACCAATTATGTCTACATTTCTTCATATTCCCATTTCTACCAAAACGGGACAATTTTCTTCCCAAAGTTTCAAAAATATAGTTAGGACTATATATTAGGTAGAATCCATGCTTAAGGGCTTCAAAGCTATATTTAGACTATTATACTAATATATTGAACTTTGGCTACTTCTTGGTCAGCCAATTTTGTGTAAATTTCTTCAAATTCCCATTTGTACCAAAACAGGACGATTTTCTTCCCAAAGTTTCAAAACTATAGTTAGGACTATATACTGGTTAGAATCCATTCTAAAGGGGTTCAAAGCTATATTTAGACTATTATACTAATATATTTAACTTTGGTTACTTCTTGGTGAGCCAATTTTGTTTAAATTTCTTCAAATTCCCATTTGTACCAAAACAATACGATTTTCTTCCCAAAGTTTCAAAACTATAGTTAGGACTATATATTGGTTAGAATCCATTCTAAAGGGCTTCAAAGCTATATTTAGACTATTATACTAATATATTGTACTTTGGTTACTCCTTGGTCACCAATTTTGTCTACATTTCTTCAAATTCCCTTTTGTACCAATACGAGACGATTTTCTTCCCAAAGTTTTAAAACTATATTTACGACTATATATTGGGTAAAATTCATGCTTAAGGGCTTCAAAGCTATATTTAGACTATTATACTAATATATTGAACTTTGGTTACTGCTTGGTGAGCCAATTTTGTGTAAATTTCTTCAAATTCCCATTTGTACCAAAACAATACGATTTTCTTCCCAAAGTTTCAAAACTATAGTTAGGACTATATATTTGTTAGAATTCATTCTAAAGGGCTTCAAAGCTATATTTAGACTATTATACTAATATATTGAACTTTTGTTACTCCTTGGTCACCAATTTTGTCTACATTTCTTGAAATTCCCATTTGTACCAAAACGAGACGATTTTCTTCCCAAAGTTTCAAAACTATAGTTACGACTATATATTGGGTAGAATTCATTCTAAAGGGGTTCAAAGCTATATTTAGACTATTATACTAATATATTGAACTTTGGTTACTCCTTAGTCACCAATTATGTCTACATTTCTTCATATTCCCATTTCTACCAAAACGGGACAATTTTCTTCCCAAAGTTTCAAAAATATAGTTAGGACTATATATTAGGTAGAATCCATGCTTAAGGGCTTCAAAGCTATATTTAGACTATTATACTAATATATTGAACTTTGGCTACTTCTTGGTGATCCAATTTTGTGTAAATTTCTTCAAATTCCCATTTGTACCAAAACAGGACGATTTTCTTCCCAAAGTTTCAAAACTATAGATAGGACTATATATTGGTTAGAATCCATTCTAAAGGGCTTCAAAGCTATATTTAGACTATTATACTAATATATTTAACTTTGGTTACTTCTTGGTGAGCCGATTTTGTTTAAATTTCTTCAAATTCCCATTTGTACCAAAACAATACGATTTTCTTCCCAAAGTTTCAAAACTATAGTTAGGACTATATATTGGTTAGAATCCATTCTAAAGGGCTTCAAAGCTATATTTAGACTATTATACTAAAATATTGTACTTTGGTTACTCCTCGGTCACCAATTTTGTCTACATTTCTTCAAATTCCCTTTTGTACCAAAACGAGACAATTTTCTTCCCAAAGTTTTAAAACTATAGTTACGACTATATATTAGGTAGAATCCATGCTTAAGGGCTTCAAAGCTATATTTAGACTATTATACTAATATATTGAACTTTGGTTACTGCTTGGTGAGCCAATTTTGTGTAAATTTCTTCAAATTCCCATTTGTACCAAAACAATACGATTTTCTTCCCAAAGTTTCAAAACTATAGTTAGGACTATATATTGGTTAGAATCCATTCTAAAGGGCTTCAAAGCTATATTTAGACTATTATACTAATATATTGAACTTTTGTTACTCCTTGGTCACCAATTTTGTCTACATTTCTTGAAATTCCCATTTGTACCAAAACGAGACGATTTTCTTCCCAAAGTTTCAAAACTATAGTTACGACTATATATTGGGTAGAATTCATTCTAAAGGGGTTCAAAGCTATATTTAGACTATTATACTAATATATTGAACTTTGGTTACTCCTTAGTCACCAATTATGTCTACATTTCTTCATATTCCCATTTCTACCAAAACGGGACAATTTTCTTCCCAAAGTTTCAAAAATATAGTTAGGACTATATATTAGGTAGAATCCATGCTTAAGGGCTTCAAAGCTATATTTAGACTATTATACTAATATATTGAACTTTGGCTACTTCTTGGTGATCCAATTTTGTGTAAATTTCTTCAAATTCCCATTTGTACCAAAACAGGACGATTTTCTTCCCAAAGTTTCAAAACTATAGATAGGACTATATATTGGTTAGAATCCATTCTAAAGGGCTTCAAAGCTATATTTAGACTATTATACTAATATATTTAACTTTGGTTACTTCTTGGTGAGCCGATTTTGTTTAAATTTCTTCAAATTCCCATTTGTACCAAAACAATACGATTTTCTTCCCAAAGTTTCAAAACTATAGTTAGGACTATATATTGGTTAGAATCCATTCTAAAGGGCTTCAAAGCTATATTTAGACTATTATACTAAAATATTGTACTTTGGTTACTCCTCGGTCACCAATTTTGTCTACATTTCTTCAAATTCCCTTTTGTACCAAAACGAGACGATTTTCTTCCCAAAGTTTTAAAACTATAGTTACGACTATATATTAGGTAGAATCCATGCTTAAGGGCTTCAAAGCTATATTTAGACTATTATACTAATATATTGAACTTTGGCTACTTCTTGGTGAGCCAATTTTGTGTAAATTTCTTCAAATTCCCATTTGTACCAAAACAGGACGATTTTCTTCCCAAAGTTTCAAAACTATAGTTAGGACTATATATTGGTTAGAATCCATTCTAAAGGGGTTCAAAGCTATATTTAGACTATTATACTAATATATTTAACTTTGGTTACTTCTTGGCGAGCCAATTTGGTGTAAAATTCTTCAAATTCCAATTTGTACCAAAATGGGACGATTTTCTTCCCAAAGTTTCAAAACTATAGTTAGGACTATATACTGGTTAGAATCCATTCTAAAGGGGTTCAAAGCTATATTTAGACTATTATACTAATATATTGAACTTTGGTTACTCCTTAGTCACCAATTATGTCTACATTTCTTCATATTCCCATTTCTACCAAAACGGGACAATTTTCTTCCCAAAGTTTCAAAAATATAGTTAGGACTATATATTAGGTAGAATCCATGCTTAAGGGCTTCAAAGCTATATTTAGACTATTATACTAATATATTGAACTTTGGCTACTTCTTGGTGATCCAATTTTGTGTAAATTTCTTCAAATTCCCATTTGTACCAAAACAGGACGATTTTCTTCCCAAAGTTTCAAAACTATAGATAGGACTATATATTGGTTAGAATCCATTCTAAAGGGCTTCAAAGCTATATTTAGACTATTATACTAATATATTTAACTTTGGTTACTTCTTGGTGAGCCGATTTTGTTTAAATTTCTTCAAATTCCCATTTGTACCAAAACAATACGATTTTCTTCCCAAAGTTTCAAAACTATAGTTAGGACTATATATTGGTTAGAATCCATTCTAAAGGGCTTCAAAGCTATATTTAGACTATTATACTAAAATATTGTACTTTGGTTACTCCTCGGTCACCAATTTTGTCTACATTTCTTCAAATTCCCTTTTGTACCAAAACGAGACGATTTTCTTCCCAAAGTTTTAAAACTATAGTTACGACTATATATTAGGTAGAATCCATGCTTAAGGGCTTCAAAGCTATATTTAGACTATTATACTAATATATTGAACTTTGGCTACTTCTTGGTGAGCCAATTTTGTGTAAATTTCTTCAAATTCCCATTTGTACCAAAACAGGACGATTTTCTTCCCAAAGTTTCAAAACTATAGTTAGGACTATATATTGGTTAGAATCCATTCTAAAGGGGTTCAAAGCTATATTTAGACTATTATACTAATATATTTAACTTTGGTTACTTCTTGGCGAGCCAATTTGGTGTAAAATTCTTCAAATTCCAATTTGTACCAAAATGGGACGATTTTCTTCCCAAAGTTTCAAAACTATAGTTAGGACTATATACTGGTTAGAATCCATTCTAAAGGGGTTCAAAGCTATATTTAGACTATTATACTAATATATTGAACTTTGGTTACTCCTTAGTCACCAATTATGTCTACATTTCTTCATATTCCCATTTCTACCAAAACGGGACAATTTTCTTCCCAAAGTTTCAAAAATATAGTTAGGACTATATATTAGGTAGAATCCATGCTTAAGGGCTTCAAAGCTATATTTAGACTATTATACTAATATATTGAACTTTGGCTACTTCTTGGTGATCCAATTTTGTGTAAATTTCTTCAAATTCCCATTTGTACCAAAACAGGACGATTTTCTTCCCAAAGTTTCAAAACTATAGATAGGACTATATATTGGTTAGAATCCATTCTAAAGGGCTTCAAAGCTATATTTAGACTATTATACTAATATGTTTAACTTTGGTTACTTCTTGGTGAGCCGATTTTGTTTAAATTTCTTCAAATTCCCATTTGTACCAAAACAATACGATTTTCTTCCCAAAGTTTCAAAACTATAGTTAGGACTATATATTGGTTAGAATCCATTCTAAAGGGCTTCAAAGCTATATTTAGACTATTATACTAAAATATTGTACTTTGGTTACTCCTCGGTCACCAATTTTGTCTACATTTCTTCAAATTCCCTTTTGTACCAAAACGAGACGATTTTCTTCCCAAAGTTTTAAAACTATAGTTACGACTATATATTAGGTAGAATCCATGCTTAAGGGCTTCAAAGCTATATTTAGACTATTATACTAATATATTGAACTTTGGCTACTTCTTGGTGAGCCAATTTTGTGTAAATTTCTTCAAATTCCCATTTGTACCAAAACAGGACGATTTTCTTCCCAAAGTTTCAAAACTATAGTTAGGACTATATATTGGTTAGAATCCATTCTAAAGGGGTTCAAAGCTATATTTAGACTATTATACTAATATATTTAACTTTGGTTACTTCTTGGCGAGCCAATTTTGTGTAAATTTCTTCAAATTCCCATTTGTACCAAAACAGGACGATTTTCTTCCCAAAGTTTCAAAACTATAGATAGGACTATATATTGGTTAGAATCCATTCTAAAGGGCTTCAAAGCTATATTTAGACTATTATACTAATATATTTAACTTTGGTTACTTCTTGGTGAGCCGATTTTGTTTAAATTTCTTCAAATTCCCATTTGTACCAAAACAATACGATTTTCTTCCCAAAGTTTCAAAACTATAGTTAGGACTATATATTGGTTAGAATCCATTCTAAAGGGCTTCAAAGCTATATTTAGACTATTATACTAAAATATTGTACTTTGGTTACTCCTCGGTCACCAATTTTGTCTACATTTCTTCAAATTCCCTTTTGTACCAAAACGAGACGATTTTCTTCCCAAAGTTTTAAAACTATAGTTACGACTATATATTAGGTAGAATCCATGCTTAAGGGCTTCAAAGCTATATTTAGACTATTATACTAATATATTGAACTTTGGCTACTTCTTGGTGAGCCAATTTTGTGTAAATTTCTTCAAATTCCCATTTGTACCAAAACAGGACGATTTTCTTCCCAAAGTTTCAAAACTATAGTTAGGACTATATATTGGTTAGAATCCATTCTAAAGGGGTTCAAAGCTATATTTAGACTATTATACTAATATATTTAACTTTGGTTACTTCTTGGCGAGCCAATTTGGTGTAAAATTCTTCAAATTCCAATTTGTACCAAAATGGGACGATTTTCTTCCCAAAGTTTCAAAACTATAGTTAGGACTATATACTGGTTAGAATCCATTCTAAAGGGGTTCAAAGCTATATTTAGACTATTATACTAATATATTGAACTTTGGTTACTCCTTAGTCACCAATTATGTCTACATTTCTTCATATTCCCATTTCTACCAAAACGGGACAATTTTCTTCCCAAAGTTTCAAAAATATAGTTAGGACTATATATTAGGTAGAATCCATGCTTAAGGGCTTCAAAGCTATATTTAGACTATTATACTAATATATTGAACTTTGGCTACTTCTTGGTGATCCAATTTTGTGTAAATTTCTTCAAATTCCCATTTGTACCAAAACAGGACGATTTTCTTCCCAAAGTTTCAAAACTATAGATAGGACTATATATTGGTTAGAATCCATTCTAAAGGGCTTCAAAGCTATATTTAGACTATTATACTAATATGTTTAACTTTGGTTACTTCTTGGTGAGCCGATTTTGTTTAAATTTCTTCAAATTCCCATTTGTACCAAAACAATACGATTTTCTTCCCAAAGTTTCAAAACTATAGTTAGGACTATATATTGGTTAGAATCCATTCTAAAGGGCTTCAAAGCTATATTTAGACTATTATACTAAAATATTGTACTTTGGTTACTCCTCGGTCACCAATTTTGTCTACATTTCTTCAAATTCCCTTTTGTACCAAAACGAGACGATTTTCTTCCCAAAGTTTTAAAACTATAGTTACGACTATATATTAGGTAGAATCCATGCTTAAGGGCTTCAAAGCTATATTTAGACTATTATACTAATATATTGAACTTTGGCTACTTCTTGGTGAGCCAATTTTGTGTAAATTTCTTCAAATTCCCATTTGTACCAAAACAGGACGATTTTCTTCCCAAAGTTTCAAAACTATAGTTAGGACTATATATTGGTTAGAATCCATTCTAAAGGGGTTCAAAGCTATATTTAGACTATTATACTAATATATTTAACTTTGGTTACTTCTTGGCGAGCCAATTTGGTGTAAAATTCTTCAAATTCCAATTTGTACCAAAATGGGACGATTTTCTTCCCAAAGTTTCAAAACTATAGTTAGGACTATATACTGGTTAGAATCCATTCTAAAGGGGTTCAAAGCTATATTTAGACTATTATACTAATATATTTAACTTTGGTTACTTCTTGGTGAGCCGATTTTGTTTAAATTTCTTCAAATTCCCATTTGTACCAAAACAATACGATTTTCTTCCCAAAGTTTCAAAACTATAGTTACGACTATATATTGGGTAGAATTCATTCTAAAGGGGTTCAAAGCTATATTTAGACTATTATACTAATATATTGAACTTTGGTTACTCCTTAGTCACCAATTATGTCTACATTTCTTCATATTCCCATTTCTACCAAAACGGGACAATTTTCTTCCCAAAGTTTCAAAAATATAGTTAGGACTATATATTAGGTAGAATCCATACTTAAGGGCTTCAAAGCTATATTTAGACTATTATACTAATATATTGAACTTTGGCTACTTCTTGGTGATCCAATTTTGTGTAAATTTCTTCAAATTCCCATTTGTACCAATACAGGACGATTTTCTTCCCAAAGTTTCAAAACTATAGATAGGACTATATATTGGTTAGAATCCATTCTAAAGGGCTTCAAAGCTATATTTAGACTATTATACTAATATATTTAACTTTGGTTACTTCTTGGTGAGCCGATTTTGTTTAAATTTCTTCAAATTCCCATTTGTACCAAAACAATACGATTTTCTTCCCAAAGTTTCAAAACTATAGTTAGGACTATATATTGGTTAGAATCCATTCTAAAGGGCTTCAAAGCTATATTTAGACTATTATACTAAAATATTGTACTTTGGTTACTCCTCGGTCACCAATTTTGTCTACATTTCTTCAAATTCCCTTTTGTACCAAAACGAGACGATTTTCTTCCCAAAGTTTTAAAACTATAGTAACGACTATATATTAGGTAGAATCCATGCTTAAGGGCTTCAAAGCTATATTTAGACTATTATACTAATATATTGAACTTTGGCTACTTCTTGGTGAGCCAATTTTGTGTAAATTTCTTCAAATTCCCATTTGTACCAAAACAGGACGATTTTCTTCCCAAAGTTTCAAAACTATAGTTAGGACTATATATTGGTTAGAATCCATTCTAAAGGGGTTCAAAGCTATATTTAGACTATTATACTAAAATATTGTACTTTGGTTACTCCTCGGTCACCAATTTTGTCTACATTTCTTCAAATTCCCTTTTGTACCAAAACGAGACGATTTTCTTCCCAAAGTTTTAAAACTATAGTTACGACTATATATTAGGTAGAATCCATGCTTAAGGGCTTCAAAGCTATATTTAGACTATTATACTAATATATTGAACTTTGGTTACTGCTTGGTGAGCCAATTTTGTGTAAATTTCTTCAAATTCCCATTTGTACCAAAACAATACGATTTTCTTCCCAAAGTTTCAAAACTATAGTTAGGACTATATATTGGTTAGAATTCATTCTAAAGGGCTTCAAAGCTATATTTAGACTATTATACTAATATATTGAACTTTTGTTACTCCTTGGTCACCAATTTTGTCTACATTTCTTGAAATTCCCATTTGTACCAAAACGAGACGATTTTCTTCCCAAAGTTTCAAAACTATAGTTACGACTATATATTGGGTAGAATTCATTCTAAAGGGGTTCAAAGCTATATTTAGACTATTATACTAATATATTGAACTTTGGTTACTCCTTAGTCACCAATTATGTCTACATTTCTTCATATTCCCATTTCGACCAAAACGGGACAATTTTCTTCCCAAAGTTTCAAAAATATAGTTAGGACTATATATTAGGTAGAATCCATGCTTAAGGGCTTCAAAGCTATATTTAGACTATTATACTAATATATTGAACTTTGGCTACTTCTTGGTGATCCAATTTTGTGTAAATTTCTTCAAATTCCCATTTGTACCAAAACAGGACGATTTTCTTCCCAAAGTTTCAAAACTATAGATAGGACTATATATTGGTTAGAATCCATTCTAAAGGGCTTCAAAGCTATATTTAGACTATTATACTAATATATTTAACTTTGGTTACTTCTTGGTGAGCCGATTTTGTTTAAATTTCTTCAAATTCCCATTTGTACCAAAACAATACGATTTTCTTCCCAAAGTTTCAAAACTATAGTTAGGACTATATATTGGTTAGAATCCATTCTAAAGGGCTTCAAAGCTATATTTAGACTATTATACTAAAATATTGTACTTTGGTTACTCCTCGGTCACCAATTTTGTCTACATTTCTTCAAATTCCCTTTTGTACCAAAACGAGACGATTTTCTTCCCAAAGTTTTAAAACTATAGTAACGACTATATATTAGGTAGAATCCATGCTTAAGGGCTTCAAAGCTATATTTAGACTATTATACTAATATATTGAACTTTGGCTACTTCTTGGTGAGCCAATTTTGTGTAAATTTCTTCAAATTCCCATTTGTACCAAAACAGGACGATTTTCTTCCCAAAGTTTCAAAACTATAGTTAGGACTATATATTGGTTAGAATCCATTCTAAAGGGGTTCAAAGCTATATTTAGACTATTATACTAAAATATTGTACTTTGGTTACTCCTCGGTCACCAATTTTGTCTACATTTCTTCAAATTCCCTTTTGTACCAAAACGAGACGATTTTCTTCCCAAAGTTTTAAAACTATAGTTACGACTATATATTAGGTAGAATCCATGCTTAAGGGCTTCAAAGCTATATTTAGACTATTATACTAATATATTGAACTTTGGTTACTGCTTGGTGAGCCAATTTTGTGTAAATTTCTTCAAATTCCCATTTGTACCAAAACAATACGATTTTCTTCCCAAAGTTTCAAAACTATAGTTAGGACTATATATTGGTTAGAATTCATTCTAAAGGGCTTCAAAGCTATATTTAGACTATTATACTAATATATTGAACTTTTGTTACTCCTTGGTCACCAATTTTGTCTACATTTCTTGAAATTCCCATTTGTACCAAAACGAGACGATTTTCTTCCCAAAGTTTCAAAACTATAGTTACGACTATATATTGGGTAGAATTCATTCTAAAGGGGTTCAAAGCTATATTTAGACTATTATACTAATATATTGAACTTTGGTTACTCCTTAGTCACCAATTATGTCTACATTTCTTCATATTCCCATTTCGACCAAAACGGGACAATTTTCTTCCCAAAGTTTCAAAAATATAGTTAGGACTATATATTAGGTAGAATCCATGCTTAAGGGCTTCAAAGCTATATTTAGACTATTATACTAATATATTGAACTTTGGCTACTTCTTGGTGATCCAATTTTGTGTAAATTTCTTCAAATTCCCATTTGTACCAAAACAGGACGATTTTCTTCCCAAAGTTTCAAAACTATAGATAGGACTATATATTGGTTAGAATCCATTCTAAAGGGCTTCAAAGCTATATTTAGACTATTATACTAATATATTTAACTTTGGTTACTTCTTGGTGAGCCGATTTTGTTTAAATTTCTTCAAATTCCCATTTGTACCAAAACAATACGATTTTCTTCCCAAAGTTTCAAAACTATAGTTAGGACTATATATTGGTTAGAATCCATTCTAAAGGGCTTCAAAGCTATATTTAGACTATTATACTAAAATATTGTACTTTGGTTACTCCTCGGTCACCAATTTTGTCTACATTTCTTCAAATTCCCTTTTGTACCAAAACGAGACGATTTTCTTCCCAAAGTTTTAAAACTATAGTAACGACTATATATTAGGTAGAATCCATGCTTAAGGGCTTCAAAGCTATATTTAGACTATTATACTAATATATTGAACTTTGGCTACTTCTTGGTGAGCCAATTTTGTGTAAATTTCTTCAAATTCCCATTTGTACCAAAACAGGACGATTTTCTTCCCAAAGTTTCAAAACTATAGTTAGGACTATATATTGGTTAGAATCCATTCTAAAGGGGTTCAAAGCTATATTTAGACTATTATACTAAAATATTGTACTTTGGTTACTCCTCGGTCACCAATTTTGTCTACATTTCTTCAAATTCCCTTTTGTACCAAAACGAGACGATTTTCTTCCCAAAGTTTTAAAACTATAGTTACGACTATATATTAGGTAGAATCCATGCTTAAGGGCTTCAAAGCTATATTTAGACTATTATACTAATATATTGAACTTTGGTTACTGCTTGGTGAGCCAATTTTGTGTAAATTTCTTCAAATTCCCATTTGTACCAAAACAATACGATTTTCTTCCCAAAGTTTCAAAACTATAGTTAGGACTATATATTGGTTAGAATTCATTCTAAAGGGCTTCAAAGCTATATTTAGACTATTATACTAATATATTGAACTTTTGTTACTCCTTGGTCACCAATTTTGTCTACATTTCTTGAAATTCCCATTTGTACCAAAACGAGACGATTTTCTTCCCAAAGTTTCAAAACTATAGTTACGACTATATATTGGGTAGAATTCATTCTAAAGGGGTTCAAAGCTATATTTAGACTATTATATTAATATATTGAACTTTGGTTACTCCTTAGTCACCAATTATGTCTACATTTCTTCATATTCCCATTTCATCAAAACGGGACAATTTTCTTCCCAAAGTTTCAAAAATATAGTTAGGACTATATATTAGGTAGAATCCATGCTTAAGGGCTTCAAAGCTATATTTAGACTATTATACTAATATATTGAACTTTGGCTACTTCTTGGTGATCCAATTTTGTGTAAATTTCTTCAAATTCCCATTTGTACCAAAACAGGACGATTTTCTTCCCAAAGTTTCAAAACTATAGATAGGACTATATATTGGTTAGAATCCATTCTAAAGGGCTTCAAAGCTATATTTAGACTATTATACTAATATATTTAACTTTGGTTACTTCTTGGTGAGCCGATTTTGTTTAAATTTCTTCAAATTCCCATTTGTACCAAAACAATACGATTTTCTTCCCAAAGTTTCAAAACTATAGTTAGGACTATATATTGGTTAGAATCCATTCTAAAGGGCTTCAAAGCTATATTTAGACTATTATACTAAAATATTGTACTTTGGTTACTCCTCGGTCACCAATTTTGTCTACATTTCTTCAAATTCCCTTTTGTACCAAAACGAGACGATTTTCTTCCCAAAGTTTTAAAACTATAGTTACGACTATATATTAGGTAGAATCCATGCTTAAGGGCTTCAAAGCTATATTTAGACTATTATACTAATATATTGAACTTTGGCTACTTCTTGGTGAGCCAATTTTGTGTAAATTTCTTCAAATTCCCATTTGTACCAAAACAGGACGATTTTCTTCCCAAAGTTTCAAAACTATAGTTAGGACTATATATTGGTTAGAATCCATTCTAAAGGGGTTCAAAGCTATATTTAGACTATTATACTAATATATTTAACTTTGGTTACTTCTTGGTGAGCCAATTTTGTTTAAATTTCTTCAAATTCCCATTTGTACCAAAACAATACGATTTTCTTCCCAAAGTTTCAAAACTATAGTTAGGACTATATATTGGTTAGAATCCATTCTAAAGGGCTTCAAAGCTATATTTAGACTATTATACTAATATATTGTACTTTGGTTACTCCTTGGTCACCAATTTTGTCTACATTTCTTCAAATTCCCTTTTGTACCAATACGAGACGATTTTCTTCCCAAAGTTTTAAAACTATATTTACGACTATATATTGGGTAAAATTCATGATTAAGGGCTTCAAAGCTATATTTAGACTATTATACTAATATATTGAACTTTGGTTACTGCTTGGTGAGCCAATTTTGTGTAAATTTCTTCAAATTCCCATTTGTACCAAAACAATACGATTTTCTTCCCAAAGTTTCAAAACTATAGTTAGGACTATATATTGGTTAGAATTCATTCTAAAGGGCTTCAAAGCTATATTTATACTATTATACTAATATATTGAACTTTTGTTACTCCTTGGTCACCAATTTTGTCTATCTTTCTTGAAATTCCCATTTGTACCAAAACGAGACGATTTTCTTCCCAAAGTTTCAAAACTATAGTTACGACTATATATTGGGTAGAATTCATTCTAAAGGGGTTCAAAGCTATATTTAGACTATTATACTAATATATTGAACTTTGGTTACTCCTTAGTCACCAATTATGTCTACATTTCTTCATATTCCCATTTCATCAAAACGGGACAATTTTCTTCCCAAAGTTTCAAAAATATAGTTAGGACTATATATTAGGTAGAATCCATGCTTAAGGGCTTCAAAGCTATATTTAGACTATTATACTAATATATTGAACTTTGGCTACTTCTTGGTGATCCAATTTTGTGTAAATTTCTTCAAATTCCCATTTGTACCAAAACAGGACGATTTTCTTCCCAAAGTTTCAAAACTATAGATAGGACTATATATTGGTTAGAATCCATTCTAAAGGGCTTCAAAGCTATATTTAGACTATTATACTAATATATTTAACTTTGGTTACTTCTTGGTGAGCCGATTTTGTTTAAATTTCTTCAAATTCCCATTTGTACCAAAACAATACGATTTTCTTCCCAAAGTTTCAAAACTATAGTTAGGACTATATATTGGTTAGAATCCATTCTAAAGGGCTTCAAAGCTATATTTAGACTATTATACTAAAATATTGTACTTTGGTTACTCCTCTGTCACCAATTTTGTCTACATTTCTTCAAATTCTCTTTTGTACCAAAACGAGACGATTTTCTTCCCAAAGTTTTAAAACTATAGTTACGACTATATATTAGGTAGAATCCATGCTTAAGGGCTTCAAAGCTATATTTAGACTATTATACTAATATATTGAACTTTGGTTACTGCTTGGTGAGCCAATTTTGTGTAAATTTCTTCAAATTCCCATTTGTACCAAAACAATACGATTTTCTTCCCAAAGTTTCAAAACTATAGTTAGGACTATATATTGGTTAGAATTCATTCTAAAGGGCTTCAAAGCTATATTTAGACTATTATACTAATATATTGAACTTTTGTTACTCCTTGGTCACCAATTTTGTCTACATTTCTTGAAATTCCCATTTGTACCAAAACGAGACGATTTTCTTCCCAAAGTTTCAAAACTATAGTTACGACTATATATTGGGTAGAATTCATTCTAAAGGGGTTCAAAGCTATATTTAGACTATTATACTAATATATTGAACTTTGGTTACTCCTTAGTCACCAATTATGTCTACATTTCTTCATATTCCCATTTCTACCAAAACGGGACAATTTTCTTCCCAAAGTTTCAAAAATATAGTTAGGACTATATATTAGGTAGAATCCATGCTTAAGGGCTTCAAAGCTATATTTAGACTATTATACTAATATATTGAACTTTGGCTACTTCTTGGTGATCCAATTTTGTGTAAATTTCTTCAAATTCCCATTTGTACCAAAACAGGACGATTTTCTTCCCAAAGTTTCAAAACTATAGATAGGACTATATATTGGTTAGAATCCATTCTAAAGGGCTTCAAAGCTATATTTAGACTATTATACTAATATATTTAACTTTGGTTACTTCTTGGTGAGCCGATTTTGTTTAAATTTCTTCAAATTCCCATTTGTACCAAAACAATACGATTTTCTTCCCAAAGTTTCAAAACTATAGTTAGGACTATATATTGGTTAGAATCCATTCTAAAGGGCTTCAAAGCTATATTTAGACTATTATACTAAAATATTGTACTTTGGTTACTCCTCTGTCACCAATTTTGTCTACATTTCTTCAAATTCTCTTTTGTACCAAAACGAGACGATTTTCTTCCCAAAGTTTTAAAACTATAGTTACGACTATATATTAGGTAGAATCCATGCTTAAGGGCTTCAAAGCTATATTTAGACTATTATACTAATATATTGAACTTTGGTTACTGCTTGGTGAGCCAATTTTGTGTAAATTTCTTCAAATTCCCATTTGTACCAAAACAATACGATTTTCTTCCCAAAGTTTCAAAACTATAGTTAGGACTATATATTGGTTAGAATTCATTCTAAAGGGCTTCAAAGCTATATTTAGACTATTATACTAATATATTGAACTTTTGTTACTCCTTGGTCACCAATTTTGTCTACATTTCTTGAAATTCCCATTTGTACCAAAACGAGACGATTTTCTTCCCAAAGTTTCAAAACTATAGTTACGACTATATATTGGGTAGAATTCATTCTAAAGGGGTTCAAAGCTATATTTAGACTATTATACTAATATATTGAACTTTGGTTACTCCTTAGTCACCAATTATGTCTACATTTCTTCATATTCCCATTTCTACCAAAACGGGACAATTTTCTTCCCAAAGTTTCAAAAATATAGTTAGGACTATATATTAGGTAGAATCCATGCTTAAGGGCTTCAAAGCTATATTTAGACTATTATACTAATATATTGAACTTTGGCTACTTCTTGGTGATCCAATTTTGTGTAAATTTCTTCAAATTCCCATTTGTACCAAAACAGGACGATTTTCTTCCCAAAGTTTCAAAACTATAGATAGGACTATATATTGGTTAGAATCCATTCTAAAGGGCTTCAAAGCTATATTTAGACTATTATACTAATATATTTAACTTTGGTTACTTCTTGGTGAGCCGATTTTGTTTAAATTTCTTCAAATTCCCATTTGTACCAAAACAATACGATTTTCTTCCCAAAGTTTCAAAACTATAGTTAGGACTATATATTGGTTAGAATCCATTCTAAAGGGCTTCAAAGCTATATTTAGACTATTATACTAAAATATTGTACTTTGGTTACTCCTCGGTCACCAATTTTGTCTACATTTCTTCAAATTCCCTTTTGTACCAAAACGAGACGATTTTCTTCCCAAAGTTTTAAAACTATAGTTACGACTATATATTAGGTAGAATCCATGCTTAAGGGCTTCAAAGCTATATTTAGACTATTATACTAATATATTGAACTTTGGCTACTTCTTGGTGAGCCAATTTTGTGTAAATTTCTTCAAATTCCCATTTGTACCAAAACAGGACGATTTTCTTCCCAAAGTTTCAAAACTATAGTTAGGACTATATATTGGTTAGAATCCATTCTAAAGGGGTTCAAAGCTATATTTAGACTATTATACTAATATATTTAACTTTGGTTACTTCTTGGCGAGCCACTTTGGTGTAAAATTCTTCAAATTCCAATTTGTACCAAAATGGGACGATTTTCTTCCCAAAGTTTCAAAACTATAGTTAGGACTATATACTGGTTAGAATCCATTCTAAAGGGGTTCAAAGCTATATTTAGACTATTATACTAATATATTTAACTTTGGTTACTTCTTGGTGAGCCGATTTTGTTTAAATTTCTTCAAATTCCCATTTGTACCAAAACAATACGATTTTCTTCCCAAAGTTTCAAAACTATAGTTACGACTATATATTGGGTAGAATTCATTCTAAAGGGGTTCAAAGCTATATTTAGACTATTATACTAATATATTGAACTTTGGTTACTCCTTAGTCACCAATTATGTCTACATTTCTTCATATTCCCATTTCTACCAAAACGGGACAATTTTCTTCCAAAGTTTCAAAAATATAGTTAGGACTATATATTAGGTAGAATCCATACTTAAGGGCTTCAAAGCTATATTTAGACTATTATACTAATATATTGAACTTTGGCTACTTCTTGGTGATCCAATTTTGTGTAAATTTCTTCAAATTCCCATTTGTACCAAAACAGGATGATTTTCTTCCCAAAGTTTCAAAACTATAGATAGGACTATATATTGGTTAGAATCCATTCTAAAGGGCTTCAAAGCTATATTTAGACTATTATACTAATATATTTAACTTTGGTTACTTCTTGGTGAGCCGATTTTGTTTAAATTTCTTCAAATTCCCATTTGTACCAAAACAATACGATTTTCTTCCCAAAGTTTCAAAACTATAGTTAGGACTATATATTGGTTAGAATCCATTCTAAAGGGCTTCAAAGCTATATTTAGACTATTATACTAAAATATTGTACTTTGGTTACTCCTCGGTCACCAATTTTGTCTACATTTCTTCAAATTCCCTTTTGTACCAAAACGAGACGATTTTCTTCCCAAAGTTTTAAAACTATAGTAACGACTATATATTAGGTAGAATCCATGCTTAAGGGCTTCAAAGCTATATTTAGACTATTATACTAATATATTGAACTTTGGCTACTTCTTGGTGAGCCAATTTTGTGTAAATTTCTTCAAATTCCCATTTGTACCAAAACAGGACGATTTTCTTCCCAAAGTTTCAAAACTATAGTTAGGACTATATATTGGTTAGAATCCATTCTAAAGGGGTTCAAAGCTATATTTAGACTATTATACTAAAATATTGTACTTTGGTTACTCCTCGGTCACCAATTTTGTCTACATTTCTTCAAATTCCCTTTTGTACCAAAACGAGACGATTTTCTTCCCAAAGTTTTAAAACTATAGTTACGACTATATATTAGGTAGAATCCATGCTTAAGGGCTTCAAAGCTATATTTAGACTATTATACTAATATATTGAACTTTGGTTACTGCTTGGTGAGCCAATTTTGTGTAAATTTCTTCAAATTCCCATTTGTACCAAAACAATACGATTTTCTTCCCAAAGTTTCAAAACTATAGTTAGGACTATATAGTGGTTAGAATTCATTCTAAAGGGCTTCAAAGCTATATTTAGACTATTATACTAATATATTGAACTTTTGTTACTCCTTGGTCACCAATTTTGTCTACATTTCTTGAAATTCCCATTTGTACCAAAACGAGACGATTTTCTTCCCAAAGTTTTAAAACTATAGTTACGACTATATATTGGGTAGAATTCATGCTTAAGGGCTTCAAAGCTATATTTTGACTATTATACTAATATATTGAACTTTGGTTACTGCTTGGTGAGCCAATTTTGTGTAAATTTCTTCAAATTCCCATTTGTACCAAAACAATACGATTTTCTTCCCAAAGTTTCAAAACTATAGTTAGGACTATATATTGGTTAGAATTCATTCTAAAGGGCTTCAAAGCTATATTTAGACTATTATACTAATATATTGAACTTTTGTTACTCCTTGGTCACCAATTTTGTCTACATTTCTTGAAATTCCCATTTGTACCAAAACGAGACGATTTTCTTCCCAAAGTTTCAAAACTATAGTTACGACTATATATTGGGTAGAATTCATTCTAAAGGGGTTCAAAGCTATATTTAGACTATTATACTAATATATTGAACTTTGGTTACTCCTTAGTCACCAATTATGTCTACATTTCTTCATATTCCCATTTCTACCAAAACGGGACAATTTTCTTCCCAAAGTTTCAAAAATATAGTTAGGACTATATATTAGGTAGAATCCATGCTTAAGGGCTTCAAAGCTATATTTAGACTATTATACTAATATATTGAACTTTGGCTACTTCTTGGTGATCCAATTTTGTGTAAATTTCTTCAAATTCCAATTTGTACCGAAACAGGACGATTTTCTTCCCAAAGTTTCAAAACTATAGATAGGACTATATATTGGTTAGAATCCATTCTAAAGGGCTTCAAAGCTATATTTAGACTATTATACTAATATATTTAACTTTGGTTACTTCTTGGTGAGCCGATTTTGTTTAAATTTCTTCAAATTCCCATTTGTACCAAAACAATACGATTTTCTTCCCAAAGTTTCAAAACTATAGTTAGGACTATATATTGGTTAGAATCCATTCTAAAGGGCTTCAAAGCTATATTTAGACTATTATACTAAAATATTGTACTTTGGTTACTCCTCGGTCACCAATTTTGTCTACATTTCTTCAAATTCCCTTTTGTACCAAAACGAGACGATTTTCTTCCCAAAGTTTTAAAACTATAGTTACGACTATATATTAGGTAGAATCCATGCTTAAGGGCTTCAAAGCTATATTTAGACTATTATACTAATATATTGAACTTTGGCTACTTCTTGGTGAGCCAATTTTGTGTAAATTTCTTCAAATTCCTATTTGTACCAAAACAGGACGATTTTCTTCCCAAAGTTTCAAAACTATAGTTAGGACTATATATTGGTTAGAATCCATTCTAAAGGGGTTCAAAGCTATATTTAGACTATTATACTAATATATTTAACTTTGGTTACTTCTTGGCGAGCCAATTTGGTGTAAAATTCTTCAAATTCCAATTTGTACCAAAATGGGACGATTTTCTTCCCAAAGTTTCAAAACTATAGTTAGGACTATATACTGGTTAGAATCCATTCTAAAGGGGTCAAAGCTATATTTAGACTATTATACTAATATATTTAACTTTGGTTACTTCTTGGTGAGCCGATTTTGTTTAAATTTCTTCAAATTCCCATTTGTACCAAAACAATACGATTTTCTTCCCAAAGTTTCAAAACTATAGTTACGACTATATATTGGGTAGAATTCGTTCTAAAGGGGTTCAAAGCTATATTTAGACTATTATACTAATATATTGAACTTTGGTTACTCCTTAGTCACCAATTATGTCTACATTTCTTCATATTCCCATTTCTACCAAAACGGGACAATTTTCTTCCCAAAGTTTCAAAAATATAGTTAGGACTATATATTAGGTAGAATCCATACTTAAGGGCTTCAAAGCTATATTTAGACTATTATACTAATATATTGAACTTTGGCTACTTCTTGGTGATCCAATTTTGTGTAAATTTCTTCAAATTCCCATTTGTACCAAAACAGGATGATTTTCTTCCCAAAGTTTCAAAACTATAGATAGGACTATATATTGGTTAGAATCCATTCTAAAGGGCTTCAAAGCTATATTTAGACTATTATACTAATATATTTAACTTTGGTTACTTCTTGGTGAGCCGATTTTGTTTAAATTTCTTCAAATTCCCATTTGTACCAAAACAATACGATTTTCTTCCCAAAGTTTCAAAACTATAGTTAGGACTATATATTGGTTAGAATCCATTCTAAAGGGCTTCAAAGCTATATTTAGACTATTATACTAAAATATTGTACTTTGGTTACTCCTCGGTCACCAATTTTGTCTACATTTCTTCAAATTCCCTTTTGTACCAAAACGAGACGATTTTCTTCCCAAAGTTTTAAAACTATAGTAACGACTATATATTAGGTAGAATCCATGCTTAAGGGCTTCAAAGCTATATTTAGACTATTATACTAATATATTGAACTTTGGTTACTGCTTGGTGAGCCAATTTTGTGTAAATTTCTTCAAATTCCCATTTGTACCAAAACAATACGATTTTCTTCCCAAAGTTTCAAAACTATAGTTAGGACTATATATTGGTTAGAATTCATTCTAAAGGGCTTCAAAGCTATATTTAGACTATTATACTAATATATTGAACTTTTGTTACTCCTTGGTCACCAATTTTGTCTACATTTCTTGAAATTCCCATTTGTACCAAAACGAGAGGATTTTCTTCCCAAAGTTTCAAAACTATAGTTACGACTATATATTGGGTAGAATTCATTCTAAAGGGGTTCAAAGCTATATTTAGACTATTATACTAATATATTGAACTTTGGTTACTCCTTAGTCACCAATTATGTCTACATTTCTTCATATTCCCATTTCTACCAAAACGGGACAATTTTCTTCCCAAAGTTTCAAAAATATAGTTAGGACTATATATTAGGTAGAATCCATGCTTAAGGGCTTCAAAGCTATATTTAGACTATTATACTAATATATTGAACTTTGGCTACTTCTTGGTGATCCAATTTTGTGTAAATTTCTTCAAATTCCAATTTGTACCAAAACAGGACGATTTTCTTCCCAAAGTTTCAAAACTATAGATAGGACTATATATTGGTTAGAATCCATTCTAAAGGGCTTCAAAGCTATATTTAGACTATTATACTAATATATTGAACTTTGGTTACTTCTTGGTGAGCCAATTTTGTGTAAATTTCTTCAAATTCCCATTTGTACCAAAACAGGACGATTTTCTTCCCAAAGTTTCAAAACTATAGTTAGGACTATATATTGGTTAGAATCCATTCTAAAGGGGTTCAAAGCTATATTTAGACTATTATACTAATATATTTAACTTTGGTTACTTCTTGGCGAGCCAATTTGGTGTAAAATTCTTCAAATTCCAATTTGTACCAAAATGGGACGATTTTCTTCCCAAAGTTTCAAAACTATAGTTAGGACTATATACTGGTTAGAATCCATTCTAAAGGGGTCAAAGCTATATTTAGACTATTATACTAATATATTTAACTTTGGTTACTTCTTGGTGAGCCGATTTTGTTTAAATTTCTTCAAATTCCCATTTGTACCAAAACAATACGATTTTCTTCCCAAAGTTTCAAAACTATAGTTACGACTATATATTGGGTAGAATTCGTTCTAAAGGGGTTCAAAGCTATATTTAGACTATTATACTAATATATTGAACTTTGGTTACTCCTTAGTCACCAATTATGTCTACATTTCTTCATATTCCCATTTCTACCAAAACGGGACAATTTTCTTCCCAAAGTTTCAAAAATATAGTTAGGACTATATATTAGGTAGAATCCATACTTAAGGGCTTCAAAGCTATATTTAGACTATTATACTAATATATTGAACTTTGGCTACTTCTTGGTGATCCAATTTTGTGTAAATTTCTTCAAATTCCCATTTGTACCAAAACAGGATGATTTTCTTCCCAAAGTTTCAAAACTATAGATAGGACTATATATTGGTTAGAATCCATTCTAAAGGGCTTCAAAGCTATATTTAGACTATTATACTAATATATTTAACTTTGGTTACTTCTTGGTGAGCCGATTTTGTTTAAATTTCTTCAAATTCCCATTTGTACCAAAACAATACGATTTTCTTCCCAAAGTTTCAAAACTATAGTTAGGACTATATATTGGTTAGAATCCATTCTAAAGGGCTTCAAAGCTATATTTAGACTATTATACTAAAATATTGTACTTTGGTTACTCCTCGGTCACCAATTTTGTCTACATTTCTTCAAATTCCCTTTTGTACCAAAACGAGACGATTTTCTTCCCAAAGTTTTAAAACTATAGTAACGACTATATATTAGGTAGAATCCATGCTTAAGGGCTTCAAAGCTATATTTAGACTATTATACTAATATATTGAACTTTGGTTACTGCTTGGTGAGCCAATTTTGTGTAAATTTCTTCAAATTCCCATTTGTACCAAAACAATACGATTTTCTTCCCAAAGTTTCAAAACTATAGTTAGGACTATATATTGGTTAGAATTCATTCTAAAGGGCTTCAAAGCTATATTTAGACTATTATACTAATATATTGAACTTTTGTTACTCCTTGGTCACCAATTTTGTCTACATTTCTTGAAATTCCCATTTGTACCAAAACGAGACGATTTTCTTCCCAAAGTTTCAAAACTATAGTTACGACTATATATTGGGTAGAATTCATTCTAAAGGGGTTCAAAGCTATATTTAGACTATTATACTAATATATTGAACTTTGGTTACTCCTTAGTCACCAATTATGTCTACATTTCTTCATATTCCCATTTCTACCAAAACGGGACAATTTTCTTCCCAAAGTTTCAAAAATATAGTTAGGACTATATATTAGGTAGAATCCATGCTTAAGGGCTTCAAAGCTATATTTAGACTATTATACTAATATATTGAACTTTGGCTACTTCTTGGTGATCCAATTTTGTGTAAATTTCTTCAAATTCCAATTTGTACCAAAACAGGACGATTTTCTTCCCAAAGTTTCAAAACTATAGATAGGACTATATATTGGTTAGAATCCATTCTAAAGGGCTTCAAAGCTATATTTAGACTATTATACTAATATATTTAACTTTGGTTACTTCTTGGTGAGCCGATTTTGTTTAAATTTCTTCAAATTCCCATTTGTACCAAAACAATACGATTTTCTTCCCAAAGTTTCAAAACTATAGTTAGGACTATATATTGGTTAGAATCCATTCTAAAGGGCTTCAAAGCTATATTTAGACTATTATACTAATATATTTAACTTTGGTTACTTCTTGGCGAGCCACTTTGGTGTAAAATTCTTCAAATTCCAATTTGTACCAAAATGGGACGATTTTCTTCCCAAAGTTTCAAAACTATAGTTAGGACTATATACTGGTTAGAATCCATTCTAAAGGGGTTCAAAGCTATATTTAGACTATTATACTAATATATTTAACTTTGGTTACTTCTTGGTGAGCCGATTTTATTTAAATTTCTTCAAATTCCCATTTGTACCAAAACAATACGATTTTCTTCCCAAAGTTTCAAAACTATAGTTACGACTATATATTGGGTAGAATTCATTCTAAAGGGGTTCAAAGCTATATTTAGACTATTATACTAATATATTGAACTTTGGTTACTCCTTAGTCACCAATTATGTCTACATTTCTTCATATTCCCATTTCTACCAAAACGGGACAATTTTCTTCCCAAAGTTTCAAAAATATAGTTAGGACTATATATTAGGTAGAATCCATACTTAAGGGCTTCAAAGCTATATTTAGACTATTATACTAATATATTGAACTTTGGCTACTTCTTGGTGATCCAATTTTGTGTAAATTTCTTCAAATTCCCATTTGTACCAAAACAGGATGATTTTCTTCCCAAAGTTTCAAAACTATAGATAGGACTATATATTGGTTAGAATCCATTCTAAAGGGCTTCAAAGCTATATTTAGACTATTATACTAATATATTTAACTTTGGTTACTTCTTGGTGAGCCGATTTTGTTTAAATTTCTTCAAATTCCCATTTGTACCAAAACAATACGATTTTCTTCCCAAAGTTTCAAAACTATAGTTAGGACTATATATTGGTTAGAATCCATTCTAAAGGGCTTCAAAGCTATATTTAGACTATTATACTAAAATATTGTACTTTGGTTACTCCTCGGTCACCAATTTTGTCTACATTTCTTCAAATTCCCTTTTGTACCAAAACGAGACGATTTTCTTCCCAAAGTTTTAAAACTATAGTAACGACTATATATTAGGTAGAATCCATGCTTAAGGGCTTCAAAGCTATATTTAGACTATTATACTAATATATTGAACTTTGGCTACTTCTTGGTGAGCCAATTTTGTGTAAATTTCTTGAAATTCCCATTTGTACCAAAACAGGACGATTTTCTTCCCAAAGTTTCAAAACTATAGTTAGGACTATATATTGGTTAGAATCCATTCTAAAGGGGTTCAAAGCTATATTTAGACTATTATACTAAAATATTGTACTTTGGTTACTCCTCGGTCACCAATTTTGTCTACATTTCTTCAAATTCCCTTTTGTACCAAAACGAGACGATTTTCTTCCCAAAGTTTTAAAACTATAGTTACGACTATATATTAGGTAGAATCCATGCTTAAGGGCTTCAAAGCTATATTTAGACTATTATACTAATATATTGAACTTTGGTTACTGCTTGGTGAGCCAATTTTGTGTAAATTTCTTCAAATTCCCATTTGTACCAAAACAATACGATTTTCTTCCCAAAGTTTCAAAACTATAGTTAGGACTATATATTGGTTAGAATTCATTCTAAAGGGCTTCAAAGCTATATTTAGACTATTATACTAATATATTGAACTTTTGTTACTCCTTGGTCACCAATTTTGTCTACATTTCTTGAAATTCCCATTTGTACCAAAACGAGACGATTTTCTTCCCAAAGTTTCAAAACTATAGTTACGACTATATATTGGGTAGAATTCATTCTAAAGGGGTTCAAAGCTATATTTAGACTATTATACTAATATATTGAACTTTGGTTACTCCTTAGTCACCAATTATGTCTACATTTCTTCATATTCCCATTTCTACCAAAACGGGACAATTTTCTTCCCAAAGTTTCAAAAATATAGTTAGGACTATATATTAGGTAGAATCCATGCTTAAGGGCTTCAAAGCTATATTTAGACTATTATACTAATATATTGAACTTTGGCTACTTCTTGGTGATCCAATTTTGTGTAAATTTCTTCAAATTCCAATTTGTACCAAAACAGGACGATTTTCTTCCCAAAGTTTCAAAACTATAGATAGGACTATATATTGGTTAGAATCCATTCTAAAGGGCTTCAAAGCTATATTTAGACTATTATACTAATATATTTAACTTTGGTTACTTCTTGGTGAGCCGATTTTGTTTAAATTTCTTCAAATTCCCATTTGTACCAAAACAATACGATTTTCTTCCCAAAGTTTCAAAACTATAGTTAGGACTATATATTGGTTAGAATCCATTCTAAAGGGCTTCAAAGCTATATTTAGACTATTATACTAAAATATTGTACTTTGGTTACTCCTCGGTCACCAATTTTGTCTACATTTCTTCAAATTCCCTTTTGTACCAAAACGAGACGATTTTCTTCCCAAAGTTTTAAAACTATAGTTACGACTATATATTAGGTAGAATCCATGCTTAAGGGCTTCAAAGCTATATTTAGACTATTATACTAATATATTGAACTTTGGCTACTTCTTGGTGAGCCAATTTTGTGTAAATTTCTTGAAATTCCCATTTGTACCAAAACAGGACGATTTTCTTCCCAAAGTTTCAAAACTATAGTTAGGACTATATATTGGTTAGAATCCATTCTTAAGGGGTTCAAAGCTATATTTAGACTATTATACTAATATATTTAACTTTGGTTACTTCTTGGCGAGCCAATTTGGTGTAAAATTCTTCAAATTCCAATTTGTACCAAAATGGGACGATTTTCTTCCCAAAGTTTCAAAACTATAGTTAGGACTATATACTGGTTAGAATCCATTCTAAAGGGGTTCAAAGCTATATTTAGACTATTATACTAATATATTTAACTTTGGTTACTTCTTGGTGAGCCGATTTTGTTTAAATTTCTTCAAATTCCCATTTGTACCAAAACAATACGATTTTCTTCCCAAAGTTTCAAAACTATAGTTAGGACTATATATTGGTTAGAATCCATTCTAAAGGGCTTCAAAGCTATATTTAGACTATTATACTAATATATTGTACTTTGGTTACTCCTTGGTCACCAATTTTGTCTACATTTCTTCAAATTCCCTTTTGTACCAAAACGAGACGATTTTCTTCCCAAAGTTTTAAAACTATAGTTACGACTATATATTAGGTAGAATCCATGCTTAAGGGCTTCAAAGCTATATTTAGACTATTATACTAATATATTGAACTTTGGCTACTTCTTGGTGAGCCAATTTTGTGTAAATTTCTTCAAATTCCCATTTGTACCAAAACAGGACGATTTTCTTCCCAAAGTTTCAAAACTATAGTTAGGACTATATATTGGTTAGAATCCATTCTAAAGGGGTTCAAAGCTATATTTAGACTATTATACTAATATATTTAACTTTGGTTACTTCTTGGCGAACCAATTTTGTGTAAGATTTTTCAAATTCCAATTTGTACCAAAATGGGACGATTTTCTTCCCAAAGTTTCAAAACTATAGTTAGGACTATATACTGGTTAGAATCCATTCTAAAGGGGTTCAAAGCTATATTTAGACTATTATACTAATATATTTAACTTTGGTTACTTCTTGGTGAGCCGATTTTGTTTAAATTTCTTCAAATTCCCATTTGTACCAAAACAATACGATTTTCTTCCCAAAGTTTCAAAACTATAGTTAGGACTATATATTGGTTAGAATCCATTCTAAAGGGCTTCAAAGCTATATTTAGACTATTATACTAATATATTGTACTTTGGTTACTCCTTGGTCACCAATTTTGTCTACATTTTTCAAATTCCCTTTTGTACCAAAACGAGACGATTTTCTTCCCAAAGTTTTAAAACTATAGTTACGACTATATATTGGGTAGAATTCATGCTTAAGGGCTTCAAAGCTATATTTAGACTATTATACTAATATATTGAACTTTGGCTACTTCTTGGTGTGCCAATTTTGTGTAAATTTTTTCAAATTCCCATTTGTACCAAAACAGGACGATTTTCTTCCCAAAGTTTCAAAACTATAGTTACGACTATATATTGGGTAGAATTCATTCTAAAGGGGTTCAAAGCTATATTTAGACTATTATACTAATATATTGAACTTTGGTTACTCCTTAGTCACCAATTATGTCTACATTTCTTCATATTCCCATTTCTACCAAAACGGGACAATTTTCTTCCCAAAGTTTCAAAAATATAGTTAGGACTATATATTAGGTAGAATCCATGCTTAAGGGCTTCAAAGCTATATTTAGACTATTATACTAATATATTGAACTTTGGCTACTTCTTGGTGATCCAATTTTGTGTAAATTTCTTCAAATTCCAATTTGTACCAAAACAGGACGATTTTCTTCCCAAAGTTTCAAAACTATAGATAGGACTATATATTGGTTAGAATCCATTCTAAAGGGCTTCAAAGCTATATTTAGACTATTATACTAATATATTTAACTTTGGTTACTTCTTGGTGAGCCGATTTTGTTTAAATTTCTTCAAATTCCCATTTGTACCAAAACAATACGATTTTCTTCCCAAAGTTTCAAAACTATAGTTAGGACTATATATTGGTTAGAATCCATTCTAAAGGGCTTCAAAGCTATATTTAGACTATTATACTAAAATATTGTACTTTGGTTACTCCTCGGTCACCAATTTTGTCTACATTTCTTCAAATTCCCTTTTGTACCAAAACGAGACGATTTTCTTCCCAAAGTTTTAAAACTATAGTTACGACTATATATTAGGTAGAATCCATGCTTAAGGGCTTCAAAGCTATATTTAGACTATTATACTAATATATTGAACTTTGGCTACTTCTTGGTGAGCCAATTTTGTGTAAATTTCTTGAAATTCCCATTTGTACCAAAACAGGACGATTTTCTTCCCAAAGTTTCAAAACTATAGTTAGGACTATATATTGGTTAGAATCCATTCTTAAGGGGTTCAAAGCTATATTTAGACTATTATACTAATATATTTAACTTTGGTTACTTCTTGGCGAGCCAATTTGGTGTAAAATTCTTCAAATTCCAATTTGTACCAAAATGGGACGATTTTCTTCCCAAAGTTTCAAAACTATAGTTAGGACTATATACTGGTTAGAATCCATTCTAAAGGGGTTCAAAGCTATATTTAGACTATTATACTAATATATTTAACTTTGGTTACTTCTTGGTGAGCCGATTTTGTTTAAATTTCTTCAAATTCCCATTTGTACCAAAACAATACGATTTTCTTCCCAAAGTTTCAAAACTATAGTTAGGACTATATATTGGTTAGAATCCATTCTAAAGGGCTTCAAAGCTATATTTAGACTATTATACTAATATATTGTACTTTGGTTACTCCTTGGTCACCAATTTTGTCTACATTTCTTCAAATTCCCTTTTGTACCAAAACGAGACGATTTTCTTCCCAAAGTTTTAAAACTATAGTTACGACTATATATTAGGTAGAATCCATGCTTAAGGGCTTCAAAGCTATATTTAGACTATTATACTAATATATTGAACTTTGGCTACTTCTTGGTGAGCCAATTTTGTGTAAATTTCTTCAAATTCCCATTTGTACCAAAACAGGACGATTTTCTTCCCAAAGTTTCAAAACTATAGTTAGGACTATATATTGGTTAGAATCCATTCTAAAGGGGTTCAAAGCTATATTTAGACTATTATACTAATATATTTAACTTTGGTTACTTCTTGGCGAACCAATTTTGTGTAAGATTTTTCAAATTCCAATTTGTACCAAAATGGGACGATTTTCTTCCCAAAGTTTCAAAACTATAGTTAGGACTATATACTGGTTAGAATCCATTCTAAAGGGGTTCAAAGCTATATTTAGACTATTATACTAATATATTTAACTTTGGTTACTTCTTGGTGAGCCGATTTTGTTTAAATTTCTTCAAATTCCCATTTGTACCAAAACAATACGATTTTCTTCCCAAAGTTTCAAAACTATAGTTAGGACTATATATTGGTTAGAATCCATTCTAAAGGGCTTCAAAGCTATATTTAGACTATTATACTAATATATTGTACTTTGGTTACTCCTTGGTCACCAATTTTGTCTACATTTTTCAAATTCCCTTTTGTACCAAAACGAGACGATTTTCTTCCCAAAGTTTTAAAACTATAGTTACGACTATATATTGGGTAGAATTCATGCTTAAGGGCTTCAAAGCTATATTTAGACTATTATACTAATATATTGAACTTTGGCTACTTCTTGGTGTGCCAATTTTGTGTAAATTTTTTCAAATTCCCATTTGTACCAAAACAGGACGATTTTCTTCCCAAAGTTTCAAAACTATAGTTAGGACTATATATTGGTTAGAATCCATTCTAAAGGGGTTCAAAGCTATATTTAGACTATTATACTGATATATTTAACTTTGGTTACTTCTTGGCAAGCCAATTTTGTGTAAAATTCTTCAAATTCCAATTTGTACCAAAATGGGACGATTTTCTTCCCAAAGTTTCAAAACTATAGTTAGGACTTTATACTGGTTAGAATCCATTCTAAAGGGGTTCAAAGCTATATTTAGACTATTATACTAATATATTTAACTTTGGTTACTTCTTGGTGAGCCGATTTTGTTTAAATTTCTTCAAATTCCCATTTGTACCAAAACAATACGATTTTCTTCCCAAAGTTTCAAAACTATAGTTAGGACTATATATTGGTTAGAATCCATTCTAAAGGGCTTCAAAGCTATATTTAGACTATTATACTAATATATTGTACTTTGGTTACTCCTTGGTCACCAATTTTGTCTACATTTTTCAAATTCCCTTTTGTACCAAAACGAGACGATTTTCTTCCCAAAGTTTTAAAACTATAGTTACGACTATATATTGGGTAGAATTCATGCTTAAGGGCTTCAAAGCTATATTTAGACTATTATACTAATATATTGAACTTTGGCTACTTCTTGGTGTGCCAATTTTGTGTAAATTTTTTCAAATTCCCATTTGTACCAAAACAGGACGATTTTCTTCCCAAAGTTTCAAAACTATAGTTAGGACTATATATTGGTTAGAATCCATTCTAAAGGGGTTCAAAGCTATATTTAGACTATTATACTGATATATTTAACTTTGGTTACTTCTTGGCGAGCCAATTTTGTGTAAAATTCTTCAAATTCCAATTTGTACCAAAATGGGACGATTTTCTTCCCAAAGTTTCAAAACTATAGTTAGGACTATATACTGGTTAGAATCCATTCTAAAGGGGTTCAAAGCTATATTTAGACTATTATACTAATATATTTAACTTTGGTTACTTCTTGGTGAGCCGATTTTGTTTAAATTTCTTCAAATTCCCATTTGTACCAAAACAATACGATTTTCTTCCCAAAGTTTCAAAACTATAGTTAGGACTATATATTGGTTAGAATCCATTCTAAAGGGCTTCAAAGCTATATTTAGACTATTATACTAATATATTGTACTTTGGTTACTCCTTGGTCACCAATTTTGTCTACATTTTTCAAATTCCCTTTTGTACCAAAACGAGACGATTTTCTTCCCAAAGTTTTAAAACTATAGTTACGACTATATATTGGGTAGAATTCATGCTTAAGGGCTTCAAAGCTATATTTAGACTATTATACTAATATATTGAACTTTGGCTACTTCTTGGTGTGCCAATTTTGTGTAAATTTTTTCAAATTCCCATTTGTACCAAAACAGGACGATTTTCTTCCCAAAGTTTCAAAACTATAGTTAGGACTATATATTGGTTAGAATCCATTCTAAAGGGGTTCAAAGCTATATTTAGACTATTATACTGATATATTTAACTTTGGTTACTTCTTGGCAAGCCAATTTTGTGTAAAATTCTTCAAATTCCAATTTGTACCAAAATGGGACGATTTTCTTCCCAAAGTTTCAAAACTATAGTTAGGACTTTATACTGGTTAGAATCCATTCTAAAGGGGTTCAAAGCTATATTTAGACTATTATACTAATATATTTAACTTTGGTTACTTCTTGGTGAGCCGATTTTGTTTAAATTTCTTCAAATTCCCATTTGTACCAAAACAATACGATTTTCTTCCCAAAGTTTCAAAACTATAGTTAGGACTATATATTGGTTAGAATCCATTCTAAAGGGCTTCAAAGCTATATTTAGACTATTATACTAATATATTGTACTTTGGTTACTCCTTGGTCACCAATTTTGTCTACATTTTTCAAATTCCCTTTTGTACCAAAACGAGACGATTTTCTTCCCAAAGTTTTAAAACTATAGTTACGACTATATATTGGGTAGAATTCATGCTTAAGGGCTTCAAAGCTATATTTAGACTATTATACTAATATATTGAACTTTGGCTACTTCTTGGTGTGCCAATTTTGTGTAAATTTTTTCAAATTCCCATTTGTACCAAAACAGGACGATTTTCTTCCCAAAGTTTCAAAACTATAGTTAGGACTATATATTGGTTAGAATCCATTCTAAAGGGGTTCAAAGCTATATTTAGACTATTATACTGATATATTTAACTTTGGTTACTTCTTGGCGAGCCAATTTTGTGTAAAATTCTTCAAATTCCAATTTGTACCAAAATGGGACGATTTTCTTCCCAAAGTTTCAAAACTATAGTTAGGACTATATACTGGTTAGAATCCATTCTAAAGGGGTTCAAAGCTATATTTAGACTATTATACTAATATATTTAACTTTGGTTACTTCTTGGTGAGCCGATTTTGTTTAAATTTCTTCAAATTCCCATTTGTACCAAAACAATACGATTTTCTTCCCAAAGTTTCAAAACTATAGTTAGGACTATATATTGGTTAGATCCATTCTAAAGGGCTTCAAAGCTATATTTAGACTATTATACTAATATATTGTACTTTGGTTACTCCTTGGTCACCAATTTTGTCTACATTTCTTCAAATTCCCTTTTGTACCAAAACGAGACGATTTTCTTCCCAAAGTTTTAAAATTATAGTTACGACTATATATTAGGTAGAATCCATGCTTAAGGGCTTCAAAGCTATATTTAGACTATTATACTAATATATTGAACTTTGGCTACTTCTTGGTGTGCCAATTTTGTGTAAATTTTTTAAAATTCCCATTTGTACCAAAACAGGACGATTTTCTTCCCAAAGTTTCAAAACTATAGTTAGGATTATATATTGGTTAGAATCCATTCTAAAGGGGTTCAAAGCTATATTTAGACTATTATACTGATATATTTAACTTTGGTTACTTCTTGGCGAGCCAATTTTGTGTAAAATTCTTCAAATTCCAATTTGTACCAAAATGGGACGATTTTCTTCCCAAAGTTTCAAAACTATAGTTAGGACTATATATTGGTTAGAATCCATTCTAAAGGGCTTCAAAGCTATATTTAGACTATTATACTAATATATTGTACTTTGGTTACTCCTTGGTCACCAATTTTGTCTACATTTTTCAAATTCCCTTTTGTACCAAAACGAGACGATTTTCTTCCCAAAGTTTTAAAACTATAGTTACGACTATATATTGGGTAGAATTCATGCTTAAGGGCTTCAAAGCTATATTTAGACTATTATACTAATATATTGAACTTTGGCTACTTCTTGGTGTGCCAATTTTGTGTAAATTTTTTCAAATTCCCATTTGTACCAAAACAGGACGATTTTCTTCCCAAAGTTTCAAAACTATAGTTAGGACTATATATTGGTTAGAATCCATTCTAAAGGGGTTCAAAGCTATATTTAGACTATTATACTGATATATTTAACTTTGGTTACTTCTTGGCGAGCCAATTTTGTGTAAAATTCTTCAAATTCCAATTTGTACCAAAATGGGACGATTTTCTTCCCAAAGTTTCAAAACTATAGTTAGGACTATATACTGGTTAGAATCCATTCTAAAGGGGTTCAAAGCTATATTTAGACTATTATACTAATATATTTAACTTTGGTTACTTCTTGGTGAGCCGATTTTGTTTAAATTTCTTCAAATTCCCATTTGTACCAAAACAATACGATTTTCTTCCCAAAGTTTCAAAACTATAGTTAGGACTATATATTGGTTAGATCCATTCTAAAGGGCTTTAAAGCTATATTTAGACTATTATACTAATATATTGTACTTTGGTTACTCCTTGGTCACCAATTTTGTCTACATTTCTTCAAATTCCCTTTTGTACCAAAACGAGACGATTTTCTTCCCAAAGTTTTAAAATTATAGTTACGACTATATATTAGGTAGAATCCATGCTTAAGGGCTTCAAAGCTATATTTAGACTATTATACTAATATATTGAACTTTGGCTACTTCTTGGTCAGCCAATTTTGTGTAAATTTCTTCAAATTCCCATTTGTACCAAAACAGGACGATTTTCTTCCCAAAGATTCAAAACTATAGTTAGGACTATATATTGGTTAGAATCCATTCTAAAGGGGTTCAAAGCTATATTTAGACTATTATACTAATATATTTAACTTTGGTTACTTCTTGGCGAGCCAATTTGGTGTAAAATTCTTCAAATTCCAATTTGTACCAAAATGGGACGATTTTCTTCCCAAAGTTTCAAAACTATAGTTAGGACTATATACTGGTTAGAATCCATTCTAAAGGGGTTCAAAGCTATATTTAGACTATTATACTAATATATTTAACTTTGGTTACTTCTTGGTGAGCCGATTTTGTTTAAATTTCTTCAAATTCCCATTTGTACCAAAACAATACGATTTTCTTCCCAAAGTTTCAAAACTATAGTTAGGACTATATATTGGTTAGAATCCATTCTAAAGGGCTTCAAAGCTATATTTAGACTATTATACTAATATATTGTACTTTGGTTACTCCTTGGTCACCAATTTTGTCTACATTTTTCAAATTCCCTTTTGTACCAAAACGAGACGATTTTCTTCCCAAAGTTTTAAAACTATAGTTACGACTATATATTGGGTAGAATTCATGCTTAAGGGCTTCAAAGCTATATTTAGACTATTATACTAATATATTGAACTTTGGTTACTGCTTGGTGAGCCAATTTTGTGAAAATTTCTTCAAATTCCCATTTGTACCAAAACAATACGATTTTCTTCCCAAAGTTTCAAAACTATAGTTAGGACTATATATTGGTTAGAATCCATTCTAAAGGGCTTCAAAGCTATATTTAGACTATTATACTAATATATTGAACTTTTGTTACTCCTTGGTCACAAATTTTGTCTACATTTCTTGAAATTCCCATTTGTACCAAAACGAGACGATTTTCTTCCCAAAGTTTCAAAACTATAGTTACGACTATATATTGGGTAGAATTCATTCTAAAGGGGTTCAAAGCTTTATTTAGACTATTATACTAATATATTGAACTTTGGTTACTCCTTAGTCACCAATTATGTCTACATTTCTTCATATTCCCATTTGTACCAAAACGGGACAATTTTCTTCCCAAAGTTTCAAAAATATAGTTAGGACTATATATTAGGTAGAATCCATGCTTAAGGGCTTCAAAGCTATATTTAGACTATTATACTAATATATTGAACTTTGGCTACTTCTTGGTGAGCCAATTTTGTGTAAATTTCTTCAAATTCCCATTTGTACCAAAACAGGACGATTTTCTTCCCAATGTTTCAAAACTATAGTTAGGACTATATATTGGTTAGAATCCATTCTAAAGGGGTTCAAAGCTATATTTAGACTATTATACTAATAAATTTAACTTTGGTTACTTCTTGGCGAGCCAATTTTGTGTAAAATTCTTCAAATTCCAATTTGTACCAAAACGGGACGATTTTCTTCCCAAAGTTTCAAAACTATAGTTTGGACTATATATTGGGTAGAATCCATTCTAAAGGGCTTCAAAGCTATATTTAGACTATTATACTAATATATTGTACTTTGGTTACTCCTTGGTCACCAATTTTGTCTATATTTCTTCAAATTCCCTTTTGTACCAAAACGAGACGATTTTCTTCCCAAAGTTTCAAAACTATAGTTAGGACTATATATTGGGTAAAATCCATTCTAAAGGGCTTCAAAGCTATGTTTAGACTATTATACTAATATATTGAACTTTTGTTACTCCTTGGTCACCAATTTTGTGTACATTTCTTCAAATTCCCATTTGTACCAAAACGAGACGATTTTCTTCCCAAAGTTTCAAAACTATAGTTACGACTATATATTGGGTACAATTCATGCTTAAGGGCTTCAAAGCTATGTTTAGACTATTATACTAATATATTGAACTTTTGTTACTCCTTGGTCACCAATTTTGTGTACATTTCTTCAAATTCCGATTTGTACCAAAACGAGACGATTTTCTTCCCAAAGTTTCAAAACTATAGTTACGACTATATATTGGGTATAATTCATGCTTAAGGGCTTCAAAGCTATATTTAGACTATTATACTAATATATTTAACTTTGGTTACTTCTTGGCGAGCCAATTTTGTGTAAAATTCTTCAAATTCCAATTTGTACCAAAATGGGACGATTTTCTTCCCAAAGTTTCAAAACTATAGTTAGGACTATATACTGGTTAGAATCCATTCTAAAGGGGTTCAAAGCTATATTTAGACTATTATACTAATATATTTAACTTTGGTTACTTCTTGGTGAGCCGATTTTGTTTAAATTTCTTCAAATTCCCATTTGTACCAAAACAATACGATTTTCTTCCCAAAGTTTCAAAACTATAGTTAGGACTATATATTGGTTAGAATCCATTCTAAAGGGCTTCAAAGCTATATTTAGACTATTATACTAATATATTGTACTTTGGTTACTTCTTGGTCACTAATTTTGTCTACATTTTTCAAATTCCCTTTTGTACCAAAACGAGACGATTTTCTTCCCAAAGTTTTAAAACTATAGTTACGACTATATATTGGTTAGAATCCATTCTAAAGGGGTTCAAAGCTATATTTAGACTATTATACTAATACATTTAACTTTGGTTACTTCTTGGCGAGCCAATTTTGTGTAAAATTCTTCAAATTCCAATTTGTACCAAAATGGGACGATTTTCTTCCCAAAGTTTCAAAACTATAGTTAGGACTATATACTGGTTAGAATCCATTCTAAAGGGGTTCAAAGCTATATTTAGACTATTATACTAATATATTTAACTTTGGTTACTTCTTGGTGAGCCGATTTTGTTTAAATTTCTTCAAATTCCCATTTGTACCAAAACAATACGATTTTCTTCCCAAAGTTTCAAAACTATAGTTAGGACTATATATTGGTTAGATCCATTCTAAAGGGCTTCAAAGCTATATTTAGACTATTATACTAATATATTTAACTTTGGTTACTTCTTGGTGAGCCGATTTTGTTTAAATTTCTTCAAATTCCCATTTGTACCAAAACAATACGATTTTCTTCCCAAAGTTTCAAAACTATAGTTAGGACTATATATTGGGTAGAATCCATTCTAAAGGGCTTCAAAGCTATATTTAGACTATTATACTAATATATTGTACTTTGGTTACTCCTTGGTCACCAATTTTGTCTATATTTCTTCAAATTCCCTTTTGTACCAAAACGAGACGATTTTCTTCCCAAAGTTTCAAAACTATAGTTAGGACTATATATTGGGTAAAATCCATTCTAAAGGGCTTCAAAGCTATGTTTAGACTATTATACTAATATATTGAACTTTTGTTACTCCTTGGTCACCAATTTTGTGTACATTTCTTCAAATTCCCATTTGTACCAAAACGAGACGATTTTCTTCCCAAAGTTTCAAAACTATAGTTACGACTATATATTGGGTAGAATTCATGCTTAAGGGCTTCAAAGCTATATTTAGACTATTATACTAATATATTTAACTTTGGTTACTTCTTGGCGAGCCAATTTTGTGTAAAATTCTTCAAATTCCAATTTGTACCAAAATGGGACGATTTTCTTAGCAAAGTTTCAAAACTATAGTTAGGACTATATACTGGTTAGAATCCATTCTAAAGGGGTTCAAAGCTATATTTAGACTATTATACTAATATATTTAACTTTGGTTACTTCTTGGTGAGCCGATTTTGTTTAAATTTCTTCAAATTCCCATTTGTACCAAAACAATACGATTTTCTTCCCAAAGTTTCAAAACTATAGTTAGGACTATATATTGGTTAGAATCCATTCTAAAGGGCTTCAAAGCTATATTTAGACTATTATACTAATATATTGTACTTTGGTTACTTCTTGGTCTCTAATTTTGTCTACATTTTTCAAATTCCCTTTTGTACCAAAACGAGACGATTTTCTTCCCAAAGTTTTAAAACTATAGTTACGACTATATATTGGTTAGAATCCATTCTAAAGGGGTTCAAAGCTATATTTAGACTATTATACTAATACATTTAACTTTGGTTACTTCTTGGCGAGCCAATTTTGTGTAAAATTCTTCAAATTCCAATTTGTACCAAAATGGGACGATTTTCTTCCCAAAGTTTCAAAACTATAGTTAGGACTATATACTGGTTAGAATCCATTCTAAAGGGGTTCAAAGCTATATTTAGACTATTATACTAATATATTTAACTTTGGTTACTTCTTGGTGAGCCGATTTTGTTTAAATTTCTTCAAATTCCCATTTGTACCAAAACAATACGATTTTCTTCCCAAAGTTTCAAAACTATAGTTAGGACTATATATTGGTTAGAATCCATTCTAAAGGGCTTCAAAGCTATATTTAGACGATTATACTAATATATTGTACTTTGGTTACTTCTTGGTCACTAATTTTGTCTACATTTTTCAAATTCCCTTTTGTACCAAAACGAGACGATTTTCTTCCCAAAGTTTTAAAACTATAGTTACGACTATATATTGGTTAGAATCCATTCTAAAGGGGTTCAAAGCTATATTTAGACTATTATACTAATACATTTAACTTTGGTTACTTCTTGGCGAGCCAATTTTGTGTAAAATTCTTCAAATTCCAATTTGTACCAAAATGGGACGATTTTCTTCCCAAAGTTTCAAAACTATAGTTAGGACTATATACTGGTTAGAATCCATTCTAAAGGGGTTCAAAGCTATATTTAGACTATTATACTAATATATTTAACTTTGGTTACTTCTTGGTGAGCCGATTTTGTTTAAATTTCTTCAAATTCCCATTTGTACCAAAACAATACGATTTTCTTCCCAAAGTTTCAAAACTATAGTTAGGACTATATATTGGTTAGATCCATTCTAAAGGGCTTCAAAGCTATATTTAGACTATTATACTAATATATTTAACTTTGGTTACTTCTTGGTGAGCCGATTTTGTTTAAATTTCTTCAAATTCCCATTTGTACCAAAACAATACGATTTTCTTCCCAAAGTTTCAAAACTATAGTTAGGACTATATATTGGGTAGAATCCATTCTAAAGGGCTTCAAAGCTATATTTAGACTATTATACTAATATATTGTACTTTGGTTACTCCTTGGTCACCAATTTTGTCTATATTTCTTCAAATTCCCTTTTGTACCAAAACGAGACGATTTTCTTCCCAAAGTTTCAAAACTATAGTTAGGACTATATATTGGGTAAAATCCATTCTAAAGGGCTTCAAAGCTATGTTTAGACTATTATACTAATATATTGAACTTTTGTTACTCCTTGGTCACCAATTTTGTGTACATTTCTTCAAATTCCCATTTGTACCAAAACGAGACGATTTTCTTCCCAAAGTTTCAAAACTATAGTTACGACTATATATTGGGTAGAATTCATGCTTAAGGGCTTCAAAGCTATATTTAGACTATTATACTAATATATTTAACTTTGGTTACTTCTTGGCGAGCCAATTTTGTGTAAAATTCTTCAAATTCCAATTTGTACCAAAATGGGACGATTTTCTTCCCAAAGTTTCAAAACTATAGTTAGGACTATATACTGGTTAGAATCCATTCTAAAGGGGTTCAAAGCTATATTTAGACTATTATACTAATATATTTAACTTTGGTTACTTCTTGGTGAGCCGATTTTGTTTAAATTTCTTCAAATTCCCATTTGTACCAAAACAATACGATTTTCTTCCCAAAGTTTCAAAACTATAGTTAGGACTATATATTGGTTAGAATCCATTCTAAAGGGCTTCAAAGCTATATTTAGACTATTATACTAATATATTGTACTTTGGTTACTTCTTGGTCACTAATTTTGTCTACATTTTTCAAATTCCCTTTTGTACCAAAACGAGACGATTTTCTTCCCAAAGTTTTAAAACTATAGTTACGACTATATATTGGTTAGAATCCATTCTAAAGGGGTTCAAAGCTATATTTAGACTATTATACTAATACATTTAACTTTGGTTACTTCTTGGCGAGCCAATTTTGTGTAAAATTCTTCAAATTCCAATTTGTACCAAAATGGGACGATTTTCTTCCCAAAGTTTCAAAACTATAGTTAGGACTATATACTGGTTAGAATCCATTCTAAAGGGGTTCAAAGCTATATTTAGACTATTATACTAATATATTTAACTTTGGTTACTTCTTGGTGAGCCGATTTTGTTTAAATTTCTTCAAATTCCCATTTGTACCAAAACAATGCGATTTTCTTCCCAAAGTTTCAAAACTATAGTTAGGACTATATATTGGTTAGATCCATTCTAAAGGGCTTCAAAGCTATATTTAGACTATTATACTAATATATTTAACTTTGGTTACTTCTTGGTGAGCCGATTTTGTTTAAATTTCTTCAAATTCCCATTTGTACCAAAACAATACGATTTTCTTCCCAAAGTTTCAAAACTATAGTTAGGACTATATATTGGTTAGATCCATTCTAAAGGGCTTCGAAGCTATATTTAGACTATTATACTAATATATTGTACTTTGGTTACTCCTTGGTCACCAATTTTGTCTACATTTCTTCAAATTCCCTTTTGTACCAAAACGAGACGATTTTCTTCCCAAAGTTTCAAAACTATAGTTACGACTATATATTATGTAGAATCCATTCTAAAGGGCTTCAAAGCTATGTTTAGACTATTATACTAATATATTGAACTTTTGTTACTGCTTGGTGAGCCAATTTTGTCTACATTTCTTCAAATTCCCATTTGTACCAAAACGAGACGATTTTCTTCCCAAAGTTTAAAAACTATAGTTACGACTATATATTGGGTAGAATTCATGCTTAAGGGCTTCAAAGCTATATTTAGACTATTATACTAATATATTGAACTTTGGTTACTCCTTGGTCAAAGCTATATTTAGACTATTATACTAATATATTTAACTTTGGTTATTTCTTGGTGAGCCGATTTTGTGTAAAATTCTTCAAATTCTAATTTGTACCAAAACGGGACGATTTTCTTCCCAAAGTTTCAAAACTATAGTTAGGACTATATATTGGGTAGAATCCATTCTAAAGGGCTTCAAAGCTATATTTAGACTATTATACTAATATATTGAACTTTGGCTACTTCTTGGTCAGCCAATTTTGTGTAAATTTCTTCAAATTCCCATTTGTACCAAAACAGGACGATTTTCTTCCCAAAGTTTCAAAACTATAGTTAGGACTATATATTGGTTAGAATCCATTCTAAAGGGGTTCAAAGCTATATTTAGACTATTATACTAATATATTGTACTTTGGTTACTCCTTGGTCACCAATTTTGTCTACATTTCTTCAAATTCCCTTTTGTACCAAAACGAGACGATTTTCTTCCCAAAGTTTGAAAATTATAGTTACGACTATATATTAGGTAGAATCCATGCTTAAGGGCTTCAAAGCTATATTTAGACTATTATACTAATATATTGAACTTTGGCTACTTCTTGGTCAGCCAATTTTGTGTAAATTTCTTCAAATTCCCATTTGTACCAAAACAGGACGATTTTCTTCCCAAAGTTTCAAAACTATAGTTAGGACTATATATTGGTTAGAATCCATTCTAAAGGGGTTCAAAGCTATATTTAGACTATTATACTAATATATTTAACTTTGGTTACTTCTTGGCGAGCCAATTTGGTGTATAATTCTTCAAATTCCAATTTGTACCAAAATGGGACGATTTTCTTCCCAAAGTTTCAAAACTATAGTTAGGACTATATACTGGTTAGAATCCATTCTAAAGGGGTTCAAAGCTATATTTAGACTATTATACTAATATATTTAACTTTGGTTACTTCTTGGTGAGCCGATTTTGTTTAAATTTCTTCAAATTCCCATTTGTACCAAAACAATACGATTTTCTTCCCAAAGTTTCAAAACTATAGTTAGGACTATATATTGGTTAGAATCCATTCTAAAGGGCTTCAAAGCTATATTTAGACTATTATACTAATATATTGTACTTTGGTTACTCCTTGGTCACCAATTTTGTCTACATTTTTCAAATTCCCTTTTGTACCAAAACGAGACAATTTTCTTCCCAAAGTTTTAAAACTATAGTTACGACTATATATTGGGTAGAATTCATGCTTAAGGGCTTCAAAGCTATATTTAGACTATTATACTAATATATTGAACTTTGGTTACTGCTTGGTGAGCCAATTTTGTGAAAATTTCTTCAAATTCCCATTTGTACCAAAACAATACGATTTTCTTCCCAAAGTTTCAAAACTATAGTTAGGACTATATATTGGTTAGAATCCATTCTAAAGGGGTTCAAAGCTATATTTAGACTATTATACTAATAAATTTAACTTTGGTTACTTCTTGGCGAGCCAATTTGGTGTAAAATTCTTCAAATTCCAATTTGTACCAAAATGGGACGATTTTCTTCCCAAAGTTTCAAAACTATAGTTAGGACTATATACTGGTTAGAATCCATTCTAAAGGGGTTCAAAGCTATATTTAGACTATTATACTAATATATTGAACTTTTGTTACTCCTTGGTCACCAATTTTGTCTACATTTCTTGAAATTCCCATTTGTACCAAAACGAGACGATTTTCTTCCCAAAGTTTCAAAACTATAGTTACGACTATATATTGGGTAGAATTCATTCTAAAGGGGTTCAAAGCTTTATTTAGACTATTATACTAATATATTGAACTTTGGTTACTCCTTAGTCACCAATTATGTCTACATTTCTTCATATTCCCATTTGTACCAAAACGGGACAATTTTCTTCCCAAAGTTTCAAAAATATAGTTAGGACTATATATTAGGTAGAATCCATGCTTAAGGGCTTCAAAGCTATATTTAGACTATTATACTAATATATTGAACTTTGGCTACTTCTTGGTGAGCCAATTTTGTGTAAATTTCTTCAAATTCCCATTTGTACCAAAACAGGACGATTTTCTTCCCAATGTTTCAAAATTATAGTTAGGACTATATATTGGTTAGAATCCATTCTAAAGGGGTTCAAAGCTATATTTAGACTATTATACTAATAAATTTAACTTTGGTTACTTCTTGGCGAGCCAATTTTGTGTAAAATTCTTCAAATTCCAATTTGTACCAAAACGGGTCGATTTTCTTCCCAAAGTTTCAAAACTATAGGTTGGACTATATATTGGGTAGAATCCATTCTAAAGGGCTTCAAAGCTATATTTAGACTATTATACTAATATATTGTACTTTGGTTACTCCTTGGTCACCAATTTTGTCTACATTTCTTCAAATTCCCTTTTGTACCAAAACGAGACGATTTTCTTCCCAAAGTTTCAAAACTATAGTTAGGACTATATATTGGGTAAAATCCATTCTAAAGGGCTTCAAAGCTATGTTTAGACTATTATACTAATATATTGAACTTTTGTTACTCCTTGGTCACCAATTTTGTGTACATTTCTTCAAATTCCCATTTGTACCAAAACGAGACGATTTTCTTCCCAAAGTTTCAAAACTATAGTTACGACTATATATTGGGTAGAATTCATGCTTAAGGGCTTCAAAGCTATATTTAGACTATTATACTAATATATTTAACTTTGGTTACTTCTTGGCGAGCCAATTTTGTGTAAAATTCTTCAAATTCCAATTTGTACCAAAATGGGACGATTTTCTTCCCAAAGTTTCAAAACTATAGTTAGGACTATATACTGGTTAGAATCCATTCTAAAGGGGTTCAAAGCTATATTTAGACTATTATACTAATATATTTAACTTTGGTTACTTCTTGGTGAGCCGATTTTGTTTAAATTTCTTCAAATTCCCATTTGTACCAAAACAATATGATTTTCTTCCTAAAGTTTCAAAACTATAGTTAGGACTATATATTGGTTAGAATCCATTCTAAAGGGCTTCAAAGCTATATTTAGACTATTATACTAATATATTGTACTTTGGTTACTTCTTGGTCACTAATTTTCTCTACATTTTTCAAATTCCCTTTTGTACCAAAACGAGACGATTTTCTTCCCAAAGTTTTAAAACTATAGTTACGACTATATATTGGTTAGAATCCATTCTAAAGGGGTTCAAAGCTATATTTAGACTATTATACTAATACATTTAACTTTGGTTACTTCTTGGCGAGCCAATTTTGTGTAAAATTCTTCAAATTCCAATTTGTACCAAAATGGGACGATTTTCTTCCCAAAGTTTCAAAACTATAGTTAGGACTATATACTGGTTAGAATCCATTCTAAAGGGGTTCAAAGCTATATTTAGACTATTATACTAATATATTTAACTTTGGTTACTTCTTGGTGAGCCGATTTTGTTTAAATTTCTTCAAATTCCCATTTGTACCAAAACAATACGATTTTCTTCCCAAAGTTTCAAAACTATAGTTAGGACTATATATTGGTTAGATCCATTCTAAAGGGCTTCAAAGCTATATTTAGACTATTATACTAATATATTGTACTTTGGTTACTCCTTGGTCACCAATTTTGTCTACATTTCTTCAAATTCCCTTTTGTACCAAAACGAGACGATTTTCTTCCCAAAGTTTCAAAACTATAGTTACGACTATATATTATGTAGAATCCATTCTAAAGGGCTTCAAAGCTATGTTTAGACTATTATACTAATATATTGAACTTTTGTTACTGCTTGGTGAGCCAATTTTGTCTACATTTCTTCAAATTCCCATTTGTACCAAAACGAGACGATTTTCTTCCCAAAGTTTAAAAACTATAGTTACGACTATATATTGGGTAGAATTCATGCTTAAGGGCTTCAAAGCTATATTTAGACTATTATACTAATATATTGAACTTTGGTTACTCCTTGGTCAAAGCTATATTTAGACTATTATACTAATATATTTAACTTTGGTTATTTCTTGGTGAGCCGATTTTGTGTAAAATTCTTCAAATTCTAATTTGTACCAAAACGGGACGATTTTCTTCCCAAAGTTTCAAAACTATAGTTAGGACTATATATTGGGTAGAATCCATTCTAAAGGGCTTCAAAGCTATATTTAGACTATTATACTAATATATTGAACTTTGGCTACTTCTTGGTGATCCAATTTTGTGTAAATTTCTTCAAATTCCCATTTGTACCAAAATAGGACGATTTTCTTCCCAAAGTTTCAAAACTATAGTTAGGACTATATATTGGTAAGAATCCATTCTAAAGGGGTTCAAAGCTATATTTAGACTATTATACTAATATATTTAACTTTGGCTACTTCTTGGCGAGCCAATTTTGTGTAAAATTCTTCAAATTCCAATTTGTACAAAATGGGACGATTTTCTTCCCAAAGTTTCAAAACTATAGTTAGGACTATATACTGGTTAGAATCCATTCTAAAGGGGTTCAAAGCTATATTTAGACTATTATACTAATATATTTAACTTTGGTTACTTCTTGGTGAGCCGATTTTGTTTAAATTTCTTCAAATTCCCATTTGTACCAAAACAATACGATTTTCTTCCCAAAGTTTCAAAACTATAGTTAGGACTATATATTGGTTAGAATCCATTCTAAAGGGCTTCAAAGCTATATTTAGACTATTATACTAATATATTGTACTTTGGTTACTTCTTGGTCACCAATTTTGTCTACATTTCTTCAAATTCCCTTTTGTACCAAAACGAGACGATTTTCTTCCCAAAGTTTTAAAACTATAGTTACGACTATATATTAGGTAGAATCCATGCTTAAGGGCTTCAAAGCTATATTTAGACTATTATACTAATATATTGAACTTTGGCTACTTCTTGGTGAGCCAATTTTGTGTAAATTTCTTCAAATTCCCATTTGTACCAAAACAGAACGATTTTCTTCCCAAAGTTTCAAAACTATAGTTAGGACTATATATTGGTTAGAATCCATTCTAAAGGGGTTCAAAGCTATATTTAGACTATTATACTAATATATTTAACTTTGGTTACTCCTTAGTCACCAATAATGTCTACATTTCTTCATATTCCCATTTGTACCAACACGGGACAATTTTCTTCCCAAAGTTTCAAAAATATAGTTAGGACTATATATTAGGTAGAATCCATGCTTAAGGGCTTCAAAGCTATATTTAGACTATTATACTAATATATTGAACTTTGGCTACTTCTTGGTGATCCAATTTTGTGTAAATTTCTTCAAATTCCCATTTGTACCAAAACAGGACGATTTTCTTCCCAAAGTTTCAAAACTATAGTTAGGACTATATATTGGTTAGAATCCATTCTAAAGGGGTTCAAAGCTATATTTAGACTATTATACTAATATATTTAACTTTGGTTACTTCTTGGCAAGCCAATTTTGTGTAAAATTCTTCAAATTCCAATTTGTACCAAAATGGGACGATTTTCTTCCCAAAGTTTCAAAACTATAGTTAGGACTATATACTGGTTAGAATCCATTCTAAAGGGGTTCAAAGCAATATTTAGACTATTATACTAATATATTTAACTTTGGTTACTTCTTGGTGAGCCGATTTTGTTTAAATTTCTTCAAATTCCCATTTGTACCAAAACAATACGATTTTCTTCCCAAAGTTTCAAAACTATAGTTAGGACTATATATTGGTTAGAATCCATTCTAAAGGGCTTCAAAGCTATATTTAGACTATTATACTAATATATTGTACTTTGGTTACTCCTTGGTCACCAATTTTGTCTACATTTCTTCAAATTCCCTTTGGTACCAAAACGAGACGATTTTCTTCCCAAAGTTTTAAAACTATAGTTACGACTATATATTAGGTAGAATCCATGCTTAAGGGCTTCAAAGCTATATTTAGACTATTATACTAATATATTGAACTTTGGCTACTTCTTGGTGAGCCAATTTTGTGTAAATTTCTTCAAATTCCCATTTGTACCAAAACAGGACGATTTTCTTCCCAAAGTTTCAAAACTATAGTTAGGACTATATATTGGTTAGAATCCATTCTAAAGGGGTTCAAAGCTATATTTAGACTATTATACTAATATATTTAACTTTGGTTACTTCTTGGCGAGCCAATTTTGTGTAACATTCTTCAAATTCCAATTTGTACCAAAATGGGACGATTTTCTTCCCAAAGTTTCAAAATTATAGTTAGGACTATATACTGGTTAGAATCCATTCTAAAGGGGTTCAAAGCTATATTTAGACTATTATACTAATATATTTAACTTTGGTTACTTCTTGGTGAGCCGATTTTGTTTAAATTTCTTCAAATTCCCATTTGTACCAAAACAATACGATTTTCTTCCCAAAGTTTCAAAACTATAGTTAGGACTATATATTGGTTAGAATCCATTCTAAAGGGCTTCAAAGCTATATTTAGACTATTATACTAATATATTGTACTTTGGTTACTCCTTGGTCACCAATTTTGTCTACATTTTTCAAATTCCCTTTTGTACCAAAACGAGACGATTTTCTTCCCAAAGTTTTAAAACTATAGTTACGACTATATATTGGGTAGAATTCATGCTTAAGGGCTTCAAAGCTATATTTAGACTATTATACTAATATATTGAACTTTGGTTACTGCTTGGTGAGCCAATTTTGTGTAAATTTCTTCAAATTCCCATTTGTACCAAAACAATACGATTTTCTTCCCAAAGTTTCAAAACTATAGTTAGGACTATATATTGGTTAGAATCCATTTTAAAGGGCTTCAAAGCAGTATTTAGACTATTATACTAATATATTGAACTTTTGTTACTCCTTGGTCACCAATTTTGTCTACATTTCTTCAAATTCCCTTTGGTACCAAAACGAGACGATTTTCTTCCCAAAGTTTTAAAACTATAGTTACGACTATATATTAGGTAGAATCCATGCTTAAGGGCTTCAAAGCTATATTTAGACTATTATACTAATATATTGAACTTTGGCTACTTCTTGGTGAGCCAATTTTGTGTAAATTTCTTCAAATTCCCATTTGTACCAAAACAGGACGATTTTCTTCCCAAAGTTTCAAAACTATAGTTAGGACTATATATTGGTTAGAATCCATTCTAAAGGGGTTCAAAGCTATATTTAGACTATTATACTAATATATTTAACTTTGGTTACTTCTTGGCGAGCCAATTTTGTGTAAAATTCTTCAAATTCCAATTTGTACCAAAATGGGACGATTTTCTTCCCAAAGTTTCAAAATTATAGTTAGGACTATATACTGGTTAGAATCCATTCTAAAGGGGTTCAAAGCTATATTTAGACTATTATACTAATATATTTAACTTTGGTTACTTCTTGGTGAGCCGATTTTGTTTAAATTTCTTCAAATTCCCATTTGTACCAAAACAATACGATTTTCTTCCCAAAGTTTCAAAACTATAGTTAGGACTATATATTGGTTAGAATCCATTCTAAAGGGCTTCAAAGCTATATTTAGACTATTATACTAATATATTGTACTTTGGTTACTCCTTGGTCACCAATTTTGTCTACATTTTTCAAATTCCCTTTTGTACCAAAACGAGACGATTTTCTTCCCAAAGTTTTAAAACTATAGTTACGACTATATATTGGGTAGAATTCATGCTTAAGGGCTTCAAAGCTATATTTAGACTATTATACTAATATATTGAACTTTGGTTACTGCTTGGTGAGCCAATTTTGTGTAAATTTCTTCAAATTCCCATTTGTACCAAAACAATACGATTTTCTTCCCAAAGTTTCAAAACTATAGTTAGGACTATATATTGGTTAGAATCCATTCTAAAGGGCTTCAAAGCTGTATTTAGACTATTATACTAATATATTGAACTTTTGTTACTCCTTGGTCACCAATTTTGTCTACATTTCTTGAAATTCCCATTTGTACCAAAACGAGACGATTTTCTTCCCCAAGTTTCAAAACTATAGTTACGACTATATATTGGGTAGAATTCATTCTAAAGGGGTTCAAAGCTTTATTTAGACTATTATACTAATATATTGAACTTTGGTTACTCCTTAGTCACCAATTATGTCTACATTTCTTCATATTCACATTTGTACCAAAACGAGACAATTTTCTTCCCAAAGTTTCAAAAATATAGTTAGGACTATATATTAGGTAGAATCCATGCTTAAGGGCTTCAAAGCTATATTTAGGCTATTATACTAATATATTGAACTTTGGCTACTTCTTGGTGAGCCAATTTTGTGTAAATTTCTTCAAATTCCCATTTGTACCAAAACAGGACGATTTTCTTCCCAATGTTTCAAAACTATAGTTAGGACTATATATTGGTTAGAATCCATTCTAAAGGGGTTCAAAGCTATATTTAGACTATTATACTAATATATTTAACTTTGGTTACTTCTTGGCAAACCAATTTTGTGTAAAATTCTTCAAATTCCAATTTGTACCAAAACGGGACGATTTTCTTCCCAAAGTTTCAAAACTATAGTTAGGACTATATATTGGGTAGAATCCATTCTAAAGGGCTTCAAAGCTATATTTAGACTATTATACTAATATATTGTACTTTGGTTACTCCTTGGTCACCAATTTTGTCTACATTTCTTCAAATTCCCTTTTGTACCAAAACGAGACGATTTTCTTCCCAAAGTTTCAAAACTATAGTTAGGACTATATATTGGGTAGAATCCATTCTAAAGGGCTTCAAAGCTATGTTTAGACTCTTATACTAATATATTGAACTTTTGTTACTCCTTGGTCACCAATTTTGTCTACATTTCTTCAAATTCCCATTTGTACCAAAACGAGACGATTTTCTTCCCAAAGTTTCAAAACTATAGTTACGACTATATATTGGGTAGAATTCATGCTTAAGGGCATCAAAGATATATTTAGACTATTATACTAATATATTGAACTTTGGTTACTTCTTGGTGAGCCAATTTTGTGTAAATTTCTTCAAATTCCCATTTGTACCAAAACAATACGATTTTCTTCCCAAAGTTTCAAAACTATAGTTAGGACTATATATTGGTTAGAATCCATTCTAAAGGGGTTCAAAGCTATATTTAGACTATTATACTAATATATTTAACTTTGGTTACTTCTTGGTGAGCCAATTTTGTGTAAATTTCTTCAAATTCCCATTTGTACCAAAATGGGACGATTTTCTTCCCAAAGTTTCAAAACTATAGTTAGGACTATATACTGGTTAGAATCCATTCTAAAGGGGTTCAAAGCTATATTTAGACTATTATACTAATATATTTAACTTTGGTTACTTCTTGGTGAGCAAATTTTGTTTAAATTTCTTCAAATTCCCATTTGTACCAAAACAATACGATTTTCTTCCCAAAGTTTCAAAACTATAGTTAGGACTATATATTGGGTAGAGTCCATTCTAAAGGGCTTCAAAGCTATATTTAGACTATTATACTAATATATTGTACTTTGGTTACTCCTTGGTCACCAATTTTTTCTACATTTCTTCAAATTCCCTTTTGTACCAAAACGAGACGATTTTCTTCCCAAAGTTTCAAAACTATAGTTAGGACTATATATTGGGTAGAATCCATTCTAAAGGGCTTCAAAGCTATGTTTAGACTATTATACTAATATATTGAACTTTTGTTACTCCTTGGTCACAAATTTTGTCTACATTTCTTCAAATTCCCATTTGTACCAAAACGAGACGATTTTCTTCCCAAAGTTTCAAAACTATAGTTACGACTATATATTGGGTAGAATTCATGCTTAAGGGCATCAAAGATATATTTAGACTATTATACTAATATATTGAACTTTGGTTACTTCTTGGTGAGCCAATTTTGTGTAAATTTCTTCAAATTCCCATTTGTACCAAAACAATACGATTTTCTTCCCAAAGTTTCAAAACTATAGTTAGGACTATATATTGGTTAGAATCCATTCTAAAGGGGTTCAAAGCTATATTTAGACTATTATACTAATATATTTAACTTTGGTTACTTCTTGGTGAGCCAATTTTGTGTAAATTTCTTCAAATTCCCATTTGTACCAAAATGGGACGATTTTCTTCCCAAAGTTTCAAAACTATAGTTAGGACTATATACTGGTTAGAATCCATTCTAAAGGGGTTCAAAGCTATATTTAGACTATTATACTAATATATTTAACTTTGGTTACTTCTTGGTGAGCCGATTTTGTTTAAATTTCTTCAAATTCCCATTTGTACCAAAACAATACGATTTTCTTCCCAAAGTTTCAAAACTATAGTTACGACTATATATTGGGTAGAATTCATTCTAAAGGGGTTCAAAGCTATATTTAGACTATTATACTAATATATTGAACTTTGGTTACTCCTTTGTCACCAATTATGTCTACATTTCTTCATATTCCCATTTCTACCAAAACGGGACAATTTTCTTCCCAAAGTTTCAAAAATATAGTTAGGACTATATACTGGTTAGAATCCATTCTAAAGGGGTTCAAAGCTATATTTAGACTATTATACTAATATATTTAACTTTGGTTACTTCTTGGTGAGCCAATTTTGTTTAAATTTCTTCAAATTCCCATTTGTACCAAAACAATACGATTTTCTTCCCAAAGTTTCAAAACTATAGTTAGGACTATATATTGGTTAGAATCCATTCTAAAGGACTTCAAAGCTATATTTAGACTATTATACTAATATATTGTACTTTGGTTACTCCTTGGTCACCAATTTTGTCTACATTTCTTCAAATTCCCTTTTGTTCCAAAACGAGACGATTTTCTTCCCAAAGTTTTAAAACTATAGTTACGACTATATATTGGGTAGAATTCATGCTTAGGGCTTCAAAGCTATATTTAGACTATTATACTAATATATTGAACTTTGGTTACTGCTTGGTGAGCCAATTTTGTGTAAATTTCTTCAAATTCCCATTTGTACCAAAACAATACGATTTTCGTCCCAAAGTTTCAAAACTATAGTTAGGACTATATATTGGGTAGAATTCATTCTAAAGGGGTTCAAAGCTATATTTAGACTATTATACTAATATATTTAACTTTGGTTACTTCTTGGTGAGCAAATTTTGTTTAAATTTCTTCAAATTCCCATTTGTACCAAAACAATACGATTTTCTTCCCAAAGTTTCAAAACTATAGTTAGGACTATATATTGGGTAGAGTCCATTCTAAAGGGCTTCAAAGCTATATTTAGACTATTATACTAATATATTGTACTTTGGTTACTCCTTGGTCACGAATTTTGTCTACATTTCTTCAAATTCCCTTTTGTACCAAAACGAGACGATTTTCTTCCCAAAGTTTCAAAACTATAGTTAGGACTATATATTGGGTAGAATCCATTCTAAAGGGCTTCAAAGCTATGTTTAGACTATTATACTAATATATTGAACTTTTGTTACTCCTTGGTCACCAATTTTGTCTACATTTCTTCAAATTCCCATTTGTACCAAAACAATACGATTTTCGTCCCAAAGTTTCAAAACTATAGTTAGGACTATATACTGGTTAGAATCCATTCTAAAGGGGTTCAAAGCTATATTTAGACTATTATACTAATATATTTAACTTTGGTTACTTCTTGGTGAGCAAATTTTGTTTAAATTTCTTCAAATTCCCATTTGTACCAAAACAATACGATTTTCTTCCCAAAGTTTCAAAACTATAGTTAGGACTATATATTGGGTAGAATCCATTCTAAAGGGCTTCAAAGCTATGTTTAGACTCTTATACTAATATATTGAACTTTTGTTACTCCTTGGTCACCAATTTTGTCTACATTTCTTCAAATTCCCATTTGTACCAAAACGAGACGATTTTCTTCCCAAAGTTTCAAAACTATAGTTACGACTATATATTGGGTAGAATTCATGCTTAAGGGCATCAAAGATATATTTAGACTATTATACTAATATATTGAACTTTGGTTACTTCTTGGTGAGCCAATTTTGTGTAAATTTCTTCAAATTCCCATTTGTACCAAAACAATACGATTTTCTTCCCAAAGTTTCAAAACTATAGTTAGGACTATATATTGGTTAGAATCCATTCTAAAGGGGTTCAAAGCTATATTTAGACTATTATACTAATATATTTAACTTTGGTTACTTCTTGGTGAGCCAATTTTGTGTAAATTTCTTCAAATTCCCATTTGTACCAAAATGGGACGATTTTCTTCCCAAAGTTTCAAAACTATAGTTAGGACTATATACTGGTTAGAATCCATTCTAAAGGGGTTCAAAGCTATATTTAGACTATTATACTAATATATTTAACTTTGGTTACTTCTTGGTGAGCAAATTTTGTTTAAATTTCTTCAAATTCCCATTTGTACCAAAACAATACGATTTTCTTCCCAAAGTTTCAAAACTATAGTTAGGACTATATATTGGGTAGAGTCCATTCTAAAGGGCTTCAAAGCTATATTTAGACTATTATACTAATATATTGTACTTTGGTTACTCCTTGGTCACCAATTTTTTCTACATTTCTTCAAATTCCCTTTTGTACCAAAACGAGACGATTTTCTTCCCAAAGTTTCAAAACTATAGTTAGGACTATATATTGGGTAGAATCCATTCTAAAGGGCTTCAAAGCTATGTTTAGACTATTATACTAATATATTGAACTTTTGTTACTCCTTGGTCACAAATTTTGTCTACATTTCTTCAAATTCCCATTTGTACCAAAACGAGACGATTTTCTTCCCAAAGTTTCAAAACTATAGTTACGACTATATATTGGGTAGAATTCATGCTTAAGGGCATCAAAGATATATTTAGACTATTATACTAATATATTGAACTTTGGTTACTTCTTGGTGAGCCAATTTTGTGTAAATTTCTTCAAATTCCCATTTGTACCAAAACAATACGATTTTCTTCCCAAAGTTTCAAAACTATAGTTAGGACTATATATTGGTTAGAATCCATTCTAAAGGGGTTCAAAGCTATATTTAGACTATTATACTAATATATTTAACTTTGGTTACTTCTTGGTGAGCCAATTTTGTGTAAATTTCTTCAAATTCCCATTTGTACCAAAATGGGACGATTTTCTTCCCAAAGTTTCAAAACTATAGTTAGGACTATATACTGGTTAGAATCCATTCTAAAGGGGTTCAAAGCTATATTTAGACTATTATACTAATATATTTAACTTTGGTTACTTCTTGGTGAGCCGATTTTGTTTAAATTTCTTCAAATTCCCATTTGTACCAAAACAATACGATTTTCTTCCCAAAGTTTCAAAACTATAGTTACGACTATATATTGGGTAGAATTCATTCTAAAGGGGTTCAAAGCTATATTTAGACTATTATACTAATATATTGAACTTTGGTTACTCCTTTGTCACCAATTATGTCTACATTTCTTCATATTCCCATTTCTACCAAAACGGGACAATTTTCTTCCCAAAGTTTCAAAAATATAGTTAGGACTATATACTGGTTAGAATCCATTCTAAAGGGGTTCAAAGCTATATTTAGACTATTATACTAATATATTTAACTTTGGTTACTTCTTGGTGAGCCAATTTTGTTTAAATTTCTTCAAATTCCCATTTGTACCAAAACAATACGATTTTCTTCCCAAAGTTTCAAAACTATAGTTAGGACTATATATTGGTTAGAATCCATTCTAAAGGACTTCAAAGCTATATTTAGACTATTATACTAATATATTGTACTTTGGTTACTCCTTGGTCACCAATTTTGTCTACATTTCTTCAAATTCCCTTTTGTTCCAAAACGAGACGATTTTCTTCCCAAAGTTTTAAAACTATAGTTACGACTATATATTGGGTAGAATTCATGCTTAGGGCTTCAAAGCTATATTTAGACTATTATACTAATATATTGAACTTTGGTTACTGCTTGGTGAGCCAATTTTGTGTAAATTTCTTCAAATTCCCATTTGTACCAAAACAATACGATTTTCGTCCCAAAGTTTCAAAACTATAGTTAGGACTATATATTGGGTAGAATTCATTCTAAAGGGGTTCAAAGCTATATTTAGACTATTATACTAATATATTTAACTTTGGTTACTTCTTGGTGAGCAAATTTTGTTTAAATTTCTTCAAATTCCCATTTGTACCAAAACAATACGATTTTCTTCCCAAAGTTTCAAAACTATAGTTAGGACTATATATTGGGTAGAGTCCATTCTAAAGGGCTTCAAAGCTATATTTAGACTATTATACTAATATATTGTACTTTGGTTACTCCTTGGTCACGAATTTTGTCTACATTTCTTCAAATTCCCTTTTGTACCAAAACGAGACGATTTTCTTCCCAAAGTTTCAAAACTATAGTTAGGACTATATATTGGGTAGAATCCATTCTAAAGGGCTTCAAAGCTATGTTTAGACTATTATACTAATATATTGAACTTTTGTTACTCCTTGGTCACCAATTTTGTCTACATTTCTTCAAATTCCCATTTGTACCAAAACAATACGATTTTCGTCCCAAAGTTTCAAAACTATAGTTAGGACTATATACTGGTTAGAATCCATTCTAAAGGGGTTCAAAGCTATATTTAGACTATTATACTAATATATTTAACTTTGGTTACTTCTTGGTGAGCAAATTTTGTTTAAATTTCTTCAAATTCCCATTTGTACCAAAACAATACGATTTTCTTCCCAAAGTTTCAAAACTATAGTTAGGACTATATATTGGGTAGAGTCCATTCTAAAGGGCTTCAAAGCTATATTTAGACTATTATACTAATATATTGTACTTTGGTTACTCCTTGGTCACCAATTTTGTCTACATTTCTTCAAATTCCCTTTTGTACCAAAACGAGACGATTTTCTTCCCAAAGTTTCAAAACTATAGTTAGGACTATATATTGGGTAGAATCCATTCTAAAGGGCTTCAAAGCTATGTTTAGACTATTATACTAATATATTGAACTTTTGTTACTCCTTGGTCACCAATTTTGTCTACATTTCTTCCAATTCCCATTTGTACCAAAACGAGACGATTTTCTTCCCAAAGTTTCAAAACTATAGTTAGGACTATATATTGGTTAGAATCCATTCTAAAGGACTTCAAATCTATATTTAGACTATTATACTAATATATTGTACTTTGGTTACTCCTTGGTCACCAATTTTGTCTACATTTCTTCAAATTCCCTTTTGTTCCAAAACGAGACGATTTTCTTCCCAAAGTTTTAAAACTATAGTTACGACTATATATTGGGTAGAATTCATGCTTAGGGCTTCAAAGCTATATTTAGACTATTATACTAATATATTGAACTTTGGTTACTGCTTGGTGAGCCAATTTTGTGTAAATTTCTTCAAATTCCCATTTGTACCAAAACAATACGATTTTCGTCCCAAAGTTTCAAAACTATAGTTAGGACTATATATTGGGTAGAATTCATTCTAAAGGGGTTCAAAGCTATATTTAGACTATTATACTAATATATTGAACTTTGGTTACTCCTTAGTCACCAATTATGTCTACATTTCTTCATATTCCCATTTGTACCAAACCGGGACAATTTTCTTCCCAAAGTTTCAAAAATATAGTTAGGACTATATATTAGGTAGAATCCATGCTTAAGGGCTTCAAAGCTATATTTAGGCTATTATACTAATATATTGAACTTTGGCTACTTATTGGTGAGCCAATTTTGTGTAAATTTCTTCAAATTCCCATTTGTACCAAAACAGGACGATTTTCTTCCCAATGTTTCAAAACTATAGTTAGGACTATATATTGGTTAGAATCCATTCTAAAGGGGTTCAAAGCTATATTTAGACTATTATACTAATATATTTAACTTTGGTTACTTCTTGGCAAACCAATTTTGTGTAAAATTCTTCAAATTCCAATTTGTACCAAAACGGGACGATTTTCTTCCCAAAGTTTCAAAACTATAGTTAGGACTATATATTGGGTAGAATCCATTCTAAAGGGCTTCAAAGCTATATTTAGACTATTATACTAATATATTGTACTTTGGTTACTCCTTGGTCACCAATTTTGTCTACATTTCTTCAAATTCCCTTTTGTTCCAAAACGAGACGATTTTCTTCCCAAAGTTTTAAAACTATAGTTACGACTATATATTGGGTAGAATTCATGCTTAAGGGCTTCAAAGCTATATTTAGACTATTATACTAATATTTTGAACTTTGGTTACTGCTTGGTGAGCCAATTTTGTGTAAATTTCTTCAAATTCCCATTTGTACCAAAACAATACGATTTTCGTCCCAAAGTTTCAAAACTATAGTTAGGACTATATATTGGGTAGAATTCATTCTAAAGGGGTTCAAAGCTATCTTTAGACTATTATACTAATATATTGAAGTTTGGTTACTCCTTAGTCAGCAATTATGTCTACATTTCTTCATATTCCCATTTGTACCAAAACGGGACAATTTTCTTCCCAAAGTTTCAAAAATATAGTTACGACTATATATTAGGTAGAATCCATGCTTTAGGGCTTCAAAGCTATATTTAGGCTATTATACTAATATATTGAACTTTGGCTACTTCTTGGTGAGCCAATTTTGTGTAAATTTCTTCAAATTCCCATTTGTACCAAAACAGGACAATTTTCTTCCCAATGTTTCAAAACTATAGTTAGGACTATATATTGGTTAGAATTCATTCTAAAGGGGTTCAAAGCTATATTTAGACTATTATACTAATATATTTAACTTTGGTTACTTCTTGGCGAGCCAATTTTGTGTAAAATTCTTCAAATTCCAATTTGTACCAAAACGGGACGATTTTCTTCCCAAAGTTTCAAAACTATAGTTAGGACTATATATTGGGTAGAATCCATTCTAAAGGGCTTCAAAGCTATATTTAGACTATTATACTAATATATTGTACTTTGGTTACTCCTTGGTCACCAATTTTGTCTACATTTCTTCAAATTCCCTTTTGTACCAAAACGAGACGATTTTCTTCCCAAAGTTTCAAAACTATAGTTAGGACTATATATTGGTTAGAATCCATTCTAAAGGACTTCAAAGCTATATTTAGACTATTATACTAATATATTGTACTTTGGTTACTCCTTGGTCACCAATTTTGTCTACATTTCTTCAAATTCCCTTTTGTTCCAAAACGAGACGATTTTCTTCCCAAAGTTTTAAAACTATAGTTACGACTATATATTGGGTAGAATTCATGCTTAAGGGCTTCAAAGCTATATTTAGACTATTATACTAATATATTGAACTTTGGTTACTGCTTGGTGAGCCAATTTTGTGTAAATTTCTTCAAATTCCCATTTGTACCAAAACAATACGATTTTCGTCCCAAAGTTTCAAAACTATAGTTAGGACTATATATTGGGTAGAATTCATTCTAAAGGGGTTCAAAGCTATATTTAGACTATTATACTAATATATTGAACTTTGGTTACTCCTTAGTCAGCAATTATGTCTACATTTCTTCATATTCCCATTTGTACCAAAACGGGACAATTTTCTTCCCAAAGTTTCAAAAATATAGTTACGACTATATATTAGGTAGAATCCATGCTTTAGGGCTTCAAAGCTCTATTTAGGCTATTATACTAATATATTGAACTTTGGCTACTTCTTGGTGAGCCAATTTTGTGTAAATTTCTTCAAATTCCCATTTGTACCAAAAAAAGAACAATTTTCTTCCCAATGTTTCAAAACTATAGTTAGGACTATATATTGGTTAGAATTCATTCTAAAGGGGTTCAAAGCTATATTTAGACTATTATACTAATATATTTAACTTTGGTTACTTCTTGGCGAGCCAATTTTGTGTAAAATTCTTCAAATTCCAATTTGTACCAAAACGGGACGATTTTCTTCCCAAAGTTTCAAAACTATAGTTAGGACTATATATTGGGTAGAATCCATTCTAAAGGGCTTCAAAGCTATATTTAGACTATTATACTAATATATTGTACTTTGGTTACTCCTTGGTCACCAATTTTGTCTACATTTCTTCAAATTCCCTTTTGTTCCAAAACGAGACGATTTTCTTCCCAAAGTTTTAAAATTATAGTTACGACTATATATTGGGTAGAATTCATGCTTAAGGGCTTCAAAGCTATATTTAGACTATTATACTAATATTTTGAACTTTGGTTACTGCTTGGTGAGCCAATTTTGTGTAAATTTCTTCAAATTCCCATTTGTACCAAAACAATACGATTTTCGTCCCAAAGTTTCAAAACTATAGTTAGGACTATATATTGGGTAGAATTCATTCTAAAGGGGTTCAAAGCTATATTTAGACTATTATACTAATATATTGAAGTTTGGTTACTCCTTAGTCAGCAATTATTTCTACATTTCTTCATATTCCCATTTGTACCAAAACGGGACAATTTTCTTCCCAAAGTTTCAAAAATATAGTTACGACTATATATTAGGTAGAATCCATGCTTTAGGGCTTCAAAGCTATATTTAGGCTATTATACTAATATATTGAACTTTGGCTACTTCTTGGTGAGTCAATTTTGTGTAAATTTCTTCAAATTCCCATTTGTACCAAAACAGGACAATTTTCTTCCCAATGTTTCAAAACTATAGTTAGGACTATATATTGGTTAGAATTCATTCTAAAGGGGTTCAAAGCTATATTTAGACTATTATACTAATATATTTAACTTTGGTTACTTCTTGGCGAGCCAATTTTGTGTAAAATTCTTCAAATTCCAATTTGTACCAAAACGGGACGATTTTCTTCCCAAAGTTTCAAAACTATAGTTAGGACTATATATTGGGTAGAATCCATTCTAAAGGGCTTCAAAGCTATATTTAGACTATTATACTAATATATTGTACTTTGGTTACTCCTTGGTCACCAATTTTGTCTACATTTCTTCAAATTCCCTTTTGTACCAAAACGAGACGATTTTCTTCCCAAAGTTTCAAAACTATAGTTAGGACTATATATTGGGTAGAATCCATTCTAAAGGGCTTCAAAGCTATGTTTAGACTATTATACTAATATATTGAACTTTTGTTACTCCTTGGTCACAAATTTTGTCTACATTTCTTCAAATTCCCATTTGTACCAAAACGAGACGATTTTCTTCCCAAAGTTTCAAAACTATAGTTAGGACTATATATTGGGTAGAATCCATTCTAAAGGGCTTCAAAGCTATGTTTAGACTATTATACTAATATATTGAACTTTTGTTACTCCTTGGTCACCAATTTTGTCTACATTTCTTCAAATTCCCATTTGTACCAAAACGAGACGATTTTCTTCCCAAAGTTTCAAAACTATAGTTACGACTATATATTGGGTAGAATTCATGCTTAAGGGCATCAAAGATATATTTAGACTATTATACTAATATATTGAACTTTGGTTACTTCTTGGTGAGCCAATTTTGTGTAAATTTCTTCAAATTCCCATTTGTACCAAAACAATACGATTTTCTTCCCAAAGTTTCAAAACTATAGTTAGGACTATATATTGGTTAGAATCCATTCTAAAGGGGTTCAAAGCTATATTTAGACTATTATACTAATATATTTAACTTTGGTTACTTCTTGGTGAGCCAATTTTGTGTAAATTTCTTCAAATTCCCATTTGTACCAAAATGGGACGATTTTCTTCCCAAAGTTTCAAAACTATAGTTAGGACTATATACTGGTTAGAATCCATTCTAAAGGGGTTCAAAGCTATATTTAGACTATTATACTAATATATTTAACTTTGGTTACTTCTTGGTGAGCCAATTTTGTTTAAATTTCTTCAAATTCCCATTTGTACCAAAACAATACGATTTTCTTCCCAAAGTTTCAAAACTATAGTTAGGATTATATATTGGTTAGAATCCATTCTAAAGGACTTCAAAGCTATATTTAGACTATTATACTAATATATTGTACTTTGGTTACTCCTTGGTCACCAATTTTGTCTACATTTCTTCAAATTCCCTTTTGTTCCAAAACGAGACGATTTTCTTCCCAAAGTTTTAAAACTATAGTTACGACTATATATTGGGTAGAATTCATGCTTAGGGCTTCAAAGCTATATTTAGACTATTATACTAATATATTGAACTTTGGTTACTGCTTGGTGAGCCAATTTTGTGTAAATTTCTTCAAATTCCCATTTGTACCAAAACAATACGATTTTCGTCCCAAAGTTTCAAAACTATAGTTAGGACTATATATTGGGTAGAATTCATTCTAAAGGGGTTCAAAGCTATATTTAGACTATTATACTAATATATTGAACTTTGGTTACTCCTTAGTCAGCAATTATGTCTACATTTCTTCATATTCCCATTTGTACCAAAACGGGACAATTTTCTTCCCAAAGTTTCAAAAATATAGTTAGGACTATATATTAGGTAGAATCCATGCTTAAGGGCTTCAAAGCTATATTTAGACTATTATACTAATATATTGTACTTTGGTTACTCCTTGGTCACCAATTTTGTCTACATTTCTTCAAATTCCCTTTTGTTCCAAAACGAGACGATTTTCTTCCCAAAGTTTTAAAACTATAGTTACGACTATATATTGGGTAGAATTCATGCTTAAGGGCTTCAAAGCTATATTTAGACTATTATACTAATATTTTGAACTTTGGTTACTGCTTGGTGAGCCAATTTTGTGTAAATTTCTTCAAATTCCCATTTGTACCAAAACAATACGATTTTCTTCCCAAAGTTTCAAAACTATAGTTAGGACTATATATTGGTTAGAATCCATTCTAAAGGGCTTCAAAGCTATATTTAGACTATTATACTAATATATTGAACTTTTGTTACTCCTTGGTCACCAATTTTGTCTACATTTCTTGAAATTCCCATTTGTACCAAAACGAGACGATTTTCTTCCCAAAGTTTCAAAACTATAGTTAGGACTATATATTGGGTAGAATTCATTCTAAAGGGGTTCAAAGCTATATTTAGACTATTATACTAATATATTGAACTTTGGTTACTCCTTAGTCAGCAATTATGTCTACATTTCTTCATATTCCCATTTGTACCAAAACGGGACAATTTTCTTTCCAAAGTTTCAAAAATATAGTTACGACTATATATTAGGTAGAATCCATGCTTTAGGGCTTCAAAGCTATATTTAGGCTATTATACTAATATATTGAACTTTGGCTACTTCTTGGTGAGCCAATTTTGTGTAAATTTCTTCAAATTCCCATTTGTACCAAAACAGGACAATTTTCTTCCCAATGTTTCAAAACTATAGTTAGGACTATATATTGGTTAGAATTCATTCTAAAGGGGTTAAAAGCTATATTTAGACTATTATACTAATATATTTAACTTTGGTTACTTCTTGGCGAGCCAATTTTGTGTAAAATTCTTCAAATTCCAATTTGTACCAAAACGGGACGATTTTCTTCCCAAAGTTTCAAAACTATAGTTAGGACTATATATTGGGTAGAATCCATTCTAAAGGGCTTCAAAGCTATATTTAGACTATTATACTAATATATTGTACTTTGGTTACTCCTTGGTCACCAATTTTGTCTACATTTCTTCAAATTCCCTTTTGTACCAAAACGAGACGATTTTCTTCCCAAAGTTTCAAAACTATAGTTAGGACTATATATTGGTTAGAATCCATTCTAAAGGACTTCAAAGCTATATTTAGACTATTATACTAATATATTGTACTTTGGTTACTCCTTGGTCACCAATTTTGTCTACATTTCTTCAAATTCCCTTTTGTTCCAAAACGAGACGATTTTCTTCCCAAAGTTTTAAAACTATAGTTACGACTATATATTGGGTAGAATTCATGCTTAAGGGCTTCAAAGCTATATTTAGACTATTATACTAATATATTGAACTTTGGTTACTGCTTGGTGAGCCAATTTTGTGTAAATTTCTTCAAATTCCCATTTGTACCAAAACAGGACAATTTTCTTCCCAATGTTTCAAAACTATAGTTCGGACTATATATTGGTTAGAATTCATTCTAAAGGGGTTCAAAGCTATATTTAGACTATTATACTAATATATTTAACTTTGGTTACTTCTTGGCGAGCCAATTTTGTGTAAAATTCTTCAAATTCCAATTTGTACCAAAACGGGACGATTTTCTTCCCAAAGTTTCAAAACTATAGTTAGGACTATATATTGGGTAGAATCCATTCTAAAGGGCTTCAAAGCTATATTTAGACTATTATACTAATATATGTACTTTGGTTACTCCTTGGTCACCAATTTTGTCTACATTTCTTCAAATTCCCTTTTGTTCCAAAACGAGACGATTTTCTTCCCAAAGTTTTAATACTATAGTTACGACTATATATTGGGTAGAATTCATGCTTAAGGGCTTCAAAGCTATATTTAGACTATTATACTAATATTTTGAACTTTGGTTACTGCTTGGTGAGCCAATTTTGTGTAAATTTCTTCAAATTCCCATTTGTACCAAAACAATACGATTTTCGTCCCAAAGTTTCAAAACTATAGTTAGGACTATATATTGGGTAGAATTCATTCTAAAGGGGTTCAAAGCTATATTTAGACTATTATACTAATATATTGAAGTTTGGTTACTCCTTAGTCAGCAATTATGTCTACATTTCTTCATATTCCCATTTGTACCAAAACGGGACAATTTTCTTCCCAAAGTTTCAAAAATATAGTTACGACTATATATTAGGTAGAATCCATGCTTTAGGGCTTCAAAGCTATATTTAGGCTATTATACTAATATATTGAACTTTGGCTACTTCTTGGTGAGCCAATTTTGTGTAAATTTCTTCAAATTCCCATTTGTACCAAAACAGGACAATTTTCTTCCCAATGTTTCAAAACTATAGTTAGGACTATATATTGGTTAGAATTCATTCTAAAGGGGTTCAAAGCTATATTTAGACTATTATACTAATATATTTAACTTTGGTTACTTCTTGGCGAGCCAATTTTGTGTAAAATTCTTCAAATTCCAATTTGTACCAAAACGGGACGATTTTCTTCCCAAAGATTCAAAACTATAGTTAGGACTATATATTGGGTAGAATCCATTCTAAAGGGCTTCAAAGCTATATTTAGACTATTATACTAATATATTGTACTTTGGTTACTCCTTGGTCACCAATTTTGTCTACATTTCTTCAAATTCCCTTTTGTACCAAAACGAGACGATTTTCTTCCCAAAGTTTCAAAACTATAGTTAGGACTATATATTGGGTAGAATCCATTCTAAAGGGCTTCAAAGCTATGTTTAGACTATTATACTAATATATTGAACTTTTGTTACTCCTTGGGCACAAATTTTGTCTACATTTCTTCAAATTCCCATTTGTACCAAAACGAGACGATTTTCTTCCCAAAGTTTCAAAACTATAGTTAGGACTATATATTGGTTAGAATCCATTCTAAAGGGCTTCAAAGCTATATTTAGAGTATTATACTAATATATTGAACTTTTGTTACTCCTTGGTCACCAATTTTGTCTACATTTCTTGAAATTCCCATTTGTACCAAAACGAGACGATTTTCTTCCCAAAGTTTCAAAACTATAGTTAGGACTATATATTGGGTAGAATTCATTCTAAAGGGGTTCAAAGCTATATTTAGACTATTATACTAATATATTGAACTTTGGTTACTCCTTAGTCAGCAATTATGTCTACATTTCTTCATATTCCCATTTGTACCAAAACGGGACAATTTTCTTCCCAAAGTTTCAAAAATATAGTTACGACTATATATTAGGTAGAATCCATGCTTTAGGGCTTCAAAGCTATATTTAGGCTATTATACTAATATATTGAACTTTTGTTACTCCTTGGTCACCAATTTTGTCTACATTTCTTGAAATTCCCATTTGTACCAAAACGAGACGATTTTCTTCCCAAAGTTTCAAAACTATAGTTAGGACTATATATTGGGTAGAATTCATTCTAAAGGGGTTCAAAGCTATATTTAGACTATTATACTAATATATTGAACTTTTGTTACTCCTTGGTCACAAATTTTGTCTACATTTCTTCAAATTCCCATTTGTACCAAAACGAGACGATTTTCTTCCCAAAGTTTCAAAACTATAGTTAGGACTATATATTGGTTAGAATCCATTCTAAAGGGCTTCAAAGCTATATTTAGACTATTATACTAATATATTGAACTTTTGTTACTCCTTGGTCACCAATTTTGTCTACATTTCTTGAAATTCCCATTTGTACCAAAACAGGACGATTTTCTTCCCAATGTTTCAAAACTATAGTTAGGACTATATATTGGTTAGAATTCATTCTAAAGGGGTTCAAAGCTATATTTAGACTATTATACTAATATATTTAACTTTGGTTACTTCTTGGCAAGCCAATTTTGTGCAAAATTCTTCAAATTCCAATTTGTACCAAAACGAGACGATTTTCTTCCCAAAGTTTCAAAACTATAGTTAGGACTATATATTGGGTAGAATCCATTCTAAAGGGCTTCAAAGCTATGTTTAGATTATTATACTAATATATTGAACTTTTGTTACTCCTTGGTCACCAATTTTGTCTACATTTCTTCAAATTCCCATTTGTACCAAAACGAGACGATTTTCTTCCCAAAGTTTCAAAACTATAGTTACGACTATATATTGGGTAGAATTCATGCTTAAGGGCATCAAAGATATATTTAGACTATTATACTAATATATTGAACTTTGGTTACTTCTTGGTGAGCCAATTTTGTGTAAATTTCTTCAAATTCCCATTTGTACCAAAACAATACGATTTTCTTCCCAAAGTTTCAAAACTATAGTTAGGACTATATATTGGTTAGAATCCATTCTAAAGGGGTTCAAAGCTATATTTAGACTATTATACTAATATATTTAACTTTGGTTACTTATTGGTGAGCCAATTTTGTGTAAATTTCTTCAAATTCCCATTTGTACCAAAATGGGACGATTTTCTTCCCAAAGTTTCAAAACTATAGTTAGGACTATATACTGGTTAGAATCCATTCTAAAGGGGTTCAAAGCTATATTTAGACTATTATACTAATATATTTAACTTTGGTTACTTCTTGGTGAGCCAATTTTGTTTAAATTTCTTCAAATTCCCATTTGTACCAAAACAATAGGATTTTCTTCCCAAAGTTTCAAAACTATAGTTAGGACTATATATTGGTTAGAATCCATTCTAAAGGACTTCAAAGCAATATTTAGACTATTATACTAATATATTGTACTTTGGTTACTCCTTGGTCACCAATTTTGTCTACATTTCTTGAAATTCCCATTTGTACCAAAACAGGACGATTTTCTTCCCAATGTTTCAAAACTATAGTTAGGACTATATATTGGTTAGAATTCATTCTAAAGCGGTTCAAAGCTATATTTAGACTATTATACTAATATATTTAACTTTGGTTACTTCTTGGCGAGCCAATTTTGTGTAAAATTCTTCAAATTCCAATTTGTACCAAAACGAGACGATTTTCTTCCCAAAGTTTCAAAACTATAGTTAGGACTATATATTGGGTAGAATCCATTCTAAAGGGCTTCAAAGCTATGTTTAGACTATTATACTAATATATTGAACTTTTGTTACTCCTTGGTCACCAATTTTGTCTACATTTCTTCAAATTCCCATTTGTACCAAAACGAGACGATTTTCTTCCCAAAGTTTCAAAACTATAGTTACGACTATATATTGGGTAGAATTCATGCTTAAGGGCATCAAAGATATATTTAGACTATTATACTAATATATTGAACTTTGGTTACTTCTTGGTGAGCCAATTTTGTGTAAATTTCTTCAAATTCCCATTTGTACCAAAACAATACGATTTTCTTTCCAAAGTTTCATAACTATAGTTACGACTATATATTGGGTAGAATTCATTCTAAAGGGGTTCAAAGCTATATTTAGACTATTATACTAATATATTGAACTTTGATTACTACTGAGTCACCAATAATGTCTACATTTCTTCATATTCCCATTTGTACCAAAACGGGACGATTTTCTTCCCAAAGTTTCAAAAATATAGTTAGGACTATATATTAGGTAGAATCCATGCTTAAGGGCTTCAAAGCTATATTTAGACTATTATACTAATATATTGAACTTTGGTTACTGCTTGGTGAGCCAATTTTGTGTAAATTTCTTCAAATTCCCATTTGTACCAAAACAATACGATTTTCTTCCCAAAGTTTCAAAACTATAGTTAGGACTATATATTGGTTAGAATCCATTTTAAAGGGCTTCAAAGCTGTATTTAGACTATTATACTAATATATTGAACTTTTGTTACTCCTTGGTCACCAATTTTGTCTACATTTCTTCAAATTCCCTTCGGTACCAAAACGAGACGATTTTCTTCCCAAAGTTTTAAAACTATAGTTACGACTATATATTAGGTAGAATCCATGCTTAAGGGCTTCAAAGCTATATTTAGACTATTATACTAATATATTGAACTTTGGCTACTTCTTGGTGAGCCAATTTTGTGTAAATTTCTTCAAATTCCCATTTGTACCAAAACAGGACGATTTTCTTCCCAAAGTTTCAAAACTATAGTTAGGACTATATATTGGTTAGAATCCATTCTAAAGGGGTTCAAAGCTATATTTAGACTATTATACTAATATATTTAACTTTGGTTACTTCTTGGCGAGCCAATTTTGTGTAAAATTCTTCAAATTCCAATTTGTACCAAAATGGGACGATTTTCTTCCCAAAGTTTCAAAATTATAGTTAGGACTATATACTGGTTAGAATCCATTCTAAAGGGGTTCAAAGCTATATTTAGACTATTATACTAATATATTTAACTTTGGTTACATCTTGGTGAGCCGATTTTGTTTAAATTTCTTCAAATTCCCATTTGTACCAAAACAATACGATTTTCTTCCAAAAGTTTCAAAACTATAGTTAGGACTATATATTGGTTAGAAATCATTCTAAAGGGCTTCAAAGCTATATTTAGACTATTATACTAATATATTGTACTTTGGTTACTCCTTGGTCACCAATTTTGTCTACATTTTTCAAATTCCCTTTTGTACCAAAACGAGACGATTTTCTTCCCAAAGTTTTAAAACTATAGTTACGACTATATATTGGGTAGAATTCATGCTTAAGGGCTTCAAAGCTATATTTAGACTATTATACTAATATATTGAACTTTGGTTACTGCTTGGTGAGCCAATTTTGTGTAAATTTCTTCAAATTCCCATTTGTACCAAAACAATACGATTTTCTTCCCAAAGTTTCAAAACTATAGTTAGGACTATATATTGGTTAGAATCCATTCTAAAGGGCTTCAAAGCTGTATTTAGACTATTATACTAATATATTGAACTTTTGTTACTCCTTGGTCACCAATTTTGTCTACATTTCTTGAAATTCCCTTTTGTACCAAAACGAGACGATTTTCTTCCCAAAGTTTCAAATATATAGTTAGGACTATATATTGGGTAGAATTCATTCTAAAGGGGTTCAAAGCTATATTTAGACTATTATACTAATATATTGAACTTTGGTTACTCCTTAGTCAGCAATTATGTCTACATTTCTTCATATTCCCATTTGTACCAAAACTGGACAATTTTCTTCCCAAAGTTTCAAAAATATAGTTAGGACTATATATTAGGTAGAATCCATGCTTAAGGGCTTCAAAGCTATATTTAGACTATTATACTAATATATTGAACTTTGGCTACTTCTTGGTGAGCCAATTTTGTGTAAATTTCTTCAAATTCCCATTTGTACCAAAACAGGACAATTTTCTTCCCAAAGTTTCAAAACTATAGTTAGGACTATATATTACGTAGAATCCATGCTTAAGGGCTTCAAAGCTATATTTAGGCTATTATACTAATATATTGAACTTTGGCTACTTCTTGGTGAGCCAATTTTCTGTAAATTTCTTCAAATTCCAATTTGTACCAAAACAGGACAATTTTCTTCCCAATGTTTCAAAACTATAGTTAGGACTATATATTGGTTAGAATTCATTCTAAAGGGGTTCAAAGCTATATTTAGACTATTATACTAATATATTTAACTTTGGTTACTTCTTGGCGAGCCAATTTTGTGTAAAATTCTTCAAATTCCAATTTGTACCAAAACGGGACGATTTTCTTCCCAAAGTTTCAAAACTATAGTTAGGACTATATATTGGGTAGAATCCATTCTAAAGGGCTTCAAAGCTATATTTAGACTATTATACTAATATATTGTACTTTGGTTACTCCTTGGTCACCAATTTTGTCTACATTTCTTCAAATTCCCTTTTGTACCAAAACGAGACGATTTTCTTCCCAAAGTTTCAAAACTATAGTTAGGACTATATATTGGGTAGAATCCATTCTAAAGGGCTTCAAAGCTATGTTTAGACTATTATACTAATATATTGAACTTTTGTTACTCCTTGGTCACAAATTTTGTCTACATTTCTTCAAATTCCCATTTGTACCAAAACGAGACGATTTTCTTCCCAAAGTTTCAAAACTATAGTTAGGACTATATATTGGGTAGAATCCATTCTAAAGGGCTTCAAAGCTATGTTTAGACTATTATACTAATATATTGAACTTTTGTTACTCCTTGGTCACCAATTTTGTCTACATTTCTTCAAATTCCCATTTGTACCAAAACGAGACGATTTTCTTCCCAAAGTTTCAAAACTATAGTTACGACTATATATTGGGTAGAATTCATGATTAAGGGCATCAAAGATATATTTAGACTATTATACTAATATATTGAACTTTGGTTACTTCTTGGTGAGCCTATTTTGTGTAAATTTCTTCAAATTCCCATTTGTACCAAAACAATACGATTTTCTTCCCAAAGTTTCAAAACTATAGTTAGGACTATATATTGGTTAGAATCCATTCTAAAGGGGTTCAAAGCTATATTTAGACTATTATACTAATATATTTAACTTTGGTTACTTCTTGGCGAGCCAATTTTGTGTAAAATTCTTCAAATTCCAATTTGTACCAAAATGGGACGATTTTCTTCCCAAAGTTTCAAAACTATAGTTAGGACTATATACTGGTTAGAATCCATTCTAAAGGGGTTCAAAGTTATATTTAGACTATTATACTAATATATTGAACTTTGGTTACTCCTTAGTCAGCAATTATGTCTACATTTCTTCATATTCCCATTTGTACCAAAACAGGACAATTTTCTTCCCAAAGTTTCAAAAATATAGTTAGGACTATATATTACGTAGAATCCATGCTTAAGGGCTTCAAAGCTATATTTAGGCTATTATACTAATATATTGAACTTTGGCTACTTCTTGGTGAGCCAATTTTGTGTAAATTTCTTCAAATTCCCATTTGTACCAAAACGGGACGATTTTCTTCCCAAAGTTTCAAAACTATAGTTAGGACTATATATTGGGTAGAATCCATTCTAAAGGGCTTCAAAGCTATATTTAGACTATTATACTAATATATTGTACTTTGGTTACTCCTTGGTCACCAATTTTGTCTACATTTCTTCAAATTCCCTTTTGTACCAAAACGAGACGATTTTCTTCCCAAAGTTTCAAAACTATAGTTAGGACTATATATTGGGTAGAATCCATTCTAAAGGGCTTCAAAGCTATGTTTAGACTATTATACTAATATATTGAACTTTTGTTACTCCTTGGTCACAAATTTTGTCTACATTTCTTCAAATTCCCATTTGTACCAAAACGAGACGATTTTCTTCCCAAAGTTTCAAAACTATAGTTAGGACTATATATTGGGTAGAATCCATTCTAAAGGGCTTCAAAGCTATGTTTAGACTATTATACTAATATATTGAACTTTTGTTACTCCTTGGTCACCAATTTTGTCTACATTTCTTCAAATTCCCATTTGTACCAAAACGAGACGATTTTCTTCCCAAAGTTTCAAAACTATAGTTACGACTATATATTGGGTAGAATTCATGCTTAAGGGCATCAAAGATATATTTAGACTATTATACTAATATATTTAACTTTGGTTACTTCTTGGTGAGCCAATTTTGTGTAAATTTCTTCAAATTCCCATTTGTACCAAAACAATACGATTTTCTTCCCAAAGTTTCAAAACTATAGTTAGGACTATATATTGGTTAGAATCCATTCTAAAGGGGTTCAAAGCTATATTTAGACTATTATACTAATATATTTAACTTTGGTTACTTCTTGGTGAGCCAATTTTGTGTAAATTTCTTCAAATTCCCATTTGTACCAAAATGGGACGATTTTCTTCCCAAAGTTTCAAAACTATAGTTAGGACTATATACTGGTTAGAATCCATTCTAAAGGGGTTCAAAGCTATATTTAGACTATTATACTAATATATTTAACTTTGGTTACTTCTTGGTGAACCAATTTTGTTTAAATTTCTTCAAATTCCCATTTGTACCAAAACAATACGATTTTCTTCCCAAAGTTTCAAAACTATAGTTAGGACTATATATTGGTTAGAATCCATTCTAAAGGACTTCAAAGCTATATTTAGACTATTATACTCATATATTGTACTTTGGTTACTCCTTGGTCACCAATTTTGTCTACATTTCTTCAAATTCCCTTTTGTTCCAAAACGAGACGATTTTCTTCCCAAAGTTTTAAAACTATAGTTACGACTATATATTGGGTAGAATTCATGCTTAGGGCTTCAAAGCTATATTTAGACTATTATACTAATATATTGAACTTTGGTTACTGCTTGGTGAGCCAATTTTGTGTAAATTTCTTCAAATTCCCATTTGTACCAAAACAATACGATTTTCTTCCCAAAGTTTCAAAACTATAGTTAGGACTATATATTGGTTAGAATCCATTTTAAAGGGGTTCAAAGCTATATTTAGACTATTATACTAATATATTTAACTTTGGTTACTTCTTGGTGAGCCAATTTTGTGTAAATTTCTTCAAATTCCCATTTGTACCAAAATGGGACGATTTTCTTCCCAAAGTTTCAAAACTATAGTTAGGACTATATACTGGTTAGAATCCATTCTAAAGGGGTTCAAAGCTATATTTAGACTATTATACTAATATATTTAACTTTGGTTACTTCTTGGTGAGCCAATTTTGTTTAAATTTCTTCAAATTCCCATTTGTACCAAAACAATACGATTTTCTTCTCAAAGTTTCAAAACTATAGTTAGGACTATATATTGGTTAGAATCCATTCTAAAGGACTTCAAAGCTATATTTAGACTATTATACTAATATATTGTACTTTGGTTACTCCTTGGTCACCAATTTTGTCTACATTTCTTCAAATTCCCATTTGTACCAAAACGAGACGATTTTCTTCCCAAAGTTTCAAAACTATAGTTACGACTATATATTGGGTAGAATTCATGCTTAAGGGCATCAAAGATATATTTAGACTATTATACTAATATATTGAACTTTGGTTACTTCTTGGTGAGCCAATTTTGTGTAAATTTCTTCAAATTCCCATTTGTACCAAAACAATACGATTTTCTTCCCAAAGTTTCAAAACTATAGTTAGGACTATATATTGGTGAGAATCCATTCTAAAGGGGTTCAAAGCTATATTTAGACTATTATACTAATATATTTAACTTTGGTTACTTCTTGGTGAGCCAATTTTGTGTAAATTTCTTCAAATTCCCATTTGTACCAAAATGGGACGATTTTCTTCCCAAAGTTTCAAAACTATAGTTAGGACTATATACTGGTTAGAATCCATTCTAAAGGGGTTCAAAGCTATATTTAGACTATTATACTAATATATTTAACTTTGGTTACTTCTTGGTGAGCCAATTTTGTTTAAATTTCTTCAAATTCCCATTTGTACCAAAACAATACGATTTTCTTCCCAAAGTTTCAAAACTATAGTTAGGACTATATATTGGTTAGAATCCATTCTAAAGGACTTCAAAGCTATATTTAGACTATTATACTAATATATTGTACTTTGGTTACTCCTTGGTCACCAATTTTGTCTACATTTCTTCAAATTCCCTTTTGTTCCAAAACGAGACGATTTTCTTCCCAAAGTTTTAAAACTATAGTTACGACTATATATTGGGTAGAATTCATGCTTAGGGCTTCAAAGCTATATTTAGACTATTATACTAATATATTGAACGTTGGTTACTTCTTGGTGAGCCAATTTTGTGTAAATTTCTTCAAATTCCCATTTGTACCAAAACAATACGATTTTCTTCCCAAAGTTTCAAAACTATAGTTAGGACTATATATTGGTTAGAATCCATTCTAAAGGGGTTCAAAGCTATATTTAGACTATTATACTAATATATTTAACTTTGGTTACTTCTTGGTGAGCCAATTTTGTGTAAATTTCTTCAAATTCCCATTTGTACCAAAATGGGACGATTTTCTTCCCAAAGTTTCAAAACTATAGTTAGGACTATATACTGGTTAGAATCCATTCTAAAGGGGTTCAAAGCTATATTTAGACTATTATACTAATATATTTAACTTTGGTTACTTCTTGGTGAGCCAATTTTGTTTAAATTTCTTCAAATTCCCATTTGTACCAAAACAATACGATTTTCTTCCCAAAGTTTCAAAACTATAGTTAGGACTATATATTGGTTAGAATCCATTCTAAAGGACTTCAAAGCTATATTTAGACTATTATACTAATATATTGTACTTTGGTTACTCCTTGGTCACCAATTTTGTCTACATTTCTTCAAATTCCCTTTTGTTCCAAAACGAGACGATTTTCTTCCCAAAGTTTTAAAACTATAGTTACGACTATATATTGGGTAGAATTCATGCTTAGGGCTTCAAAGCTATATTTAGACTATTATACTAATATATTGAACTTTGGTTACTGCTTGGTGAGCCAATTTTGTGTAAATTTCTTCAAATTCCCATTTGTACCAAAACAATACGATTTTCTTCCCAAAGTTTCAAAACTATAGTTAGGACTATATATTGGTTAGAATCCATTTTAAAGGGGTTCAAAGCTATATTTAGACTATTATACTAATATATTTAACTTTGGTTACTTCTTGGTGAGCCAATTTTGTGTAAATTTCTTCAAATTCCCATTTGTACCAAAATGGGACGATTTTCTTCCCAAAGTTTCAAAACTATAGTTAGGACTATATACTGGTTAGAATCCATTCTAAAGGGGTTCAAAGCTATATTTAGACTATTATACTAATATATTTAACTTTGGTTACTTCTTGGTGAGCCAATTTTGTTTAAATTTCTTCAAATTCCCATTTGTACCAAAACAATACGATTTTCTTCCCAAAGTTTCAAAACTATAGTTAGGACTATATATTGGTTAGAATCCATTCTAAAGGACTTCAAAGCTATATTTAGACTATTATACTAATATATTGTACTTTGGTTACTCCTTGGTCACCAATTTTGTCTACATTTCTTCAAATTCCCATTTGTACCAAAACGAGACGATTTTCTTCCCAAAGTTTCAAAACTATAGTTACGACTATATATTGGGTAGAATTCATGCTTAAGGGCATCAAAGATATATTTAGACTATTATACTAATATATTGAACTTTGGTTACTTCTTGGTGAGCCAATTTTGTGTAAATTTCTTCAAATTCCCATTTGTACCAAAACAATACGATTTTCTTCCCAAAGTTTCAAAACTATAGTTAGGACTATATATTGGTTAGAATCCATTCTAAAGGGGTTCAAAGCTATATTTAGACTATTATACTAATATATTTAACTTTGGTTACTTCTTGGTGAGCCAATTTTGTGTAAATTTCTTCAAATTCCCATTTGTACCAAAATGGGACGATTTTCTTCCCAAAGTTTCAAAACTATAGTTAGGACTATATACTGGTTAGAATCCATTCTAAAGGGGTTGAAAGCTATATTTAGACTATTATACTAATATATTTAACTTTGGTTACTTCTTGGTGAGCCAATTTTGTTTAAATTTCTTGAAATTCCCATTTGTACCAAAACAATACGATTTTCTTCCCAAAGTTTCAAAACTATAGTTAGGACTATATATTGGTTAGAATCCATTCTAAAGGACTTCAAAGCTATATTTAGACTATTATACTAATATATTGTACTTTGGTTACTCCTTGGTCACCAATTTTGTCTACATTTCTTCAAATTCCCTTTTGTTCCAAAACGAGACGATTTTCTTCCCAAAGTTTTAAAACTATAGTTACGACTATATATTGGGTAGAATTCATGCTTAGGGCTTCAAAGCTATATTTAGACTATTATACTAATATATTGAACTTTGGTTACTGCTAGGTGACCCAATTTTGTGTAAATTTCTTCAAATTCCCATTTGTACCAAAACAATACGATTTTCGTCCCAAAGTTTCAAAACTATAGTTAGGACTATATATTGGGTAGAATTCATTCTAAAGGGGTTCAAAGCTATATTTAGACTATTATACTAATATATTGAACTTTGGTTACTCCTTAGTCAGCAATTATGTCTACATTTCTTCATATTCCCATTTGTACCAAAACGGGACAATTTTCTTCCCAAAGTTTCAAAAATATAGTTAGGACTATATATTAGGTAGAATCCATGCTTAAGGGCTTCAAAGCTATATTTAGACTATTATACTAATATATTGTACTTTGGTTACTCCTTGGTCACCAATTTTGTCTACATTTCTTCAAATTCCCTTTTGTTCCAAAACGAGACGATTTTCTTCCCAAAGTTTTAAAACTATAGTTACGACTATATATTGGGTAGAATTCATGCTTAAGGGCTTCAAAGCTATATTTAGACTATTATACTAATATTTTGAACTTTGGTTACTGCTTGGTGAGCCAATTTTGTGTAAATTTCTTCAAATTCCCATTTGTACCAAAACAATACGATTTTCTTCCCAAAGTTTCAAAACTATAGTTAGGACTATATATTGGTTAGAATCCATTCTAAAGGGCTTCAAAGCTATATTTAGACTATTATACTAATATATTGAACTTTTGTTACTCCTTGGTCACCAATTTTGTCTACATTTCTTGAAATTCCCATTTGTACCAAAACGAGACGATTTTCTTCCCAAAGTTTCAAAACTATAGTTAGGACTATATATTGGGTAGAATTCATTCTAAAGGGGTTCAAAGCTATATTTAGACTATTATACTAATATATTGAACTTTGGTTACTCCTTAGTCAGCAATTATGTCTACATTTCTTCATATTCCCATTTGTACCAAAACGGGACAATTTTCTTCCCAAAGTTTCAAAAATATAGTTACGACTATATATTAGGTAGAATCCATGCTTTAGGGCTTCAAAGCTATATTTAGGCTATTATACTAATATATTGAACTTTGGCTACTTCTTGGTGAGCCAATTTTGTGTAAATTTCTTCAAATTCCCATTTGTACCAAAACAGGACAATTTTCTTCCCAATGTTTCAAAACTATAGTTAGGACTATATATTGGTTAGAATTCATTCTAAAGGGGTTAAAAGCTATATTTAGACTATTATACTAATATATTGTACTTTGGTTACTCCTTGGTCACCAATTTTGTCTACATTTCTTCAAATTCCCTTTTGTTCCAAAACGAGACGATTTTCTTCCCAAAGTTTTAAAACTATAGTTACGACTATATATTGGGTAGAATTCATGCTTAGGGCTTCAAAGCTATATTTAGACTATTATACTAATATATTGAACTTTGGTTACTGCTTGGTGAGCCAATTTTGTGTAAATTTCTTCAAATTCCCATTTGTACCAAAACAATACGATTTTCGTCCCAAAGTTTCAAAACTATAGTTAGGACTATATATTGGTTAGAATCCATTTTAAAGGGGTTCAAAGCTATATTTAGACTATTATACTAATATATTTAACTTTGGTTACTTCTTGGTGAGCCAATTTTGTGTAAATTTCTTCAAATTCCCATTTGTACCAAAATGGGACGATTTTCTTCCCAAAGTTTCAAAACTATAGTTAGGACTATATACTGGTTAGAATCCATTCTAAAGGGGTTCAAAGCTATATTTAGACTATTATACTAATATATTTAACTTTGGTTACTTCTTGGTAAGCCAATTTTGTTTAAATTTCTTCAAATTCCCATTTGTACCAAAACAATACGATTTTCTTCCCAAAGTTTCAAAACTATAGTTAGGACTATATATTGGTTAGAATCCATTCTAAAGGACTTCAAAGCTATATTTAGACTATTATACTAATATATTGTACTTTGGTTACTCCTTGGTCACCAATTTTGTCTACATTTCTTCAAATTCCCATTTGTACCAAAACGAGACGATTTTCTTCCCAAAGTTTCAAAACTATAGTTACGACTATATATTGGGTAGAATTCATGCTTTAGGGCTTCAAAGCTATATTTAGGCTATTATACTAATATATTGAACTTTGGCTACTTCTTGGTGAGCCAATTTTGTGTAAATTTCTTCAAATTCCCATTTGTACCAAAACAGGACAATTTTCTTCCCAATGTTTCAAAACTATAGTTAGGACTATATATTGGTTAGAATTCATTCTAAAGGGGTTAAAAGCTATATTTAGACTATTATACTAATATATTGTACTTTGGTTACTCCTTGGTCACCAATTTTGTCTACATTTCTTCAAATTCCCTTTTGTTCCAAAACGAGACGATTTTCTTCCCAAAGTTTTAAAACTATAGTTACGACTATATATTGGGTAGAATTCATGCTTAGGGCTTCAAAGCTATATTTAGACTATTATACTAATATATTGAACTTTGGTTACTGCTTGGTGAGCCAATTTTGTGTAAATTTCTTCAAATTCCCATTTGTACCAAAACAATACGATTTTCGTCCCAAAGTTTCAAAACTATAGTTAGGACTATATATTGGTTAGAATCCATTTTAAAGGGGTTCAAAGCTATATTTAGACTATTATACTAATATATTTAACTTTGGTTACTTCTTGGTGAGCCAATTTTGTGTAAATTTCTTCAAATTCCCATTTGTACCAAAATGGGACGATTTTCTTCCCAAAGTTTCAAAACTATAGTTAGGACTATATACTGGTTAGAATCCATTCTAAAGGGGTTCAAAGCTATATTTAGACTATTATACTAATATATTTAACTTTGGTTACTTCTTGGTAAGCCAATTTTGTTTAAATTTCTTCAAATTCCCATTTGTACCAAAACAATACGATTTTCTTCCCAAAGTTTCAAAACTATAGTTAGGACTATATATTGGTTAGAATCCATTCTAAAGGACTTCAAAGCTATATTTAGACTATTATACTAATATATTGTACTTTGGTTACTCCTTGGTCACCAATTTTGTCTACATTTCTTCAAATTCCCATTTGTACCAAAACGAGACGATTTTCTTCCCAAAGTTTCAAAACTATAGTTACGACTATATATTGGGTAGAATTCATGCTTAAGGGCATCAAAGATATATTTAGACTATTATACTAATATATTGAACTTTGGCTACTTCTTGGTGAGCCAATTTTTTGTAAATTTCTTCAAATTCCCATTTGTACCAAAACAATACGATTTTCTTCCCAAAGTTTCAAAACTATAGTTAGGACTATATATTGGTTAGAATCCATTCTAAAGGGGTTCAAAGCTATATTTAGACTATTATACTAATATATTTAACTTTGGTTACTTCTTGTTGAGCCAATTTTGTGTAAATTTCTTCAAATTCCCATTTGTACCAAAATGGGACGATTTTCTTCCCAAAGTTTCAAAACTATAGTTAGGACTATATACTGGTTAGAATCCATTCTAAAGGGGTTCAAAGCTATATTTAGACTATTATACTAATATATTTAACTTTGGTTACTTCTTGGTGAGCCAATTTTGTTTAAATTTCTTCAAATTCCCATTTGTACCAAAACAATACGATTTTCTTCCCAAAGTTTCAAAACTATAGTTAGGACTATATATTGGTTAGAATCCATTCTAAAGGACTTCAAAGCTATATTTAGACTATTATACTAATATATTGTACTTTGGTTACTCCTTGGTCACCAATTTTGTCTACATTTCTTCAAATTCCCTTTTGTTCCAAAACGAGACGATTTTCTTCCCAAAGTTTTAAAACTATAGTTACGACTATATATTGGGTAGAATTCATGCTTAGGGCTTCAAAGCTATATTTAGACTATTATACTAATATATTGAACTTTGGTTACTGCTTGGTGAGCCAATTTTGTGTAAATTTCTTCAAATTCCCATTTGTAGCAAAACAATACGATTTTCGTCCCAAAGTTTCAAAACTATAGTTAGGACTATATATTGGGTAGAATTCATTCTAAAGGGGTTCAAAGCTATATTTAGACTATTATACTAATATATTGAACTTTGGTTACTCCTTAGTCAGCAATTATGTCTACATTTCTTCATATTCCCATTTGTACCAAAACGGGACAATTTTCTTCCCAAAGTTTCAAAAATATAGTTAGGACTATATATTAGGTAGAATCCATGCTTAAGGGCTTCAAAGCTATATTTAGACTATTATACTAATATATTGTACTTTGGTTACTCCTTGGTCACCAATTTTGTCTACATTTCTTCAAATTCCCTTTTGTTCCAAAACGAGACGATTTTCTTCCCAAAGTTTTAAAACTATAGTTACGACTATATATTGGGTAGAATTCATGCTTAAGGGCTTCAAAGCTATATTTAGACTATTATACTAATATTTTGAACTTTGGTTACTGCTTGGTGAGCCAATTTTGTGTAAATTTCTTCAAATTCCCATTTGTACCAAAACAATACGATTTTCTTCCCAAAGTTTCAAAACTATAGTTAGGACTATATATTGGTTAGAATCCATTCTAAAGGGCTTCAAAGCTATATTTAGACTATTATACTAATATATTGAACTTTTGTTACTCCTTGGTCACCAATTTTGTCTACATTTCTTGAAATTCCCATTTGTACCAAAACGAGACGATTTTCTTCCCAAAGTTTCAAAACTATAGTTAGGACTATATATTGGGTAGAATTCATTCTAAAGGGGTTCAAAGCTATATTTAGACTATTATACTAATATATTGAACTTTGGTTACTCCTTAGTCAGCAATTATGTCTACATTTCTTCATATTCCCATTTGTACCAAAACGGGACAATTTTCTTCCCAAAGTTTCAAAAATATAGTTACGACTATATATTAGGTAGAATCCATGCTTTAGGGCTTCAAAGCTATATTTAGGCTATTATACTAATATATTGAACTTTGGCTACTTCTTGGTGAGCCAATTTTGTGTAAATTTCTTCAAATTCCCATTTGTACCAAAACAGGACAATTTTCTTCCCAATGTTTCAAAACTATAGTTAGGACTATATATTGGTTAGAATTCATTCTAAAGGGGTTAAAAGCTATATTTAGACTATTATACTAATATATTTAACTTTGGTTACTTCTTGGCGAGCCAATTTTGTGTAAAATTCTTCAAATTCCAATTTGTACCAAAACGGGACGATTTTCTTCCCAAAGTTTCAAAACTATAGTTAGGACTATATATTGGGTAGAATCCATTCTAAAGGGCTTCAAAGCTATATTTAGACTATTATACTAATATATTGTACTTTGGTTACTCCTTGGTCACCAATTTTGTCTACATTTCTTCAAATTCCCTTTTGTACCAAAACGAGACGATTTTCTTCCCAAAGTTTCAAAACTATAGTTAGGACTATATATTGGTTAGAATCCATTCTAAAGGACTTCAAAGCTATATTTAGACTATTATACAAATATATTGTACTTTGGTTACTCCTTGGTCACCAATTTTGTCTACATTTCTTCAAATTCCCTTTTGTTCCAAAACGAGACGATTTTCTTCCCAAAGTTTTAAAACTATAGTTACGACTATATATTGGGTAGAATTCATGCTTAAGGGCTTCAAAGCTATATTTAGACTATTATACTAATATATTGAACTTTGGTTACTGCTTGGTGAGCCAATTTTGTGTAAATTTCTTCAAATTCCCATTTGTACCAAAACAGGACAATTTTCTTCCCAATGTTTCAAAACTATAGTTAGGACTATATATTGGTTAGAATTCATTCTAAAGGGGTTCAAAGCTATATTTAGACTATTATACTAATATATTTAACTTTGGTTACTTCTTGGCGAGCCAATTTTGTGTAAAATTCTTCAAATTCCAATTTGTACCAAAACGGGACGATTTTCTTCCCAAAGTTTCAAAACTATAGTTAGGACTATATATTGGGTAGAATCCATTCTAAAGGGCTTCAAAGCTATATTTAGACTATTATACTAATATATTGTACTTTGGTTACTCCTTGGTCACCAATTTTGTCTACATTTCTTCAAATTCCCTTTTGTTCCAAAACGAGACGATTTTCTTCCCAAAGTTTTAAAACTATAGTTACGACTATATATTGGGTAGAATTCATGCTTAAGGGCTTCAAAGCTATATTTAGACTATTATACTAATATTTTGAACTTTGGTTACTGCTTGGTGAGCCAATTTTGTGTAAATTTCTTCAAATTCCCATTTGTACCAAAACAATACGATTTTCTTCCCAAAGTTTCAAAACTATAGTTAGGACTATATATTGGTTAGAATCCATTCTAAAGGACTTCAAAGCTATATTTAGACTATTATACTAATATATTGTACTTTGGTTACTCCTTGGTCACCAATTTTGTCTACATTTCTTCAAATTCCCTTTTGTTCCAAAACGAGACGATTTTCTTCCCAAAGTTTTAAAACTATAGTTACGACTATATATTGGGTAGAATTCATGCTTAGGGCTTCAAAGCTATATTTAGACTATTATACTAATATATTGAACTTTGGTTACTGCTTGGTGAGCCAATTTTGTGTAAATTTCTTCAAATTCCCATTTGTACCAAAACAATACGATTTTCGTCCCAAAGTTTCAAAACTATAGTTAGGACTATATATTGGGTAGAATTCATTCTAAAGGGGTTCAAAGCTATATTTAGACTATTATACTAATATATTGAACTTTGGTTACTCCTTAGTCAGCAATTATGTCTACATTTCTTCATATTCCCATTTGTACCAAAACGGGACAATTTTCTTCCCAAAGTTTCAAAAATATAGTTAGGACTATATATTAGGTAGAATCCATGCTTAAGGGCTTCAAAGCTATATTTAGACTATTATACTAATATATTGTACTTTGGTTACTCCTTGGTCACCAATTTTGTCTACATTTCTTCAAATTCCCTTTTGTTCCAAAACGAGACGATTTTCTTCCCAAAGTTTTAAAACTATAGTTACGACTATATATTGGGTAGAATTCATGCTTAAGGGCTTCAAAGCTATATTTAGACTATTATACTAATATTTTGAACTTTGGTTACTACTTGGTGAGCCAATTTTGTGTAAATTTCTTCAAATTCCCATTTGTACCAAAACAATACGATTTTCTTCCCAAAGTTTCAAAACTATAGTTAGGACTATATATTTGTTAGAATCCATTCTAAAGGGCTTCAAAGCTATATTTAGACTATTATACTAATATATTGAACTTTTGTTACTCCTTGGTCACCAATTTTGTCTACATTTCTTGAAATTCCCATTTGTACCAAAACGAGACGATTTTCTTCCCAAAGTTTCAAAACTATAGTTAGGACTATATATTGGGTAGAATTCATTCTAAAGGGGTTCAAAGCTATATTTAGACTATTATACTAATATATTGAACTTTGGTTACTCCTTAGTCAGCAATTATGTCTACATTTCTTCATATTCCCATTTGTACCAAAACGGGACAATTTTCTTCCCAAAGTTTCAAAAATATAGTTACGACTATATATTAGGTAGAATCCATGCTTTAGGGCTTCAAAGCTATATTTAGGCTATTATACTAATATATTGAACTTTGGCTACTTCTTGGTGAGCCAATTTTGTGTAAATTTCTTCAAATTCCCATTTGTACCAAAACAGGACAATTTTCTTCCCAATGTTTCAAAACTATAGTTAGGACTATATATTGGTTAGAATTCATTCTAAAGGGGTTAAAAGCTATATTTAGACTATTATACTAATATATTTAACTTTGGTTACTTCTTGGCGAGCCAATTTTGTGTAAAATTCTTCAAATTCCAATTTGTACCAAAACGGGACGATTTTCTTCCCAAAGTTTCAAAACTATAGTTAGGACTATATATTGGGTAGAATCCATTCTAAAGGGCTTCAAAGCTATATTTAGACTATTATACTAATATATTGTACTTTGGTTACTCCTTGGTCACCAATTTTGTCTACATTTCTTCAAATTCCCTTTTGTACCAAAACGAGACGATTTTCTTCCCAAAGTTTCAAAACTATAGTTAGGACTATATATTGGTTAGAATCCATTCTAAAGGACTTCAAAGCTATATTTAGACTATTATACTAATATATTGTACTTTGGTTACTCCTTGGTCACCAATTTTGTCTACATTTCTTCAAATTCCCTTTTGTTCCAAAACGAGACGATTTTCTTCCCAAAGTTTTAAAACTATAGTTACGACTATATATTGGGTAGAATTCATGCTTAAGGGCTTCAAAGCTATATTTAGACTATTATACTAATATATTGAACTTTGGTTACTGCTTGGTGAGCCAATTTTGTGTAAATTTCTTCAAATTCCCATTTGTACCAAAACAGGACAATTTTCTTCCCAATGTTTCAAAACTATAGTTAGGACTATATATTGGTTAGAATTCATTCTAAAGGGGTTCAAAGCTATATTTAGACTATTATACTAATATATTTAACTTTGGTTACTTCTTGGCGAGCCAATTTTGTGTAAAATTCTTCAAATTCCAATTTGTACCAAAACGGGACGATTTTCTTCCCAAAGTTTCAAAACTATAGTTAGGACTATATATTGGGTAGAATCCATTCTAAAGGGCTTCAAAGCTATATTTAGACTATTATACTAATATATTGTACTTTGGTTACTCCTTGGTCACCAATTTTGTCTACATTTCTTCAAATTCCCTTTTGTTCCAAAACGAGACGATTTTCTTCCCAAAGTTTTAAAACTATAGTTACGACTATATATTGGGTAGAATTCATGCTTAAGGGCTTCAAAGCTATATTTAGACTATTATACTAATATTTTGAACTTTGGTTACTGCTTGGTGAGCCAATTTTGTGTAAATTTCTTCAAATTCCCATTTGTACCAAAACAATACGATTTTCGTCCCAAAGTTTCAAAACTATAGTTAGGACTATATATTGGGTAGAATTCATTCTAAAGGGGTTCAAAGCTATATTTAGACTATTATACTAATATATTGAAGTTTGGTTATTCCTTAGTCAGCAATTATGTCTACATTTCTTCATATTCCCATTTGTACCAAAACGGGACAATTTTCTTCCCAAAGTTTAAAAAATATAGTTACGACTATATATTAGGTAGAATCCATGCTTTAGGGCTTCAAAGCTATATTTAGGCTATTATACTAATATATTGAACTTTGGCTACTTCTTGGTGAGCCAATTTTGTGTAAATTTCTTCAAATTCCCATTTGTACCAAAACAGGACAATTTTGTTCCCAATGTTTCAAAACTATAGTTAGGACTATATATTGGTTAGAATTCATTCTAAAGGGGTTCAAAGCTATATTTAGACTATTATACTAATATATTTAACTTTGGTTACTTCTTGGCGAGCCAATTTTGTGTAAAATTCTTCAAATTCCAATTTGTACCAAAACGGGACGATTTTCTTCCCAAAGTTTCAAAACTATAGTTAGGACTATATATTGGGTAGAATCCATTCTAAAGGGCTTCAAAGCTATATTTAGACTATTATACTAATATATTGTACTTTGGTTACTCCTTGGTCACCAATTTTGTCTACATTTCTTCAAATTCCCTTTTGTACCAAAACGAGACGATTTTCTTCCCAAAGTTTCAAAACTATAGTTAGGACTATATATTGGGTAGAATCCATTCTAAAGGGCTTCAAAGCTATGTTTAGACTATTATACTAATATATTGAACTTTTGTTACTCCTTGGTCACAAATTTTGTCTACATTTCTTCAAATTCCCATTTGTACCAAAACGAGACGATTTTCTTCCCAAAGTTTCAAAACTATAGTTAGGACTATATATTGGTTAGAATCCATTCTAAAGGGCTTCAAAGCTATATTTAGACTATTATACTAATATATTGAACTTTTGTTACTCCTTGGTCACCAATTTTGTCTACATTTCTTGAAATTCCCATTTGTACCAAAACGAGACGATTTTCTTCCCAAAGTTTCAAAACTATAGTTAGGACTATATATTGGGTAGAATTCATTCTAAAGGGGTTCAAAGCTATATTTAGACTATTATACTAATATATTGAACTTTGGTTACTCCTTAGTCAGCAATTATGTCTACATTTCTTCATATTCCCATTTGTACCAAAACGGGACAATTTTCTTCCCAAAGTTTCAAAAATATAGTTACGACTATATATTAGGTAGAATCCATGCTTTAGGGCTTCAAAGCTATATTTAGGCTATTATACTAATATATTGAACTTTTGTTACTCCTTGGTCACCAATTTTGTCTACATTTCTTGAAATTCCCATTTGTACCAAAACGAGACGATTTTCTTCCCAAAGTTTCAAAACTATAGTTAGGACTATATATTGGGTAGAATTCATTCTAAAGGGGTTCAAAGCTATATTTAGACTATTATACTAATATATTGAACTTTTGTTACTCCTTGGTCACAAATTTTGTCTACATTTCTTCAAATTCCCATTTGTACCAAAACGAGACGATTTTCTTCCCAAAGTTTCAAAACTATAGTTAGGACTATATATTGGTTAGAATCCATTCTAAAGGGCTTCAAAGCTATATTTAGACTATTATACTAATATATTGAACTTTTGTTACTCCTTGGTCACCAATTTTGTCTACATTTCTTGAAATTCCCATTTGTACCAAAACAGGACGATTTTCTTCCCAATGTTTCAAAACTATAGTTAGGACTATATATTGGTTAGAATTCATTCTAAAGGGGTTCAAAGCTATATTTAGACTATTATACTAATATATTTAACTTTGGTTACTTCTTAGCAAGCCAATTTTGTGTAAAATTCTTCAAATTCCAATTTGTACCAAAACGAGACGATTTTCTTCCCAAAGTTTCAAAACTATATTTAGGACTATATATTGGGTAGAATCCATTCTAAAGGGCTTCAAAGCTATGTTTAGACTATTATACTAATATATTGTACTTTTGTTACTTCTTGGTGAGCCAATTTTGTGTAAATTTCTTCAAATTCCCATTTGTACCAAAACAATACGATTTTCTTCCCAAAGTTTCAAAACTATAGTTAGGACTATATATTGGTTAGAATCCATTCTAAAGGGGTTCAAAGCTATATTTAGACTATTATACTAATATATTGAACTTTGGTTACTCCTTAGTCAGCAATTATGTCTACATTTCTTCATATTCCCATTTGTACCAAAACGGGACAATTTTCTTCCCAAAGTTTCAAAAATATAGTTAGGACTATATATTAGGTAGAATCCATGCTTAAGGGCTTCAAAGCTATATTTAGACTATTATACTAATATATTGTACTTTGGTTACTCCTTGGTCACCAATTTTGTCTACATTTCTTCAAATTCCCTTTTGTTCCAAAACGAGACGATTTTCTTCCCAAAGTTTTAAAACTATAGTTACGACTATATATTGGGTAGAATTCATGCTTAAGGGCTTCAAAGCTATATTTAGACTATTATACTAATATTTTGAACTTTGGTTACTACTTGGTGAGCCAATTTTGTGTAAATTTCTTCAAATTCCCATTTGTACCAAAACAATACGATTTTCTTCCCAAAGTTTCAAAACTATAGTTAGGACTATATATTTGTTAGAATCCATTCTAAAGGGCTTCAAAGCTATATTTAGACTATTATACTAATATATTGAACTTTTGTTACTCCTTGGTCACCAATTTTGTCTACATTTCTTGAAATTCCCATTTGTACCAAAACGAGACGATTTTCTTCCCAAAGTTTCAAAACTATAGTTAGGACTATATATTGGGTAGAATTCATTCTAAAGGGGTTCAAAGCTATATTTAGACTATTATACTAATATATTGAACTTTGGTTACTCCTTAGTCAGCAATTATGTCTACATTTCTTCATATTCCCATTTGTACCAAAACGGGACAATTTTCTTCCCAAAGTTTCAAAAATATAGTTACGACTATATATTAGGTAGAATCCATGCTTTAGGGCTTCAAAGCTATATTTAGGCTATTATACTAATATATTGAACTTTGGCTACTTCTTGGTGAGCCAATTTTGTGTAAATTTCTTCAAATTCCCATTTGTACCAAAACAGGACAATTTTCTTCCCAATGTTTCAAAACTATAGTTAGGACTATATATTGGTTAGAATTCATTCTAAAGGGGTTAAAAGCTATATTTAGACTATTATACTAATATATTTAACTTTGGTTACTTCTTGGCGAGCCAATTTTGTGTAAAATTCTTCAAATTCCAATTTGTACCAAAACGGGACGATTTTCTTCCCAAAGTTTCAAAACTATAGTTAGGACTATATATTGGGTAGAATCCATTCTAAAGGGCTTCAAAGCTATATTTAGACTATTATACTAATATATTGTACTTTGGTTACTCCTTGGTCACCAATTTTGTCTACATTTCTTCAAATTCCCTTTTGTACCAAAACGAGACGATTTTCTTCCCAAAGTTTCAAAACTATAGTTAGGACTATATATTGGTTAGAATCCATTCTAAAGGACTTCAAAGCTATATTTAGACTATTATACTAATATATTGTACTTTGGTTACTCCTTGGTCACCAATTTTGTCTACATTTCTTCAAATTCCCTTTTGTTCCAAAACGAGACGATTTTCTTCCCAAAGTTTTAAAACTATAGTTACGACTATATATTGGGTAGAATTCATGCTTAAGGGCTTCAAAGCTATATTTAGACTATTATACTAATATATTGAACTTTGGTTACTGCTTGGTGAGCCAATTTTGTGTAAATTTCTTCAAATTCCCATTTGTACCAAAACAGGACAATTTTCTTCCCAATGTTTCAAAACTATAGTTAGGACTATATATTGGTTAGAATTCATTCTAAAGGGGTTCAAAGCTATATTTAGACTATTATACTAATATATTTAACTTTGGTTACTTCTTGGCGAGCCAATTTTGTGTAAAATTCTTCAAATTCCAATTTGTACCAAAACGGGACGATTTTCTTCCCAAAGTTTCAAAACTATAGTTAGGACTATATATTGGGTAGAATCCATTCTAAAGGGCTTCAAAGCTATATTTAGACTATTATACTAATATATTGTACTTTGGTTACTCCTTGGTCACCAATTTTGTCTACATTTCTTCAAATTCCCTTTTGTTCCAAAACGAGACGATTTTCTTCCCAAAGTTTTAAAACTATAGTTACGACTATATATTGGGTAGAATTCATGCTTAAGGGCTTCAAAGCTATATTTAGACTATTATACTAATATTTTGAACTTTGGTTACTGCTTGGTGAGCCAATTTTGTGTAAATTTCTTCAAATTCCCATTTGTACCAAAACAATACGATTTTCGTCCCAAAGTTTCAAAACTATAGTTAGGACTATATATTGGGTAGAATTCATTCTAAAGGGGTTCAAAGCTATATTTAGACTATTATACTAATATATTGAAGTTTGGTTATTCCTTAGTCAGCAATTATGTCTACATTTCTTCATATTCCCATTTGTACCAAAACGGGACAATTTTCTTCCCAAAGTTTAAAAAATATAGTTACGACTATATATTAGGTAGAATCCATGCTTTAGGGCTTCAAAGCTATATTTAGGCTATTATACTAATATATTGAACTTTGGCTACTTCTTGGTGAGCCAATTTTGTGTAAATTTCTTCAAATTCCCATTTGTACCAAAACAGGACAATTTTGTTCCCAATGTTTCAAAACTATAGTTAGGACTATATATTGGTTAGAATTCATTCTAAAGGGGTTCAAAGCTATATTTAGACTATTATACTAATATATTTAACTTTGGTTACTTCTTGGCGAGCCAATTTTGTGTAAAATTCTTCAAATTCCAATTTGTACCAAAACGGGACGATTTTCTTCCCAAAGTTTCAAAACTATAGTTAGGACTATATATTGGGTAGAATCCATTCTAAAGGGCTTCAAAGCTATATTTAGACTATTATACTAATATATTGTACTTTGGTTACTCCTTGGTCACCAATTTTGTCTACATTTCTTCAAATTCCCTTTTGTACCAAAACGAGACGATTTTCTTCCCAAAGTTTCAAAACTATAGTTAGGACTATATATTGGGTAGAATCCATTCTAAAGGGCTTCAAAGCTATGTTTAGACTATTATACTAATATATTGAACTTTTGTTACTCCTTGGTCACAAATTTTGTCTACATTTCTTCAAATTCCCATTTGTACCAAAACGAGACGATTTTCTTCCCAAAGTTTCAAAACTATAGTTAGGACTATATATTGGTTAGAATCCATTCTAAAGGGCTTCAAAGCTATATTTAGACTATTATACTAATATATTGAACTTTTGTTACTCCTTGGTCACCAATTTTGTCTACATTTCTTGAAATTCCCATTTGTACCAAAACGAGACGATTTTCTTCCCAAAGTTTCAAAACTATAGTTAGGACTATATATTGGGTAGAATTCATTCTAAAGGGGTTCAAAGCTATATTTAGACTATTATACTAATATATTGAACTTTGGTTACTCCTTAGTCAGCAATTATGTCTACATTTCTTCATATTCCCATTTGTACCAAAACGGGACAATTTTCTTCCCAAAGTTTCAAAAATATAGTTACGACTATATATTAGGTAGAATCCATGCTTTAGGGCTTCAAAGCTATATTTAGGCTATTATACTAATATATTGAACTTTTGTTACTCCTTGGTCACCAATTTTGTCTACATTTCTTGAAATTCCCATTTGTACCAAAACGAGACGATTTTCTTCCCAAAGTTTCAAAACTATAGTTAGGACTATATATTGGGTAGAATTCATTCTAAAGGGGTTCAAAGCTATATTTAGACTATTATACTAATATATTGAACTTTTGTTACTCCTTGGTCACAAATTTTGTCTACATTTCTTCAAATTCCCATTTGTACCAAAACGAGACGATTTTCTTCCCAAAGTTTCAAAACTATAGTTAGGACTATATATTGGTTAGAATCCATTCTAAAGGGCTTCAAAGCTATATTTAGACTATTATACTAATATATTGAACTTTTGTTACTCCTTGGTCACCAATTTTGTCTACATTTCTTGAAATTCCCATTTGTACCAAAACAGGACGATTTTCTTCCCAATGTTTCAAAACTATAGTTAGGACTATATATTGGTTAGAATTCATTCTAAAGGGGTTCAAAGCTATATTTAGACTATTATACTAATATATTTAACTTTGGTTACTTCTTAGCAAGCCAATTTTGTGTAAAATTCTTCAAATTCCAATTTGTACCAAAACGAGACGATTTTCTTCCCAAAGTTTCAAAACTATATTTAGGACTATATATTGGGTAGAATCCATTCTAAAGGGCTTCAAAGCTATGTTTAGACTATTATACTAATATATTGTACTTTTGTTACTTCTTGGTGAGCCAATTTTGTGTAAATTTCTTCAAATTCCCATTTGTACCAAAACAATACGATTTTCTTCCCAAAGTTTCAAAACTATAGTTAGGACTATATATTGGTTAGAATCCATTCTAAAGGGGTTCAAAGCTATATTTAGACTATTATACTAATATATTTAACTTTGGTTACTTATTGGTGAGCCAATTTTGTGTAAATTTCTTCAAATTCCCATTTGTACCAAAATGGGACGATTTTCTTCCCAAAGTTTCAAAACTATAGTTAGGACTATATACTGGTTAGAATCCATTCTAAAGGGGTTCAAAGCTATATTTAGACTATTATACTAATATATTTAACTTTGGTTACTTCTTGGTGAGCCAATTTTGTTTAAATTTCTTCAAATTCCCATTTGTACCAAAACAATAGGATTTTCTTCCCAAAGTTTCAAAACTATAGTTAGGACTATATATTGGTTAGAATCCATTCTAAAGGACTTCAAAGCAATATTTAGACTATTATACTAATATATTGTACTTTGGTTACTCCTTGGTCACCAATTTTGTCTACATTTCTTGAAATTCCCATTTGTACCAAAACAGGACGATTTTCTTCCCAATGTTTCAAAACTATAGTTAGGACTATATATTGGTTAGAATTCATTCTAAAGGGGTTCAAAGCTATATTTAGACTATTATACTAATATATTTAACTTTGGTTACTTCTTGGCGAGCCAATTTTGTGTAAAATTCTTCAAATTCCAATTTGTACCAAAACGAGACGATTTTCTTCCCAAAGTTTCAAAACTATAGTTAGGACTATATATTGGGTAGAATCCATTCTAAAGGGCTTCAAAGCTATGTTTAGACTATTATACTAATATATTGAACTTTTGTTACTCCTTGGTCGCCAATTTTGTCTACATTTCTTCAAATTCCCATTTGTACCAAAACGAGACGATTTTCTTCCCAAAGTTTCAAAACTATAGTTACGACTATATATTGGGTAGAATTCATGCTTAAGGGCATCAAAGATATATTTAGACTATTATACTAATATATTGAACTTTGGTTACTTCTTGGTGAGCCAATTTTGTGTAAATTTCTTCAAATTCCCATTTGTACCAAAACAATACGATTTTCTTTCCAAAGTTTCATAACTATAGTTACGACTATATATTGGGTAGAATTCATTCTAAAGGGGTTCAACGCTATATTTAGACTATTATACTAATATATTGAACTTTGATTACTACTGAGTCACCAATAATGTCTACATTTCTTCATATTCCCATTTGTACCAAAACGGGACGATTTTCTTCCCAAAGTTTCAAAAATATAGTTAGGACTATATATTAGGTAGAATCCATGCTTAAGGGCTTCAAAGCTATATTTAGACTATTATACTAATATATTGAACTTTGGTTACTGCTTGGTGAGCCAATTTTGTGTAAATTTCTTCAAATTCCCATTTGTACCAAAACAATACGATTTTCTTCCCAAAGTTTCAAAACTATAGTTAGGACTATATATTGGTTAGAATCCATTTTAAAGGGCTTCAAAGCTGTATTTAGACTATTATACTAATATATTGAGCTTTTGTTACTCCTTGGTCACCAATTTTGTCTACATTTCTTCAAATTCCCTTTGGTACCAAAACGAGACGATTTTCTTCCCAAAGTTTTAAAACTATAGTTACGACTATATATTAGGTAGAATCCATGCTTAAGGGCTTCAAAGCTATATTTAGACTATTATACTAATATATTGAACTTTGGCTACTTCTTGGTGAGCCAATTTTGTGTAAATTTCTTCAAATTCCCATTTGTACCAAAACAGGACGATTTTCTTCCCAAAGTTTCAAAACTATAGTTAGGACTATATATTGGTTAGAATCCATTCTAAAGGGGTTCAAAGCTATATTTAGACTATTATACTAATATATTTAACTTTGGTTACTTCTTGGCGAGCCAATTTTGTGTAAAATTCTTCAAATTCCAATTTGTACCAAAATGGGACGATTTTCTTCCCAAAGTTTCAAAATTATAGTTAGGACTATATACTGGTTAGAATCCATTCTAAAGGGGTTCAAAGCTATATTTAGACTATTATACTAATATATTTAACTTTGGTTACTTCTTGGTGAGCCGATTTTGTTTAAATTTCTTCAAATTCCCATTTGTACCAAAACAATATGATTTTCTTCCAAAAGTTTCAAAACTATAGTTAGGACTATATATTGGTTAGAAATCATTCTAAAGGGCTTCAAAGCTATATTTAGACTATTATACTAATATATTGTACTTTGGTTACTCCTTGGTCACCAATTTTGTCTACATTTTTCAAATTCCCTTTTGTACCAAAACGAGACGATTTTCTTCCCAAAGTTTTAAAACTATAGTTACGACTATATATTGGGTAGAATTCATGCTTAAGGGCTTCAAAGCTATATTTAGACTATTATACTAATATATTGAACTTTGGTTACTGCTTGGTGAGCCAATTTTGTGTAAATTTCTTCAAATTCCCATTTGTACCAAAACAATACGATTTTCTTCCCAAAGTTTCAAAACTATAGTTAGGACTATATATTGGTTAGAATCCATTCTAAAGGGCTTCAAAGCTGTATTTAGACTATTATACTAATATATTGAACTTTTGTTACTCCTTGGTCACCAATTTTGTCTACATTTCTTGAAATTCCCTTTTGTACCAAAACGAGACGATTTTCTTCCCAAAGTTTCAAAACTATAGTTAGGACTATATATTGGGTAGAATCCATTCTAAAGGGCTTCAAAGCTATGTTTAGACTATTATACTAATATATTGAACTTTTGTTACTCCTTGGTCACCAATTTTGTCTACATTTCTTCAAATTCCCATTTGTACCAAAACGAGACGATTTTCTTCCCAAAGTTTCAAAACTATAGTTACGACTATATATTGGGTAGAATTCATGCTTAAGGGCATCAAAGCTATATTTAGACTATTATACTAATATATTGAACTTTGGTTACTTCTTGGTGAGCCAATTTTGTGTAAATTTCTTCAAATTCCCATTTGTACCAAAACAATACGATTTTCTTCGCAAAGTTTCAAAACTATAGTTAGGACTGTATATTGGTTAGAATCCATTCTAAAGGGGTTCAAAGCTATATTTAGACTATTATACTAATATATTGAACTTTTGTTACTCCTTGGTCACCAATTTTGTCTACATTTCTTGAAATTCCCATTTGTACCAAAACGAGACGATTTTCTTCCCAAAGTTTCAAAACTATAGTTACGACTATATATTGGGTAGAATCCATTCTGAAGAGCTTCAAAGCTATGTTTAGACTATTATACTAATATATTGAATTTTTGTTACTCCTTGGTCACCAATTTTGTCTACATTTCTTCGAATTCCCATTTGTACCAAAACGAGACGATTTTCTTTCCAAAGTTTCATAACTATAGTTACGACTATATATTGGGTAGAATTCATTCTAAAGGGGTTCAAAGCTATATTTAGACTATTATACTAATATATTGAACTTTGATTACTACTTAGTCACCAATAATGTCTACATTTCTTCATATTCCCATTTGTACCAAAACGGGACGATTTTCTTCCCAAAGTTTCAAAAATATAGTTAGGATTATATATTAGGTAGAATCCATGCTTAAGGGCTTCAAAGCTATATTTAGACTATTATACTAATATATTGAACTTTGGTTACTGCTTGGTGAGCCAATTTTGTGTAAATTTCTTCAAATTCCCATTTGTACCAAAACAATACGATTTTCTTCCCAAAGTTTCAAAACTATAGTTAGGACTATATATTGGTTAGAATCCATTTTAAAGGGCTTCAAAGCTGTATTTAGACTATTATACTAATATATTGAACTTTTGTTACTCCTTGGTCACCAATTTTGTCTACATTTCTTCAAATTCCCTTTGGTACCAAAACGAGACGATTTTCTTCCCAAAGTTTTAAAACTATAGTTACGACTATATATTAGGTAGAATCCATGCTTAAGGGCTTCAAAGCTATATTTAGACTATTATACTAATATATTGAACTTTGGCTACTTCTTGGTGAGCCAATTTTGTGTAAATTTCTTCAAATTCCCATTTGTACCAAAATGGGACGATTTTCTTCCCAAAGTTTCAAAATTATAGTTAGGACTATATACTGGTTAGAATCCATTCTAAAGGGGTTCAAAGCTATATTTAGACTATTATACTAATATATTTAACTTTGGTTACTTCTTGGTGAGCCGATTTTGTTTAAATTTCTTCAAATTCCCATTTGTACCAAAACAATACGATTTTCTTCCAAAAGTTTCAAAACTATAGTTAGGACTATATATTGGTTAGAAATCATTCTAAAGGGCTTCAAAGCTATATTTAGACTATTATACTAATATATTGTACTTTGGTTACTCCTTGGTCACCAATTATGTCTACATTTTTCAAATTCCCTTTTGTACCAAAACGAGACGATTTTCTTCCCAAAGTTTTAAAACTATAGTTACGACTATATATTGGGTAGAATTCATGCTTAAGGGCTTCAAAGCTATATTTAGACTATTATACTAATATATTGAACTTTGGTTACTGCTTGGTGAGCCAATTTTGTGTAAATTTCTTCAAATTCCCATTTGTACCAAAACAATACGATTTTCTTCCCAAAGTTTCAAAACTATAGTTAGGACTATATATTGGTTAGAATCCATTCTAAAGGGCTTCAAAGCTGTATTTAGACTATTATACTAATATATTGAACTTTTGTTACTCCTTGGTCACCAATTTTGTCTACATTTCTTGAAATTCCCTTTTGTACCAAAACGAGACGATTTTCTTCCCAAAGTTTCAAAACTATAGTTAGGACTATATATTGGGTAGAATCCATTCTAAAGGGCTTCAAAGCTATGTTTAGACTATTATACTAATATATTGAACTTTTGTTACTCCTTGGTCACCAATTTTGTCTACATTTCTTCAAATTCCCATTTGTACCAAAAACGAGACGATTTTCTTCCCAAAGTTTCAAAACTATAGTTACGACTATATATTGGGTAGAATTCATGCTTAAGGGCATCAAAGCTATATTTAGACTATTATACTAATATATTGAACTTTGGTTACTTCTTGGTGAGCCAATTTTGTGTAAATTTCTTCAAATTCCCATTTGTACCAAAACAATACGATTTTCTTCGCAAAGTTTCAAAACTATAGTTAGGACTATATATTGGTTAGAATCCATTCTAAAGGGGTTCAAAGCTATATTTAGACTATTATACTAATATATTGAACTTTTGTTACTCCTTGGTCACCAATTTTGTCTACATTTCTTGAAATTCCCATTTGTACCAAAACGAGACGATTTTCTTCCCAAAGTTTCAAAACTATAGTTACGACTATATATTGGGTAGAATTCATTCTAAAGGGGTTCAAAGCTATATTTAGACTATTATACTAATATATTGAACTTTGGTTACTCCTTAGTCAGCAATTATGTCTACATTTCTTCATATTCCCATTTGTACCAAAACAGGACAATTTTCTTCCCAAAGTTTCAAAAATATAGTTAGGACTATATATTAGGTAGAATCCATGCTTAAGGGCTTCAAAGCTATATTTAGACTATTATACTAATATATTGAACTTTGGCTACTTCTTGGTGAGCCAATTTGTGTAAATTTCTTCAAATTCCCATTTGTACCAAAACAGGACAATTTTCTTCCCAAAGTTTTAAAACTATAGTTAGGACTATATATTGGTTAGAATCCATTCTAAAGGGGTTCAAAGCTATATTTAGACTATTATACTAATATATTTAACTTTGGTTACTTCTTGGCGAGCCAATTTTGTGTAAAATTCTTCAAATTCCAATTTGTACCAAAATGGGACGATTTTCTTCCCAAAGTTTCAAAACTATAGTTAGGACTATATATTGGGTAGAATCCATTCTGAAGAGCTTCAAAGCTATGTTTAGACTATTATACTAATATATTGAATTTTTGTTACTCCTTGGTCACCAATTTTGTCTACATTTCTTCGAATTCCCATTTGTACCAAAACGAGACGATTTTCTTTCCAAAGTTTCATAACTATAGTTACGACTATATATTGGGTAGAATTCATTCTAAAGGGGTTCAAAGCTATATTTAGACTATTATACTAATATATTGAACTTTGATTACTACTTAGTCACCAATAATGTCTACATTTCTTCATATTCCCATTTGTACCATAACGGGACGATTTTCTTCCCAAAGTTTCAAAAATATAGTTAGGACTATATATTAGGTAGAATCCATGCTTAAGGGCTTCAAAGCTATATTTAGACTATTATACTAATATATTGAACTTTGGTTACTGCTTGGTGAGCCAATTTTGTGTAAATTTCTTCAAATTCCCATTTGTACCAAAACAATACGATTTTCTTCCCAAAGTTTCAAAACTATAGTTAGGACTATATATTGGTTAGAATCCATTTTAAAGGGCTTCAAAGCTGTATTTAGACTATTATACTAATATATTGAACTTTTGTTACTCCTTGGTCACCAATTTTGTCTACATTTCTTCAAATTCCCTTTGGTACCAAAACGAGACGATTTTCTTCCCAAAGTTTTAAAACTATAGTTACGCCTATATATTAGGTAGAATCCATGCTTAAGGGCTTCAAAGCTATATTTAGACTATTATACTAATATATTGAACTTTGGCTACTTCTGGGTGAGCCAATTTTGTGTAAATTTCTTCAAATTCCCATTTGTTCCAAAACAGGACGATTTTCTTCCCAAAGTTTCAAAACTATAGTTAGGACTATATATTGGTTAGAATCCATTCTAAAGGGGTTCAAAGCTATATTTAGACTATTATACTAATATATTTAACTTTGGTTACTTCTTGGCGAGCCAATTTTGTGTAAAATTCTTCAAATTCCAATTTGTACCAAAATGGGACGATTTTCTTCCCAAAGTTTCAAAATTATAGTTAGGACTATATACTGGTTAGAATCCATTCTAAAGGGGTTCAAAGCTATATTTAGACTATTATACTAATATATTTAACTTTGGTTACTTCTTGGTGAGCCGATTTTGTTTAAATTTCTTCAAATTCCCATTTGTACCAAAACAATACGATTTTCTTCCAAAAGTTTCAAAACTATAGTTAGGACTATATATTGGTTAGAAATCATTCTAAAGGGCTTCAAAGCTATATTTAGACTATTATACTAATATATTGTACTTTGGTTACTCCTTGGTCACCAATTTTGTCTACATTTTTCAAATTCCCTTTTGTACCAAAACGAGACAATTTTCTTCCCAAAGTTTTAAAACTATAGTTACGACTATATATTGGGTAGAATTCATGCTTAAGGGCTTCAAAGCTATATTTAGACTATTATACTAATATATTGAACTTTGGTTACTGCTTGGTGAGCCAATTTTGTGTAAATTTCTTCAAATTCCCATTTGTACCAAAACAATACGATTTTCTTCCCAAAGTTTCAAAACTATAGTTAGGACTATATATTGGTTAGAATCCATTCTAAAGGGCTTCAAAGCTGTATTTAGACTATTATACTAATATATTGAACTTTTGTTACTCCTTGGTCACCAATTTTGTCTACATTTCTTGAAATTCCCATTTGTACCAAAACGAGACGATTTTCTTCCCAAAGTTTCAAAACTATAGTTACGACTATACATTGGGTAGAATTCATTCTAAAGGGGTTCAAAGCTTTATTTAGACTATTATACTAATATATTGAACTTTGGTTACTCCTTAGTCACCAATTATGTCTACATTTCTTCATATTCCCATTTGTACCAAAACGGGACAATTTTCTTCCCAAAGTTTCAAAAATATAGTTAGGACTATATATTAGGTAGAATCCATGCTTAAGGGCTTCAAAGCTATATTTAGGCTATTATACTAATATATTGAACTTTGGCTACTTCTTTGTGAGCCAATTTTGTGTAAATTTCTTCAAATTCCCATTTGTACCAAAACAGGACGATTTTCTTCCCAATGTTTCAAAACTATAGTTAGGACTATATATTGGTTAGAATCCATTCTAAAGAGGTTCAAAGCTATATTTAGACTATTATACTAATATATTTAACTTTGGTTACTTCTTGGCAAACCAATTTTGTGTAAAATTCTTCAAATTCCAATTTGTACCAAAACGGGACGATTTTCTTCCCAAAGTTTCAAAACTATAGTTAGGACTATATATTGGGTAGAATCCATTCTAAAGGGCTTCAAAGCTATATTTAGACTATTATACTAATATATTGTACTTTGGTTACTCCTTGGTCACCAATTTTGTCTACATTTCTTCAAATTCCCTTTTGTACCAAAACGAGACGATTTTCTTCCCAAAGTTTCAAAACTATAGTTAGGACTATATATTGGGTAGAATCCATTCTAAAGGGCTTCAAAGCTATGTTTAGACTATTATACTAATATATTGAACTTTTGTTACTCCTTGGTCACCAATTTTGTCTACATTTCTTCAAATTCCCATTTGTACCAAAACGAGACGATTTTCTTCCCAAAGTTTCAAAACTATAGTTACGACTATATATTGGGTAGAATTCATGCTTAAGGGCATCAAAGATATATTTAGACTATTATACTAATATATTGAACTTTGGTTACTTCTTGGTAAGCCAATTTTGTGTAAATTTCTTCAAATTCCCATTTGTACCAAAACAATACGATTTTCTTCCCAAAGTTTCAAAACTATAGTTAGGACTATATATTGGTTAGAATCCATTCTAAAGGGGTTCAAAGCTATATTTAGACTATTATACTAATATATTTAACTTTGGTTACTTCTTGGTGAGCCAATTTTGTGTAAATTTCTTCAAATTCCCATTTTTACCAAAATGGGACGATTTTCTTCCCAAAGTTTCAAAACTATAGTTAGGACTATATACTGGTTAGAATCCATTCTAAAGGGATTCAAAGCTATATTTAGACTATTACACTAATATATTTAACTTTGGTTACTTCTTGGTGAGCCAATTTTGTTTAAATTTCTTCAAATTCCCATTTGTACCAAAACAATACGATTTTCTTCCCAAAGTTTCAAAACTATAGTTAGGACTATATATTGGGTAGAGTCCATTCTAAAGGGCTTCAAAGCTATATTTAGACTATTATACTAATATATTGTACTTTGGTTACTCCTTGGTCACCAATTTTGTCTACATTTCTTCAAATTCCCTTTTGTACCAAAACGAGACGATTTTCTTCCCAAAGTTTCAAAACTATAGTTAGGACTATATATTGGGTAGAATCCATTCTAAAGGGCTTCAAAGCTATGTTTAGACTATTATACTAATATATTGAACTTTTGTTACTCCTTGGTCACCAATTTTGTCTACATTTCTTCAAATTCCCATTTGTACCAAAACGAGACGATTTTCTTCCCAAAGTTTCAAAACTATAGTTACGACTATATATTGGGTAGAATTCATGCTTAAGGGCATCAAAGATATATTTAGACTATTATACTAATATATTGAACTTTGGTTACTTCTTGGTGAGCCAATTTTGTGTAAATTTCTTCAAATTCCCATTTGTACCAAAACAATACGATTTTCTTCCCAAAGTTTCAAAACTATAGTTAGGACTATATATTGGTTAGAATCCATTCTAAAAGGGTTCAAAGCTATATTTAGACTATTATACTAATATATTTAACTTTGGTTACTTCTTGGTGAGCCAATTTTGTGTAAATTTCTTCAAATTCCCATTTGTACCAAAATGGGACGATTTTCTTCCCAAAGTTTCAAAACTATAGTTAGGACTATATACTGGTTAGAATCCATTCTAAAGGGGTTCAAAGCTATATTTAGACTATTATACTAATATATTTAACTTTGGTTACTTCTTGGTGAGCCAATTTTGTTTAAATTTCTTCAAATTCCCATTTGTACCAAAACAATACGATTTTCTTCCCAAAGTTTCAAAACTATAGTTAGGACTATATATTGGTTAGAATCCATTCTAAAGGACTTCAAAGCTATATTTAGACTATTATACTAATATATTGTACTTTGGTTACTCCTTGGTCACCAATTTTGTCTACATTTCTTCAAATTCCCTTTTGTTCCACAACGAGTTGATTTTCTTCCCAAAGTTTTAAAACTATAGTTACGACTATATATTGGGTAGAATTCATGCTTAAGGGCTTCAAAGCTATATTTAGACTATTATACTAATATTTTGAACTTTGGTTACTGCTTGGTGAGCCAATTTTGTGTAAATTTCTTCAAATTCCCATTTGTACCAAAACAATACGATTTTCGTCCCAAAGTTTCAAAACTATAGTTAGGACTATATATTGGGTAGAATTCATTCTAAAGGGGTTCAATGCTATATTTAGACTATTATACTAATATATTGAAGTTTGGTTACTCCTTAGTCAGCAATTATGTCTACATTTCTTCATATTCCCATTTGTACCAAAACGGGACAATTTTCTTCCCAAAGTTTCAAAAATATAGTTACGACTATATATTAGGTAGAATCCATGCTTTAGGGCTTCAAAGCTATATTAAGGCTATTATACTAATATATTGAACTTTGGCTACTTCTTGGTGAGCCAATTTTGTGTAAATTTCTTCAAATTCCCATTTGTACCAAAATAGGACAATTTTCTTCCCAATGTTTCAAAACTATAGTTAGGACTATATATTGGTTAGAATTCATTCTAAAGGGGTTCAAAGCTATATTTAGACTATTATACTAATATATTTAACTTTGGTTACTTCTTGGCGAGCCAATTTTGTGTAAAATTCTTCAAATTCCAATTTGTACCAAAACGGGACGATTTTCTTCCCAAAGTTTCAAAACTATAGTTAGGACTATATATTGGGTAGAATCCATTCTAAAGGGCTTCAAAGCTATATTTAGACTATTATACTAATATATTGTACTTTGGTTACTCCTTGGTCACCAATTTTGTCTACATTTCTTCAAATTCCCTTTTGTACCAAAACGAGACGATTTTCTTCCCAAAGTTTCAAAACTATAGTTAGGACTATATATTGGGTAGAATCCATTCTAAAGGGCTTCAAAGCTATGTTTAGACTATTATACTAATATATTGAACTTTTGTTACTCCTTGGTCACAAATTTTGTCTACATTTCTTGAAATTCCCATTTGTACCAAAACGAGACGATTTTCTTCCCAAAGTTTCAAAACTATAGTTAGGACTATATATTGGTTAGAATCCATTCTAAAGGGCTTCAAAGCTATATTTAGACTATTATACTAATATATTGAACTTTTGTTACTCCTTGGTCACCAATTTTGTCTACATTTCTTGAAATTCCCATTTGTACCAAAACGAGACGATTTTCTTCCCAAAGTTTCAAAACTATAGTTAGGACTATATATTGGGTAGAATTCATTCTAAAGGGGTTCAAAGCTATATTTAGACTATTATACTAATATATTGAACTTTGGTTACTCCTTAGTCAGCAATTATGTCTACATTTCTTCATATTCCCATTTGTACCAAAACGGGACAATTTTCTTCCCAAAGTTTCAAAAATATAGTTACGACTATATATTAGGTAGAATACATGCTTTAGGGCTTCAAAGCTATATTTAGGCTATTATACTAATATATTGAACTTTTGTTACTCCTTGGTCACCAATTTTGTCTACATTTCTTGAAATTCCCATTTGTACCAAAACGAGACGATTTTCTTCCCAAAGTTTCAAACTATAGTTAGGACTATATATTGGGTAGAATTCATTCTAAAGGGGTTCAAAGCTATATTTAGACTATTATACTAATATATTGAACTTTTGTTACTCCTTGGTCACAAATTTTGTCTACATTTCTTCAAATTCCCATTTGTACCAAAACGAGACGATTTTCTTCCCAAAGTTTCAAAACTATAGTTAGGACTATATATTGGTTAGAATCCATTCTAAAGGGCTTCAAAGCTATATTTAGACTATTATACTAATATATTGAACTTTTGTTACTCCTTGGTCACCAATTTTGTCTACATTTCTTGAAATTCCCATTTGTACCAAAACGAGACGATTTTCTTCCCAAAGTTTCAAAACTATAGTTAGGACTATATATTGGGTAGAATTCATTCTAAAGGGGTTCAAAGCTATATTTAGACTATTATACTAATATATTGAACTTTGGTTACTCCTTAGTCAGCAATTATGTCTACATTTCTTCATATTCCCATTTGTACCAAAACGGGACAATTTTCTTCCCAAAGTTTCAAAAATATAGTTACGACTATATATTAGGTAGAATCCATGCTTTAGGGCTTCAAAGCTATATTTAGGCTATTATACTAATATATTGAACTTTTGTTACTCCTTGGTCACCAATTTTGTCTACATTTCTTGAAATTCCCATTTGTACCAAAACGAGACGATTTTCTTCCCAAAGTTTCAAACTATAGTTAGGACTATATATTGGGTAGAATTCATTCTAAAGGGGTTCAAAGCTATATTTAGACTATTATACTAATATATTGAACTTTTGTTACTCCTTGGTCACAAATTTTGTCTACATTTCTTCAAATTCCCATTTGTACCAAAACGAGACGATTTTCTTCCCAAAGTTTCAAAACTATAGTTAGGACTATATATTGGTTAGAATCCATTCTAAAGGGCTTCAAAGCTATATTTAGACTATTATACTAATATATTGAACTTTTGTTACTCCTTGGTCACCAATTTTGTCTACATTTCTTGAAATTCCCATTTGTACCAAAACAGGACGATTTTCTTCCCAATGTTTCAAAACTATAGTTAGGACTATATATTGGTTAGAATTAATTCTAAAGGGGTTCAAAGCTATATTTAGACTATTATACTAATATATTTAACTTTGGTTACTTCTTGGCGATCCAATTTTGTGTAAAATTCTTCAAATTCCAATTTGTACCAAAACGAGACGATTTTCTTCCCAAAGTTTCAAAACTATAGTTAGGACTATATATTGGGTAGAATCCATTCTAAAGGGCTTCAAAGCTATGTTTAGACTATTATACTAATATATTGAACTTTTGTTACTCCTTGGTCACCAATTTTGTCTACATTTCTTCAAATTCCCATTTGTACCAAAACGAGACGATTTTCTTCCCAAAGTTTCAAAACTATAGTTACGACTATATATTGGGTAGAATTCATGCTTAAGGGCATCAAAGATATATTTAGACTATTATACTAATATATTGAACTTTGGTTACTTCTTGGTGAGCCAATTTTGTGTAAATTTCTTCAAATTCCCATTTGTACCAAAACAATACGATTTTCTTCCCAAAGTTTCAAAACTATAGTTAGGACTATATATTGGTTAGAATCCATTCTAAAGGGGTTCAAAGCTATATTTAGACTATTATACTAATATATTTAACTTTGGTTACTTATTGGTGAGCCAATTTTGTGTAAATTTCTTCAAATTCCCATTTGTACCAAAATGGGACGATTTTCTTCCCAAAGTTTAAAAACTATAGTTAGGACTATATACTGGTTAGAATCCATTCTAAAGGGGTTCAAAGCTATATTTAGACTATTATACTAATATATTTAACTTTGGTTACTTCTTGGTGAGCCAATTTTGTTTAAATTTCTTCAAATTCCCATTTGTACCAAAACAATAGGATTTTCTTCCCAAAGTTTCAAAACTATAGTTAGGACTATATATTGGTTAGAATCCATTCTAAAGGACTTCAAAGCAATATTTAGACTATTATACTAATATATTGTACTTTGGTTACTCCTTGGTCACCAATTTTGTCTACATTTCTTCAAATTCCCTTTTGTTCCAAAACGAGACGATTTTCTTCCCAAAGTTTTAAAACTATAGTTACGACTATATATTGGGTAGAATTCATTTTAAAGGGGTTCAAAGCTATATTTAGACTATTATACTAATATATTGAACTTTGGTTACTCCTTAGTCAGCAATTATGTCTACATTTCTTCATATTCCCATTTGTACCAAAACGGGACAATTTTCTTCCCAAAGTTTCAAAAATATAGTTACGACTATATATTAGGTAGAATCCATGCTTTAGGGCTTCAAAGCTATATTTAGGCTATTATACTAATATATTGAACTTTGGCTACTTCTTGGTGAGCCAATTTTGTGTAAATTTCTTCAAATTCCCATTTGTACCAAAATAGGACAATTTTCTTCCCAATGTTTCAAAACTATAGTTAGGACTATATATTGGTTAGAATTCATTCTAAAGGGGTTCAAAGCTATATTTAGACTATTATACTAATATATTTAACTTTGGTTACTTCTTGGCGAGCCAATTTTGTGTAAAATTCTTCAAATTCCAATTTGTACCAAAACGGGACGATTTTCTTCCCAAAGTTTCAAAACTATAGTTAGGACTATATATTGGGTAGAATCCATTCTAAAGGGCTTCAAAGCTATATTTAGACTATTATACTAATATATTGTACTTTGGTTACTCCTTGGTCACCAATTTTGTCTACATTTCTTCAAATTCCCTTTTGTACCAAAACGAGACGATTTTCTTCCCAAAGTTTCAAAACTATAGTTAGGACTATATATTGGGTAGAATCCATTCTAAAGGGCTTCAAAGCTATGTTTAGACTATTATACTAATATATTGAACTTTTGTTACTCCTTGGTCACAAATTTTGTCTACATTTCTTCAAATTCCAATTTGTACCAAAACGAGACGATTTTCTTCCCAAAGTTTCAAAACTATAGTTAGGACTATATATTGGGTAGAATCCATTCTAAAGGGCTTCAAAGCTATGTTTAGACTATTATACTAATATATTGAACTTTTGTTACTCCTTGGTCACCAATTTTGTCTACATTTCTTCAAATTCCCATTTGTACCAAAACGAGACGATTTTCTTCCCAAAGTTTCAAAACTATAGTTACGACTATATATTGGGTAGAATTCATGCTTAAGGGCATCAAAGATATATTTAGACTATTATACTAATATATTGAACTTTGGTTACTTCTTGGTGAGCCAATTTTGTGTAAATTTCTTCAAATTCCCATTTGTACCAAAACAATACGATTTTCTTCCCAAAGTTTCAAAACTATAGTTAGGACTATATATTGGTTAGAATCCATTCTAAAGGGGTTCAAAGCTATATTTAGACTATTATACTAATATATTTAACTTTGGTTACTTATTGGTGAGCCAATTTTGTGTAAATTTCTTCAAATTCCCATTTGTACCAAAATGGGACGATTTTCTTCCCAAAGTTTCAAAACTATAGTTAGGACTATATACTGGTTAGAATCCATTCTAAAGGGGTTCAAAGCTATATTTAGACTATTATACTAATATATTTAACTTTGGTTACTTCTTGGTGAGCCAATTTTGTTTAAATTTCTTCAAATTCCCATTTGTACCAAAACAATAGGATTTTCTTCCCAAAGTTTCAAAACTATAGTTAGGACTATATATTGGTTAGAATCCATTCTAAAGGACTTCAAAGCAATATTTAGACTATTATACTAATATATTGTACTTTGGTTACTCCTTGGTCACCAATTTTGTCTACATTTCTTCAAATTCCCTTTTGTTCCACAACGAGACGATTTTCTTCCCAAAGTTTTAAAACTATAGTTACGACTATATATTGGGTAGAATTCATGCTTAAGGGCTTCAAAGCTATATTTAGACTATTATACTAATATATTGAACTTTGGTTACTTCTTGGTGAGCCAATTTTGTGTAAATTTCTTCAAATTCCCATTTGTACCAAAACAATACGATTTTCTTCCCAAAGTTTCAAAACTATAGTTAGGACTATATATTGGTTAGAATCCATTCTAAAGGGGTTCAAAGCTATATTTAGACTATTATACTAATATATTAAACTTTGGTTACTTATTGGTGAGCCAATTTTGTGTAAATTTCTTCAAATTCCCATTTGTACCAAAATGGGACGATTTTCTTCCCAAAGTTTCAAAACTATAGTTAGGACTATATACTGGTTAGAATTCATTCTAAAGGGTTTCAAAGCTATATTTAGACTATTATACTAATATATTTAACTTTGGTTACTTCTTGGCGAGCCAATTTTGTGTAAAATTCTTCAAATTCCAATTTGTACCAAAACGAGACGATTTTCTTCCCAAAGTTTCAAAACTATAGTTAGGACTATATATTGGGTAGAATCCATTCTAAAGGGCTTCAAAGCTATGTTTAGACTATTATACTAATATATTGAACTTTTGTTACTCCTTGGTCACCAATTTTGTCTACATTTCTTCAAATTCCCATTTGTACCAAAACGAGACGATTTTCTTCCCAAAGTTTCAAAACTATAGTTACGACTATATATTGGGTAGAATTCATGCTTAAGGGCATCAAAGATATATTTAGACTATTATACTAATATATTGAACTTTGGTTACTTCTTGGTGAGCCAATTTTGTGTAAATTTCTTCAAATTCCCATTTGTACCAAAACAATACGATTTTCTTCCCAAAGTTTCAAAACTATAGTTAGGACTATATATTGGTTAGAATCCATTCTAAAGGGGTTCAAAGCTATATTTAGACTATTATACTAATATATTTAACTTTGGTTACTTATTGGTGAGCCAATTTTGTGTAAATTTCTTCAAATTCCCATTTGTACCAAAATGGGACGATTTTCTTCCCAAAGTTTCAAAAATATAGTTAGGACTATATATTAGGTAGAATCCATGCTTAAGGGCTTCAAAGCTATATTTAGACTATTATACTAATATATTGAACTTTGGTTACTGCTTGGTGAGCCAATTTTGTGTAAATTTCTTCAAATTCCCATTTGTACAAAAACAATAGGATTTTCTTCCCAAAGTTTCAAAACTATAGTTAGGACTATATATTGGTTAGAATCCATTCTAAAGGACTTCAAAGCAATATTTAGACTATTATACTAATATATTGTACTTTGGTTACTCCTTGGTCACCAATTTTGTCTACATTTCTTCAAATTCCCTTTTGTTCCAAAACGAGACGATTTTCTTCCCAAAGTTTTAAAACTATAGTTACGACTATATATTGGGTAGAATTCATGCTTAAGGGCTTCAAAGCTATGTTTAGACTATTATACTAATATATTGAACTTTGGTTACTGCTTGGTGAGCCAATTTTGTGTAAATTTCTTCAAATTCCCATTTGTACCAAAACAATACGATTTTCTTCCCAAAGTTTCAAAACTATAGTTAGGACTATATATTGGTTAGAATCCATTCTAAAGGGGTTCAAAGCTATATTTAGACTATTATACTAATATATTTAACTTTGGTTACTTATTGGTGAGCCAATTTTGTGTAAATTTCTTCAAATTCCCATTTGTACCAAAATGGGACGATTTTCTTCCCAAAGTTTCAAAACTATAGTTAGGACTATATACTGGTTAGAATCCATTCTAAAGGGGTTCAAAGCTATATTTAGACTATTATACTAATATATTTAACTTTGGTTACTTCTTGGTGAGCCAATTTTGTTTAAATTTCTTCAAATTCCCATTTGTACCAAAACAATAGGATTTTCTTCCCAAAGTTTCAAAACTATAGTTAGGACTATATATTGGTTAGAATCCATTCTAAAGGACTTCAAAGAAATATTTAGACTATTATACTAATATATTGTACTTTGGTTACTCCTTGGTCACCAATTTTGTCTACATTTCTTCAAATTCCCTTTTGTTCCAAAACGAGACGATTTTCTTCCCAAAGTTTTAAAACTATAGTTACGACTATATATTGGGTAGAATTCATGCTTAAGGGCTTCAAAGCTATGTTTAGACTATTATACTAATATATTGAACTTTGGTTACTACTTGGTGAGCCAATTTTGTATAAATTTCTTCAAATTCCCATTTGTACCAAAACAATACGATTTTCGTCGCAAAGTTTCAAAACTATAGTTACGACTATATATTGGGTAGAATTCATTCTAAAGAGGTTCAAAGCTATATTTAGACTATTATACTAATATATTGAACTTTGGTTACTCCTTAGTCAGCAATTATGTCTACATTTCTTCATATTCCCATTTGTACCAAAACAGGACAATTTTCTTCCCAAAGTTTCAAAAATATAGTTAGGACTATATATTAGGTAGAATCCATGCTTAAGGGCTTCAAAGCTATATTTAGACTATTATACTAATATATTGAACTTTGGTTACTGCTTGGTGAGCCAATTTTGTGTAAATTTCTTCAAATTCCCATTTGTACCAAAACAATACGATTTTCTTCCCAAAGTTTCAAAACTATAGTTAGGACTATATATTGGTTAGAATCCATTTTAAAGGGCTTCAAAGCTGTATTTAAACTATTATACTAATATATTGAACTTTTGTTACTCCTTGGTCACCAATTTTGTCTACATTTCTTCAAATTCCCTTTGGTACCAAAACGAGACGATTTTCTTCCCAAAGTTTTAAAACTATAGTTACGACTATATATTAGGTAGAATCCATGCTTAAGGGCTTCAAAGCTATATTTAGACTATTATACTAATATATTGAACTTTGGCTACTTCTTGGTGAGCCAATTTTGTGTAAATTTCTTCAAATTCCCATTTGTACCAAAACAGGACGATTTTCTTCCCAAAGTTTCAAAACTATAGTTAGGACTATATATTGGTTAGAATCCATTCTAAAGGGGTTCAAAGCTATATTTAGACTATTATACTAATATATTGAACTTTTGTTACTCCTTGGTCACCAATTTTGTCTACATTTCTTGAAATTCCTATTTGTACCAAAACGAGACGATTTTCTTCCCAAAGTTTCAAAACTATAGTTACGACTATATATTGGGTAGAATTCGTTCTAAAGGGGTTCAAAGCTATATTTAGACTATTATACTAATATATTGAACTTTGGTTACTCCTTAGTCAGCAATTATGTCTACATTTCTTCATATTCCCATTTGTACCAAAACAGGACAATTTTCTTCCCAAAGTTTCAAAAATATAGTTAGGACTATATATTAGGTAGAATCCATGCTTAAGGGCTTCAAAGCTATATTTAGACTATTATACTAATATATTGAACTTTGGCTACTTCTTGGTGAGCCAATTTTGTGTAAATTTCTTCAAATTCCCATTTGTACCAAAACAGGACAATTTTCTTCCCAAAGTTTCAAAACTATAGTTAGGACTATATATTGGTTAGAATCCATTCTAAAGGGGTTCAAAGCTATATTTAGACTATTATACTAATATATTTAACTTTGGTTACTTCTTGGCGAGCCAATTTTGTGTAAAATTCTTCAAATTCCAATTTGTACCAAAATGGGACGATTTTCTTCCCAAAGTTTCAAAACTATAGTTAGGACTATATACTGGTTAGAATCCATTCTAAAGGGGTTCAAAGTTATATTTAGACTATTATACTAATATATTGAACTTTGGTTACTCCTTAGTCAGCAATTATGTCTACATTTCTTCATATTCCCATTTGTACCAAAACAGGACAATTTTCTTCCCAAAGATTCAAAAATATAGTTAGGACTATATATTACGTAGAATCCATGCTTAAGGGCTTCAAAGCTATATTTAGACTATTATACTAATATATTGAACTTTGGTTACTTCTTGGTGAGCCAATTTTGTGTAAATTTCTTCAAATTCCCATTTGTACCAAAACAATACGATTTTCTTCGCAAAGTTTCAAAACTATAGTTAGGACTATATATTGGTTAGAATCCATTCTAAAGGGGTTCAAAGCTATATTTAGACTATTATACTAATATATTGAACTTTTGTTACTCCTTGGTGACCAATTTTGTCTACATTTCTTGAAATTCCTATTTGTACCAAAACGAGACGATTTTCTTCCCAAAGTTTCAAAACTATAGTTACGACTATATATTGGGTAGAATTCATTCTAAAGGGGTTCAAAGCTATATTTAGACTATTATACTAATATATTGAACTTTGGTTACTCCTTAGTCAGCAATTATGTCTACATTTCTTCATATTCCCATTTGTACCAAAACAGGACAATTTTCTTCCCAAAGTTTCAAAAATATAGTTAGGACTATATATTAGGTAGAATCCATGCTTAAGGGCTTCAAAGCTATATTTAGACTATTATACTAATATATTGAACTTTGGCTACTTCTTGGTGAGCCAATTTTGTGTAAATTTCTTCAAATTCCCATTTGTACCAAAACAGGACAATTTTCTTCCCAAAGTTTCAAAACTATAGTTAGGACTATATATTGGTTAGAATCCATTCTAAAGGGGTTCAAAGCTATATTTAGACTATTATACTAATATATTTAACTTTGGTTACTTCTTGGCGAGCCAATTTTGTGTAAAATTCTTCAAATTCCAATTTGTACCAAAATGGGACGATTTTCTTCCCAAAGTTTCAAAACTATAGTTAGGACTATATACTGGTTAGAATCCATTCTAAAGGGGTTCAAAGTTATATTTAGACTATTATACTAATATATTGAACTTTGGTTACTCCTTAGTCAGCAATTATGTCTACATTTCTTCATATTCCCATTTGTACCAAAACAGGACAATTTTCTTCCCAAAGATTCAAAAATATAGTTAGGACTATATATTACGTAGAATCCATGCTTAAGGGCTTCAAAGCTATATTTAGACTATTATACTAATATATTGAACTTTGGCTACTTCTTGGTGAGCCAATTTTGTGTAAATTTCTTCAAATTACCATTTGTACCAAAACAGGACAATTTTCTTCCCAAAGTTTTAAAACTATAGTTAGGACTATATATTGGTTAGAATCCATTCTAAAGGGGTTCAAAGCTATATTTAGACTATTATACTAATATATTTAACTTTGGTTACTTCTTGGCGAGCCAATTTTGTGTAAAATTCTTCAAATTCCAATTTGTACCAAAATGGGACGATTTTCTTCCCAAAGTTTCAAAACTATAGTTAGGACTATATATTGGGTAGAATCCATTCTGAAGAGCTTCAAAGCTATGTTTAGACTATTATACTAATATATTGAATTTTTGTTACTCCTTGGTCACCAATTTTGTCTACATTTCTTCGAATTCCCATTTGTACCAAAACGAGACGATTTTCTTTCCAAAGTTTCATAACTATAGTTACGACTATATATTGGGTAGAATCCATTCTAAAGGGGTTCAAAGCTATATATAGACTATTATACTAATATATTTAACTTTGGTTACTTCTTGGCGAGCCAATTTTGTGTAAAATTCTTCAAATTCCAATTTGTACCAAAATGGGACGATTTTCTTCCCAAAGTTTCAAAATTATAGTTAGGACTATATACTGGTTAGAATCCATTCTAAAGGGGTTCAAAGCTATATTTAGACTATTATACTAATATATTTAACTTTGGTTACTTCTTGGTGAGCCGATTTTGTTTAAATTTCTTCAAATTCCCATTTGTACCAAAACAATACGATTTTCTTCCCAAAGTTTCAAAACTATAGTTAGGACTATATATTGGTTAGAAATCATTCTAAAGGGCTTCAAAGCTATATTTAGACTATTATACTAATATATTGTACTTTGGTTACTCCTTGGTCACCAATTTTGTCTACATTTTTCAAATTCCCTTTTGTACCAAAACGAGACGATTTTCTTCCCAAAGTTTTAAATCTATAGTTACGACTATATATTGGGTAGAATTCATGCTTAAGGGCTTCAAAGCTATATTTAGACTATTATACTAATATATTGAACTTTGGTTACTGCTTGGTGAGCCAATTTTGTGTAAATTTCTTCAAATTCCCATTTGTACCAAAACAATACGATTTTCTTCCCAAAGTTTCAAAACTATAGTTAGGACTATATATTGGTTAGAATCCATTCTAAAGGGCTTCAAAGCTGTATTTAGACTATTATACTAATATATTGAACTTTTGTTACTCCTTGGTCACCAATTTTGTCTACATTTCTTGAAATTCCCATTTGTACCAAAACGAGACGATTTTCTTCCCAAAGTTTCAAAACTATAGTTACGACTATATATTGGGTAGAATTCATTCTAAAGGGGTTCAAAGCTTTATTTAGACTATTATACTAATATATTGAACTTTGGTTACTCCTTAGTCACCAATTATGTCTACATTTCTTCATATTCCCATTTGTACATAAACGGGACAATTTTCTTCCCAAAGTTTCAAAAATATAGTTAGGACTATATATTAGGTAGAATCCATTCTAAAGGGCTTCAAAGCTATATTTAGACTATTATACTAATATATTGTACTTTGGTTACTCCTTGGTCACCAATTTTGTCTACATTTCTTCAAATTCCCTTTTGTACCAAAACGAGACGATTTTCTTCCCAAAGTTTCAAAACTATAGTTAGGACTATATATTGGGTAGAATCCATTCTAAAGGGCTTCAAAGCTATGTTTAGACTATTATACTAATATATTGAACTTTTGTTACTCCTTGGTCACCAATTTTGTCTACATTTCTTCAAATTCCCATTTGTACCAAAACGAGACGATTTTCTTCCCAAAGTTTCAAAACTATAGTTACGACTATATATTGGGTAGAATTCATGCTTAAGGGCATCAAAGATATATTTAGACTATTATACTAATATATTGAACTTTGGTTACTTCTTGGTGAGCCAATTTTGTGTAAATTTCTTCAAATTCCCATTTGTACCAAAACAATACGATTTTCTTCCCAAAGTTTCAAAACTATAGTTAGGACTATATATTGGTTAGAATCCATTCTAAACGGGTTCAAAGCTATATTTAGACTATTATACTAATATATTGAACTTTGGCTACTTCTTGGTGAGCCAATTTTGTGTAAATTTCTTCAAATTCCCATTTGTACCAAAACAGGACGATTTTCTTCCCAAAGTTTCAAAACTATAGTTAGGACTATATATTGGTTAGAATCCATTCTAAAGGGGTTCAAAGCTATATATAGACTATTATACTAATATATTTAACTTTGGTTACTTCTTGGCGAGCCAATTTTGTGTAAAATTCTTCAAATTCCAATTTGTACCAAAATGGGACGATTTTCTTCCCAAAGTTTCAAAATTATAGTTAGGACTATATACTGGTTAGAATCCATTCTAAAGGGGTTCAAAGCTATATTTAGACTATTATACTAATATATTTAACTTTGGTTACTTCTTGGTGAGCCGATTTTGTTTAAATTTCTTCAAATTCCCATTTGTACCAAAACAATACGATTTTCTTCCCAAAGTTTCAAAACTATAGTTAGGACTATATATTGGTTAGAAATCATTCTAAAGGGCTTCAAAGCTATATTTAGACTATTATACTAATATATTGTACTTTGGTTACTCCTTGGTCACCAATTTTGTCTACATTTTTCAAATTCCCTTTTGTACCAAAACGAGACGATTTTCTTCCCAAAGTTTTAAATCTATAGTTACGACTATATATTGGGTAGAATTCATGCTTAAGGGCTTCAAAGCTATATTTAGACTATTATACTAATATATTGAACTTTGGTTACTGCTTGGTGAGCCAATTTTGTGTAAATTTCTTCAAATTCCCATTTGTACCAAAACAATACGATTTTCTTCCCAAAGTTTCAAAACTATAGTTAGGACTATATATTGGTTAGAATCCATTCTAAAGGGCTTCAAAGCTGTATTTAGACTATTATACTAATATATTGAACTTTTGTTACTCCTTGGTCACCAATTTTGTCTACATTTCTTGAAATTCCCATTTGTACCAAAACGAGACGATTTTCTTCCCAAAGTTTCAAAACTATAGTTACGACTATATATTGGGTAGAATTCATTCTAAAGGGGTTCAAAGCTTTATTTAGACTATTATACTAATATATTGAACTTTGGTTACTCCTTAGTCACCAATTATGTCTACATTTCTTCATATTCCCATTTGTACCAAAACGGGACAATTTTCTTCCCAAAGTTTCAAAAATATAGTTAGGACTATATATTAGGTAGAATCCATTCTAAAGGGCTTCAAAGCTATATTTAGACTATTATACTAATATATTGTACTTTGGTTACTCCTTGGTCACCAATTTTGTCTACATTTCTTCAAATTCCCTTTTGTACCAAAACGAGACGATTTTCTTCCCAAAGTTTCAAAACTATAGTTAGGACTATATATTGGGTAGAATCCATTCTAAAGGGCTTCAAAGCTATGTTTAGACTATTATACTAATATATTGAACTTTTGTTACTCCTTGGTCACCAATTTTGTCTACATTTCTTCAAATTCCCATTTGTACCAAAACGAGACGATTTTCTTCCCAAAGTTTCAAAACTATAGTTACGACTATATATTGGGTAGAATTCATGCTTAAGGGCATCAAAGATATATTTAGACTATTATACTAATATATTGAACTTTGGTTACTTCTTGGTGAGCCAATTTTGTGTAAATTTCTTCAAATTCCCATTTGTACCAAAACAATACGATTTTCTTCCCAAAGTTTCAAAACTATAGTTAGGACTATATATTGGTTAGAATCCATTCTAAACGGGTTCAAAGCTATATTTAGACTATTATACTAATATATTTAACTTTGGTTACTTCTTGGTGAGCCAATTTTGTGTAAATTTCTTCAAATTCCCATTTGTACCAAAATGGGACGATTTTCTTCCCAATGTTTCAAAACTATAGTTAGGACTATATATTGGTTAGAATTCATTCTAAAGGGGTTCAAAGCTATATTTAGACTATTATACTAATATATTTAACTTTGGTTACTTCTTGGCGAGCCAATTTTGTGTAAAATTCTTCAAATTCCAATTTGTACCAAAACGGGACGATTTTCTTCCCAAAGTTTCAAAACTATAGTTAGGACTATATATTGGGTTGAATCCATTCTTAACGGCTTCAAAGCTATGTTTAGACTATTATACTAATATATTGAATTTTTGTTACTCCTTGGTCACCAATTTTGTCTACATTTCTTCAAATTCCAATTTGTACCAAAACGAGACGATTTTCTTCCCAAAGTTTCAAAACTATAGTTACGACTATATATTGGGTAGAATCCATTCTAAAGGGCTTCAAAGCTATATTTAGACTATTATACTAATATATTGAACTTTGGTTACTCCTTGGTCACCAATTTTGTGTACATTTCTTCAAATTCCCATTTGTACCAAAACGGAACGATTTTCTTCCCATAGTTTCAAAACTATAGTTAGGACTATATACTGGTTAGAATCCATTCTAAAGGGGTTCAAAGCTATATTTAGACTATTATACTAATATATTTAACTTTGGTTACTTCTTGGTGAGCCAATTTTGTTTAAATTTCTTCAAATTCCCATTTGTACCAAAACAATACGATTTTCTTCCCAAAGTTTCAAAACTATAGTTAGGACTATATATTGGGTAGAGTCCATTCTAAAGGGCTTCAAAGCTATATTTAGACTATTATACTAATATATTGTACTTTGGTTACTCCTTGGTCACCAATTTTGTCTACATTTCTTCAAATTCCCTTTTGTACCAAAACGAGACGATTTTCTTCCCAAAGTTTCAAAACTATAGTTAGGACTATATATTGGGTAGAATCCATTCTAAAGGGCTTCAAAGCTATGTTTAGACTATTATACTAATATATTGAACTTTTGTTACTCCTTGGTCACCAATTTTGTCTACATTTCTTCAAATTCCCATTTGTACCAAAACGAGACGATTTTCTTCCCAAAGTTTCAAAACTATAGTTACGACTATATATTGGGTAGAATTCATGCTTAAGGGCATCAAAGATATATTTAGACTATTATACTAATATATTGAACTTTGGTTACTTCTTGGTGAGCCAATTTTGTGTAAATTTCTTCAAATTCCCATTTGTACCAAAACAATACGATTTTCTTCCCAAAGTTTCAAAACTATAGTTAGGACTATATATTGGTTAGAATCCATTCTAAACGGGTTCAAAGCTATATTTAGACTATTATACTAATATATTTAACTTTGGTTACTTCTTGGTGAGCCAATTTTGTGTAAATTTCTTCAAATTCCCATTTGTACCAAAATGGGACGATTTTCTTCCCAAAGTTTCAAAACTATAGTTAGGACTATATACTGGTTAGAATCCATTCTAAAGGGGTTCAAAGCTATATTTAGACTATTATACTAATATATTTAACTTTGGTTACTTCTTGGTGAGCCAATTTTGTTTAAATTTCTTCAAATTCCCATTTGTACCAAAACAATACGATTTTCTTCCCAAAGTTTCAAAACTATAGTTAGGACTATATATTGGTTAGAATCCATTCTAAAGGACTTCAAAGCTATATTTAGACTATTATACTAATATATTGTACTTTGGTTACTCCTTGGTCACCAATTTTGTCTACATTTCTTCAAATTCCCTTTTGTTCCAAAACGAGACGATTTTCTTCCCAAAGTTTTAAAACTATAGTTACGACTATATATTGGGTAGAATTCATGCTTAAGGGCTTCAAAGCTATATTTAGACTATTATACTAATATATTGAACTTTGGTTACTGTTTGGTGAGCCAATTTTGTGTAAAATTCTTCAAATTCCAATTTGTACCAAAACGGGACGATTATCTTCCCAATGTTTCAAAACTATAGTTAGGACTATATATTGGTTAGAATTCATTCTAAAGGGGTTCAAAGCTATATTTAGACTATTATACTAATATATTTAACTTTGGTTACTTCTTGGCGAGCCAATTTTGTGTAAAATTCTTCAAATTCCAATTTGTACCAAAACGGGACGATTTTCTTCCCAAAGTTTCAAAACTATAGTTAGGACTATATATTGGGTAGAACCCATTCTAAAGGGCTTCAAAGCTATATTTAGACTATTATACTAATATATTGTACTTTGGTTACTCCTTGGTCACCAATTTTGTCTACATTTCTTCAAATTCCCTTTTGTTCCACAACGAGACGATTTTCTTCCCAAAGTTTTAAAACTATAGTTACGACTATATATTGGGTAGAATTCATGCTTAAGGGCTTCAAAGCTATATTTAGAATATTATACTAATATTTTGAACTTTGGTTACTGCTTGGTGAGCCAATTTTGTGTAAATTTCTTCAAATTCCCATTTGTACCAAAACAATACGATTTTCGTCCCAAAGTTTCAAAACTATAGTTAGGACTATATATTGGGTAGAATTCATTCTAAAGGGGTTCAAAGCTATATTTAGACTATTATACTAATATATTGAAGTTTGGTTACTCCTTAGTCAGCAATTATGTCTACATTTCTTCATATTCCCATTTGTACCAAAACGGGACAATTTTCTTCCCAAAGTTTCAAAAATATAGTTACGACTATATATTAGGTAGAATCCATGCTTTAGGGCTTCAAAGCTATATTTAGGCTATTATACTAATATATTGAACTTTGGCTACTTCTTGGTGAGCCAATTTTGTGTAAATTTCTTCAAATTCCCATTTGTACCAAAATAGGACAATTTTCTTCCCAATGTTTCAAAACTATAGTTAGGACTATATATTGGTTAGAATTCATTCTAAAGGGGTTCAAAGCTATATTTAGACTATTATACTAATATATTTAACTTTGGTTACTTCTTGGCGAGCCAATTTTGTGTAAAATTCTTCAAATTCCAATTTGTACCAAAACGGGACGATTTTCTTCCCAAAGTTTCAAAACTATAGTTAGGACTATATATTGGGTAGAATCCATTCTAAAGGGCTTCAAAGCTATATTTAGACTATTATACTAATATATTGTACTTTGGTTACTCCTTGGTCACCAATTTTGTCTACATTTCTTCAAATTCCCTTTTGTACCAAAACGAGACGATTTTCTTCCCAAAGTTTCAAAACTATAGTTAGGACTATATATTGGGTAGAATCCATTCTAAAGGGCTTCAAAGCTATGTTTAGACTATTATACTAATATATTGAACTTTTGTTACTCCTTGGTCACAAATTTTGTCTACATTTCTTCAAATTCCCTTTTGTACCAAAACGAGACGATTTTCTTCCCAAAGTTTCAAAACTATAGTTAGGACTATATATTGGGTAGAATCCATTCTAAAGGGCTTCAAAGCTATGTTTAGACTATTATACTAATATATTGAACTTTTGTTACTCCTTGGTCACCAATTTTGTCTACATTTCTTCAAATTCCCATTTGTACCAAAACGAGACGATTTTCTTCCCAAAGTTTCAAAACTATAGTTACGACTATATATTGGGTAGAATTCATGCTTAAGGGCATCAAAGATATATTTAGACTATTATACTAAAATATTGAACTTTGGTTACTTCTTGGTGAGCCAATTTTGTGTAAATTTCTTCAAATTCCCATTTGTACCAAAACAATACGATTTTCTTCCCAAAGTTTCAAAACTATAGTTAGGACTATATATTGGTTAGAATCCATTCTAAACGGGTTCAAAGCTATATTTAGACTATTATACTAATATATTTAACTTTGGTTACTTCTTGGTGAGCCAATTTTGTGTAAATTTCTTCAAATTCCCATTTGTACCAAAATGGGACGATTTTCTTCCCAAAGTTTCAAAACTATAGTTAGGACTATATACTGGTTAGAATCCATTCTAAAGGGGTTCAAAGCTATATTTAGACTATTATACTAATATATTTAACTTTGGTTACTTCTTGGTGAGCCAATTTTGTTTAAATTTCTTCAAATTCCCATTTGTACCAAAACAATACGATTTTCTTCCCAAAGTTTCAAAACTATAGTTAGGACTATATATTGGTTAGAATCCATTCTAAAGGACTTCAAAGCTATATTTAGACTATTATACTAATATATTGTACTTTGGTTACTCCTTGGTCACCAATTTTGTCTACATTTCTTCAAATTCCCTTTTGTTCCAAAACGAGACGATTTTCTTCCCAAAGTTTTAAAACTATAGTTACGACTATATATTGGGTAGAATTCATGCTTAAGGGCTTCAAAGCTATATTTAGACTATTATACTAATATATTGAACTTTGGTTACTGTTTGGTGAGCTAATTTTGTGTAAAATTCTTCAAATTCCAATTTGTACCAAAACGGGACGATTATCTTCCCAATGTTTCAAAACTATAGTTAGGACTATATATTGGTTAGAATTCATTCTAAAGGGGTTCAAAGCTATATTTAGACTATTATACTAATATATTTAACTTTGGTTACTTCTTGGCGAGCCAATTTTGTGTAAAATTCTTCAAATTCCAATTTGTACCAAAACGGGACGATTTTCTTCCCAAAGTTTCAAAACTATAGTTAGGACTATATATTGGGTAGAACCCATTCTAAAGGGCTTCAAAGCTATATTTAGACTATTATACTAATATATTGTACTTTGGTTACTCCTTGGTCACCAATTTTGTCTACATTTCTTCAAATTCCCTTTTGTTCCACAACGAGACGATTTTCTTCCCAAAGTTTTAAAACTATGGTTACGACTATATATTGGGTAGAATTCATGCTTAAGGGCTTCAAAGCTATATTTAGAATATTATACTAATATTTTGAACTTTGGTTACTGCTTGGTGAGCCAATTTTGTGTAAATTTCTTCAAATTCCCATTTGTACCAAAACAATACGATTTTCGTCCCAAAGTTTCAAAACTATAGTTAGGACTATATATTGGGTAGAATTCATTCTAAAGGGGTTCAAAGCTATATTTAGACTATTATACTAATATATTGAAGTTTGGTTACTCCTTAGTCAGCAATTATGTCTACATTTCTTCATATTCCCATTTGTACCAAAACGGGACAATTTTCTTCCCAAAGTTTCAAAAATATAGTTACGACTATATATTAGGTAGAATCCATGCTTTAGGGCTTCAAAGCTATATTTAGGCTATTATACTAATATATTGAACTTTGGCTACTTCTTGGTGAGCCAATTTTGTGTAAATTTCTTCAAATTCCCATTTGTACCAAAATAGGACAATTTTCTTCCCAATGTTTCAAAACTATAGTTAGGACTATATATTGGTTAGAATTCATTCTAAAGGGGTTCAAAGCTATATTTAGACTATTATACTAATATATTTAACTTTGGTTACTTCTTGGCGAGCCAATTTTGTGTAAAATTCTTCAAATTCCAATTTGTACCAAAACGGGACGATTTTCTTCCCAAAGTTTCAAAACTATAGTTAGGACTATATATTGGGTAGAATCCATTCTAAAGGGCTTCAAAGCTATATTTAGACTATTATACTAATATATTGTACTTTGGTTACTCCTTGGTCACCAATTTTGTCTACATTTCTTCAAATTCCCTTTTGTACCAAAACGAGACGATTTTCTTCCCAAAGTTTCAAAACTATAGTTAGGACTATATATTGGGTAGAATTCATTCTAAAGGGGTTCAAAGCTATATTTAGACTATTATACTAATATATTGAACTTTGGTTACTCCTTAGTCAGCAATTATGTCTACATTTCTTCATATTCCCATTTGTACCAAAACGGGACAATTTTCTTCCCAAAGTTTCAAAAATATAGTTACGACTATATATTAGGTAGAATCCATGCTTTAGGGCTTCAAAGCTATATTTAGGCTATTATACTAATATATTGAACTTTTGTTACTCCTTGGTCACCAATTTTGTCTACATTTCTTGAAATTCCCATTTGTACCAAAACGAGACGATTTTCTTCCCAAAGTTTCAAACTATAGTTAGGACTATATATTGGGTAGAATTCATTCTAAAGGGGTTCAAAGCTATATTTAGACTATTATACTAATATATTGAACTTTTGTTACTCCTTGGTCACAAATTTTGTCTACATTTCTTCAAATTCCCATTTGTACCAAAACGAGACGATTTTCTTCCCAAAGTTTCAAAACTATAGTTAGGACTATATATTGGTTAGAATCCATTCTAAAGGGCTTCAAAGCTATATTTAGACTATTATACTAATATATTGAAATTTTTTTACTCCTTGGTCACCAATTTTGTCTACATTTCTTGAAATTCCCATTTGTACCAAAACAGGACGATTTTCTTCCCAATGTTTCAAAACTATAGTTAGGACTATATATTGGTTAGAATTCATTCTAAAGGGGTTCAAAGCTATATTTAGACTAATATACTAATATATTTAACTTTGGTTACTTCTTGGCGAGCCAATTTTGTGTAAAATTCTTCAAATTCCAATTTGTACCAAAACGGGACGATTTTCTTCCCAAAGTTTCAAAACTATAGTTAGGACTATATATTGGGTAGAATCCATTCTAAAGGGCTTCAAAGCTATATTTAGACTATTATACTAATATATTGTACTTTGGTTACTCCTTGGTCACCAATTTTGTCTACATTTCTTCAAATTCCCTTTTGTACCAAAACGAGACGATTTTCTTCCCAAAGTTTCAAAACTATAGTTAGGACTATATATTGGGTAGAATCCATTCTAAAGGGCTTCAAAGCTATGTTTAGACTATTATACTAATATATTGAACTTTTGTTACTCCTTGGTCACAAATTTTGTCTACATTTCTTCAAATTCCCATTTGTACCAAAACGAGACGATTTTCTTCCCAAAGTTTCAAAACTATAGTTAGGACTATATATTGGTTAGAATCCATTCTAAAGGGCTTCAAAGCTATATTTAGACTATTATACTAATATATTGAACTTTTGTTACTCCTTGGTCACCAATTTTGTCTACATTTCTTGAAATTCCCATTTGTACCAAAACGAGACGATTTTCTTCCCAAAGTTTAAAAACTATAGTTAGGACTATATATTGGGTAGAATTCATTCTAAAGGGGTTCAAAGCTATATTTAGACTATTATACTAATATATTGAACTTTGGTTACTCCTTAGTCAGCAATTATGTCTACATTTCTTCATACTCCCATTTGTACCAAAACGGGACAATTTTCTTCCCAAAGTTTCAAAAATATAGTTACGACTATATATTAGGTAGAATCCATGCTTTAGGGCTTCAAAGCTATATTTAGGCTATTATACTAATATATTGAACTTTTGTTACTCCTTGGTCACCAATTTTGTCTACATTTCTTGAAATTCCCATTTGTACCAAAACGAGACGATTTTCTTCCCAAAGTTTCAAACTATAGTTAGGACTATATATTGGGTAGAATTCATTCTAAAGGGGTTCAAAGCTATATTTAGACTATTATACTAATATATTGAACTTTTGTTACTCCTTGGTCACAAATTTTGTCTACATTTCTTCAAATTCCCATTTGTACCAAAACGAGACGATTTTCTTCCCAAAGTTTCAAAACTATAGTTAGGACTATATATTGGTTAGAATCCATTCTAAAGGGCTTCAAAGCTATATTTAGACTATTATACTAATATATTGAACTTTTGTTACTCCTTGGTCACCAATTTTGTCTACATTTCTTGAAATTCCCATTTGTACCAAAACAGGACGATTTTCTTCCCAATGTTTCAAAACTATAGTTAGGACTATATATTGGTTAGAATTCATTCTAAAGGGGTTCAAAGCTATATTTAGACTATTATACTAATATATTTAACTTTGGTTACTTCTTGGCGAGCCAATTTTGTGTAAAATTCTTCAAATTCCAATTTGTACCAAAACGAGACGATTTTCTTCCCAAAGTTTCAAAACTATAGTTAGGACTATATATTGGGTAGAATCCATTCTAAAGGGCTTCAAAGCTATGTTTAGACTATTATACTAATATATTGAACTTTTGTTACTCCTTGGTCACCAATTTTGTCTACATTTCTTCAAATTCCCATTTGTACCAAAACGAGACGATTTTCTTCCCAAAGTTTCAAAACTATAGTTACGACTATATATTGGGTAGAATTCATGCTTAAGGGCATCAAAGATATATTTAGACTATTATACTAATATATTGAACTTTGGTTACTTCTTGGTGAGCCAATTTTGTGTAAATTTCTTCAAATTCCCATTTGTACCAAAACAATACGATTTTCTTCCCAAAGTTTCAAAACTATAGTTAGGACTATATATTGGTTAGAATCCATTCTAAAGGGGTTCAAAGCTATATTTAGACTATTATACTAATATATTTAACTTTGGTTACTTATTGGTGAGCCAATTTTGTGTAAATTTCTTCAAATTCCCATTTGTACCAAAATGGGACGATTTTCTTCCCAAAGTTTCAAAACTATAGTTAGGACTATATACTGGTTAGAATCCATTCTAAAGGGGTTCAAAGCTATATTTAGACTATTATACTAATATATTTAACTTTGGTTACTTCTTGGTGAGCCAATTTTGTTTAAATTTCTTCAAATTCCCATTTGTACCAAAACAATAGGATTTTCTTCCCAAAGTTTCAAAACTATAGTTAGGACTATATATTGGTTAGAATCCATTCTAAAGGACTTCAAAGCAATATTTAGACTATTATACTAATATATTGTACTTTGGTTACTCCTTGGTCACCAATTTTGTCTACATTTCTTCAAATTCCCTTTTGTTCCAAAACGATACGATTTTCTTCCCAAAGTTTTAAAACTATAGTTACGACTATATATTGGGTAGAATTCATGCTTAAGGGCTTCAAAGCTATGTTTAGACTATTATACTAATATATTGAACTTTGGTTACTGCTAGGTGAGCCAATTTTGTGTAAATTTCTTCAAATTCCCATTTGTACGAAAACAATACGATTTTCGTCGCAAAGTTTCAAAACTATAGTTACGACTATATATTGGGTAGAATTCATTCTAAAGGGGTTCAAAGCTATATTTAGACTATTATACTAATATATTGAACTTTGGTTACTCCTTAGTCAGCAATTATGTCTACATTTCTTCATATTCCCATTTGTACCAAAACAGGACAATTTTCTTCCCAAAGTTTCAAAAATATAGTTAGGACTATATATTAGGTAGAATCCATGCTTAAGGGCTTCAAAGCTATATTTAGACTATTATACTAATATATTGAAGTTTGGTTACTCCTTAGTCAGCAATTATGTCTACATTTCTTCATATTCCCATTTGTACCAAAACGGGACAATTTTCTTCCCAAAGTTTCAAAAATATAGTTACGACTATATATTAGGTAGAATCCATGCTTTAGGGCTTCAAAGCTATATTTAGGCTATTATACTAATATATTGAACTTTGGCTACTTCTTGGTGAGCCAATTTTGTGTAAATTTCTTCAAATTCCCATTTGTACCAAAACAGGACGATTTTCTTCCCAATGTTTCAAAACTATAGTTAGGACTATATATTGGTTAGAATTCATTATAAAGGGGTTCAAAGCTATATTTAGATTATTATACTAATATATTTAACTTTGGTTACTTCTTGGCGAGCCAATTTTGTGTAAAATTCTTCAAATTCCAATTTGTACCAAAACGAGACGATTTTCTTCCCAAAGTTTCAAAACTATAGTTAGGACTATATATTGGGTAGAATCCATTCTAAAGAGCTTCAAAGCTATATTTAGACTATTATACTATTATATTGTACTTTGGTTACTCCTTGGTCACCAATTTTGTCTACATTTCTTCAAATTCCCTTTTGTACCAAAACGAGACGATTTTCTTCCCAAAGTTTCAAAACTATAGTTAGGACTATATATTGGGTAGAATCCATTCTAAAGGGCTTCAAAGCTATGTTTAGACTATTATACTAATATATTGAACTTTTGTTACTCCTTGGTCACCAATTTTGTCTACATTTCTTCAAATTCCCATTTGTACCAAAACGAGACGAATTTCTTCCCAAAGTTTTAAAACTATAGTTACGACTATATATTGGGTAGAATTCATGCTTAAGGGCATCAAAGCTATATTTAGACTATTATACTAATATATTGAACTTTGGTTACTTCTTGGTGAGCCAATTTTGTGTAAATTTCTTCAAATTCCCATTTGTACCAAAACAATACGATTTTCTTCGCAAAGTTTCAAAACTATAGTTAGGACTATATATTGGTTAGAATCCATTCTAAAGGGGTTCAAAGCTATATTTAGACTATTATACTAATATATTGAACTTTTGTTACTCCTTTGTCACCAATTTTGTCTACATTTCTTGAAATTCCCATTTGTACCAAAACGAGACGATTTTCTTCCCAAAGTTTCAAAACTATAGTTACGACTATATATTGGGTAGAATTCATTCTAAAGGGGTTCAAAGCTATATTTAGACTATTATACTAATATATTGAACTTTGGTTACTCCTTAGTCAGCAATTATGTCTACATTTCTTCATATTCCCATTTGTACCAAAACAGGACAATTTTCTTCCCAAAGTTTCAAAAATATAGTTAGGACTATATATTAGGTAGAATCCATGCTTAAGGGCTTCAAAGCTATATTTAGACTATTATACTAATATATTGAACTTTGGCTACTTCTTGGTGAGCCAATTTTGTGTAAATTTCTTCAAATTCCCATTTGTACCAAAACAGGACAATTTTCTTCCCAAAGTTTCAAAACTATAGTTAGGACTATATATTGGTTAGAATCCATTATAAAGGGGTTCAAAGCTATATTTAGACTATTATACTAATATATTTAACTTTGGTTACTTCTTGGCGAGCCAATTTTGTGTAAAATTCTTCAAATTCCAATTTGTACCAAAATGGGACGATTTTCTTCCCAAAGTTTCAAAACTATAGTTAGGACTATATACTGGTTCGAATCCATTCTAAAGGGGTTCAAAGTTATATTTAGACTATTATACTAATATATTGAACTTTGGTTACTCCTTAGTCAGCAATTATGTCTACATTTCTTCATATTCCCATTTGTACCAAAACAGGACAATTTTCTTCCCAAAGTTTCAAAAATATAGTTACGACTATATATTAGGTAGAATCCATGCTTAATGGCTTCAAAGCTATATTTAGACTATTATACTAATATATTGAACTTTGGCTACTTCTTGGTGAACCAATTTTGTGTAAATTTCTTCAAATTCCCATTTGTACCAAAACAGGACGATTTTCTTCCCAATGTTTCAAAACTATAGTTAGGACTATATATTGGTTAGAATTCATTATAAAGGGGTTCAAAGCTATATTTAGACTATTATACTAATATATTTAACTTTGGTTACTTCTTGGCGAGCCAATTTTGTGTAAAATTCTTCAAATTCCAATTTGTACCAAAACGAGACGATTTTCTTCCCAAAGTTTCAAAACTATAGTTAGGACTATATATTGGGTAGAATCCATTCTAAAGGGCTTCAAAGCTATATTTAGACTATTATACTATTATATTGTACTTTGGTTACTCCTTGGTCACCAATTTTGTCTACATTTCTTCAAATTCCCTTTTGTACCAAAACGAGACGATTTTCTTCCCAAAGTTTCAAAACTATAGTTAGGACTATATATTGGGTAGAATCCATTCTAAAGGGCTTCAAAGCTATGTTTAGACTATTATACTAATATATTGAACTTTTGTTACTCCTTGGTCACCAATTTTGTCTACATTTCTTCAAATTCCCATTTGTACCAAAACGAGACGATTTTCTTCCCAAAGTTTCAAAACTATAGTTACAACTATAAATTGGGTAGAATTCATGCTTAAGGGCTTCAAAGCTATGTTTAGACTATTATACTAATATATTTAACTTTGGTTACTTCTTGGCGAGCCAATTTTGTGTAAAATTCTTCAAATTCCAATTTGTACCAAAATGGGACGATTTTCTTCCCAAAGTTTCAAAACTATAGTTAGGACTATATACTGGTTAGAATCCATTCTAAAGGGGTTCAAAGTTATATTTAGACTATTATACTAATATATTGAACTTTGGTTACTCCTTAGTCAGCAATTATGTCCACATTTCTTCATATTCCCATTTGTACCAAAACAGGACAATTTTCTTCCCAAAGTTTCAAAAATATAGTTAGGACTATATATTAGGTAGAATCCATGCTTAAGGGCTTCAAAGCTATATTTAGACTATTATACTAATATATTGAACTTTGGCTACTTCTTGGTGAGCCAATTTTGTGTAAATTTCTTCAAATTCCCATTTCTACCAAAACAGGACAATTTTCTTCCCAAAGTTTCAAAACTATAGTTAGGACTATATATTGGTTAGAATCCATTCTAAAGGGCTTCAAAGCTATGTTTAGACTATTATACTAATATATTGAACTTTTGTTACTCCTTGGTCACCAATTTTGTCTACATTTCTTCAAATTCCCATTTGTACCAAAACGAGACGATTTTCTTCCCAAAGTTTCAAAACTATAGTTATGACTATATATTGGGTAAAATTCATGCTTAAGGGCATCAAAGCTATATTTAGACTATTATACTAATATATTGAACTTTGGTTACTTCTTGGTGAGCAAATTTTGTGTAAATTTCTTCAAATTCCCATTTGTACCAAAACAATATGATTTTCTTCGCAAAGTTTCAAAACTATAGTTAGGACTATATATTGGTTAGAATCCATTCTAAAGGGGTTCAAAGCTATATTTAGACTATTATACTAATATATTGAACTTTTGTTACTCCTTGGTCACCAATTTTGTCTACATTTCTTGAAATTCCCATTTGTACCAAAACGAGACGATTTTCTTCCCAAAGTTTCAAAACTATAGTTACGACTATATATTGGGTAGAATTCATTCTAAAGGGGTTCAAAGCTATATTTAGACTATTATACTAATATATTGAACTTTGGTTACTCCTTAGTCAGCAATTATGTCTACATTTCTTCATATTCCCATTTGTACCAAAACAGGACAATTTTCTTCCCAAAGTTTCAAAAATATAGTTAGGACTATATATTAGGTAGAATCCATGCTTAAGGGCTTCAAAGCTATATTTAGACTATTATACTAATATATTGAACTTTGGCTACTTCTTGGTGAGCCAATTTTGTGTAAATTTCTTCAAATTCCCATTTGTACCAAAACAGGACAATTTTCTTCCCAAAGTTTCAAAACTATAGTTAGGACTATATATTGGTTAGAATCCATTCTAAAGGGGTTCAAAGCTATATTTAGACTATTATACTAATATATTTAACTTTGGTTACTTCTTGGCGAGCCAATTTTGTGTAAAATTCTTCAAATTCCAATTTGTACCAAAATGGGATGATTTTCTTCCCAAAGTTTCAAAACTATAGTTAGGACTATATACTTGTTCGAATCCATTCTAAAGGGGTTCAAAGTTATATTTAGACTATTATACTAATATATTGAACTTTGGTTACTCCTTAGTCAGCAATTATGTCTACATTTCTTCATATTCCCATTTGTACCAAAACAGGACAATTTTCTTCCCAAAGTTTCAAAAATATAGTTACGACTATATATTAGGTAGAATCCATGCTTAAGGGCTTCAAAGCTATATTTAGACTATTATACTAATATATTGAACTTTGGCTACTTCTTGGTGAGCCAATTTTGTGTAAATTTCTTCAAATTCCCATTTGTACCAAAACAGGACGATTTTCTTCCCAATGTTTCAAAACTATAGTTAGGACTATATATTGGTTAGAATTCATTATAAAGGGGTTCAAAGCTATATTTAGACTATTATACTAATATATTTAACTTTGGTTACTTCTTGGCGAGCCAATTTTGTGTAAAATTCTTCAAATTCCAATTTGTACCAAAACGAGACGATTTTCTTCCCAAAGTTTCAAAACTATAGTTAGGACTATATATTGGGTAGAATCCATTCTAAAGGGCTTCAAAACTATATTTAGACTATTATACTATTATATTGTACTTTGGTTACTCCTTGGTCACCAATTTTGTCTACATTTCTTCAAATTCCCTTTTGTACCAAAAGGAGACGATTTTCTTCCCAAAGTTTCAAAACTATAGTTAGGACTATATATTGGGTAGAATCCATTCTAAAGGGCTTCAAAGCTATGTTTAGACTATTATACTAATATATTGAACTTTTGTTACTCCTTGGTCACCAATTTTGTCTACATTTCTTCAAATTCCCATTTGTACCAAAACGAGACGATTTTCTTCCCAAAGTTTCAAAACTATAGTTTCGACTATATATTGGGTAGAATTCATGCTTAAGGGCATCAAAGCTATATTTAGACTATTATACTAATATATTGAACTTTGGTTACTTCTTGGTGAGCCAATTTTGTGTAAATTTCTTCAAATTCCCATTTGTACCAAAACAATACGATTTTCTTCGCAAAGTTTCAAAACTATAGTTAGGACTATATATTGGTTAGAATCCATTCTAAAGGGGTTCAAAGCTATATTTAGACTATTATACTAATATATTGAACTTTTGTTACTCCTTGTTCACCAATTTTGTCTACATTTCTTGAAATTCCCATTGGTACCAAAACGAGACGATTTTCTTCCCAAAGTTTCAAAACTATAGTTACGACTATATATTGGGTAGAATTCATTCTAAAGGGGTTCAAAGCTATATTTAGACTATTATACTAATATATTGAACTTTGGTTACTCCTTAGTCAGCAATTATGTCTACATTTCTTCATATTCCCATTTGTACCAAAACAGGACAATTTTCTTCCCAAAGTTTCAAAAATATAGTTAGGACTATATATTAGGTAGAATCCATGCTTAAGGGCTTCAAAGCTATATTTAGACTATTATACTAATATATTGAACTTTGGCTACTTCTTGGTGAGCCAATTTTGTGTAAATTTCTTCAAATTCCCATTTGTACCAAAATAGGACAATTTTCTTCCCAAAGTTTCAAAACTATAGTTAGGACTATATATTGGTTAGAATCCATTCTAAAGGGGTTCAAAGCTATATTTAGACTATTATACTAATATATTTAACTTTGGTTACTTCTTGGCGAGCCAATTTTGTGTAAAATTCTTCAAATTCCAATTTGTACCAAAATGGGACGATTTTCTTCCCAAAGTTTCAAAACTATAGTTAGGACTATATACTGGTTAGAATCCATTCTAAAGGGGTTCAAAGTTATATTTAGACTATTATACTAATATATTGAACTTTGGTTACTCCTTAGTCAGCAATTATGTCTACATTTCTTCATATTCCCATTTGTACCAAAACAGGACAATTTTCTTCCCAAAGTTTCAAAAATATAGTTAGGACTATATATTAGGTAGAATCCATGCTTAAGGGCTTCAAAGCTATATTTAGACTATTATACTAATATATTGAACTTTGGCTACTTCTTGGTGAGCCAATTTTGTGTAAATTTCTTCAAATTCCCATTTCTACCAAAACAGGACAATTTTCTTCCCAAAGTTTCAAAACTATAGTTAGGACTATATATTGGTTAGAATCCATTCTAAAGGGCTTCAAAGCTATGTTTAGACTATTATACTAATATATTGAACTTTTGTTACTCCTTGGTCACCAATTTTGTCTACATTTCTTCAAATTCCCATTTGTACCAAAACGAGACGATTTTCTTCCCAAAGTTTCAAAACTATAGTTACGACTATATATTGGGTAAAATTCATGCTTAAGGGCATCAAAGCTATATTTAGACTATTATACTAATATATTGAACTTTGGTTACTTCTTGGTGAGCAAATTTTGTGTAAATTTCTTCAAATTCCCATTTGTACCAAAACAATACGATTTTCTTCGCAAAGTTTCAAAACTATAGTTAGGACTATATATTGGTTAGAATCCATTCTAAAGGGGTTCAAAGCTATATTTAGACTATTATACTAATATATTGAACTTTTGTTACTCCTTGGTCACCAATTTTGTCTACATTTCTTGAAATTCCCAGTTGTACCAAAACGAGACGATTTTCTTCCCAAAGTTTCAAAACTATAGTTACGACTATATATTGGGTAGAATTCATTCTAAAGGGGTTCAAAGCTTTATTTAGACTATTATACTAATATATTAAACTTTGGTTACTCCTTAGTCAGCAATTATGTCTACATTTCTTCATATTCCCATTTGTACCAAAACAGGACAATTTTCTTCCCAAAGTTTCAAAAATATAGTTAGGACTATATATTAGGTAGAATCCATGCTTAAGGGCTTCAAAGCTATATTTAGACTATTATACTAATATATTGAACTTTGGCTACTTCTTGGTGAGCCAATTTTGTGTAAATTTCTTCAAATTCCCATTTGTACCAAAACAGGACAATTTTCTTCCCAAAGTTTCAAAACTATAGTTAGGACTATATATTGGTTAGAATCCATTCTAAAGGGGTTCAAAGCTATATTTAGACTATTATACTAATATATTTAACTTTGGTTACTTCTTGGCGAGCCAATTTTGTGTAAAATTCTTCAAATTCCAATTTGTACCAAAATGGGACGATTTTCTTCCCAAAGTTTCAAAACTATAGTTAGGACTATATACTGGTTAGAATCCATTCTAAAGGGGTTCAAAGTTATATTTAGACTATTATACTAATATATTGAACTTTGGTTACTCCTTAGTCAGCAATTATGTCTACATTTCTTCATATTCCCATTTGTACCAAAACAGGACAATTTTCTTCCCAAAGTTTCAAAAATATAGTTAGGACTATATATTAGGTAGAATCCATGCTTAAGGGCTTCAAAGCTATATTTAGACTATTATACTAATATATTGAACTTTGGCTACTTCTTGGTGAGCCAATTTTGTGTAAATTTCTTCATATTCCCATTTGTACCAAAACAGGACAATTTTCTTCCCAAAGTTTCAAAACTATAGTTAGGACTATATATTGGTTAGAATCCATTCTAAAGGGGTTCAAAGCTATATTTAGACTATTATACTAATATATTTAACTTTGGTTACTTCTTGGCGAGCCAATTTTGTGTAAAATTCTTCAAATTCCAATTTGTACCAAAATGGGACGATTTTCTTCCCAAAGTTTCAAAACTATAGTTAGGACTATATATTGGGTAGAATCCATTCTGAAGAGCTTCAAAGCTATGTTTAGACTATTATACTAATATATTGAATTTTTGTTACTCCTTGGTCACCAATTTTGTCTACATTTCTTCGAATTCCCATTTGTACCAAAACGAGACGATTTTCTTTCCAAAGTTTCATAACTATAGTTACGACTATATATTGGGTAGAATTCATTCTAAAGGGGTTTAAAGCTATATTTAGACTATTATACTAATATATTGAACTTTGATTACTACTTAGTCACCAATTATGTCTACATTTCTTCATATTCCCATTTGTACCAAAACGGGACGATTTTCTTCCCAAAGTTTCAAAAATATAGTTAGGACTATATATTAGGTAGAATCAATGCTTAAGGGCTTCAAAGCTATATTTAGACTATTATATTAATATATTGAACTTTGGTTACTTCTTGGTGAGCCAATTTTGTGTAAATTTCTTCAAATTCCCATTTGTAGCAAAATGGGACGATTTTCTTCCCAAAGTTTCAATACTATAGTTAGGACTATATATTGGTTAGAATCCATTCTAAAGGGGTTCAAAGCTATATTTAGACAATTATACTAATATATTTAACTTTGGTTATTTCTTGGTGAGCCAATTTTGTGTAAATTTCTTCAAATTCCCATTTGTACCAAAACGGGACGATTTTCTTCCAAAAGTTTCAAAACTATAGTTAGGACTATATATTGGGTAGAATCCATTCTTAAGGGATTCAAAGCTATATTTAGACTATTATACTAATATATTGTACTTTGGTTACTCCTTGGTCACCAATTTTGTCTACATTTCTTCAAATTCCTTTTTGTACCAAAACGAGACGATTTTCTTCGCAAAGTTTCAAAACAATAGTTAGGACTATATATTGGGTAGAATCCATTCTTAAGGGATTCAAAGCTATATTTAGACTATTATACTAATATATTGAACTTTTGTTACTCCTTTGTCACCAATTTTGTCTACATTTCTTGAAATTCCCATTGGTACCAAAACGAGACGATTTTCTTCCCAAAGTTTCAAAACTATAGTTACGACTATATATTGGGTAGAATTCATTCTAAAGGGGTTCAAAGCTATATTTAGACTATTATACTAATATATTGAACTTTTATTACTACTTAGTCACCAATTATGTCTACATTTCTTCATATTCCCATTTGTACCAAAACGGGACGATTTTCTTCCCAAAGTTTCAAATATATAGTTAGGACTATATATTAGGTAGAATCAATGCTTAAGGGCTTCAAAGCTATATTTAGACTATTATACTAATATATTGAACTTTGGTTACTTCTTGGTGAGCCAATTTTGTGTAAATTTCTTCAAATTCCCATTTGTACCAAAACAGGACGATTTTCTTCCCAAAGTTTCAAAACTATAGTTAGGACTATATATTGGGTAGAATCCATTCTAAAGGGCTTCAAAGCTATATTTAGACTATTATACTAATATATTTAACTTTGGTTACTTCTTGGCGAGCCAATTTTGTGTAAAATTCTTCAAATTCCAATTTGTACCAAAATGGGACGATTTTCTTCCCAAAGTTTCAAAACTATAGTTAGGACTATATACTGGTTAGAATCCATTCTAAAGGGGTTCAAAGTTATATTTAGACTATTATACTAATATATTGAACTTTGGTTACTCCTTAGTCAGCAATTATGTCTACATTTCTTCATATTCCCATTTGTACCAAAACAGGACAATTTTCTTCCCAAAGTTTCAAAAATATAGTTAGGACTATATATTAGGTAGAATCCATGCTTAAGGGCTTCAAAGCTATATTTAGACTATTATACTAATATATTGAACTTTGGCTACTTCTTGGTGAGCCAATTTTGTGTAAATTTCTTCATATTCCCATTTGTACCAAAACAGGACAATTTTCTTCCCAAAGTTTCAAAACTATAGTTAGGACTATATATTGGTTAGAATCCATTCTAAAGGGGTTCAAAGCTATATTTAGACTATTATACTAATATATTTAACTTTGGTTACTTCTTGGCGAGCCAATTTTGTGTAAAATTCTTCAAATTCCAATTTGTACCAAAATGGGACGATTTTCTTCCCAAAGTTTCAAAACTATAGTTAGGACTATATATTGGGTAGAATCCATTCTGAAGAGCTTCAAAGCTATGTTTAGACTATTATACTAATATATTGAATTTTTGTTACTCCTTGGTCACCAATTTTGTCTACATTTCTTCGAATTCCCATTTGTACCAAAACGAGACGATTTTCTTTCCAAAGTTTCATAACTATAGTTACGACTATATATTGGGTAGAATTCATTCTAAAGGGGTTTAAAGCTATATTTAGACTATTATACTAATATATTGAACTTTGATTACTACTTAGTCACCAATTATGTCTACATTTCTTCATATTCCCATTTGTACCAAAACGGGACGATTTTCTTCCCAAAGTTTCAAAAATATAGTTAGGACTATATATTAGGTAGAATCAATGCTTAAGGGCTTCAAAGCTATATTTAGACTATTATATTAATATATTGAACTTTGGTTACTTCTTGGTGAGCCAATTTTGTGTAAATTTCTTCAAATTCCCATTTGTAGCAAAATGGGACGATTTTCTTCCCAAAGTTTCAATACTATAGTTAGGACTATATATTGGTTAGAATCCATTCTAAAGGGGTTCAAAGCTATATTTAGACAATTATACTAATATATTTAACTTTGGTTATTTCTTGGTGAGCCAATTTTGTGTAAATTTCTTCAAATTCCCATTTGTACCAAAACGGGACGATTTTCTTCCAAAAGTTTCAAAACTATAGTTAGGACTATATATTGGGTAGAATCCATTCTTAAGGGATTCAAAGCTATATTTAGACTATTATACTAATATATTGTACTTTGGTTACTCCTTGGTCACCAATTTTGTCTACATTTCTTCAAATTCCTTTTTGTACCAAAACGAGACGATTTTCTTCGCAAAGTTTCAAAACAATAGTTAGGACTATATATTGGGTAGAATCCATTCTTAAGGGATTCAAAGCTATATTTAGACTATTATACTAATATATTGAACTTTTGTTACTCCTTTGTCACCAATTTTGTCTACATTTCTTGAAATTCCCATTGGTACCAAAACGAGACGATTTTCTTCCCAAAGTTTCAAAACTATAGTTACGACTATATATTGGGTAGAATTCATTCTAAAGGGGTTCAAAGCTATATTTAGACTATTATACTAATATATTGAACTTTTATTACTACTTAGTCACCAATTATGTCTACATTTCTTCATATTCCCATTTGTACCAAAACGGGACGATTTTCTTCCCAAAGTTTCAAATATATAGTTAGGACTATATATTAGGTAGAATCAATGCTTAAGGGCTTCAAAGCTATATTTAGACTATTATACTAATATATTGAACTTTGGTTACTTCTTGGTGAGCCAATTTTGTGTAAATTTCTTCAAATTCCCATTTGTACCAAAACAGGACGATTTTCTTCCCAAAGTTTCAAAACTATAGTTAGGACTATATATTGGGTAGAATCCATTCTAAAGGGCTTCAAAGCTATATTTAGACTATTATACTAATATATTGTACTTTAGTTACTCTTTGGTCACCAATTTTGTCTACATTTCTTCAAATTCCCATTTGTACCAAAACGAGACGATTTTCTTCCCAAAGTTTCAAAACTATAGTTAGGACTATATATTGGGTAGAATCCATTCTTAAGGGATTCAAAGCTATATTTAGGCTATTATACTAATATATTGTACTTTGGTTACTCCTTGGTCACCAATTTTGTCTACATTTCTTCAAATTCCTTTTTGTACCAAAACGAGACGATTTTCTTCCCAAAGTTTCAAAACTATAGTTAGAACTATATATTGGGTAGAATCCATTCTAAAGGGCTTCAAAGCTATATTTTGACTATTATACTAATATATTGACCCTTGGTTACTCCTTGGTCACCAATTTTGTCTACATTTCTTCAAATTCCTTTTTGTACCAAAACGAGACGATTTTCTTCCCAAAGTTTCAAAACAATAGTTAGGACTATATATTGGGTAGAATCCATTCTTAAGGGCTTCAAAGCTATATTTAGACTATTATACTAATATATTGATTTTTTGTTACTCCTTTGTCACCAATTTTGTCTACATATCTTGAAATTCCCATTTGTACCAAAACGAGACGATTTTTTTCCCAATGTTTCAAAACTATAGTTACGACTATATATTGGGTAGAATTCATTCTAAAGGTGTTCAAAGCTATATTTAGACTATTATACTAATATATTGAACTTTGATTACTACTTAGTCACCAATTATGTCTACATTTCTTCATATTCCCATTTGTACCAAAACGGGACGATTTTCTTCCCAAAGTTTCAAAAATATAGTTAGGACTATATATTAGGTAGAATCAATGCTTAAGGGCTTCAAAGCTATATTTAGACTATTATATTAATATATTGAACTTTGGTTACTTCTTGGTGAGCCAATTTTGTGTAAATTTCTTCAAATTCCCATTTGTAGCAAAATGGGACGATTTTCTTCCCAAAGTTTCAATACTATAGTTAGGACTATATATTGGTTAGAATCCATTCTAAAGGGGTTCAAAGCTATATTTAGACAATTATACTAATATATTTAACTTTGGTTATTTCTTGGTGAGCCAATTTTGTGTAAATTTCTTCAAATTCCCATTTGTACCAAAACGGGACGATTTTCTTCCCAAAGTTTCAAAACTATAGTTAGGACTATATATTGGGTAGAATCCATTCTTAAGGTATTCAAAGCTATATTTAGACTATTATACTAATATATTGTACTTTGGTTACTCCTTGGTCACCAATTTTGTCTACATTTCTTCAAATTCCTTTTTGTACCAAAACGAGACGATTTTCTTCCCAAAGTTTCAAAACTATAGTTAGAACTATATATTGGGTAGAATCCATTCTAAAGGGCTTCAAAGCTATATTTTGACTATTATACTAATATATTGACCCTTGGTTACTCCTTGGTCACCAATTTTGTCTACATTTCTTCAAATTCCTTTTTGTACCAAAACGAGACGATTTTCTTCCCAAAGTTTCAAAACAATAGTTAGGACTATATATTGGGTAGAATCCATTCTTAAGGGCTTCAAAGCTATATTTAGACTATTATACTAATATATTGATTTTTTGTTACTCCTTTGTCACCAATTTTGTCTACATATCTTGAAATTCCCATTTGTACCAAAACGAGACGATTTTTTTCCCAAAGTTTCAAAACTAAAGTTACGACTATATATTGGGTAGAATTCATTCTAAAGGGGTTCAAAGCTATATTTAGACTATTATACTAATATATTGAACTTTGATTACTACTTAGTCACCAATTATGTCTACATTTCTTCATATTCCCATTTGTACCAAAACGGGACGATTTTCTTCCCAAAGTTTCAAAAATATAGTTAGGACTATATATTAGGTAGAATCAATGCTTAAGGGCTTCAAAGCTATATTTAGACTATTATATTAATATATTGAACTTTGGTTACTTCTTGGTGAGCCAATTTTGTGTAAATTTCTTCAAATTCCCATTTGTAGCAAAATGGGACGATTTTCTTCCCAAAGTTTCAATACTATAGTTAGGACTATATATTGGTTAGAATCCATTCTAAAGGGGTTCAAAGCTATATTTAGACAATTATACTAATATATTTAACTTTGGTTATTTCTTGGTGAGCCAATTTTGTGTAAATTTCTTCAAATTCCCATTTGTACCAAAACGGGACGATTTTCTTCCCAAAGTTTCAAAACTATAGTTAGGACTATATATTGGGTAGAATCCATTCTTAAGGGATTCAAAGCTATATTTAGACTATTATACTAATATATTGTACTTTGGTTACTCCTTGGTCACCAATTTTGTCTACATTTCTTCAAATTCCTTTTTGTACCAAAACGAGACGATTTTCTTCGCAAAGTTTCAAAACAATAGTTAGGACTATATATTGGGTAGAATCCATTCTTAAGGGATTCAAAGCTATATTTAGACTATTATACTAATATATTGAACTTTTGTTACTCCTTTGTCACCAATTTTGTCTACATTTCTTGAAATTCCCATTGGTACCAAAACGAGACGATTTTCTTCCCAAAGTTCAAAACTATAGTTACGACTATATATTGGGTAGAATTCATTCTAAAGGGGTTCAAAGCTATATTTAGACTATTATACTAATATATTGAACTTTGATTACTACTTAGTCACCAATTATGTCTACATTTCTTCATATTCCCATTTGTACCAAAACGGGACGATTTTCTTCCCAAAGTTTCAAATATATAGTTAGGACTATATATTAGGTAGAATCAATGCTTAAGGGCTTCAAAGCTATATTTAGACTATTATACTAATATATTGAACTTTGGTTACTTCTTGGTGAGCCAATTTTGTGTAAATTTCTTCAAATTCCCATTTGTACCAAAACAGGACGATTTTCTTCCCAAAGTTTCAAAACTATAGTTAGGACTATATATTGGGTAGAATCCATTCTAAAGGGCTTCAAAGCTATATTTAGACTATTATACTAATATATTGTACTTTCGTTACTCTTTGGTCACCAATTTTGTCTACATTTCTTCAAATTCCCATTTGTACCAAAACGAGACGATTTTCTTCCCAATGTTTCAAAACTATAGTTAGGACTATATATTGGGTAGAATCCATTCTTAAGGGATTCAAAGCTATATTTAGGCTATTATACTAATATATTGTACTTTGGTTACTCCTTGGTGAGCCAATTTTGTGTAAATTTCTTCATATTCCCATTTGTACCAAAACAGGACATTTTTCTTCCCAAAGTTTCAAAACTATAGTTAGGACTATATATTGGTTAGAATCCATTCTAAAGGGGTTCAAAGCTATATTTAGACTATTATACTAATATATTTAACTTTGGTTACTTCTTGGCGAGCCAATTTTGTGTAAAATTCTTCAAATTCCAATTTGTACCAAAATGGGACGATTTTCTTCCCAAAGTTTCAAAACTATAGTTAGGACTATATATTGGGTAGAATCCATTCTGAAGAGCTTCAAAGCTATGTTTAGACTATTATACTAATATATTGAATTTTTGTTACTCCTTGGTCACCAATTTTGTCTACATTTCTTCGAATTCCCATTTGTACCAAAACGAGACGATTTTCTTTCCAAAGTTTCATAACTATAGTTACGACTATATATTGGGTAGAATTCATTCTAAAGGGGTTTAAAGCTATATTTAGACTATTATAGTAATATATTGAACTTTGATTACTACTTAGTCACCAATTATGTCTACATTTCTTCATATTCCCATTTGTACCAAAACGGGACGATTTTCTTCCCAAAGTTTCAAAAATATAGTTAGGACTATATATTAGGTAGAATCAATGCTTAAGGGCTTCAAAGCTATATTTAGACTATTATATTAATATAATGAACTTTGGTTACTTCTTGGTGAGCCAATTTTGTGTAAATTTCTTCAAATTCCCATTTGTAGCAAAATGGGACGATTTTCTTCCCAAAGTTTCAATACTATAGTTAGGACTATATATTGGTTAGAATCCATTCTAAAGGGGTTCAAAGCTATATTTAGACAATTATACTAATATATTTAACTTTGGTTATTTCTTGGTGAGCCAATTTTGTGTAAATTTCTTCAAATTCCCATTTGTACCAAAACGGGACGATTTTCTTCCCAAAGTTTCAAAACTATAGTTAGGACTATATATTGGGTAGAATCCATTCTTAAGGGATTCAAAGCTATATTTAGACTATTATACTAATATATTGTACTTTGGTTACTCCTTGGTCACCAATTTTGTCTACATTTCTTCAAATTCCTTTTTGTACCAAAACGAGACGATTTTCTTCGCAAAGTTTCAAAACAATAGTTAGGACTATATATTGGGTAGAATCCATTCTTAAGGGATTCAAAGCTATATTTAGACTATTATACTAATATATTGAACTTTTGTTACTCCTTTGTCACCAATTTTGTCTACATTTCTTGAAATTCCCATTGGTACCAAAACGAGACGATTTTCTTCCCAAAGTTTCAAAACTATAGTTACGACTATATATTGGGTAGAATTCATTCTAAAGGGGTTCAAAGCTATATTTAGACTATTATACTAATATATTGAACTTTGATTACTACTTAGTCACCAATTATGTCTACATTTCTTCATATTCCCATTTGTACCAAAACGGGACGATTTTCTTCCCAAAGTTTCAAATATATAGTTAGGACTATATATTAGGTAGAATCAATGCTTAAGGGCTTCAAAGCTATATTTAGACTATTATACTAATATATTGAACTTTGGTTACTTCTTGGTGAGCCAATTTTGTGTAAATTTCTTCAAATTCCCATTTGTACCAAAACAGGACGATTTTCTTCCCAAAGTTTCAAAACTATAGTTAGGACTATATATTGGGTAGAATCCATTCTAAAGGGCTTCAAAGCTATATTTAGACTATTATACTAATATATTGTACTTTAGTTATTCTTTGGTCACCAATTTTGTCTACATTTCTTCAAATTCCCATTTGTACCAAAACGAGACGATTTTCTTCCCAAAGTTTCAAAACTATAGTTAGGACTATATATTGGGTAGAATCCATTCTTAAGGGATTCAAAGCTATATTTAGGCCATTATACTAATATATTGTACTTTGGTTACTCCTTGGTCACCAATTTTGTCTACATTTCTTCAAATTCCTTTTTGTACCAAAACGAGACGATTTTCTTCGCAAAGTTTCAAAACAATAGTTAGGACTATATATTGGGTAGAATCCATTCTTAAGGGATTCAAAGCTATATTTAGACTATTATACTAATATATTGAACTTTTGTTACTCCTTTGTCACCAATTTTGTCTACATTTCTTGAAATTCCCATTGGTACCAAAACGAGATGATTTTCTTCCCAAAGTTTCAAAACTATAGTTACGACTATATATTGGGTAGAATTCATTCTAAAGGGGTTCAAAGCTATATTTAGACTATTATACTAATATATTGAACTTTGATTACTACTTAGTCACCAATTATGTCTACATTTCTTCATATTCCCATTTGTACCAAAACGGGACGATTTTCTTCCCAAAGTTTCAAATATATAGTTAGGACTATATATTAGGTAGAATCAATGCTTAAGGGCTTCAAAGCTATATTTAGACTATTATACTAATATATTGAACTTTGGTTACTTCTTGGTGAGCCAATTTTGTGTAAATTTCTTCAAATTCCCATTTGTACCAAAACAGGACGATTTTCTTCCCAAAGTTTCAAAACTATAGTTAGGACTATATATTGGGTAGAATCCATTCTAAAGGGCTTCAAAGCTATATTTAGACTATTATACTAATATATTGTACTTTAGTTATTCTTTGGTCACCAATTTTGTCTACATTTCTTCAAATTCCCATTTGTACCAAAACGAGACGATTTTCTTCCCAAAGTTTCAAAACTATAGTTAGGACTATATATTGGGTAGAATCCATTCTTAAGGGATTCAAAGCTATATTTAGGCCATTATACTAATATATTGTACTTTGGTTACTCCTTGGTCACCAATTTTGTCTACATTTCTTCAAATTCCTTTTTGTACCAAAACGAGACGATTTTCTTCCCAAAGTTTCAAAACTATAGTTAGAACTATATATTGGGTAGAATCCATTCTAAAGGGCTTCAAAGCTTTATTCTATTATACTAATATATTGACCCTTGGTTACTCCTTGGTCACCAATTTTGTCTACATTTCTTCAAATTCCTTTTTGTACCAAAACGAGACGATTTTCTTCCCAAAGTTTCAAAATAATAGTTAGGACTATATATTGGGTAGAATCCATTCTTAAGAGCTTCAAAGCTATATTTAGACTATTATACTAATATATTGATTTTTTGTTACTCCTTTGTCACCAATTTTGTCTACATATCTTGAAATTCCCATTTGTACCAAAACGAGACGATTTTTTTCCCAAAGTTTCAAAACTATAGTTACGACTATATATTGGGTAGAATTCATTCTAAAGGGGTTCAAAGCTATATTTAGACTATTATACTAATATATTGAACTTTGATTACTACTTAGTCACCAATTATGTCTACATTTCTTCATATTCCCATTTGTACCAAAACGGGACGATTTTCTTCCCAAAGTTTCAAATATATAGTTAGGACTATATATTAGGTAGAATCAATGCTTAAGGGCTTCAAAGCTATATTTAGACTATTATACTAATATATTGAACTTTGGTTACTTCTTGGTGAGCCAATTTTGTGTAAATTTCTTCAAATTCCCATTTGTACCAAAACGGGACGATTTTCTTCCCAAAGTTTCAAAACTATAGTTAGGACTATATATTGGGTAGAAACCATTCTTAAGGGATTCAAAGCTATATTTAGACTATTATACTAATATATTGAACTTTTGTTACTCCTTTGTCACCAATTTTGTCTACATTTCTTGAAATTCCCATTGGTACCAAAACGAGACGATTTTCTTCCCAAAGTTTCAAAACTATAGTTAGGACTATATATTGGGTAGAATCCATTCTTAAGGGATTCAAAGCTATATTTAGGCCATTATACTAATATATTGTACTTTGGTTACTCCTTGGTCACCAATTTTGTCTACATTTCTTCAAATTCCTTTTTGTACCAAAACGAGACGATTTTCTTCCCAAAGTTTCAAAACTATAGTTAGAACTATATATTGGGTAGAATCCATTCTAAAGGGCTTCAAAGCTTTATTCTATTATACTAATATATTGACCCTTGGTTACTCCTTGGTCACCAATTTTGTCTACATTTCTTCAAATTCCTTTTTGTACCAAAACGAGACGATTTTCTTCCCAAAGTTTCAAAATAATAGTTAGGACTATATATTGGGTAGAATCCATTCTTAAGAGCTTCAAAGCTATATTTAGACTATTATACTAATATATTGATTTTTTGTTACTCCTTTGTCACCAATTTTGTCTACATATCTTGAAATTCCCATTTGTACCAAAACGAGACGATTTTTTTCCCAAAGTTTCAAAACTATAGTTACGACTATATATTGGGTAGAATTCATTCTAAAGGGGTTCAAAGCTATATTTAGACTATTATACTAATATATTGAACTTTGATTACTACTTAGTCACCAATTATGTCTACATTTCTTCATATTCCCATTTGTACCAAAACGGGACGATTTTCTTCCCAAAGTTTCAAATATATAGTTAGGACTATATATTAGGTAGAATCAATGCTTAAGGGCTTCAAAGCTATATTTAGACTATTATACTAATATATTGAACTTTGGTTACTTCTTGGTGAGCCAATTTTGTGTAAATTTCTTCAAATTCCCATTTGTACCAAAACGGGACGATTTTCTTCCCAAAGTTTCAAAACTATAGTTAGGACTATATATTGGGTAGAAACCATTCTTAAGGGATTCAAAGCTATATTTAGACTATTATACTAATATATTGAACTTTTGTTACTCCTTTGTCACCAATTTTGTCTACATTTCTTGAAATTCCCATTGGTACCAAAACGAGACGATTTTCTTCCCAAAGTTTCAAAACTATAGTTACGACTATATATTGGGTAGAATTCATTCTAAAGGGGTTCAAAGCTATATTTAGACTATTATACTAATATATTGAACTTTGATTACTACTTAGTCACCAATTATGTCTACATTTCTTCATATTCCCATTTGTACCAAAACGGGACGATTTTCTTCCCAAAGTTTCAAATATATAGTTAGGACTATATATTAGGTAGAATCAATGCTTAAGGGCTTCAAAGCTATATTTAGACTATTATACTAATATATTGAACTTTGGTTACTTCTTGGTGAGCCAATTTTGTGTAAATTTCTTCAAATTCCCATTTGTACCAAAACAGGACGATTTTCTTCCCAAAGTTTCAAAACTATAGTTAGGACTATATATTGGGTAGAATCCATTCTAAAGGGCTTCAAAGCTATATTTAGACTATTATACTAATATATTGTACTTTCGTTACTCTTTGGTCACCAATTTTGTCTACATTTCTTCAAATTCCCATTTGTACCAAAACGAGACGATTTTCTTCCCAATGTTTCAAAACTATAGTTAGGACTATATATTGGGTAGAATCCATTCTTAAGGGATTCAAAGCTATATTTAGGCTATTATACTAATATATTGTACTTTGGTTACTCCTTGGTCACCAATTTTGTCTACATTTCTTCAAATTCCTTTTTGTACCAAAACGAGACGATTTTCTTCCCAAAGTTTCAAAACTATAGTTAGAACTATATATTGGGTAGAATCCATTCTAAAGGGCTTCAAAGCTATATTTTGACTATTATACTAATATATTGACCCTTGGTTACTCCTTGGTCACCAATTTTGTCTACATTTCTTCAAATTCCTTTTTGTACCAAAACGAGACGATTTTCTTCCCAAAGTTTCAAAACAATAGTTAGGACTATATATTGGGTAGAATCCATTCTTAAGGGCTTTAAAGCTATATTTAGACTATTATACTAATATATTGATTTTTTGTTACTCCTTTGTCACCAATTTTGTCTACATATCGTGAAATTCCCATTTGTACCAAAACGAGACGATTTTTTTCCCAAAGTTTCAAAAATATAGTTAGGACTATATATTAGGTAGAATCAATGCTTAAGGGCTTCAAAGCTATATTTAGACTATTATACTAATATATTGAACTTTGGTTACTTCTTGGTGAGCCAATTTTGTGTAAATTTCTTCAAATTCCCATTTGTACCAAAACAGGACGATTTTCTTCCCAAAGTTTCAAAACTATAGTTAGGACTATATATTGGGTAGAATCCATTCTTAAGGGATTCAAAGCTATATTTAGACTATTATACTAATATATTGTACTTTGGTTACTCCTTGGTCACCAATTTTGTCTACATTTCTTCAAATTCCTTTTTGTACCAAAACGAGACGGTTTTCTTCCCAAAGTTTCAAAACAATAGTTAGGACTATGTATTGGGTAGAATCCATTCATAAGGGATTCAAAGCTATATTTAGACTATTATACTAATATATTGAACTTTTGTTACTCCTTTGTCACCAATTTTGTCTACATTTCTTGAAATTCCCATTTGTACCAAAACGAGACGATTTTCTTCCCAAAGTTTCAAAACTATAGTTACGACTATATATTGGGTAGAATTCATTCTAAAGGGGTTCAAAGCTATATTTAGACTATTATACTAATATATTGAACTTTGATTACTACTTAGTCACCAATTATGTCTACATTTCTTCATATTCCCATTTGTACCAAAACGGGACGATTTTCTTCCCAAAGTTTCAAAAATATAGTTAGGACTATATATTAGGTAGAATCAATGCTTAAGGGCTTCAAAGCTATATTTAGACTATTATACTAATATATTGAACTTGGGTTACTTCTTGGTGAGCCAATTTTGTGTAAATTTCTTCAAATTCCCATTTGTACCAAAATAGGACGATTTTCTTCCCAAAGTTTCAAAACTATAGTTAGGACTATATATTGGGTAGAATCCATTCTAAAGGGCTTCAAAGCTATATTTAGACTATTATACTAATATATTGTACTTTAGTTACTCTTTGGTCACCAATTTTGTCTACATTTCTTCAAATTCCCATTTGTACCAAAACGAGACGATTTTCTTCCCAATGTTTCAAAACTATAGTTAGGACTATATATTGGGTAGAATCCATTCTTAAGGGATTCAAAGCTATATTTAGGCTATTATACTAATATATTATACTTTGGTTACTCCTTGGTCACCAATTTTGTCTACATTTCTTCAAATTCCTTTTTGTACCAAAACGAGACGATTTTCTTCGCAAAGTTTCAAAACAATAGTTAGGACTATATATTGGGTAGAATCCATTCTTAAGGGATTCAAAGCTATATTTAGACTATTATACTAATATATTGAACTTTTGTTACTCCTTTGTCACCAATTTTGTCTACATTTCTTGAAATTCCCATTGGTACCAAAACGAGACGATTTTCTTCCCAAAGTTTCAAAACTATAGTTACGACTATATATTGGGTAGAATTCATTCTAAAGGGGTTCAAAGCTATATTTAGACTATTATACTAATATATTGAACTTTGATTACTACTTAGTCACCAATTATGTCTACATTTCTTCATATTCCCATTTGTACCAAAACGGGACGATTTTCTTCCCAAAGTTTCAAATATATAGTTAGGACTATATATTAGGTAGAATCAATGCTTAAGGGCTTCAAAGCTATATTTAGACTATTATACTAATATATTTAACTTTGGTTACTTCTTGGTGAGCCAATTTTGTGTAAATTTCTTCAAATTCCCATTTGTACCAAAACAGGACGATTTTCTTCCCAAAGTTTCAAAACTATAGTTAGGACTATATATTGGGTAGAATCCATTCTAAAGGGCTTCAAAGCTATATTTAGACTATTATACTAATATATTGTACTTTAGTTACTCTTTGGTCACCAATTTTGTCTACATTTCTTCAAATTCCCATTTGTACCAAAACGAGACGATTTTCTTCCCAATGTTTCAAAACTATAGTTAGGACTATATATTGGGTAGAATCCATTCTTAAGGGATTCAAAGCTATATTTAGGCTATTATACTAATATATTGTACTTTGGTTACTCCTTGGTCACCAATTTTGTCTACATTTCTTCAAATTCCTTTTTGTACCAAAACGAGACGATTTTCTTCCCAAAGTTTCAAAACTATAGTTAGAACTATATATTGGGTAGAATCCATTCTAAAGGGCTTCAAAGCTATATTTTGACTATTATACTAATATATTGACCCTTGGTTACTCCTTGGTCACCAATTTTGTCTACATTTCTTCAAATTCCTTTTTGTACCAAAACGAGACGATTTTCTTCCCAAAGTTTCAAAACAATAGTTAGGACTATATATTGGGTAGAATCCATTCTTAAGGGCTTCAAAGCTATATTTAGACTATTATACTAATATATTGATTTTTTGTTACTCCTTTGTCACCAATTTTGTCTACATATCGTGAAATTCCCATTTGTACCAAAACGAGACGATTTTTTTCCCAAAGTTTCAAAAATATAGTTAGGACTATATATTAGGTAGAATCAATGCTTAAGGGCTTCAAAGCTATATTTAGACTATTATACTAATATATTGAACTTTGGTTACTTCTTGGTGAGCCAATTTTGTGTAAATTTCTTCAAATTCCCATTTGTACCAAAACAGGACGATTTTCTTCCCAAAGTTTCAAAACTATAGTTAGGACTATATATTGGGTAGAATCCATTCTTAAGGGATTCAAAGCTATATTTAGACTATTATACTAATATATTGTACTTTGGTTACTCCTTGGTCACCAATTTTGTCTACATTTCTTCAAATTCCTTTTTGTACCAAAACGAGACGGTTTTCTTCCCAAAGTTTCAAAACAATAGTTAGGACTATGTATTGGGTAGAATCCATTCTTAAGGGATTCAAAGCTATATTTAGACTATTATACTAATATATTGAACTTTTGTTACTCCTTTGTCACCAATTTTGTCTACATTTCTTGAAATTCCCATTTGTACCAAAACGAGACGATTTTCTTCCCAAAGTTTCAAAACTATAGTTACGACTATATATTGGGTAGAATTCATTCTAAAGGGGTTCAAAGCTATATTTAGACTATTATACTAATATATTGAACTTTGATTACTACTTAGTCACCAATTATGTCTACATTTCTTCATATTCCCATTTGTACCAAAACGGGACGATTTTCTTCCCAAAGTTTCAAAAATATAGTTAGGACTATATATTAGGTAGAATCAATGCTTAAGGGCTTCAAAGCTATATTTAGACTATTATACTAATATATTGAACTTTGGTTACTTCTTGGTGAGCCAATTTTGTGTAAATTTCTTCAAATTCCCATTTGTACCAAAATAGGACGATTTTCTTCCCAAAGTTTCAAAACTATAGTTAGGACTATATATTGGGTAGAATCCATTCTAAAGGGCTTCAAAGCTATATTTAGACTATTATACTAATATATTGTACTTTAGTTACTCTTTGGTCACCAATTTTGTCTACATTTCTTCAAATTCCTTTTTGTACCAAAACGAGACGATTTTCTTCGCAAAGTTTCAAAACAATAGTTAGGACTATATATTGGGTAGAATCCATTCTTAAGGGATTCAAAGCTATATTTAGACTATTATACTAATATATTGAACTTTTGTTACTCCTTTGTCACCAATTTTGTCTACATTTCTTGAAATTCCCATTGGTACCAAAACGAGACGATTTTCTTCCCAAAGTTTCAAAACTATAGTTACGACTATATATTGGGTAGAATTCATTCTAAAGGGGTTCAAAGCTATATTTAGACTATTATACTAATATATTGAACTTTGATTACTACTTAGTCACCAATTATGTCTACATTTCTTCATATTCCCATTTGTACCAAAACGGGACGATTTTCTTCCCAAAGTTTCAAATATATAGTTAGGACTATATATTAGGTAGAATCAATGCTTAAGGGCTTCAAAGCTATATTTAGACTATTATACTAATATATTTAACTTTGGTTACTTCTTGGTGAGCCAATTTTGTGTAAATTTCTTCAAATTCCCATTTGTACCAAAACAGGACGATTTTCTTCCCAAAGTTTCAAAACTATAGTTAGGACTATATATTGGGTAGAATCCATTCTAAAGGGCTTCAAAGCTATATTTAGACTATTATACTAATATATTGTACTTTAGTTACTCTTTGGTCACCAATTTTGTCTACATTTCTTCAAATTCCCATTTGTACCAAAACGAGACGATTTTCTTCCCAATGTTTCAAAACTATAGTTAGGACTATATATTGGGTAGAATCCATTCTTAAGGGATTCAAAGCTATATTTAGGCTATTATACTAATATATTGTACTTTGGTTACTCCTTGGTCACCAATTTTGTCTACATTTCTTCAAATTCCTTTTTGTACCAAAACGAGACGATTTTCTTCCCAAAGTTTCAAAACTATAGTTAGAACTATATATTGGGTAGAATCCATTCTAAAGGGCTTCAAAGCTATATTTTGACTATTATACTAATATATTGACCCTTGGTTACTCCTTGGTCACCAATTTTGTCTACATTTCTTCAAATTCCTTTTTGTACCAAAACGAGACGATTTTCTTCCCAAAGTTTCAAAACAATAGTTAGGACTATATATTGGGTAGAATCCATTCTTAAGGGCTTCAAAGCTATATTTAGACTATTATACTAATATATTGATTTTTTGTTACTCCTTTGTCACCAATTTTGTCTACATATCGTGAAATTCCCATTTGTACCAAAACGAGACGATTTTTTTCCCAAAGTTTCAAAAATATAGTTAGGACTATATATTAGGTAGAATCAATGCTTAAGGGCTTCAAAGCTATATTTAGACTATTATACTAATATATTGAACTTTGGTTACTTCTTGGTGAGCCAATTTTGTGTAAATTTCTTCAAATTCCCATTTGTACCAAAACAGGACGATTTTCTTCCCAAAGTTTCAAAACTATAGTTAGGACTATATATTGGGTAGAATCCATTCTTAAGGGATTCAAAGCTATATTTAGACTATTATACTAATATATTGTACTTTGGTTACTCCTTGGTCACCAATTTTGTCTACATTTCTTCAAATTCCTTTTTGTACCAAAACGAGACGGTTTTCTTCCCAAAGTTTCAAAACAATAGTTAGGACTATGTATTGGGTAGAATCCATTCTTAAGGGATTCAAAGCTATATTTAGACTATTATACTAATATATTGAACTTTTGTTACTCCTTTGTCACCAATTTTGTCTACATTTCTTGAAATTCCCATTTGTACCAAAACGAGACGATTTTCTTCCCAAAGTTTCAAAACTATAGTTACGACTATATATTGGGTAGAATTCATTCTAAAGGGGTTCAAAGCTATATTTAGACTATTATACTAATATATTGAACTTTGATTACTACTTAGTCACCAATTATGTCTACATTTCTTCATATTCCCATTTGTACCAAAACGGGACGATTTTCTTCCCAAAGTTTCAAAAATATAGTTAGGACTATATATTAGGTAGAATCAATGCTTAAGGGCTTCAAAGCTATATTTAGACTATTATACTAATATATTGAACTTTGGTTACTTCTTGGTGAGCCAATTTTGTGTAAATTTCTTCAAATTCCCATTTGTACCAAAATAGGACGATTTTCTTCCCAAAGTTTCAAAACTATAGTTAGGATTATATATTGGGTAGAATCCATTCTAAAGGGCTTCAAAGCTATATTTAGACTATTATACTAATATATTGTACTTTAGTTACTCTTTGGTCACCAATTTTGTCTACATTTCTTCAAATTCCCATTTGTACCAAAACGAGACGATTTTCTTCCCAATGTTTCAAAACTATAGTTAGGACTATATATTGGGTAGAATCCATTCTTAAGGGATTCAAAGCTATATTTAGGCTTTTATACTAATATATTGTACTTTGGTTACTCCTTGGTCACCAATTTTGTCTACATTTCTTCAAATTCCTTTTTGTACCAAAACGAGACGATTTTCTTCCCAAAGTTTCAAAACTATAGTTAGAACTATATATTGGGTAGAATCCATTCTAAAGGGCTTCAAAGCTATATTTTGACTATTATACTAATATATTGACCCTTGGTTACTCCTTGGTCACCAATTTTGTCTACATTTCTTCAAATTCCTTTTTGTACCAAAACGAGACGGTTTTCTTCCCAAAGTTTCAAAACAATAGTTAGGACTATGTATTGGGTAGAATCCATTCTTAAGGGATTCAAAGCTATATTTAGACTATTATACTAATATATTGAACTTTTGTTACTCCTTTGTCACCAATTTTGTCTACATTTCTTGAAATTCCCATTTGTACCAAAACGAGACGATTTTCTTCCCAAAGTTTCAAAACTATAGTTACGACTATATATTGGGTAGAATTCATTCTAAAGGGGTTCAAAGCTATATTTAGACTATTATACTAATATATTGAACTTTGATTACTACTTAGTCACCAATTATGTCTACATTTCTTCATATTCCCATTTGTACCAAAACGGGACGATTTTCTTCCCAAAGTTTCAAAAATATAGTTAGGACTATATATTAGGTAGAATCAATGCTTAAGGGCTTCAAAGCTATATTTAGACTATTATACTAATATATTGAACTTTGGTTACTTCTTGGTGAGCCAATTTTGTGTAAATTTCTTCAAATTCCCATTTGTACCAAAACAGGACGATTTTCTTCCCAAAGTTTCAAAACTATAGTTAGGACTATATATTGGGTAGAATCCATTCTTAAGGGATTCAAAGCTATATTTAGACTATTATACTAATATATTGTACTTTGGTTACTCCTTGGTCACCAATTTTGTCTACATTTCTTCAAATTCCTTTTTGTACCAAAACGAGACGGTTTTCTTCCCAAAGTTTCAAAACAATAGTTAGGACTATGTATTGGGTAGAATCCATTCTTAAGGGATTCAAAGCTATATTTAGACTATTATACTAATATATTGAACTTTTGTTACTCCTTTGTCACCAATTTTGTCTACATTTCTTGAAATTCCCATTTGTACCAAAACGAGACGATTTTCTTCCCAAAGTTTCAAAACTATAGTTACGACTATATATTGGGTAGAATTCATTCTAAAGGGGTTCAAAGCTATATTTAGACTATTATACTAATATATTGAACTTTGATTACTACTTAGTCACCAATTATGTCTACATTTCTTCATATTCCCATTTGTACCAAAACGGGACGATTTTCTTCCCAAAGTTTCAAAAATATAGTTAGGACTATATATTAGGTAGAATCAATGCTTAAGGGCTTCAAAGCTATATTTAGACTATTATACTAATATATTGAACTTTGGTTACTTCTTGGTGAGCCAATTTTGTGTAAATTTCTTCAAATTCCCATTTGTACCAAAATAGGACGATTTTCTTCCCAAAGTTTCAAAACTATAGTTAGGACTATATATTGGGTAGAATCCATTCTAAAGGGCTTCAAAGCTATATTTAGACTATTATACTAATATATTGTACTTTAGTTACTCTTTGGTCACCAATTTTGTCTACATTTCTTCAAATTCCCATTTGTACCAAAACGAGACGATTTTCTTCCCAATGTTTCAAAACTATAGTTAGGACTATATATTGGGTAGAATCCATTCTTAAGGGATTCAAAGCTATATTTAGGCTATTATACTAATATATTGTACTTTGGTTACTCCTTGGTCACAAATTTTGTCTACATTTCTTCAAATTCCTTTTTGTACCAAAACGAGACGATTTTCTTCCCAAAGTTTCAAAACTATAGTTAGAACTATATATTGGGTAGAATCCATTCTAAAGGGCTTCAAAGCTATATTTTGACTATTATACTAATATATTGACCCTTGGTTACTCCTTGGTCACCAATTTTGTCTACATTTCTTCAAATTCCTTTTTGTACCAAAACGAGACGATTTTCTTCCCAAAGTTTCAAAACAATAGTTAGGACTATATATTGGGTAGAATCCATTCTTAAGGGATTCAAAGCTATATTTAGACTATTATACTAATATATTGAACTTTTGTTACTCCTTTGTCACCAATTTTGTCTACATTTCTTGAAATTCCCATTTGTACCAAAACGAGACGATTTTCTTCCCAAAGTTTCAAAACTATAGTTACGACTATATATTGGGTAGAATTCATTCTAAAGGGGTTCAAAGCTATATTTAGACTATTATACTAATATATTGAACTTTGATTACTACTTAGTCACCAATTATGTCTACATTTCTTCATATTCCCATTTGTACCAAAACGGGACGATTTTCTTCCCAAAGTTTCAAAAATATAGTTAGGACTATATATTAGGTAGAATCAATGCTTAAGGGCTTCAAAGCTATATTTAGACTATTATACTAATATATTGAACTTTGGTTACTTCTTGGTGAGCCAATTTTGTGTAAATTTCTTCAAATTCCCATTTGTACCAAAATAGGACGATTTTCTTCCCAAAGTTTCAAAACTATAGTTAGGACTATATATTGGGTAGAATCCATTCTAAAGGGCTTCAAAGCTATATTTAGACTATTATACTAATATATTGTACTTTAGTTACTCTTTGGTCACCAATTTTGTCTACATTTCTTCAAATTCCCATTTGTACCAAAACGAGACGATTTTCTTCCCAATGTTTCAAAACTATAGTTAGGACTATATATTGGGTAGAATCCATTCTTAAGGGATTCAAAGCTATATTTAGGCTATTATACTAATATATTATACTTTGGTTACTCCTTGGTCACCAATTTTGTCTACATTTCTTCAAATTCCTTTTTGTACCAAAACGAGACGATTTTCTTCGCAAAGTTTCAAAACAATAGTTAGGACTATATATTGGGTAGAATCCATTCTTAAGGGATTCAAAGCTATATTTAGACTATTATACTAATATATTGAACTTTTGTTACTCCTTTGTCACCAATTTTGTCTACATTTCTTGAAATTCCCATTGGTACCAAAACGAGACGATTTTCTTCCCAAAGTTTCAAAACTATAGTTACGACTATATATTGGGTAGAATTCATTCTAAAGGGGTTCAAAGCTATATTTAGACTATTATACTAATATATTGAACTTTGATTACTACTTAGTCACCAATTATGTCTACATTTCTTCATATTCCCATTTGTACCAAAACGGGACGATTTTCTTCCCAAAGTTTCAAATATATAGTTAGGACTATATATTAGGTAGAATCAATGCTTAAGGGCTTCAAAGCTATATTTAGACTATTATACTAATATATTTAACTTTGGTTACTTCTTGGTGAGCCAATTTTGTGTAAATTTCTTCAAATTCCCATTTGTACCAAAACAGGACGATTTTCTTCCCAAAGTTTCAAAACTATAGTTAGGACTATATATTGGGTAGAATCCATTCTAAAGGGCTTCAAAGCTATATTTAGACTATTATACTAATATATTGTACTTTAGTTACTCTTTGGTCACCAATTTTGGCTACATTTCTTCAAATTCCCATTTGTACCAAAACGAGACGATTTTCTTCCCAATGTTTCAAAACTATAGTTAGGACTATATATTGGGTAGAATCCATTCTTAAGGGATTCAAAGCTATATTTAGGCTATTATACTAATATATTGTACTTTGGTTACTCCTTGGTCACCAATTTTGTCTACATTTCTTCAAATTCCTTTTTGTACCAAAACGAGACGATTTTCTTCCCAAAGTTTCAAAACTATAGTTAGAACTATATATTGGGTAGAATCCATTCTAAAGGGCTTCAAAGCTATATTTTGACTATTATACTAATATATTGACCCTTGGTTACTCCTTGGTCACCAATTTTGTCTACATTTCTTCAAATTCCTTTTTGTACCAAAACGAGACGATTTTCTTCCCAAAGTTTCAAAACAATAGTTAGGACTATATATTGGGTAGAATCCATTCTTAAGGGCTTCAAAGCTATATTTAGACTATTATACTAATATATTGATTTTTTGTTACTCCTTTGTCACCAATTTTGTCTACATATCGTGAAATTCCCATTTGTACCAAAACGAGACGATTTTTTTCCCAAAGTTTCAAAAATATAGTTAGGACTATATATTAGGTAGAATCAATGCTTAAGGGCTTCAAAGCTATATTTAGACTATTATACTAATATATTGAACTTTGGTTACTTCTTGGTGAGCCAATTTTGTGTAAATTTCTTCAAATTCCCATTTGTACCAAAACAGGACGATTTTCTTCCCAAAGTTTCAAAACTATAGTTAGGACTATATATTGGGTAGAATCCATTCTTAAGGGATTCAAAGCTATATTTAGACTATTATACTAATATATTGTACTTTGGTTACTCCTTGGTCACCAATTTTGTCTACATTTCTTCAAATTCCTTTTTGTACCAAAACGAGACGGTTTTCTTCCCAAAGTTTCAAAACAATAGTTAGGACTATGTATTGGGTAGAATCCATTCTTAAGGGATTCAAAGCTATATTTAGACTATTATACTAATATATTGAACTTTTGTTACTCCTTTGTCACCAATTTTGTCTACATTTCTTGAAATTCCCATTTGTACCAAAACGAGACGATTTTCTTCCCAAAGTTTCAAAACTATAGTTACGACTATATATTGGGTAGAATTCATTCTAAAGGGGTTCAAAGCTATATTTAGACTATTATACTAATATATTGAACTTTGATTACTACTTAGTCACCAATTATGTCTACATTTCTTCATATTCCCATTTGTACCAAAACGGGACGATTTTCTTCCCAAAGTTTCAAAAATATAGTTAGGACTATATATTAGGTAGAATCAATGCTTAAGGGCTTCAAAGCTATATTTAGACTATTATACTAATATATTGAACTTTGGTTACTTCTTGGTGAGCCAATTTTGTGTAAATTTCTTCAAATTCCCATTTGTACCAAAATAGGACGATTTTCTTCCCAAAGTTTCAAAACTATAGTTAGGACTATATATTGGGTAGAATCCATTCTAAAGGGCTTCAAAGCTATATTTAGACTATTATACTAATATATTGTACTTTAGTTACTCTTTGGTCACCAATTTTGTCTACATTTCTTCAAATTCCCATTTGTACCAAAACGAGACGATTTTCTTCCCAATGTTTCAAAACTATAGTTAGGACTATATATTGGGTAGAATCCATTCTTAAGGGATTCAAAGCTATATTTAGGCTATTATACTAATATATTGTACTTTGGTTACTCCTTGGTCACCAATTTTGTCTACATTTCTTCAAATTCCTTTTTGTACCAAAACGAGACGATTTTCTTCCCAAAGTTTCAAAACTATAGTTAGAACTATATATTGGGTAGAATCCATTCTAAAGGGCTTCAAAGCTATATTTTGACTATTATACTAATATATTGACCCTTGGTTACTCCTTGGTCACCAATTTTGTCTACATTTCTTCAAATTCCTTTTTGTACCAAAACGAGACGATTTTCTTCCCAAAGTTTCAAAACTATAGTTAGAACTATATATTGGGTAGAATCCATTCTAAAGGGCTTCAAAGCTATATTTTGACTATTATACTAATATATTGACCCTTGGTTACTCCTTGGTCACCAATTTTGTCTACATTTCTTCAAATTCCTTTTTGTACCAAAACGAGACGATTTTCTTCCCAAAGTTTCAAAACAATAGTTAGGACTATATATTGGGTAGAATCCATTCTTAAGGGCTTCAAAGCTATATTTAGACTATTATACTAATATATTGATTTTTTGTTACTCCTTTGTCACCAATTTTGTCTACATATCGTGAAATTCCCATTTGTACCAAAACGAGACGATTTTTTTCCCAAAGTTTCAAAAATATAGTTAGGACTATATATTAGGTAGAATCAATGCTTAAGGGCTTCAAAGCTATATTTAGACTATTATACTAATATATTGAACTTTGGTTACTTCTTGGTGAGCCAATTTTGTGTAAATTTCTTCAAATTCCCATTTGTACCAAAACAGGACGATTTTCTTCCCAAAGTTTCAAAACTATAGTTAGGACTATATATTGGGTAGAATCCATTCTTAAGGGATTCAAAGCTATATTTAGACTATTATACTAATATATTGTACTTTGGTTACTCCTTGGTCACCAATTTTGTCTACATTTCTTCAAATTCCTTTTTGTACCAAAACGAGACGGTTTTCTTCCCAAAGTTTCAAAACAATAGTTAGGACTATGTATTGGGTAGAATCCATTCTTAAGGGATTCAAAGCTATATTTAGACTATTATACTAATATATTGAACTTTTGTTACTCCTTTGTCACCAATTTTGTCTACATTTCTTGAAATTCCCATTTGTACCAAAACGAGACGATTTTCTTCCCAAAGTTTCAAAACTATAGTTACGACTATATATTGGGTAGAATTCATTCTAAAGGGGTTCAAAGCTATATTTAGACTATTATACTAATATATTGAACTTTGATTACTACTTAGTCACCAATTATGTCTACATTTCTTCATATTCCCATTTGTACCAAAACGGGACGATTTTCTTCCCAAAGTTTCAAAAATATAGTTAGGACTATATATTAGGTAGAATCAATGCTTAAGGGCTTCAAAGCTATATTTAGACTATTATACTAATATATTGAACTTTGGTTACTTCTTGGTGAGCCAATTTTGTGTAAATTTCTTCAAATTCCCATTTGTACCAAAATAGGACGATTTTCTTCCCAAAGTTTCAAAACTATAGTTAGGACTATATATTGGGTAGAATCCATTCTAAAGGGCTTCAAAGCTATATTTAGACTATTATACTAATATATTGTACTTTAGTTACTCTTTGGTCACCAATTTTGTCTACATTTCTTCAAATTCCCATTTGTACCAAAACGAGACGATTTTCTTCCCAATGTTTCAAAACTATAGTTAGGACTATATATTGGGTAGAATCCATTCTTAAGGGATTCAAAGCTATATTTAGGCTATTATACTAATATATTGTACTTTGGTTACTCCTTGGTCACCAATTTTGTCTACATTTCTTCAAATTCCTTTTTGTACCAAAACGAGACGATTTTCTTCCCAAAGTTTCAAAACTATAGTTAGAACTATATATTGGGTAGAATCCATTCTAAAGGGCTTCAAAGCTATATTTTGACTATTATACTAATATATTGACCCTTGGTTACTCCTTGGTCACCAATTTTGTCTACATTTCTTCAAATTCCTTTTTGTACCAAAACGAGACGGTTTTCTTCCCAAAGTTTCAAAACAATAGTTAGGACTATGTATTGGGTAGAATCCATTCTTAAGGGATTCAAAGCTATATTTAGACTATTATACTAATATATTGAACTTTTGTTACTCCTTTGTCACCAATTTTGTCTACATTTCTTGAAATTCCCATTTGTACCAAAACGAGACGATTTTCTTCCCAAAGTTTCAAAACTATAGTTACGACTATATATTGGGTAGAATTCATTCTAAAGGGGTTCAAAGCTATATTTAGACTATTATACTAATATATTGAACTTTGATTACTACTTAGTCACCAATTATGTCTACATTTCTTCATATTCCCATTTGTACCAAAACGGGACGATTTTCTTCCCAAAGTTTCAAAAATATAGTTAGGACTATATATTAGGTAGAATCAATGCTTAAGGGCTTCAAAGCTATATTTAGACTATTATACTAATATATTGAACTTTGGTTACTTCTTGGTGAGCCAATTTTGTGTAAATTTCTTCAAATTCCCATTTGTACCAAAATAGGACGATTTTCTTCCCAAAGTTTCAAAACTATAGTTAGGACTATATATTGGGTAGAATCCATTCTAAAGGGCTTCAAAGCTATATTTAGACTATTATACTAATATATTGTACTTTAGTTACTCTTTGGTCACCAATTTTGTCTACATTTCTTCAAATTCCCATTTGTACCAAAACGAGACGATTTTCTTCCCAATGTTTCAAAACTATAGTTAGGACTATATATTGGGTAGAATCCATTCTTAAGGGATTCAAAGCTATATTTAGGCTATTATACTAATATATTGTACTTTGGTTACTCCTTGGTCACCAATTTTGTCTACATTTCTTCAAATTCCTTTTTGTACCAAAACGAGACGATTTTCTTCCCAAAGTTTCAAAACTATAGTTAGAACTATATATTGGGTAGAATCCATTCTAAAGGGCTTCAAAGCTATATTTTGACTATTATACTAATATATTGACCCTTGGTTACTCCTTGGTCACCAATTTTGTCTACATTTCTTCAAATTCCTTTTTGTACCAAAACGAGACGATTTTCTTCCCAAAGTTTCAAAACAATAGTTAGGACTATATATTGGGTAGAATCCATTCTTAAGGGATTCAAAGCTATATTTAGACTATTATACTAATATATTGAACTTTTGTTACTCCTTTGTCACCAATTTTGTCTACATTTCTTGAAATTCCCATTTGTACCAAAACGAGACGATTTTCTTCCCAAAGTTTCAAAACTATAGTTACGACTATATATTGGGTAGAATTCATTCTAAAGGGGTTCAAAGCTATATTTAGACTATTATACTAATATATTGAACTTTGATTACTACTTAGTCACCAATTATGTCTACATTTCTTCATATTCCCATTTGTACCAAAACGGGACGATTTTCTTCCCAAAGTTTCAAAAATATAGTTAGGACTATATATTAGGTAGAATCAATGCTTAAGGGCTTCAAAGCTATATTTAGACTATTATACTAATATATTGAACTTTGGTTACTTCTTGGTGAGCCAATTTTGTGTAAATTTCTTCAAATTCCCATTTGTACCAAAACAGGACGATTTTCTTCCCAAAGTTTCAAAACTATAGTTAGGACTATATATTGGGTAGAATCCATTCTTAAGGGATTCAAAGCTATATTTAGACTATTATACTAATATATTGTACTTTGGTTACTCCTTGGTCACCAATTTTGTCTACATTTCTTCAAATTCCTTTTTGTACCAAAACGAGACGGTTTTCTTCCCAAAGTTTCAAAACAATAGTTAGGACTATGTATTGGGTAGAATCCATTCTTAAGGGATTCAAAGCTATATTTAGACTATTATACTAATATATTGAACTTTTGTTACTCCTTTGTCACCAATTTTGTCTACATTTCTTGAAATTCCCATTTGTACCAAAACGAGACGATTTTCTTCCCAAAGTTTCAAAACTATAGTTACGACTATATATTGGGTAGAATTCATTCTAAAGGGGTTCAAAGCTATATTTAGACTATTATACTAATATATTGAACTTTGATTACTACTTAGTCACCAATTATGTCTACATTTCTTCATATTCCCATTTGTACCAAAACGGGACGATTTTCTTCCCAAAGTTTCAAAAATATAGTTAGGACTATATATTAGGTAGAATCAATGCTTAAGGGCTTCAAAGCTATATTTAGACTATTATACTAATATATTGAACTTTGGTTACTTCTTGGTGAGCCAATTTTGTGTAAATTTCTTCAAATTCCCATTTGTACCAAAATAGGACGATTTTCTTCCCAAAGTTTCAAAACTATAGTTAGGACTATATATTGGGTAGAATCCATTCTAAAGGGCTTCAAAGCTATATTTAGACTATTATACTAATATATTGTACTTTAGTTACTCTTTGGTCACCAATTTTGTCTACATTTCTTCAAATTCCCATTTGTACCAAAACGAGACGATTTTCTTCCCAATGTTTCAAAACTATAGTTAGGACTATATATTGGGTAGAATCCATTCTTAAGGGATTCAAAGCTATATTTAGGCTATTATACTAATATATTGTACTTTGGTTACTCCTTGGTCACCAATTTTGTCTACATTTCTTCAAATTCCTTTTTGTACCAAAACGAGACGATTTTCTTCCCAAAGTTTCAAAACTATAGTTAGAACTATATATTGGGTAGAATCCATTCTAAAGGGCTTCAAAGCTATATTTTGACTATTATACTAATATATTGACCCTTGGTTACTCCTTGGTCACCAATTTTGTCTACATTTCTTCAAATTCCTTTTTGTACCAAAACGAGACGGTTTTCTTCCCAAAGTTTCAAAACAATAGTTAGGACTATGTATTGGGTAGAATCCATTCTTAAGGGATTCAAAGCTATATTTAGACTATTATACTAATATATTGAACTTTTGTTACTCCTTTGTCACCAATTTTGTCTACATTTCTTGAAATTCCCATTTGTACCAAAACGAGACGATTTTCTTCCCAAAGTTTCAAAACTATAGTTACGACTATATATTGGGTAGAATTCATTCTAAAGGGGTTCAAAGCTATATTTAGACTATTATACTAATATATTGAACTTTGATTACTACTTAGTCACCAATTATGTCTACATTTCTTCATATTCCCATTTGTACCAAAACGGGACGATTTTCTTCCCAAAGTTTCAAAAATATAGTTAGGACTATATATTAGGTAGAATCAATGCTTAAGGGCTTCAAAGCTATATTTAGACTATTATACTAATATATTGAACTTTGGTTACTTCTTGGTGAGCCAATTTTGTGTAAATTTCTTCAAATTCCCATTTGTACCAAAATAGGACGATTTTCTTCCCAAAGTTTCAAAACTATAGTTAGGACTATATATTGGGTAGAATCCATTCTAAAGGGCTTCAAAGCTATATTTAGACTATTATACTAATATATTGTACTTTAGTTACTCTTTGGTCACCAATTTTGTCTACATTTCTTCAAATTCCCATTTGTACCAAAACGAGACGATTTTCTTCCCAATGTTTCAAAACTATAGTTAGGACTATATATTGGGTAGAATCCATTCTTAAGGGATTCAAAGCTATATTTAGGCTATTATACTAATATATTGTACTTTGGTTACTCCTTGGTCACCAATTTTGTCTACATTTCTTCAAATTCCTTTTTGTACCAAAACGAGACGATTTTCTTCCCAAAGTTTCAAAACTATAGTTAGAACTATATATTGGGTAGAATCCATTCTAAAGGGCTTCAAAGCTATATTTTGACTATTATACTAATATATTGACCCTTGGTTACTCCTTGGTCACCAATTTTGTCTACATTTCTTCAAATTCCTTTTTGTACCAAAACGAGACGATTTTCTTCCCAAAGTTTCAAAACAATAGTTAGGACTATATATTGGGTAGAATCCATTCTTAAGGGATTCAAAGCTATATTTAGACTATTATACTAATATATTGAACTTTTGTTACTCCTTTGTCACCAATTTTGTCTACATTTCTTGAAATTCCCATTTGTACCAAAACGAGACGATTTTCTTCCCAAAGTTTCAAAACTATAGTTACGACTATATATTGGGTAGAATTCATTCTAAAGGGGTTCAAAGCTATATTTAGACTATTATACTAATATATTGAACTTTGATTACTACTTAGTCACCAATTATGTCTACATTTCTTCATATTCCCATTTGTACCAAAACGGGACGATTTTCTTCCCAAAGTTTCAAAAATATAGTTAGGACTATATATTAGGTAGAATCAATGCTTAAGGGCTTCAAAGCTATATTTAGACTATTATACTAATATATTGAACTTTGGTTACTTCTTGGTGAGCCAATTTTGTGTAAATTTCTTCAAATTCCCATTTGTACCAAAACAGGACGATTTTCTTCCCAAAGTTTCAAAACTATAGTTAGGACTATATATTGGGTAGAATCCATTCTTAAGGGATTCAAAGCTATATTTAGACTATTATACTAATATATTGTACTTTGGTTACTCCTTGGTCACCAATTTTGTCTACATTTCTTCAAATTCCTTTTTGTACCAAAACGAGACGGTTTTCTTCCCAAAGTTTCAAAACAATAGTTAGGACTATGTATTGGGTAGAATCCATTCTTAAGGGATTCAAAGCTATATTTAGACTATTATACTAATATATTGAACTTTTGTTACTCCTTTGTCACCAATTTTGTCTACATTTCTTGAAATTCCCATTTGTACCAAAACGAGACGATTTTCTTCCCAAAGTTTCAAAACTATAGTTACGACTATATATTGGGTAGAATTCATTCTAAAGGGGTTCAAAGCTATATTTAGACTATTATACTAATATATTGAACTTTGATTACTACTTAGTCACCAATTATGTCTACATTTCTTCATATTCCCATTTGTACCAAAACGGGACGATTTTCTTCCCAAAGTTTCAAAAATATAGTTAGGACTATATATTAGGTAGAATCAATGCTTAAGGGCTTCAAAGCTATATTTAGACTATTATACTAATATATTGAACTTTGGTTACTTCTTGGTGAGCCAATTTTGTGTAAATTTCTTCAAATTCCCATTTGTACCAAAATAGGACGATTTTCTTCCCAAAGTTTCAAAACTATAGTTAGGACTATATATTGGGTAGAATCCATTCTAAAGGGCTTCAAAGCTATATTTAGACTATTATACTAATATATTGTACTTTAGTTACTCTTTGGTCACCAATTTTGTCTACATTTCTTCAAATTCCCATTTGTACCAAAACGAGACGATTTTCTTCCCAATGTTTCAAAACTATAGTTAGGACTATATATTGGGTAGAATCCATTCTTAAGGGATTCAAAGCTATATTTAGGCTATTATACTAATATATTGTACTTTGGTTACTCCTTGGTCACCAATTTTGTCTACATTTCTTCAAATTCCTTTTTGTACCAAAACGAGACGATTTTCTTCCCAAAGTTTCAAAACTCTAGTTAGAACTATATATTGGGTAGAATCCATTCTAAAGGGCTTCAAAGCTATATTTTGACTATTATACTAATATATTGACCCTTGGTTACTCCTTGGTCACCAATTTTGTCTACATTTCTTCAAATTCCTTTTTGTACCAAAACGAGACGATTTTCTTCCCAAAGTTTCAAAACAATAGTTAGGACTATATATTGGGTAGAATCCATTCTTAAGGGCTTCAAAGCTATATTTAGACTATTATACTAATATATTGATTTTTTGTTACTCCTTTGTCACCAATTTTGTCTACATATCGTGAAATTCCCATTTGTACCAAAACGAGACGATTTTTTTCCCAAAGTTTCAAAAATATAGTTAGGACTATATATTAGGTAGAATCAATGCTTAAGGGCTTCAAAGCTATATTTAGACTATTATACTAATATATTGAACTTTGGTTACTTCTTGGTGAGCCAATTTTGTGTAAATTTCTTCAAATTCCCATTTGTACCAAAACAGGACGATTTTCTTCCCAAAGTTTCAAAACTATAGTTAGGACTATATATTGGGTAGAATCCATTCTTAAGGGATTCAAAGCTATATTTAGACTATTATACTAATATATTGTACTTTGGTTACTCCTTGGTCACCAATTTTGTCTACATTTCTTCAAATTCCTTTTTGTACCAAAACGAGACGGTTTTCTTCCCAAAGTTTCAAAACAATAGTTAGGACTATATATTGGGTAGAATCCATTCTTAAGGGATTCAAAGCTATATTTAGACTATTATACTAATATATTGAACTTTTGTTACTCCTTTGTCACCAATTTTGTCTACATTTCTTGAAATTCCCATTTGTACCAAAACGAGACGATTTTCTTCCCAAAGTTTCAAAACTATAGTTACGACTATACATTGGGTAGAATTCATTCTAAAGGGGTTCAAAGCTATATTTAGACTATTATACTAATATATTGAACTTGAATTACTACTTAGTCACCAATTATGTCTACATTTCTTCATATTCCCATTTGTACCAAAACGGGACGATTTTCTTCCCAAAGTTTCAAAAATATAGTTAGGACTATATATTAGGTAGAATCAATGCTTAAGGGCTTCAAAGCTATATTTAGACTATTATACTAATATATTGAACTTTGGTTACTTCTTGGTGAGCCAATTTTGTGTAAATTTCTTCAAATTCCCATTTGTACCAAAACAGGACGATTTTCTTCCCAAAGTTTCAAAACTATAGTTAGGACTATATATTGGGTAGAATCCATTCTAAAGGGCTTCAAAGCTATATTTAGACTATTATACTAATATATTGTATTTTAGTTACTCTTTGGTCACCAATTTTGTCTACATTTCTTCAAATTCCCATTTGTACCAAAACGAGACGATTATCTTCCCAAAGTTTCAAAACTATAGTTAGGACTATATATTGGGTAGAATCCATTCTTAAGGGATTCAAAGCTATATTTAGGCTATTATACTAATATATTGAACTTTGGTTACTTCTTGGTGAGCCAATTTTGTGTAAATTTCTTCAAATTCCCATTTGTACCAAAACAGGACGATTTTCTTCCCAAAGTTTCAAAACTATAGTTAGGACTATATATTGGGTAGAATCCATTCTAAAGGGCTTCAAAGCTATATTTAGACTATTATACTAATATATTGTACTTTAGTTACTCTTTGGTCACCAATTTTGTCTACATTTCTTCAAATTCCCATTTGTACCAAAACGAGACGATTTTCTTCCCAATGTTTCAAAACTATAGTTAGGACTATATATTGGGTAGAATCCATTCTTAAGGGATTCAAAGCTATATTTAGGCTATTATACTAATATATTGTACTTTGGTTACTCCTTGGTCACCAATTTTGTCTACATTTCTTCAAATTCCTTTTTGTACCAAAACGAGACGATTTTCTTCCCAAAGTTTCAAAACTCTAGTTAGAACTATATATTGGGTAGAATCCATTCTAAAGGGCTTCAAAGCTATATTTTGACTATTATACTAATATATTGACCCTTGGTTACTCCTTGGTCACCAATTTTGTCTACATTTCTTCAAATTCCTTTTTGTACCAAAACGAGACGATTTTCTTCCCAAAGTTTCAAAACAATAGTTAGGACTATATATTGGGTAGAATCCATTCTTAAGGGCTTCAAAGCTATATTTAGACTATTATACTAATATATTGATTTTTTGTTACTCCTTTGTCACCAATTTTGTCTACATTTCTTGAAATTCCCATTTGTACCAAAACGAGACGATTTTCTTCCCAAAGTTTCAAAACTATAGTTACGACTATACATTGGGTAGAATTCATTCTAAAGGGGTTCAAAGCTATATTTAGACTATTATACTAATATATTGAACTTGAATTACTACTTAGTCACCAATTATGTCTACATTTCTTCATATTCCCATTTGTACCAAAACGGGACGATTTTCTTCCCAAAGTTTCAAAAATATAGTTAGGACTATATATTAGGTAGAATCAATGCTTAAGGGCTTCAAAGCTATATTTAGACTATTATACTAATATATTGAACTTTGGTTACTTCTTGGTGAGCCAATTTTGTGTAAATTTCTTCAAATTCCCATTTGTACCAAAACAGGACGATTTTCTTCCCAAAGTTTCAAAACTATAGTTAGGACTATATATTGGGTAGAATCCATTCTAAAGGGCTTCAAAGCTATATTTAGACTATTATACTAATATATTGTATTTTAGTTACTCTTTGGTCACCAATTTTGTCTACATTTCTTCAAATTCCCATTTGTACCAAAACGAGACGATTATCTTCCCAAAGTTTCAAAACTATAGTTAGGACTATATATTGGGTAGAATCCATTCTTAAGGGATTCAAAGCTATATTTAGGCTATTATACTAATATATTGTACTTTGGTTACTCCTTGGTCACCAATTTTGTCTACATTTCTTCAAATTCCTTTTTGTACCAAAACGAGACGATTATCTTCCCAAAGTTTCAAAACAATAGTTAGGACTATATATTGGGTAGAATCCATTCTTAAGGGCTTCAAAGCTATATTTAGACTATTATACTAATATATTGATTTTTTGTTACTCCTTTGTCACCAATTTTGTCTACATATCTTGAAATTCCCATTTGTACCAAAACGAGACGATTTTTTTCCCAAAGTTTCAAAAATATAGTTAGGACTATATATTAGGTAGAATCAATGCTTAAGGGCTTCAAAGCTATATTTAGACTATTATACTAATATATTGATCTTTGGTTACTTCTTGGTGAGCCAATTTTGTGTAAATTTCTTCAAATTCCCATTTGTACCAAAACAGGACGATTTTCTTCCCAAAGTTTCAAAACTATAGTTAGGACTATATATTGGGTAGAATCCATTCTTAAGGGATTCAAAGCTATATTTAGACTATTATACTAATATATTGTACTTTGGTTACTCCTTGGTCACCAATTTTGTCTACATTTCTTCAAATTCCTTTTTGTACCAAAACGAGACGATTTTCTTCCCAAAGTTTCAAAACAATAGTTAGGACTATATATTGGGTAGAATCCATTCTTAAGGGATTCAAAGCTATATTTAGACTATTATACTAATATATTGAACTTTTGTTACTCCTTTGTCACCAATTTTGTCTACATTTCTTGAAATTCCCATTTGTACCAAAACGAGACGATTTTCTTCCCAAAGTTTCAAAACTATAGTTACGACTATATATTGGTTAGAATCCTTTCTAAAGGGGTTCAAAGCTATATTTAGACTATTATACTAATATATTGAACTTTGGTTACTTCTTGGTGAGCCAATTTTGTGTAAATTTCTTCAAATTCCCATTTGTACCAAAACAGTACGATTTTCTTCCCAAAGTTGCAAAACTATAGTTAGGACTATATATTGGTTAGAATCCATTCTAAAGGGGTTCAAAGCTATATTTAGACTATTATACTAATATATTTAACTTTGATTACTACTTAGTCACCAATTATGTCTACATTTCTTCATATTCCCATTTGTACCAAAACGGGACGATTTTCTTCCCAAAGTTTCAAAAATATAGTTAGGACTATATATTGGTTAGAATCCATTCTAACGGGGTTCAAAGCTATATTTAGACTATTATACTAATATATTTAACTTTGGTTACTTCTTGGTGAGCCAATTTTGTGTAAATTTCTTCAAATTCCCATTTGTACCAAAATGGGACGATTTTCTTCCCAAAGTTTCAAAACTATAGTTAGGACTATATATTGGGTAGAATCCATTCTAAAGGGCTTCAAAGCTATATTTAGACTATTATACTAATATATTGTACTTTGGTTACTCCTTGGTCACCAATTTTGTCTACATATCTTGAAATTCCCATTTGTACCAAAACGAGACGATTTTTTTCCCAAAGTTTCAAAAATATAGTTAGGACTATATATTAGGTAGAATCAATGCTTAAGGGCTTCAAAGCTATATTTAGACTATTATACTAATATATTGAACTTTGGTTACTTCTTGGTGAGCCAATTTTGTGTAAATTTCTTCAAATTCCCATTTGTACCAAAACAGGACGATTTTCTTCCCAAAGTTTCAAAACTATAGTTAGGACTATATATTGGGTAGAATCCATTCTTAAGGGATTCAAAGCTATATTTAGACTATTATACTAATATATTGTACTTTGGTTACTCCTTGGTCACCAATTTTGTCTACATTTCTTCAAATTCCCATTTGTACCAAAACGAGACGATTTTCTTCCCAAAGTTTCAAAAATATAGTTAGGACTATATATTAGGTAGAATCAATGCTTAAGGGCTTCAAAGCTATATTTAGACTATTATACTAATATATTGAACTTTGGTTACTTCTTGGTGAGCCAATTTTGTGTAAATTTCTTCAAATTCCCATTTGTACCAAAACAGGACGATTTTCTTCCCAAAGTTTCAAAACTATAGTTAGGACTATATATTGGGTAGAATCCATTCTTAAGGGCTTCAAAGCTATATTTTGACTATTATACTAATATATTGACCCTTGGTTACTCCTTGGTCACCAATTTTGTCTACATTTCTTCAAATTCCTTTTTGTACCAAAACGAGACGATTTTCTTCCCAAAGTTTCAAAACAATAGTTAGGACTATATATTGGGTAGAGTCCATTCTTAAGGGCTTCAAAGCTATATTTAGACTATTATACTAATATATTGATTTTTTGTTACTCCTTTGTCACCAATTTGGTCTACATATCTTGAAATTCCCATTTGTACCAAAACGAGACGATTTTTTTCCCAAAGTTTCAAAACTATAGTTACGACTATATATTGGGTAGAATTCATTCTAAAGGGGTTCAAAGCTATATTTAGACTATTATACTAATATATTGAACTTTGATTACTACTTAGTCACCAATTATGTCTACATTTCTTCATATTCCCATTTGTACCAAAACGGGACGATTTTCTTCCCAAAGTTTCAAAAATATAGTTAGGACTATATATTAGGTAGAATCAATGCTTAAGGGCTTCAAAGCTATATTTAGACTATTATATTAATATATTGAACTTTGGTTACTTCTTGGTGAGCCAATTTTGTGTAAATTTCTTCAAATTCCCATTTGTAGCAAAATGGGACGATTTTCTTCCCAAAGTTTCAATACTATAGTTAGGACTATATATTGGTTAGAATCCATTCTAAAGGGGTTCAAAGCTATATTTAGACAATTATACTAATATATTTAACTTTGGTTATTTCTTGGTGAGCCAATTTTGTGTAAATTTCTTCAAATTCCCATTTGTACCAAAACGGGACGATTTTCTTCCCAAAGTTTCAAAACTATAGTTAGGACTATATATTGGGTAGAATCCATTCTTAAGGGATTCAAAGCTATATTTAGACTATTATACTAATATATTGTACTTTGGTTACTCCTTGGTCACCAATTTTGTCTACATTTCTTCAAATTCCTTTTTGTACCAAAACGAGACGATTTTCTTCGCAAAGTTTCAAAACAATAGTTAGGACTATATATTGGGTAGAATCCATTCTTAAGGGATTCAAAGCTATATTTAGACTATTATACTAATATATTGAACTTTTGTTACTCCTTTGTCACCAATTTTGTCTACATTACTTGAAATTCCCATTGGTACCAAAACGAGACGATTTTCTTCCCAAAGTTTCAAAACTATAGTTACGACTATATATTGGTTAGAATCCATTCTAAAGGGGTTCAAAGCTATATTTAGACTATTATACTAATATATTGAACTTTGGTTACTTCTTGGTGAGCCAATTTTGTGTAAATTTCTTCAAATTCCCATTTGTACCAAAACAGTACGATTTTCTTCCCAAAGTTGCAAAACTATAGTTAGGACTATATATTGGTTAGAATCCATTCTAAAGGGGTTCAAAGCTATATTTAGACTATTATACTAATATATTTAACTTTGATTACTACTTAGTCACCAATTATGTCTACATTTCTTCATATTCCCATTTGTACCAAAACGGGACGATTTTCTTCCCAAAGTTTCAAAAATATAGTTAGGACTATATATTGGTTAGAATCCATTCTAACGGGGTTCAAAGCTATATTTAGACTATTATACTAATATATTTAACTTTGGTTACTTCTTGGTGAGCCAATTTTGTGTAAATTTCTTCAAATTCCCATTTGTACCAAAATGGGACGATTTTCTTCCCAAAGTTTCAAAACTATAGTTAGGACTATATATTGGGTAGAATCCATTCTAAAGGGCTTCAAAGCTATATTTAGACTATTATACTAATATATTGTACTTTGGTTACTCCTTGGTCACCAATTTTGTCTACATATCTTGAAATTCCCATTTGTACCAAAACGAGACGATTTTTTTCCCAAAGTTTCAAAAATATAGTTAGGACTATATATTAGGTAGAATCAATGCTTAAGGGCTTCAAAGCTATATTTAGACTATTATACTAATATATTGAACTTTGGTTACTTCTTGGTGAGCCAATTTTGTGTAAATTTCTTCAAATTCCCATTTGTACCAAAACAGGACGATTTTCTTCCCAAAGTTTCAAAACTATAGTTAGGACTATATATTGGGTAGAATCCATTCTTAAGGGATTCAAAGCTATATTTAGACTATTATACTAATATATTGTACTTTGGTTACTCCTTGGTCACCAATTTTGTCTACATTTCTTCAAATTCCCATTTGTACCAAAACGAGACGATTTTCTTCCCAAAGTTTCAAAACTATAGTTAGGACTATATATTGGGTAGAATCCATTCTTAAGGGATTCAAAGCTATATTTAGGCTATTATACTAATATATTGTACTTTGGTTACTCCTTGGTCACCAATTTTGTCTACATTTCTTCAAATTCCTTTTTGTACCAAAACGAGACGATTTTCTTCCCAAAGTTTCAAAACTATAGTTAGAACTATATATTGGGTAGAATCCATTCTAAAGGGCTTCAAAGCTATATTTTGACTATTATACTAATATATTGACCCTTGGTTACTCCTTGGTCACCAATTTTGTCTACATTTCTTCAAATTCCTTTTTGTACCAAAACGAGACGATTTTCTTCCCAAAGTTTCAAAACAATAGTTAGGACTATATATTGGGTAGAATCCATTCTTAAGGGCTTCAAAGCTATATTTAGACTATTATACTAATATATTGATTTTTTGTTACTCCTTTGTCACCAATTTTGTCTACATATCTTGAAATTCCCATTTGTACCAAAACGTGACGATTTTTTTCCCAAAGTTTCAAAACTATAGTTACGACTATATATTGGGTAGAATTCATTCTAAAGGGGTTCAAAGCTATATTTAGACTATTATACTAATATATTGAACTTTGATTACTACTTAGTCACCAATTATGTCTACATTTCTTCATATTCCCATTTGTACCAAAACGGGACGATTTTCTTCCCAAAGTTTCAAAAATATAGTTAGGACTATATATTAGGTAGAATCAATGCTTAAGGGCTTCAAAGCTATATTTAGACTATTATATTAATATATTGAACTTTGGTTACTTCTTAATGAGCCAATTTTGTGTAAATTTCTTCAAATTCCCATTTGTAGCAAAATGGGACGATTTTCTTCCCAAAGTTTCAATACTATAGTTAGGACTATATATTGGTTAGAATCCATTCTAAAGGGGTTCAAAGCTATATTTAGACAATTATACTAATATATTTAACTTTGGTTATTTCTTGGTGAGCCAATTTTGTGTAAATTTCTTCAAATTCCCATTTGTACCAAAACGGGACGATTTTCTTCCCAAAGTTTCAAAACTATAGTTAGGACTATATATTGGGTAGAATCCATTCTTAAGGGATTCAAAGCTATATTTAGACTATTATACTAATATATTGTACTTTGGTTACTCCTTGGTCACCAATTTTGTCTACATTTCTTCAAATTCCTTTTTGTACCAAAACGAGACGATTTTCTTCGCAAAGTTTCTAAACAATAGTTAGGACTATATATTGGGTAGAATCCATTCTTAAGGGATTCAAAGCTATATTTAGACTATTATACTAATATATTGAACTTTTGTTACTCCTTTGTCACCAATTTTGTCTACATTTCTTGAAATTCCCATTGGTACCAAAACGAGACGATTTTCTTCCCAAAGTTTCAAAACTATAGTTACGACTATATATTGGGTAGAATTCATTCTAAAGGGGTTCAAAGCTATATTTAGACTATTATACTAATATATTGAACTTTGATTACTACTTAGTCACCAATTATGTCTACATTTCTTCATATTCCCATTTGTACCAAAACGGGACGATTTTCTTCCCAAAGTTTCAAATATATAGTTAGGACTATATATTAGGTAGAATCAATGCTTAAGGGCTTCAAAGCTATATTTAGACTATTATACTAATATATTGAACTTTGGTTACTTCTTGGTGAGCCAATTTTGTGTAAATTTCTTCAAATTCCCATTTGTACCAAAACAGGACGATTTTCTTCCCAAAGTTTCAAAACTATAGTTAGGACTATATATTGGGTAGAATCCATTCTAAAGGGCTTCAAAGCTATATTTAGACTATTATACTAATATATTGTACTTTAGTTACTCTTTGGTCACCAATTTTGTCTACATTTCTTCAAATTCCCATTTGTACCAAAACGAGACGATTTTCTTCCCAAAGTTTCAAAACTATAGTTAGGACTATATATTGGGTAGAATCCATTCTTAAGGGATTCAAAGCTATATTTAGGCTATTATACTAATATATTGTACTTTGGTTACTCCTTGGTCACCAATTTTGTCTACATTTCTTCAAATTCCTTTTTGTACCAAAACGAGACGATTTTCTTCCCAAAGTTTCAAAACTATAGTTAGAACTATATATTGGGTAGAATCCATTCTAAAGGGCTTCAAAGCTATATTTTGACTATTATACTAATATATTGACCCTTGGTTACTCCTTGGTCACCAATTTTGTCTACATTTCTTCAAATTCCTTTTTGTACCAAAACGAGACGATTTTCTTCCCAAAGTTTCAAAACAATAGTTAGGACTATATATTGGGTAGAATCCATTCTTAAGGGCTTCAAAGCTATATTTAGACTATTTTACTAATATATTGATTTTTTGTTACTCCTTTGTCACCAATTTTGTCTACATATCTTGAAATTCCCATTTGTACCAAAACGAGACGATTTTTTTCCCAAAGTTTCAAAAATATAGTTAGGACTATATATTAGGTAGAATCAATGCTTAAGGGCTTCAAAGCTATATTTAGACTATTATACTAATATATTGAACTTTGGTTACTTCTTGGTGAGCCAATTTTGTGTAAATTTCTTCAAAATTCCCATTTGTACCAAAACAGGACGATTTTCTTCCCAAAGTTTCAAAACTATAGTTAGGACTATATATTGGGTAGAATCCATTCTTAAGGGATTCAAAGCTACATTTAGACTATTATACTAATATATTGTACTTTGGTTACTCCTTGGTCACCAATTTTGTCTACATTTCTTCAAATTCCTTTTTGTACCAAAACGAGACGGTTTTCTTCCCAAAGTTTCAAAACAATAGTTAGGACTATATATTGGGTAGAATCCATTCTTAAGGGATTCAAAGCTATATTTAGACTATTATACTAATATATTGTACTTTAGTTACTCTTTGGTCACCAATTTTGTCTACATTTCTTGAAATTCCCATTTGTACCAAAACGAGACGATTTTCTTCCCAAAGTTTCAAAACTATAGTTACGACTATATATTGGTTAGAATCCATTCTAAAGGGCTTCAAAGCTATATTTAGACTATTATACTAATATATTGTACTTTAGTTACTCTTTGGTCACCAATTTTGTCTACATTTCTTCAAATTCCCATTGGTACCAAAACGAGACGATTTTCTTCCCAAAGTTTCAAAACTATAGTTACGACTATATATTGGGTAGAATTCATTCTAAAGGGGTTCAAAGCTATATTTAGACTATTATACTAATATATTGAACTTTGATTACTACTTAGTCACCAATTATGTCTACATTTCTTCATATTCCCATTTGTACCAAAACGGGACGATTTTCTTCCCAAAGTTTCAAATATATAGTTAGGACTATATATTAGGTAGAATCAATGCTTAAGGGCTTCAAAGCTATATTTAGACTATTATACTAATATATTGAACTTTGGTTACTTCTTGGTGAGCCAATTTTGTGTAAATTTCTTCAAAATTCCCATTTGTACCAAAACAGGACGATTTTCTTCCCAAAGTTTCAAAACTATAGTTAGGACTATATATTGGGTAGAATCCATTCTTAAGGGATTCAAAGCTATATTTAGACTATTATACTAATATATTGTACTTTGGTTACTCCTTGGTCACCAATTTTGTCTACATTTCTTCAAATTCCCATTTGTACCAAAACGAGACGATTTTCTTCCCAAAGTTTCAAAAATATAGTTAGGACTATATATTAGGTAGAATCAATGCTTAAGGGCTTCAAAGCTATATTTAGACTATTATACTAATATATTGAACTTTTGTTACTCCTTTGTCACCAATTTTGTCTACATTTCTTGAAATTCCCATTTGTACCAAAACGAGACGATTTTCTTCCCAAAGTTTCAAAACTATAGTTACGACTATATATTGGGTAGAATTCATTCTAAAGGGGTTCAAAGCTATATTTAGACTATTATACTAATATATTGAACTTTGATTACTACTTAGTCACCAATTATGTCTACATTTCTTCATATTCCCATTTGTACCAAAACGGGACGATTTTCTTCCCAAAGTTTCAAAAATATAGTTAGGACTATATATTAGGTAGAATCAATGCTTAAGGGCTTCAAAGCTATATTTAGACTATTATACTAATATATTGAACTTTGGTTACTTCTTGGTGAGCCAATTTTGTGTAAATTTCTTCAAATTCCCATTTGTACCAAAACAGGACGATTTTCTTCCCAAAGTTTCAAAACTATAGTTAGGACTATATATTGGGTAGAATCCATTCTAAAGGGCTTCAAAGCTATATTTAGACTATTATACTAATATATTGTACTTTAGTTACTCTTTGGTCACCAATTTTGTCTACATTTCTTCAAATTCCCATTTGTACCAAAACGAGACGATTTTCTTCCCAAAGTTTCAAAACTATAGTTAGGACTATATATTGGGTAGAATCCATTCTAAAGGGCTTCAAAGCTATATTTAGACTATTATACTAATATATTGTACTTTAGTTACTCTTTGGTCACCAATTTTGTCTACATTTCTTGAAATTCCCATTTGTACCAAAACGAGACGATTTTCTTCCCAAAGTTTCAAAACTATAGTTACGACTATATATTGGTTAGAATCCATTCTAAAGGGCTTCAAAGCTATATTTAGACTATTATACTAATATATTGTACTTTAGTTACTCTTTGGTCACCAATTTTGTCTACATTTCTTCAAATTCCCATTGGTACCAAAACGAGACGATTTTCTTCCCAAAGTTTCAAAACTATAGTTACGACTATATATTGGGTAGAATTCATTCTAAAGGGGTTCAAAGCTATATTTAGACTATTATACTAATATATTGAACTTTGATTACTACTTAGTCACCAATTATGTCTACATTTCTTCATATTCCCATTTGTACCAAAACGGGACGATTTTCTTCCCAAAGTTTCAAATATATAGTTAGGACTATATATTAGGTAGAATCAATGCTTAAGGGCTTCAAAGCTATATTTAGACTATTATACTAATATATTGAACTTTGGTTACTTCTTGGTGAGCCAATTTTGTGTAAATTTCTTCAAATTCCCATTTGTACCAAAACAGGACGATTTTCTTCCCAAAGTTTCAAAACTATAGTTAGGACTATATATTGGGTAGAATCCATTCTAAAGGGCTTCAAAGCTATATTTAGACTATTATACTAATATATTGTACTTTAGTTACTCTTTGGTCACCAATTTTGTCTACATTTCTTCAAATTCCCATTTGTACCAAAACGAGACGATTTTCTTCCCAAAGTTTCAAAACTATAGTTAGGACTATATATTGGGTAGAATCCATTCTTAAGGGATTCAAAGCTATATTTAGGCTATTATACTAATATTTTGTACTTTGGTTACTCCTTGGTCACCAATTTTGTCTACATTTCTTCTAATTCCTTTTTGTACCAAAACGAGACGATTTTCTTCCCAAAGTTTCAAAACTATAGTTAGAACTATATATTGGGTAGAATCCATTCTAAAGGGCTTCAAAGCTATATTTTGACTATTATACTAATATATTGACCCTTGGTTACTCCTTGGTCACCAATTTTGTCTACATTTCTTCAAATTCCTTTTTGTACCAAAACGAGACGATTTTCTTCCCAAAGTTTCAAAAATATAGTTAGGACTATATATTAGGTAGAATCAATGCTTAAGGGCTTCAAAGCTATATTTAGACTATTATACTAATATATTGAAATTTGGTTACTTCTTGGTGAGCCAATTTTGTGTAAATTTCTTCAAAATTCCCATTTGAACCAAAACAGGATGATTTTCTTCCCAAAGTTTCAAAACTATAGTTAGGACTATATATTGGGTAGAATCCATTATTAAGGGATTCAAAGCTACATTTAGACTATTATACTAATATATTGTACTTTGGTTACTCCTTGGTCACCAATTTTGTCTACATTTCTTCAAATTCCTTTTTGTACCAAAACGAGACGGTTTTCTTCCCAAAGTTTCAAAACAATAGTTAGGACTATATATTGGGTAGAATCCATTCTTAAGGGATTCAAAGCTATATTTAGACTATTATACTAATATATTGAACTTTTGTTACTCCTTTGTCACCAATTTTGTCTACATTTCTTGAAATTCCCATTTGTACCAAAACGAGACGATTTTCTTCCCAAAGTTTCAAAACTATAGTTACGACTATATATTGGGTAGAATTCATTCTAAAGGGGTTCAAAGCTATATTTAGACTATTATACTAATATATTGAACTTTGATTACTACTTAGTCACCAATTATGTCTACATTTCTTCATATTCCCATTTGTACCAAAACGGGACGATTTTCTTCCCAAAGTTTCAAAAATATAGTTAGGACTATATATTAGGTAGAATCAATGCTTAAGGGCTTCAAAGCTATATTTAGACTATTATACTAATATTTTGAACTTTGGTTACTTCTTGGTGAGCCAATTTTGTGTAAATTTCTTCAAATTCCCATTTGTACCAAAACAGGACGATTTTCTTCCCAAAGTTTCAAAACTATAGTTAGGACTATATATTGGGTAGAATCCATTCTAAAGGGCTTCAAAGCTATATTTAGACTATTATACTAATATATTGTACTTTAGTTACTCTTTGGTCACCAATTTTGTCTACATTTCTTCAAATTCCCATTTGTACCAAAACGAGACGATTTTCTTCCCAAAGTTTCAAAACTATAGTTAGGACTATATATTGGGTAGAATCCATTCTAAAGGGCTTCAAAGCTATATTTAGACTATTATACTAATATATTGTACTTTAGTTACTCTTTGGTCACCAATTTTGTCTACATTTCTTGAAATTCCCATTTGTACCAAAACGAGACGATTTTCTTCCCAAAGTTTCAAAACTATAGTTACGACTATATATTGGTTAGAATCCATTCTAAAGGGCTTCAAAGCTATATTTAGACTATTATACTAATATATTGTACTTTAGTTACTCTTTGGTCACCAATTTTGTCTACATTTCTTCAAATTCCCATTTGTACCAAAACGAGACGATTTTCTTCCCAATGTTTCAAAACTATAGTTAGGACTATATATTGGGTAGAATCCATTCTAAAGGGCTTCAAAGCTATATTTAGACTATTATACTAATATATTGTACTTTAGTTACTCTTTGGTCACCAATTTTGTCTACATTTCTTCAAATTCCCATTTGTACCAAAACGAGACGATTTTCTTCCCAAAGTTTCAAAACTATAGTTAGGACTATATATTGGGTAGAATCCATTCTTAAGGGATTCAAAGCTATATTTAGGCTATTATACTAATATATTGTACTTTGGTTACTCCTTGGTCACCAATTTTGTCTACATTTCTTCAAATTCCTTTTTGTACCAAAACGAGACGATTTTCTTCCCAAAGTTTCAAAACTATAGTTAGAACTATATATTGGGTAGAATCCATTCTAAAGGGCTTCAAAGCTATATTTTGACTATTATACTAAGATATTGACCCTTGGTTACTCCTTGGTCACCAATTTTGTCTACATTTCTTCAAATTCCTTTTTGTACCAAAACGAGACGATTTTCTTCCCAAAGTTTCAAAACAATAGTTAGGACTATATATTGGGTAGAATCCATTCTTAAGGGCTTCAAAGCTATATTTAGACTATTATACTAATATATTGATTTTTTGTTACTCCTTTGTCACCAATTTTGTCTACATATCTTGAAATTCCCATTTGTACCAAAACGAGACGATTTTTTTCCCAAAGTTTCAAAACTATAGTTACGACTATATATTGGGTAGAATTCATTCTAAAGGGGTTCAAAGCTATATTTAGACTATTATACTAATATATTGAACTTTGATTACTACTTAGTCACCAATTATGTCTACATTTCTTCATATTCCCATTTGTACCAAAACGGGACGATTTTCTTCCCAAAGTTTCAAAAATATAGTTAGGACTATATATTAGGTAGAATCAATGCTTAAGGGCTTCAAAGCTATATTTAGACTATTATATTAATATATTGAACTTTGGTTACTTCTTGTTGAGCCAATTTTGTGTAAATTTCTTCAAATTCCCATTTGTAGCAAAATGGGACGATTTTCTTCCCAAAGTTTCAATACTATAGTTAGGACTATATATTGGTTAGAATCCATTCTAAAGGGGTTCAAAGCTATATTTAGACAATTATACTAATATATTTAACTTTGGTTACTCCTTGGTCACCAATTTTGTCTACATTTCTTCAAATTCCTTTTTGTACCAAAACGAGACGATTTTCTTCGCAAAGTTTCAAAACAATAGTTAGGACTATATATTGGGTAGAATCCATTCTTAAGGGATTCAAAGCTATATTTAGACTATTATACTAATATATTGAACTTTTGTTACTCCTTTGTCACCAATTTTGTCTACATTTCTTGAAATTCCCATTGGTACCAAAACGAGACGATTTTCTTCCCAAAGTTTCAAAACTATAGTTACGACTATATATTGGGTAGAATTCATTCTAAAGGGGTTCAAAGCTATATTTAGACTATTATACTAATATATTGAACTTTGATTACTACTTAGTCACCAATTATGTCTACATTTCTTCATATTCCCATTTGTACCAAAACGGGACGATTTTCTTCCAAAGTTTCAAATATATAGTTAGGACTATATATTAGGTAGAATCAATGCTTAAGGGCTTCAAAGCTATATTTAGACTATTATATTAATATATTGAACTTTGGTTACTTCTTGGTGAGCCAATTTTGTGTAAATTTCTTCAAATTCCCATTTGTACCAAAAACAGGACGATTTTCTTCCCAAAGTTTCAAAACTATAGTTAGGACTATATATTGGGTAGAATCCATTCTAAAGGGCTTCAAAGCTATATTTAGACTATTATACTAATATATTGTACTTTAGTTACTCTTTGGTCACCAATTTTGTCTACATTTCTTCAAATTCCCATTTGTACCAAAACGAGACGATTTTCTTCCCAATGTTTCAAAACTATAGTTAGGACTATATATTGGGTAGAATCCATTCTTAAGGGATTCAAAGCTATATTTAGGCTATTATACTAATATATTGTACTTTGGTTACTCCTTGGTCACCAATTTTGTCTACATTTCTTCAAATTCCTTTTTGTACCAAAACGAGACGATTTTCTTCCCAAAGTTTCAAAACTATAGTTAGAACTATATATTGGGTAGAATCCATTCTAAAGGGCTTCAAAGCTATATTTTGACTATTATACTAATATATTGACCCTTGGTTACTCCTTGGTCACCAATTTTGTCTACATTTCTTCAAATTCCTTTTTGTACCAAAACGAGACGATTTTCTTCCCAAAGTTTCAAAACAATAGTTAGGACTATATATTGGGTAGAATCCATTCTTAAGGGCTTCAAAGCTATATTTAGACTATTATACTAATATATTGAACTTTGATTACTACTTAGTCACCAATTATGTGTACATTTCTTCATATTCCCATTTGTACCAAAACGGGACGATTTTCTTCCCAAAGTTTCAAAAATATAGTTAGGACTATATATTAGGTAGAATCAATGCTTAAGGGCTTCAAAGCTATATTTAGACTATTATATTAATATATTGAACTTTGGTTACTTCTTGTTGAGCCAATTTTGTGTAAATTTCTTCAAATTCCCATTTGTAGCAAAATGGGACGATTTTCTTCCCAAAGTTTCAATACTATAGTTAGGACTATATATTGGTTAGAATCCATTCTAAAGGGGTTCAAAGCTATATTTAGACAATTATACTAATATATTTAACTTTGGTTACTCCTTGGTCACTAATTTTGTCTACATTTCTTCAAATTCCTTTTTGTACCAAAACGAGACGATTTTCTTCGCAAAGTTTCAAAACAATAGTTAGGACTATATATTGGGTAGAATCCATTCTTAAGGGATTCAAAGCTATATTTAGACTATTATACTAATATATTGAACTTTTGTTACTCCTTTGTCACCAATTTTGTCTACATTTCTTGAAATTCCCATTGGTACCAAAACGAGACGATTTTCTTCCCAAAGTTTCAAAACTATAGTTACGACTATATATTGGGTAGAATTCATTCTAAAGGGGTTCAAAGCTATATTTAGACTATTATACTAATATATTGAACTTTGATTACTACTTAGTCACCAATTATGTCTACATTTCTTCATATTCCCATTTGTACCAAAACGGGACGATTTTCTTCCAAAGTTTCAAATATATAGTTAGGACTATATATTAGGTAGAATCAATGCTTAAGGGCTTCAAAGCTATATTTAGACTATTATATTAATATATTGAACTTTGGTTACTTCTTGGTGAGCCAATTTTGTGTAAATTTCTTCAAATTCCCATTTGTACCAAAACAGGACGATTTTCTTCCCAAAGTTTCAAAACTATAGTTAGGACTATATATTGGGTAGAATCCATTCTAAAGGGCTTCAAAGCTATATTTAGACTATTATACTAATATATTGTACTTTAGTTACTCTTTGGTCACCAATTTTGTCTACATTTCTTCAAATTCCCATTTGTACCAAAACGAGACGATTTTCTTCCCAATGTTTCAAAACTATAGTTAGGACTATATATTGGGTAGAATCCATTCTTAAGGGATTCAAAGCTATATTTAGGCTATTATACTAATATATTGTACTTTGGTTACTCCTTGGTCACCAATTTTGTCTACATTTCTTCAAATTCCTTTTTGTACCAAAACGAGACGATTTTCTTCCCAAAGTTTCAAAACTATAGTTAGAACTATATATTGGGTAGAATCCATTCTAAAGGGCTTCAAAGCTATATTTTGACTATTATACTAATATATTGACCCTTGGTTACTCCTTGGTCACCAATTTTGTCTACATTTCTTCAAATTCCTTTTTGTACCAAAACGAGACGATTTTCTTCCCAAAGTTTCAAAACAATAGTTAGGACTATATATTGGGTAGAATCCATTCTTAAGGGCTTCAAAGCTATATTTAGACTATTATACTAATATATTGAACTTTGATTACTACTTAGTCACCAATTATGTGTACATTTCTTCATATTCCCATTTGTACCAAAACGGGACGATTTTCTTCCCAAAGTTTCAAAAATATAGTTAGGACTATATATTAGGTAGAATCAATGCTTAAGGGCTTCAAAGCTATATTTAGACTATTATATTAATATATTGAACTTTGGTTACTTCTTGTTGAGCCAATTTTGTGTAAATTTCTTCAAATTCCCATTTGTAGCAAAATGGGACGATTTTCTTCCCAAAGTTTCAATACTATAGTTAGGACTATATATTGGTTAGAATCCATTCTAAAGGGGTTCAAAGCTATATTTAGACAATTATACTAATATATTTAACTTTGGTTACTCCATGGTCACCAATTTTGTCTACATTTCTTCAAATTCCTTTTTGTACCAAAACGAAACGATTTTCTTCGCAAAGTTTCAAAACAATAGTTAGGACTATATATTGGGTAGAATCCATTCTTAAGGGATTCAAAGCTATATTTAGACTATTATACTAATATATTGAACTTTTGTTACTCCTTTGTCACCAATTTTGTCTACATTTCTTGAAATTCCCATTGGTACCAAAACGAGACGATTTTCTTCCCAAAGTTTCAAAACTATAGTTACGATTATATATTGGGTAGAATTCATTCTAAAGGGGTTCAAAGCTATATTTAGACTATTATACTAATATATTGAACTTTGATTACTACTTAGTCACCAATTATGTCTACATTTCTTCATATTCCCATTTGTACCAAAACGGGACGATTTTCTTCCAAAGTTTCAAATATATAGTTAGGACTATATATTAGGTAGAATCAATGCTTAAGGGCTTCAAAGCTATATTTAGACTATTATATTAATATATTGAACTTTGGTTACTTCTTGGTGAGCCAATTTTGTGTAAATTTCTTCAAATTCCCATTTGTACCAAAACAGGACGATTTTCTTCCCAAAGTTTCAAAACTATAGTTAGGACTATATATTGGGTAGAATCCATTCTAAAGGGCTTCAAAGCTATATTTAGACTATTATACTAATATATTGTACTTTAGTTACTCTTTGGTCACCAATTTTGTCTACATTTCTTCAAATTCCCATTTGTACCAAAACGAGACGATTTTCTTCCCAATGTTTCAAAACTATAGTTAGGACTATATATTGGGTAGAATCCATTCTTAAGGGATTCAAAGCTATATTTAGGCTATTATACTAATATATTGTACTTTGGTTACTCCTTGGTCACCAATTTTGTCTACATTTCTTCAAATTCCTTTTTGTACCAAAACGAGACGATTTTCTTCCCAAAGTTTCAAAACTATAGTTAGAACTATATATTGGGTAGAATCCATTCTAAAGGGCTTCAAAGCTATATTTTGACTATTATACTAATATATTGACCCTTGGTTACTCCTTGGTCACCAATTTTGTCTACATTTCTTCAAATTCCTTTTTGTACCAAAACGAGACGATTTTCTTCCCAAAGTTTCAAAACAATAGTTAGGACTATATATTGGGTAGAATCCATTCTTAAGGGCTTCAAAGCTATATTTAGACTATTATACTAATATATTGATTTTTTGTTACTCCTTTGTCACCAATTTTGTCTACATATCGTGAAATTCCCATTTGTACCAAAACGAGACGATTTTTTTCCCAAAGTTTAAAAAATATAGTTAGGACTATATATTAGGTAGAATCAATGCTTAAGGGCTTCAAAGCTATATTTAGACTATTATACTAATATATTGAACTTTGGTTACTTCTTGGTGAGCCAATTTTGTGTAAATTTCTTCAAATTCCCATTTGTACCAAAACAGGACGATTTTCTTCCCAAAGTTTCAAAACTATAGTTAGGACTATATATTGGGTAGAATCCATTCTTAAGGGATTCAAAGCTATATTTAGACTATTATACTAATATATTGTACTTTGGTTACTCCTTGGTCACCAATTTTGTCTACATTTCTTCAAATTCCTTTTTGTACCAAAACGAGACGATTTTCTTCCCAAAGTTTCAAAACAATAGTTAGGACTATATATTGGGTAGAATCCATTCTTAAGGGCTTCAAAGCTATATTTAGACTATTATACTAATATATTGATTTTTTGTTACTCCTTTGTCACCAATTTTGTCTACATATCTTGAAATTCCCATTTGTACCAAAACGAGACGATTTTTTTCCCAAAGTTTCAAAAATATAGTTAGGACTATATATTAGGTAGAATCAATGCTTAAGGGCTTCAAAGCTATATTTAGACTATTATACTAATATATTGAACTTTGGTTACTTCTTGGTGAGCCAATTTTGTGTAAATTTCTTCAAATTCCCATTTGTACCAAAACAGGACGATTTTCTTCCCAAAGTTTCAAAACTATAGTTAGGACTATATATTGGGTAGAATCCATTCTTAAGGGATTCAAAGCTATATTTAGACTATTATACTAATATATTGTACTTTGGTTACTCCTTGGTCACCAATTTTGTCTACATTTCTTCAAATTCCTTTTTGTACCAAAACGAGACGATTTTCTTCCCAAAGTTTCAAAACAATAGTTAGGACTATATATTGGGTAGAATCCATTCTTAAGGGATTCAAAGCTATATTTAGACTATTATACTAATATATTGAACTTTTGTTACTCCTTTGTCACCAATTTTGTCTACATTTCTTGAAATTCCCATTTGTACCAAAACGAGACGATTTTCTTCCCAAAGTTTCAAAACTATAGTTACGACTATATATTGGTTAGAATCCATTCTAAAGGGGTTCAAAGCTATATTTAGACTATTATACTAATATATTGAACTTTGGTTACTTCTTGGTGAGCCAATTTTGTGTAAATTTCTTCAAATTCCCATTTGTACCAAAACAGTACGATTTTCTTCCCAAAGTTGCAAAACTATAGTTAGGACTATATATTGGTTAGAATCCATTCTAAAGGGGTTCAAAGCTATATTTAGACTATTATACTAATATATTTAACTTTGATTACTACTTAGTCACCAATTATGTCTACATTTCTTCATATTCCCATTTGTACCAAAACGGGACGATTTTCTTCCCAAAGTTTCAAAAATATAGTTAGGACTATATATTGGTTAGAATCCATTCTAACGGGGTTCAAAGCTATATTTAGACTATTATACTAATATATTTAACTTTGGTTACTTCTTGGTGAGCCAATTTTGTGTAAATTTCTTCAAATTCCCATTTGTACCAAAATGGGACGATTTTCTTCCCAAAGTTTCAAAACTATAGTTAGGACTATATATTGGGTAGAATCCATTCTAAAGGGCTTCAAAGCTATATTTAGACTATTATACTAATATATTGTACTTTGGTTACTCCTTGGTCACCAATTTTGTCTACATATCTTGAAATTCCCTTTTGTACCAAAACGAGACGATTTTTTTCCCAAAGTTTCAAAAATATAGTTAGGACTATATATTAGGTAGAATCAATGCTTAAGGGCTTCAAAGCTATATTTAGACTATTATACTAATATATTGAACTTTGGTTACTTCTTGGTGAGCCAATTTTGTGTAAATTTCTTCAAATTCCCATTTGTACCAAAATAGGACGATTTTCTTCCCAAAGTTTCAAAACTATAGTTAGGACTATATATTGGGTAGAATCCATTCTTAAGGGATTCAAAGCTATATTTAGACTATTATACTAATATATTGTACTTTGGTTACTCCTTGGTCACCAATTTTGTCTACATTTCTTCAAATTCCCATTTGTACCAAAACGAGACGATTTTCTTCCCAAAGTTTCAAAACTATAGTTAGGACTATATATTGGGTAGAATCCATTCTTAAGGGATTCAAAGCTATATTTAGGCTATTATACTAATATATTGTACTTTGGTTACTCCTTGGTCACCAATTTTGTCTACATTTCTTCAAATTCCTTTTTGTACCAAAACGAGACGATTTTCTTCCCAAAGTTTCAAAACTATAGTTAGAACTATATATTGGGTAGAATCCATTCTAAAGGGCTTCAAAGCTATATTTTGACTATTATACTAATATATTGACCCTTGGTTACTCCTTGGTCACCAATTTTGTCTACATTTCTTCAAATTCCTTTTTGTACCAAAACGAGACGATTTTCTTCCCAAAGTTTCAAAACTATAGTTACGACTATATATTGGGTAGAATTCATTCTAAAGGGATTCAAAGCTATATTTAGACTATTATACTAATATATTGAACTTTTGTTACTCCTTTGTCACCAATTTTGTCTACATTTCTTGAAATTCCCATTGGTATCAAAACGAGACGATTTTCTTCCCAAAGTTTCAAAACTATAGTTACGACTATATATTGGGTAGAATTCATTCTAAAGGGGTTCAAAGCTATATTTAGACTATTATACTAATATATTGAACTTTGATTACTACTTAGTCACCAATTATGTCTACATTTCTTCATATTCCCATTTGTACCAAAACGGGACGATTTTCTTCCCAAAGTTTCAAATATATAGTTAGGACTATATATTAGGTAGAATCAATGCTTAAGGGCTTCAAAGCTATATTTAGACTATTATACTAATATATTGAACTTTGGTTACTTCTTGGTGAGCCAATTTTGTGTAAATTTCTTCAAATTCCCATTTGTACCAAAACAGGACGATTTTCTTCCCAAAGTTTCAAAACTATAGTTAGGACTATATATTGGGTAGAATCCATTCTAAAGGGCTTCAAAGCTATATTTAGACTATTATACTAATATATTGTACTTTAGTTACTCTTTGGTCACCAATTTTGTCTACATTTCTTCAAATTCCCATTTGTACCAAAACGAGACGATTTTCTTCCCAAAGTTTCAAAACTATAGTTAGGACTATATATTGGGTAGAATCCATTCTTAAGGGATTCAAAGCTATATTTAGGCTATTATACTAATATATTGTACTTTGGTTACTCCTTGGTCACCAATTTTGTCTACATTTCTTCAAATTCCTTTTTGTACCAAAACGAGACGATTTTCTTCCCAAAGTTTCAAAACTATAGTTAGGACTATATATTGGGTAGAATCCATTCTTAAGGGATTCAAAGCTATATTTAGACTATTATACTAATATATTGTACTTTGGTTACTCCTTGGTCACCAATTTTGTCTACATTTCTTCAAATTCCTTTTTGTACCAAAACGAGACGATTTTCTTCGCAAAGTTTCAAAACAATAGTTAGGACTATATATTGGGTAGAATCCATTCTTAAGGGATTCAAAGCTATATTTAGACTATTATACTAATATATTGAACTTTTGTTACTCCTTTGTCACCAATTTTGTCTACATTTCTTGAAATTCCCATTGGTACCAAAACGAGACGATTTTCTTCCCAAAGTTTCAAAACTATAGTTACGACTATATATTGGGTAGAATTCATTCTAAAGGGGTTCAAAGCTATATTTAGACTATTATACTAATATATTGAACTTTGATTACTACTTAGTCACCAATTATGTCTACATTTCTTCATATTCCCATTTGTACCAAAACGGGACGATTTTCTTCCCAAAGTTTCAAATATATAGTTAGGACTATATATTAGGTAGAATCAATGCTTAAGGGCTTCAAAGCTATATTTAGACTATTATACTAATATATTGAACTTTGGTTACTTCTTGGTGAGCCAATTTTGTGTAAATTTCTTCAAATTCCCATTTGTACCAAAACAGGACGATTTTCTTCCCAAAGTTTCAAAACTATAGTTAGGACTATATATTGGGTAGAATCCATTCTAAAGGGCTTCAAAGCTATATTTAGACTATTATACTAATATATTGTACTTTAGTTACTCTTTGGTCACCAATTTTGTCTACATTTCTTCAAATTCCCATTTGTACCAAAACGAGACGATTTTCTTCCCAAAGTTTCAAAACTATAGTTAGGACTATATATTGGGTAGAATCCATTCTTAAGGGATTCAAAGCTATATTTAGGCTATTATACTAATATATTGTACTTTGGTTACTCCTTGGTCACCAATTTTGTCTACATTTCTTCAAATTCCTTTTTGTACCCAAACGAGACGATTTTCTTCCCAAAGTTTCAAAACAATAGTTAGGACTATATATTGGGTAGAATCCATTCTTAAGGGATTCAAAGCTATATTTAGGCTATTATACTAATATATTGTACTTTGGTTACTCCTTGGTCACCAATTTTGTCTACATTTCTTCAAATTCCTTTTTGTACCAAAACGAGACGATTTTCTTCCCAAAGTTTCAAAACAATAGTTTGGACTATATATTGGGTAGAATCCATTCTTAAGGGCTTCAAAGCTATATTTAGACTATTATACTAATATATTGATTTTTTGTTACTCCTTTGTCACCAATTTTGTCTACATATCTTGAAATTCCCATTTGTACCAAAACGAGACGATTTTTTTCCCAAAGTTTCAAAAATATAGTTAGGACTATATATTAGGTAGAATCAATGCTTAAGGGCTTCAAAGCTATATTTATACTATTATACTAATATATTGAACTTTGGTTACTTCTTGGTGAGCCAATTTTGTGTAAATTTCTTCAAATTCCCATTTGTACCAAAACAGGACGATTTTCTTCCCAAAGTTTCAAAACTATAGTTAGGACTATATATTGGGTAGAATCCATTCTTAAGGGATTCAAAGCTATATTTAGACTATTATACTAATATATTGTACTTTGGTTACTCCTTGGTCACCAATTTTGTCTACATTTCTTCAAATTCCTTTTTGTACCAAAACGAGACGATTTTCTTCCCAAAGTTTCAAAACAATAGTTAGGACTATATATTGGGTAGAATCCATTCTTAAGGGATTCAAAGCTATATTTAGACTATTATACTAATATATTGAACTTTTGTTACTCCTTTGTCACCAATTTTGTCTACATTTCTTGAAATTCCCATTTGTACCAAAACGAGACGATTTTCTTCCCAAAGTTTCAAAACTATAGTTACGACTATATATTGGTTAGAATCCATTCTAAAGGGGTTCAAAGCTATATTTAGACTATTATACTAATATATTGAACTTTGGTTACTTCTTGGTGAGCCAATTTTGTGTAAATTTCTTCAAATTCCCATTTGTACCAAAACAGTACGATTTTCTTCCCAAAGTTGCAAAACTATAGTTAGGACTATATATTGGTTAGAATCCATTCTAAAGGGGTTCAAAGCTATATTTAGACTATTATACTAATATATTTAACTTTGATTACTACTTAGTCACCAATTATGTCTACATTTCTTCATATTCCCATTTGTACCAAAACGGGACGATTTTCTTCCCAAAGTTTCAAAAATATAGTTAGGACTATATATTGGTTAGAATCCATTCTAACGGGGTTCAAAGCTATATTTAGACTATTATACTAATATATTTAACTTTGGTTACTTCTTGGTGAGCCAATTTTGTGTAAATTTCTTCAAATTCCCATTTGTACCAAAATGGGACGATTTTCTTCCCAAAGTTTCAAAACTATAGTTAGGACTATATATTGGGTAGAATCCATTCTAAAGGGCTTCAAAGCTATATTTAGACTATTATACTAATATATTGTACTTTGGTTACTCCTTGGTCACCAATTTTGTCTACATATCTTGAAATTCCCTTTTGTACCAAAACGAGACGATTTTTTTCCCAAAGTTTCAAAAATATAGTTAGGACTATATATTAGGTAGAATCAATGCTTAAGGGCTTCAAAGCTATATTTAGACTATTATACTAATATATTGAACTTTGGTTACTTCTTGGTGAGCCAATTTTGTGTAAATTTCTTCAAATTCCCATTTGTACCAAAACAGGACGATTTTCTTCCCAAAGTTTCAAAACTATAGTTAGGACTATATATTGGGTAGAATCCATTCTTAAGGGATTCAAAGCTATATTTAGACTATTATACTAATATATTGAACTTTGATTACTACTTAGTCACCAATTATGTCTACATTTCTTCATATTCCCATTTGTACCAAAACGGGACGATTTTCTTCCCAAAATTTCAAATATATAGTTAGGACTATATATTAGGTAGAATCAATGCTTAAGGGCTTCAAAGCTATATTTAGACTATTATACTAATATATTGAACTTTGGTTACTTCTTGGTGAGCCAATTTTGTGTAAATTTCTTCAAATTCCCATTTGTACCAAAACAGGACAATTTTCTTCCCAAAGTTTCAAAACTATAGTTAGGACTATATATTGGGTAGAATCCATTCTAAAGGGCTTCAAAGCTATATTTAGACTATTATACTAATATATTGTACTTTAGTTACTCTTTGGTCACCAATTTTGTCTACATTTCTTCAAATACCCATTTGTACCAAAACGAGACGATTTTCTTCCCAAAGTTTCAAAACTATAGTTAGGACTATATATTGGGTAGAATCCATTCTTAAGGGATTCAAAGCTATATTTAGGCTATTATACTAATATATTGTACTTTGGTTACTCCTTGGTCACCAATTTTGTCTACATTTCTTCAAATTCCTTTTTGTACCCAAACGAGACGATTTTCTTCCCAAAGTTTCAAAACAATAGTTAGGACTATATATTGGGTAGAATCCATTCTTAAGGGATTCAAAGCTATATTTAGGCTATTATACTAATATATTGTACTTTGGTTACTCCTTGGTCACCAATTTTGTCTACATTTCTTCAAATTCCTTTTTGTACCAAAACGAGACGATTTTCTTCCCAAAGTTTCAAAACAATAGTTAGGACTATATATTGGGTAGAATCCATTCTTAAGGGCTTCAAAGCTATATTTAGACTATTATACTAATATATTGATTTTTTGTTACTCCTTTGTCACCAATTTTGTCTACATATCTTGAAATTCCCATTTGTACCAAAACGAGACGATTTTTTTCCCAAAGTTTCAAAAATATAGTTAGGACTATATATTAGGTAGAATCAATGCTTAAGGGCTTCAAAGCTATATTTAGACTATTATACTAATATATTGAACTTTGGTTACTTCTTGGTGAGCCAATTTTGTGTAAATTTCTTCAAATTCCCATTTGTACCAAAACAGGACGATTTTCTTCCCAAAGTTTCAAAACTATAGTTAGGACTATATATTGGGTAGAATCCATTCTTAAGGGATTCAAAGCTATATTTAGACTATTATACTAATATATTGTACTTTGGTTACTCCTTGGTCACCAATTTTGTCTACATTTCTTCAAATTCCTTTTTGTACCAAAACGAGACGATTTTCTTCCCAAAGTTTCAAAACAATAGTTAGGACTATATATTGGGTAGAATCCATTCTTAAGGGATTCAAAGCTATATTTAGACTATTATACTAATATATTGAACTTTTGTTACTCCTTTGTCACCAATTTTGTCTACATTTCTTGAAATTCCCATTTGTACCAAAACGAGACGATTTTCTTCCCAAAGTTTCAAAACTATAGTTACGACTATATATTGGTTAGAATCCATTCTAAAGGGGTTCAAAGCTATATTTAGACTATTATACTAATATATTGAACTTTGGTTACTTCTTGGTGAGCCAATTTTGTGTAAATTTCTTCAAATTCCCATTTGTACCAAAACAGTACGATTTTCTTCCCAAAGTTGCAAAACTATAGTTAGGACTATATATTGGTTAGAATCCATTCTAAAGGGGTTCAAAGCTATATTTAGACTATTATACTAATATATTTAACTTTGATTACTACTTAGTCACCAATTATGTCTACATTTCTTCATATTCCCATTTGTACCAAAACGGGACGATTTTCTTCCCAAAGTTTCAAAAATATAGTTAGGACTATATATTGCTTAGAATCCATTCTAACGGGGTTCAAAGCTATATTTAGACTATTATACTAATATATTTAACTTTGGTTACTTCTTGGTGAGCCAATTTTGTGTAAATTTCTTCAAATTCCCATTTGTACCAAAATGGGACGATTTTCTTCCCAAAGTTTCAAAACTATAGTTAGGACTATATATTGGGTAGAATCCATTCTAAAGGGCTTCAAAGCTATATTTAGACTATTATACTAATATATTGTACTTTGGTTACTCCTTGGTCACCAATTTTGTCTACATATCTTGAAATTCCCTTTTGTACCAAAACGAGACGATTTTTTTCCCAAAGTTTCAAAAATATAGTTAGGACTATATATTAGGTAGAATCAATGCTTAAGGGCTTCAAAGCTATATTTAGACTATTATACTAATATATTGAACTTTGGTTACTTCTTGGTGAGCCAATTTTGTGTAAATTTCTTCAAATTCCCATTTGTACCAAAACAGGACGATTTTCTTCCCAAAGTTTCAAAACTATAGTTAGGACTATATATTGGGTAGAATCCATTCTTAAGGGATTCAAAGCTATATTTAGACTATTATACTAATATATTGTACTTTGGTTACTCCTTGGTCACCAATTTTGTCTACATTTCTTCAAATTCCCATTTGTACCAAAACGAGACGATTTTCTTCCCAAAGTTTCAAAACTATAGTTAGGACTATATATTGGGTAGAATCCATTCTTAAGGGATTCAAAGCTATATTTAGGCTATTATACTAATATATTGTACTTTGGTTACTCCTTGGTCACCAATTTTGTCTACATTTCTTCAAATTCCTTTTTGTACCAAAACGAGACGATTTTCTTCCCAAAGTTTCAAAACTATAGTTAGAACTATATATTGGGTAGAATCCATTCTAAAGGACTTCAAAGCTATATTTTGACTATTATACTAATATATTGACCCTTGGTTACTCCTTGGTCACCAATTTTGTCTACATTTCTTCAAATTCCTTTTTGTACCAAAACGAGACGATTTTCTTCCCAAAGTTTCAAAACTATAGTTACGACTATATATTGGGTAGAATTCATTCTAAAGGGATTCAAAGCTATATTTAGACTATTATACTAATATATTGAACTTTTGTTACTCCTTTGTCACCAATTTTGTCTACATTTCTTGAAATTCCCATTGGTACCAAAACGAGACGATTTTCTTCCCAAAGTTTCAAAACTATAGTTACGACTATATATTGGGTAGAATTCATTCTAAAGGGGTTCAAAGCTATATTTAGACTATTATACTAATATATTGAACTTTGATTACTACTTAGTCACCAATTATGTCTACATTTCTTCATATTCCCATTTGTACCAAAACGGGACGATTTTCTTCCCAAAGTTTCAAATATATAGTTAGGACTATATATTAGGTAGAATCAATGCTTAAGGGCTTCAAAGCTATATTTAGACTATTATACTAATATATTGAACTTTGGTTACTTCTTGGTGAGCCAATTTTGTGTAAATTTCTTCAAATTCCCATTTGTACCAAAACAGGACGATTTTCTTCCCAAAGTTTCAAAACTATAGTTAGGACTATATATTGGGTAGAATCCATTCTAAAGGGCTTCAAAGCTATATTTAGACTATTATACTAATATATTGTACTTTAGTTACTCTTTGGTCACCAATTTTGTCTACATTTCTTCAAATTCCCATTTGTACCAAAACGAGACGATTTTCTTCCCAAAGTTTCAAAACTATAGTTAGGACTATATATTGGGTAGAATCCATTCTTAAGGGATTCAAAGCTATATTTAGGCTATTATACTAATATATTGTACTTTGGTTACTCCTTGGTCACCAATTTTGTCTACATTTCTTCAAATTCCTTTTTGTACCAAAACGAGACGATTTTCTTCCCAAAGTTTCAAAACTATAGTTAGGACTATATATTGGGTAGAATCCATTCTTAAGGGATTCAAAGCTATATTTAGACTATTATACTAATATATTGTACTTTGGTTACTCCTTGGTCACCAATTTTGTCTACATTTCTTCAAATTCCTTTTTGTACCAAAACGAGACGATTTTCTTCGCAAAGTTTCAAAACAATAGTTAGGACTATATATTGGGTAGAATCCATTCTTAAGGGATTCAAAGCTATATTTAGACTATTATACTAATATATTGAACTTTTGTTACTCCTTTGTCACCAATTTTGTCTACATTTCTTGAAATTCCCATTGGTACCAAAACGAGACGATTTTCTTCCCAAAGTTTCAAAACTATAGTTACGACTATATATTGGGTAGAATTCATTCTAAAGGGGTTCAAAGCTATATTTAGACTATTATACTAATATATTGAACTTTGATTACTACTTAGTCACCAATTATGTCTACATTTCTTCATATTCCCATTTGTACCAAAACGGGACGATTTTCTTCCCAAAGTTTCAAATATATAGTTAGGACTATATATTAGGTAGAATCAATGCTTAAGGGCTTCAAAGCTATATTTAGACTATTATACTAATATATTGAACTTTGGTTACTTCTTGGTGAGCCAATTTTGTGTAAATTTCTTCAAATTCCCATTTGTACCAAAACAGGACGATTTTCTTCCCAAAGTTTCAAAACTATAGTTAGGACTATATATTGGGTAGAATCCATTCTAAAGGGCTTCAAAGCTATATTTAGACTATTATACTAATATATTGTACTTTAGTTACTCTTTGGTCACCAATTTTGTCTACATTTCTTCAAATTCCCATTTGTACCAAAACGAGACGATTTTCTTCCCAAAGTTTCAAAACTATAGTTAGGACTATATATTGGGTAGAATCCATTCTTAAGGGATTCAAAGCTATATTTAGGCTATTATACTAATATATTGTACTTTGGTTACTCCTTGGTCACCAATTTTGTCTACATTTCTTCAAATTCCTTTTTGTACCCAAACGAGACGATTTTCTTCCCAAAGTTTCAAACTATAGTTAGAACTATATATTGGGTAGAATCCATTCTAAAGGGCTTCAAAGCTATATTTTGACTATTATACTAATATATTGACCCTTGGTTACTCCTTGGTCACCAATTTTGTCTACATTTCTTCAAATTCCTTTTTGTACCAAAACGAGACGATTTTCTTCCCAAAGTTTCAAAACAATAGTTAGGACTATATATTGGGTAGAATCCATTCTTAAGGGCTTCAAAGCTATATTTAGACTATTATACTAATATATTGATTTTTTGTTACTCCTTTGTCACCAATTTTGTCTACATATCTTGAAATTCCCATTTGTACCAAAACGAGACGATTTTTTTCCCAAAGTTTCAAAAATATAGTTAGGACTATATATTAGGTAGAATCAATGCTTAAGGGCTTCAAAGCTATATTTAGACTATTATACTAATATATTGAACTTTGGTTACTTCTTGGTGAGCCAATTTTGTGTAAATTTCTTCAAATTCCCATTTGTACCAAAACAGGACGATTTTCTTCCCAAAGTTTCAAAACTATAGTTAGGACTATATATTGGGTAGAATCCATTCTAAAGGGCTTCAAAGCTATATTTAGACTATTATACTAATATATTGTACTTTAGTTACTCTTTGGTCACCAATTTTGTCTACATTTCTTCAAATTCCCATTTGTACCAAAACGAGACGATTTTCTTCCCAAAGTTTCAAAACTATAGTTAGGACTATATATTGGGTAGAATCCATTCTTAAGGGATTCAAAGCTATATTTAGGCTATTATACTAATATATTGTACTTTGGTTACTCCTTGGTCACCAATTTTGTCTACATTTCTTCAAATTCCTTTTTGTACCAAAACGAGACGATTTTCTTCCCAAAGTTTCAAAACAATAGTTAGGACTATATATTGGGTAGAATCCATTCTTAAGGGCTTCAAAGCTATATTTAGACTATTATACTAATATATTGATTTTTTGTTACTCCTTTGTCACCAATTTTGTCTACATATCTTGAAATTCCCATTTGTACCAAAACGAGACGATTTTTTTCCCAAAGTTTCAAAAATATAGTTAGGACTATATATTAGGTAGAATCAATGCTTAAGGGCTTCAAAGCTATATTTAGACTATTATACTAATATATTGAACTTTGGTTACTTCTTGGTGAGCCAATTTTGTGTAAATTTCTTCAAATTCCCATTTGTACCAAAACAGGACGATTTTCTTCCCAAAGTTTCAAAACTATAGTTAGGACTATATATTGGGTAGAATCCATTCTTAAGGGATTCAAAGCTATATTTAGACTATTATACTAATATATTGTACTTTGGTTACTCCTTGGTCACCAATTTTGTCTACATTTCTTCAAATTCCTTTTTGTACCAAAACGAGACGGTTTTCTTCCCAAAGTTTCAAAACAATAGTTAGGACTATATATTGGGTAGAATCCATTCTTAAGGGATTCAAAGCTATATTTAGACTATTATACTAATATATTGTACTTTAGTTACTCTTTGGTCACCAATTTTGTCTACATTTCTTCAAATTCCCATTTGTACCAAAACGAGACGATTTTCTTCCCAAAGTTTCAAAACTATATTTAGGACTATATATTGGGTAGAATCCATTCTTAAGGGATTCAAAGCTATATTTAGGCTATTATACTAATATATTGTACTTTGGTTACTCCTTGGTCACCAATTTTGTCTACATTTCTTCAAATTCCTTTTTGTACCAAAACGAGACGATTTTCTTCCCAAAGTTTCAAAACAATAGTTAGGACTATATATTGGGTAGAATCCATTCTTAAGGGCTTCAAAGCTATATTTAGACTATTATACTAATATATTGAACTTTGGTTACTTCTTGGTGAGCCAATTTTGTGTAAATTTCTTCAAATTCCCATTTGTACCAAAACAGGACGATTTTCTTCCCAAAGTTTCAAAACTATAGTTAGGACTATATATTGGGTAGAATCCATTCTAAAGGGCTTCAAAGCTATATTTAGACTATTATACTAATATATTGTACTTTAGTTACTCTTTGGTCACCAATTTTGTCTACATTTCTTCAAATTCCCATTTGTACCAAAACGAGACGATTTTCTTCCCAAAGTTTCAAAACTATAGTTAGGACTATATATTGGGTAGAATCCATTCTTAAGGGATTCAAAGCTATATTTAGGCTATTATACTAATATATTGTACTTTGGTTACTCCTTGGTCACCAATTTTGTCTACATTTCTTCAAATTCCTTTTTGTACCAAAACGAGACGATTTTCTTCCCAAAGTTTCAAAACAATAGTTAGGACTATATATTGGGTAGAATCCATTCTTAAGGGCTTCAAAGCTATATTTAGACTATTATACTAATATATTGATTTTTTGTTACTCCTTTGTCACCAATTTTGTCTACATATCTTGAAATTCCCATTTGTACCAAAACGAGACGATTTTTTTCCCAAAGTTTCAAAAATATAGTTAGGACTATATATTAGGTAGAATCAATGCTTAAGGGCTTCAAAGCTATATTTAGACTATTATACTAATATATTGAACTTTGGTTACTTCTTGGTGAGCCAATTTTGTGTAAATTTCTTCAAATTCCCATTTGTACCAAAACAGGACGATTTTCTTCCCAAAGTTTCAAAACTATAGTTAGGACTATATATTGGGTAGAATCCATTCTTAAGGGATTCAAAGCTATATTTAGACTATTATACTAATATATTGTACTTTGGTTACTCCTTGGTCACCAATTTTGTCTACATTTCTTCAAATTCCTTTTTGTACCAAAACGAGACGGTTTTCTTCCCAAAGTTTCAAAACAATAGTTAGGACTATATATTGGGTAGAATCCATTCTTAAGGGATTCAAAGCTATATTTAGACTATTATACTAATATATTGAACTTTTGTTACTCCTTTGTCACCAATTTTGTCTACATTTCTTGAAATTCCCATTTGTACCAAAACGAGACGATTTTCTTCCCAAAGTTTCAAAACTATAGTTACGACTATATATTGGGTAGAATTCATTCTAAAGGGGTTCAAAGCTATATTTAGACTATTATACTAATATATTGAACTTTGATTACTACTTAGTCACCAATTATGTCTACATTTCTTCATATTCCCATTTGTACCAAAACGGGACGATTTTCTTCCCAAAGTTTCAAAAATATAGTTAGGACTATATATTAGGTAGAATCAATGCTTAAGGGCTTCAAAGCTATATTTAGACTATTATACTAATATATTGAACTTTGGTTACTTCTTGGTGAGCCAATTTTGTGTAAATTTCTTCAAATTCCCATTTGTACCAAAACAGGACGATTTTCTTCCCAAAGTTTCAAAACTATAGTTAGGACTATATATTGGGTAGAATCCATTCTTAAGGGATTCAAAGCTACATTTAGACTATTATACTAATATATTGTACTTTGGTTACTCCTTGGTCACCAATTTTGTCTACATTTCTTCAAATTCCTTTTTGTACCAAAACGAGACGGTTTTCTTCCCAAAGTTTCAAAACAATAGTTAGGACTATATATTGGGTAGAATCCATTCTTAAGGGATTCAAAGCTACATTTAGACTATTATACTAATATATTGAATTTTTGTTACTCCTTGGTCACCAATTTTGTCTACATTTCTTCAAATTCCCATTTGTACCAAAACGAGACGATTTTCTTCCCAAAGTTTCAAAACTATAGTTACGACTATATATTGGGTAGAATCCATTCTTAAGGGATTCAAAGCTATATTTAGGCTATTATACTAATATATTGTACTTTGGTTACTCCTTGGTCACCAATTTTGTCTACATTTCTTCAAATTCCTTTTTGTACCAAAACGAGACGATTTTCTTCCCAAAGTTTCAAAACAATAGTTAGGACTATATATTGGGTAGAATCCATTCTTAAGGGCTTCAAAGCTATATTTAGACTATTATACTAATATATTGATTTTTTGTTACTCCTTTGTCACCAATTTTGTCTACATATCTTGAAATTCCCATTTGTACCAAAACGAGACGATTTTTTTCCCAAAGTTTCAAAAATATAGTTAGGACTATATATTAGGTAGAATCAATGCTTAAGGGCTTCAAAGCTATATTTAGACTATTATACTAATATATTGAACTTTGGTTACTTCTTGGTGAGCCAATTTTGTGTAAATTTCTTCAAATTCCCATTTGTACCAAAACAGGACGATTTTCTTCCCAAAGTTTCAAAACTATAGTTAGGACTATATATTGGGTAGAATCCATTCTTAAGGGATTCAAAGCTATATTTAGACTATTATACTAATATATTGTACTTTGGTTACTCCTTGGTCACCAATTTTGTCTACATTTCTTCAAATTCCTTTTTGTACCAAAACGAGACGGTTTTCTTCCCAAAGTTTCAAAACAATAGTTAGGACTATATATTGGGTAGAATCCATTCTTAAGGGATTCAAAGCTATATTTAGACTATTATACTAATATATTGAACTTTTGTTACTCCTTTGTCACCAATTTTGTCTACATTTCTTGAAATTCCCATTTGTACCAAAACGAGACGATTTTCTTCCCAAAGTTTCAAAACTATAGTTACGACTATATATTGGGTAGAATTCATTCTAAAGGGGTTCAAAGCTATATTTAGACTATTATACTAATATATTGAACTTTGATTACTACTTAGTCACCAATTATGTCTACATTTCTTCATATTCCCATTTGTACCAAAACGGGACGATTTTCTTCCCAAAGTTTCAAAAATATAGTTAGGACTATATATTAGGTAGAATCAATGCTTAAGGGCTTCAAAGCTATATTTAGACTATTATACTAATATATTGAACTTTGGTTACTTCTTGGTGAGCCAATTTTGTGTAAATTTCTTCAAATTCCCATTTGTACCAAAACAGGACGATTTTCTTCCCAAAGTTTCAAAACTATAGTTAGGACTATATATTGGGTAGAATCCATTCTAAAGGGCTTCAAAGCTATATTTAGACTATTATACTAATATATTGTACTTTAGTTACTCTTTGGTCACCAATTTTGTCTACATTTCTTCAAATTCCCATTTGTACCAAAACGAGACGATTTTCTTCCCAAAGTTTCAAAACTATAGTTAGGACTATATATTGGGTAGAATCCATTCTTAAGGGATTCAAAGCTATATTTAGGCTATTATACTAATATATTGTACTTTGGTTACTCCTTGGTCACCATTTTTGTCTACATTTCTTCAAATTCCTTTTTGTACCAAAACGAGACGATTTTCTTCCCAAAGTTTCAAAACTATAGTTAGAACTATATATTGGGTAGAATCCATTCTAAAGGGCTTCAAAGCTATATTTTGACTATTATACTAATATATTGACCCTTGGTTACTCCTTGGTCACCAATTTTGTCTACATTTCTTCAAATTCCCATTTGTACCAAAACGAGACGATTTTCTTCCCAAAGTTTCAAAACTATAGTTACGACTATATATTGGGTAGAATTCATTCTAAAGGGGTTCAAAGCTATATTTAGACTATTATACTAATATATTGAACTTTGACTACTACTTAGTCACCAATTATGTCTACATTTCTTCATATTCCCATTTGTACCAAAACGGGACGATTTTCTTCCCAAAGTTTCAAAAATATAGTTAGGACTATATATTAGGTAGAATCAATGCTTAAGGGCTTCAAAGCTATATTTAGACTATTATACTAATATATTGAACTTTGGTTACTTCTTGGTGAGCCAATTTTGTGTAAATTTCTTCAAATTCCCATTTGTACCAAAACAGGACGATTTTCTTCCCAAAGTTTCAAAACTATAGTTAGGACTATATATTGGGTAGAATCCATTCTAAAGGGCTTCAAAGCTATATTTAGACTATTATACTAATATATTGTACTTTAGTTACTCTTTGGTCACCAATTTTTTCTACATTTCTTCAAATTCCCATTTGTACCAAAACGAGACGATTTTCTTCCCAAAGTTTCAAAACTATAGTTAGGACTATATATTGGGTAGAATCCATTCTTAAGGGATTCAAAGCTATATTTAGGCTATTATACTAATATATTGTACTTTGGTTACTCCTTGGTCACCAATTTTGTCTACATTTCTTCAAATTCCTTTTTGTACCAAAACGAGACGATTTTCTTCCCAAAGTTTCAAAACTATAGTTAGAACTATATATTGGGTAGAATCCATTCTAAAGGGCTTCAAAGCTATATTTTGACTATTATACTAATATATTGACCCTTGGTTACTCCTTGGTCACCAATTTTGTCTACATTTCTTCAAATTCCCATTTGTACCAAAACGAGACGATTTTCTTCCCAAAGTTTCAAAACTATAGTTATGACTATATATTGGGTAGAATTCATTCTAAAGGGGTTCAAAGCTATATTTAGACTATTATACTAATATATTGAACTTTGATTACTACTTAGTCACCAATTATGTCTACATTTCTTCATATTCCCATTTGTACCAAAACGGGACGATTTTCTTCCCAAAGTTTCAAAAATATAGTTAGGACTATATATTAGGTAGAATCAATGCTTAAGGGCTTCAAAGCTATATTTAGACTATTTTACTAATATATTGAACTTTGGTTACTTCTTGGTGAGTCAATTTTGTGTAAATTTCTTCAAATTCCCATTTGTACCAAAACGGGACGATTTTCTTCCCAAAGTTTCAAAACTATAGTTAGGACTATATATTGGGTAGAATCCATTCTAAAGGGCTTCAAAGCTATATTTAGACTATTATACTAATATATTGTACTTTAGTTACTCTTTGGTCACCAATTTTGTCTACATTTCTTCAAATTCCCATTTGTACCAAAACGAGACGATTTTCTTCCCAAAGTTTCAAAACTATAGTTAGGACTATATATTGGGTAGAATCCATTCTTAAGGGATTCAAAGCTATATTTAGGCTATTATACTAATATATTGTACTTTGGTTACTCCTTGGTCACCAATTTTGTCTACATTTCTTCAAATTCCTTTTTGTACCAAAACGAGACGATTTTCTTCCCAAAGTTTCAAAACTATAGTTAGAACTATATATTGGGTAGAATCCATTCTAAAGGGCTTCAAAGCTATATTTTGACTATTATACTAATATATTGACCCTTGGTTACTCCTTGGTCACCAATTTTGTCTACATTTCTTCAAATTCCTTTTTGTACCAAAACGAGACGATTTTCTTCCCAAAGTTTCAAAACAATAGTTAGGACTATATATTGGGTAGAATCCATTCTTAAGGGCTTCAAAGCTATATTTAGACTATTATACTAATATATTGATTTTTTGTTACTCCTTTGTCACCAATTTTGTCTACATATCTTGAAATTCCCATTTGTACCAAAACGAGACGATTTTTTTCCCAAAGTTTCAAAACTATAGTTACGAATATATATTGGGTAGAATTCATTCTAAAGGGGTTCAAAGCTATATTTAGACTATTATACTAATATATTGAACTTTGATTACTACTTAGTCACCAATTATGTCTACATTTCTTCATATTCCCATTTGTACCAAAACGGGACGATTTTCTTCCCAAAGTTTCAAAAATATAGTTAGGACTATATATTAGGTAGAATCAATGCTTAAGGGCTTCAAAGCTATATTTAGACTATTATATTAATATATTGAACTTTGGTTACTTCTTGGTGAGCCAATTTTGTGTAAATTTCTTCAAATTCCCATTTGTAGCAAAATGGGACGATTTTCTTCCCAAAGTTTCAATACTATAGTTAGGACTATATATTGGTTAGAATCCATTCTAAAGGGGTTCAAAGCTATATTTAGACAATTATACTAATATATTTAACTTTGGTTATTTCTTGGTGAGCCAATTTTGTGTAAATTTCTTCAAATTCCCATTTGTACCAAAACGGGACGATTTTCTTCCCAAAGTTTCAAAACTATAGTTCGGACTATATATTGGGTAGAATCCATTCTTAAGGGATTCAAAGCTATATTTAGACTATTATACTAATATATTGTACTTTGGTTACTCCTTGGTCACCAATTTTGTCTACATTTCTTCAAATTCCTTTTTGTACCAAAACGAGACGATTTTCTTCCCAAAGTTTCAAAACAATAGTTAGGACTATATATTGGGTAGAATCCATTCTTAAGGGATTCAAAGCTATATTTAGACTATTATACTAATATATTGAACTTTTGTTACTCCTTTGTCACCAATTTTGTCTACATTTCTTGAAATTCCCATTTGTACCAAAACGAGACGATTTTCTTCCCAAAGTTTCAAAACTATAGTTACGACTATATATTGGGTAGAATTCATTCTAAAGGGGTTCAAAGCTATATTTAGACTATTATACTAATATATTGAACTTTGATTACTACTTAGTCACCAATTATGTCTACATTTCTTCATATTCCCATTTGTACCAAAACGGGACGATTTTCTTCCCAAAGTTTCGAAAATATAGTTAGGACTATATATTAGGTAGAATCAATGCTTAAGGGCTTCAAAGCTATATTTAGACTATTATACTAATATATTGAACTTTGGTTACTTCTTGGTGAGCCAATTTTGTGTAAATTTCTTCAAATTCCCATTTGTACCAAAACAGGACGATTTTCTTCCCAAAGTTTCAAAACTATAGTTAGGACTATATATTGGGTAGAATCCATTCTAAAGGGCTTCAAAGCTATATTTAGACTATTATACTAATATATTGTACTTTAGTTACTCTTTGGTCACCAATTTTGTCTACATTTCTTCAAATTCCCATTTGTACCAAAACGAGACGATTTTCTTCCCAAAGTTTCAAAACTATAGTTAGGACTATATATTGGGTAGAATCCATTCTTAAGGGATTCAAAGCTATATTTAGGCTATTATACTAATATATTGTACTTTGGTTACTTCTTGGTGAGCCAATTTTGTGTAAATTTCTTCAAATTCCCATTTGTACCAAAACAGGACGATTTTCTTCCCAAAGTTTCAAAACTATAGTTAGGACTATATATTGGGTAGAATCCATTCTAAAGGGCTTCAAAGCTATATTTAGACTATTATACTAATATATTGTACTTTAGTTACTCTTTGGTCACCAATTTTGTCTACATTTCTTCAAATTCCCATTTGTACCAAAACGAGACGATTTTCTTCCCAAAGTTTCAAAACTATAGTTAGGACTATATAGTGGGTAGAATCCATTCTTAAGGGATTCAAAGCTATATTTAGGCTATTATACTAATATATTGTACTTTGGTTACTCCTTGGTCACCAATTTTGTCTACATTTCTTCAAATTCCTTTTTGTACCAAAACGAGACGATTTTCTTCCCAAAGTTTCAAAACTATAGTTAGAACTATATATTGGGTAGAATCCATTCTAAAGGGCTTCAAAGCTATATTTTGACACTTATACTAATATATTGACCCTTGGTTACTCCTTGGTCACCAATTTTGTCTACATTTCTTCAAATTCCTTTTTGTACCAAAACGAGACGATTTTCTTCCCAAAGTTTCAAAACAATAGTTAGGACTATATATTGGGTAGAATCCATTCTTAAGGGCTTCAAAGCTATATTTAGACTATTATACTAATATATTGATTTTTTGTTACTCCTTTGTCACCAATTTTGTCTACATATCTTGAAATTCCCATTTGTACCAAAACGAGACGATTTTTTTCCCAAAGTTTCAAAACTATAGTTACGACTATATATTGGGTAGAATTCATTCTAAAGGGGTTCAAAGCTATATTTAGACTATTATACTAATATATTGAACTTTGATTACTACTTAGTCACCAATTATGTCTACATTTCTTCATATTCCCATTTGTACCAAAACGGGACGATTTTCTTCCCAAAGTTTCAAAAATATAGTTAGGACTATATATTAGGTAGAATCAATGCTTAAGGGCTTCAAAGCTATATTTAGACTATTATACTAATATATTGAACTTTGGTTACTTCTTGGTGAGCCAATTTTGTGTAAATTTCTTCAAATTCCCATTTGTACCAAAACAGGACGATTTTCTTCCCAAAGTTTCAAAACTATAGTTAGGACTATATATTGGGTAGAATCCATTCTAAAGGGCTTCAAAGCTATATTTAGACTATTATACTAATATATTGTACTTTACTTACTCTTTGGTCACCAATTTTGTCTACATTTCTTCAAATTCCCATTTGTACCAAAACGAGACGATTTTCTTCCCAAACTTTCAAAACAATAGTTAGGACTATATATTGGGTAGAATCCATTCTTAAGGGTTTCAAAGCTATATTTAGACTATTATACTAATATATTGAACTTTTGTTACTCCTTTGTCACCAATTTTGTCTACATTTCTTGAAATTCCCATTTGTACCAAAACGAGACGATTTTCTTCCCAAAGTTTCAAAACTATAGTTACGACTATATATTGGGTAGAATTCATTCTAAAGGGGTTCAAAGCTATGTTTAGACTATTATACTAATATATTGAACTTTGGTTACTTCTTGGTGAGCCAATTTTGTGTAAATTTCTTCAAATTCCCATTTGTACCAAAACAGGACGATTTTCTTCCCAAAGTTTCAAAACTATAGTTAGGACTATATATTGGGTAGAATCCATTCTAAAGGGCTTCAAAGCTATATTTAGACTATTATACTAATATATTGAACTTTGGTTACTCCTTGGTCACCAATTTTGTCTACATTTCTTCAAATTCCCATTTGTACCAAAACGGGACGATTTTCTTCCCAAAGTTTCAAAACTATAGTTAGGACTATATATTGGTTAGAATCCATTCTAAAGGTCTTCAAAGCTATATTTAGACTGTTATACTAATATATTGAACAATGGTTACTCCTTGGTCACCAATTTTGTCTACATTTCTTCAAATTCCCATTTGTACCAAAACGAGACGATTTTCTTCCCAAAGTTTCAAAACTATAGTTAGGACTATATATTGGGTAGAATCCATTCTTAAGGGCTTCAAAGCTATGTTTAGACTATTATACTAATATATTGAACTTTTGTTACTTCTTGGTGAGCCAATTTTGTGTAAATTTCTTCAAATTCCCATTTGTACCAAAACAGGACGATTTTCTTCCCAAAGTTTCAAAACTATAGTTAGGACTATATATTGGGTAGAATCCATTCTTAAGGGATTCAAAGCTATATTTAGACTATTATACTAATATATTGAACTTTGATTACTACTTAGTCACCAATTATGTCTACATTTCTTCATATTCCCATTTGTACCAAAACGGGACGATTTTCTTCCCAAAGTTTCAAAAATATAGTTAGGACTATATATTAGGTAGAATCAATGCTTAAGGGCTTCAAAGCTATATTTAGACTATTATACTAATATATTGAACTTTGGTTACTTCTTGGTGAGCCAATTTTGTGTAAATTTCTTCAAATTCCCATTTGTACCAAAACAGGACGATTTTCTTCCCAAAGTTTCAAAACTATAGTTAGGACTATATATTGGGTAGAATCCATTCTAAAGGGCTTCAAAGCTATATTTAGACTATTATACTAATATATTGTACTTTAGTTACTCTTTGGTCACCAATTTTGTCTACATTTCTTCAAATTCCCATTTGTACCAAAACGAGACGATTTTCTTCCCAAAGTTTCAAAACTATAGTTAGGACTATATATTGGGTAGAATCCATTCTTAAGGGATTCAAAGCTATATTTAGGCTATTATACTAATATATTGTACTTTGGTTACTCCTTGGTCACCATTTTTGTCTACATTTCTTCAAATTCCTTTTTGTACCAAAACGAGACGATTTTCTTCCCAAAGTTTCAAAACTATAGTTAGAACTATATATTGGGTAGAATCCATTCTAAAGGGCTTCAAAGCTATATTTTGACTATTATACTAATATATTGACCCTTGGTTACTCCTTGGTCACCAATTTTGTCTACATTTCTTCAAATTCCCATTTGTACCAAAACGAGACGATTTTCTTCCCAAAGTTTCAAAACTATAGTTACGACTATATATTGGGTAGAATTCATTCTAAAGGGGTTCAAAGCTATATTTAGACTATTATACTAATATATTGAACTTTGACTACTACTTAGTCACCAATTATGTCTACATTTCTTCATATTCCCATTTGTACCAAAACGGGACGATTTTCTTCCCAAAGTTTCAAAAATATAGTTAGGACTATATATTAGGTAGAATCAATGCTTAAGGGCTTCAAAGCTATATTTAGACTATTATACTAATATATTGAACTTTGGTTACTTCTTGGTGAGCCAATTTTGTGTAAATTTCTTCAAATTCCCATTTGTACCAAAACAGGACGATTTTCTTCCCAAAGTTTCAAAACTATAGTTAGGACTATATATTGGGTAGAATCCATTCTAAAGGGCTTCAAAGCTATATTTAGACTATTATACTAATATATTGTACTTTAGTTACTCTTTGGTCACCAATTTTTTCTACATTTCTTCAAATTCCCATTTGTACCAAAACGAGACGATTTTCTTCCCAAAGTTTCAAAACTATAGTTAGGACTATATATTGGGTAGAATCCATTCTTAAGGGATTCAAAGCTATATTTAGGCTATTATACTAATATATTGTACTTTGGTTACTCCTTGGTCACCAATTTTGTCTACATTTCTTCAAATTCCTTTTTGTACCAAAACGAGACGATTTTCTTCCCAAAGTTTCAAAACTATAGTTAGAACTATATATTGGGTAGAATCCATTCTAAAGGGCTTCAAAGCTATATTTTGACTATTATACTAATATATTGACCCTTGGTTACTCCTTGGTCACCAATTTTGTCTACATTTCTTCAAATTCCCATTTGTACCAAAACGAGACGATTTTCTTCCCAAAGTTTCAAAACTATAGTTATGACTATATATTGGGTAGAATTCATTCTAAAGGGGTTCAAAGCTATATTTAGACTATTATACTAATATATTGAACTTTGATTACTACTTAGTCACCAATTATGTCTACATTTCTTCATATTCCCATTTGTACCAAAACGGGACGATTTTCTTCCCAAAGTTTCAAAAATATAGTTAGGACTATATATTAGGTAGAATCAATGCTTAAGGGCTTCAAAGCTATATTTAGACTATTTTACTAATATATTGAACTTTGGTTACTTCTTGGTGAGCCAATTTTGTGTAAATTTCTTCAAATTCCCATTTGTACCAAAACGGGACGATTTTCTTCCCAAAGTTTCAAAACTATAGTTAGGACTATATATTGGGTAGAATCCATTCTAAAGGGCTTCAAAGCTATATTTAGACTATTATACTAATATATTGTACTTTAGTTACTCTTTGGTCACCAATTTTGTCTACATTTCTTCAAATTCCCATTTGTACCAAAACGAGACGATTTTCTTCCCAAAGTTTCAAAACTATAGTTAGGACTATATATTGGGTAGAATCCATTCTTAAGGGATTCAAAGCTATATTTAGGCTATTATACTAATATATTGTACTTTGGTTACTCCTTGGTCACCAATTTTGTCTACATTTCTTCAAATTCCTTTTTGTACCAAAACGAGACGATTTTCTTCCCAAAGTTTCAAAACTATAGTTAGAACTATATATTGGGTAGAATCCATTCTAAAGGGCTTCAAAGCTATATTTTGACTATTATACTAATATATTGACCCTTGGTTACTCCTTGGTCACCAATTTTGTCTACATTTCTTCAAATTCCTTTTTGTACCAAAACGAGACGATTTTCTTCCCAAAGTTTCAAAACAATAGTTAGGACTATATATTGGGTAGAATCCATTCTTAAGGGCTTCAAAGCTATATTTAGACTATTATACTAATATATTGATTTTTTGTTACTCCTTTGTCACCAATTTTGTCTACATATCTTGAAATTCCCATTTGTACCAAAACGAGACGATTTTTTTCCCAAAGTTTCAAAACTATAGTTACGAATATATATTGGGTAGAATTCATTCTAAAGGGGTTCAAAGCTATATTTAGACTATTATACTAATATATTGAACTTTGATTACTACTTAGTCACCAATTATGTCTACATTTCTTCATATTCCCATTTGTACCAAAACGGGACGATTTTCTTCCCAAAGTTTCAAAAATATAGTTAGGACTATATATTAGGTAGAATCAATGCTTAAGGGCTTCAAAGCTATATTTAGACTATTATATTAATATATTGAACTTTGGTTACTTCTTGGTGAGCCAATTTTGTGTAAATTTCTTCAAATTCCCATTTGTAGCAAAATGGGACGATTTTCTTCCCAAAGTTTCAATACTATAGTTAGGACTATATATTGGTTAGAATCCATTCTAAAGGGGTTCAAAGCTATATTTAGACAATTATACTAATATATTTAACTTTGGTTATTTCTTGGTGAGCCAATTTTGTGTAAATTTCTTCAAATTCCCATTTGTACCAAAACGGGACGATTTTCTTCCCAAAGTTTCAAAACTATAGTTCGGACTATATATTGGGTAGAATCCATTCTTAAGGGATTCAAAGCTATATTTAGACTATTATACTAATATATTGTACTTTGGTTACTCCTTGGTCACCAATTTTGTCTACATTTCTTCAAATTCCTTTTTGTACCAAAACGAGACGATTTTCTTCCCAAAGTTTCAAAACAATAGTTAGGACTATATATTGGGTAGAATCCATTCTTAAGGGATTCAAAGCTATATTTAGACTATTATACTAATATATTGAACTTTTGTTACTCCTTTGTCACCAATTTTGTCTACATTTCTTGAAATTCCCATTTGTACCAAAACGAGACGATTTTCTTCCCAAAGTTTCAAAACTATAGTTACGACTATATATTGGGTAGAATTCATTCTAAAGGGGTTCAAAGCTATATTTAGACTATTATACTAATATATTGAACTTTGATTACTACTTAGTCACCAATTATGTCTACATTTCTTCATATTCCCATTTGTACCAAAACGGGACGATTTTCTTCCCAAAGTTTCGAAAATATAGTTAGGACTATATATTAGGTAGAATCAATGCTTAAGGGCTTCAAAGCTATATTTAGACTATTATACTAATATATTGAACTTTGGTTACTTCTTGGTGAGCCAATTTTGTGTAAATTTCTTCAAATTCCCATTTGTACCAAAACAGGACGATTTTCTTCCCAAAGTTTCAAAACTATAGTTAGGACTATATATTGGGTAGAATCCATTCTAAAGGGCTTCAAAGCTATATTTAGACTATTATACTAATATATTGTACTTTAGTTACTCTTTGGTCACCAATTTTGTCTACATTTCTTCAAATTCCCATTTGTACCAAAACGAGACGATTTTCTTCCCAAAGTTTCAAAACTATAGTTAGGACTATATATTGGGTAGAATCCATTCTTAAGGGATTCAAAGCTATATTTAGGCTATTATACTAATATATTGTACTTTGGTTACTTCTTGGTGAGCCAATTTTGTGTAAATTTCTTCAAATTCCCATTTGTACCAAAACAGGACGATTTTCTTCCCAAAGTTTCAAAACTATAGTTAGGACTATATATTGGGTAGAATCCATTCTAAAGGGCTTCAAAGCTATATTTAGACTATTATACTAATATATTGTACTTTAGTTACTCTTTGGTCACCAATTTTGTCTACATTTCTTCAAATTCCCATTTGTACCAAAACGAGACGATTTTCTTCCCAAAGTTTCAAAACTATAGTTAGGACTATATAGTGGGTAGAATCCATTCTTAAGGGATTCAAAGCTATATTTAGGCTATTATACTAATATATTGTACTTTGGTTACTCCTTGGTCACCAATTTTGTCTACATTTCTTCAAATTCCTTTTTGTACCAAAACGAGACGATTTTCTTCCCAAAGTTTCAAAACTATAGTTAGAACTATATATTGGGTAGAATCCATTCTAAAGGGCTTCAAAGCTATATTTTGACACTTATACTAATATATTGACCCTTGGTTACTCCTTGGTCACCAATTTTGTCTACATTTCTTCAAATTCCTTTTTGTACCAAAACGAGACGATTTTCTTCCCAAAGTTTCAAAACAATAGTTAGGACTATATATTGGGTAGAATCCATTCTTAAGGGCTTCAAAGCTATATTTAGACTATTATACTAATATATTGATTTTTTGTTACTCCTTTGTCACCAATTTTGTCTACATATCTTGAAATTCCCATTTGTACCAAAACGAGACGATTTTTTTCCCAAAGTTTCAAAACTATAGTTACGACTATATATTGGGTAGAATTCATTCTAAAGGGCTTCAAAGCTATATTTAGACTATTATACTAATATATTGAACTTTGATTACTACTTAGTCACCAATTATGTCTACATTTCTTCATATTCCCATTTGTACCAAAACGGGACGATTTTCTTCCCAAAGTTTCAAAAATATAGTTAGGACTATATATTAGGTAGAATCAATGCTTAAGGGCTTCAAAGCTATATTTAGACTATTATACTAATATATTGAACTTTGGTTACTTCTTGGTGAGCCAATTTTGTGTAAATTTCTTCAAATTCCCATTTGTACCAAAACAGGACGATTTTCTTCCCAAAGTTTCAAAACTATAGTTAGGACTATATATTGGGTAGAATCCATTCTAAAGGGCTTCAAAGCTATATTTAGACTATTATACTAATATATTGTACTTTACTTACTCTTTGGTCACCAATTTTGTCTACATTTCTTCAAATTCCCATTTGTACCAAAACGAGACGATTTTCTTCCCAAACTTTCAAAACAATAGTTAGGACTATATATTGGGTAGAATCCATTCTTAAGGGTTTCAAAGCTATATTTAGACTATTATACTAATATATTGAACTTTTGTTACTCCTTTGTCACCAATTTTGTCTACATTTCTTGAAATTCCCATTTGTACCAAAACGAGACGATTTTCTTCCCAAAGTTTCAAAACTATAGTTACGACTATATATTGGGTAGAATTCATTCTAAAGGGGTTCAAAGCTATGTTTAGACTATTATACTAATATATTGAACTTTGGTTACTTCTTGGTGAGCCAATTTTGTGTAAATTTCTTCAAATTCCCATTTGTACCAAAACAGGACGATTTTCTTCCCAAAGTTTCAAAACTATAGTTAGGACTATATATTGGGTAGAATCCATTCTAAAGGGCTTCAAAGCTATATTTAGACTATTATACTAATATATTGAACTTTGGTTACTCCTTGGTCACCAATTTTGTCTACATTTCTTCAAATTCCCATTTGTACCAAAACGGGACGATTTTCTTCCCAAAGTTTCAAAACTATAGTTAGGACTATATATTGGTTAGAATCCATTCTAAAGGTCTTCAAAGCTATATTTAGACTGTTATACTAATATATTGAACAATGGTTACTCCTTGGTCACCAATTTTGTCTACATTTCTTCAAATTCCCATTTGTACCAAAACGAGACGATTTTCTTCCCAAAGTTTCAAAACTATAGTTAGGACTATATATTGGGTAGAATCCATTCTTAAGGGCTTCAAAGCTATGTTTAGACTATTATACTAATATATTGAACTTTTGTTACTTCTTGGTGAGCCAATTTTGTGTAAATTTCTTCAAATTCCCATTTGTACCAAAACAGGACGATTTTCTTCCCAAAGTTTCAAAACTATAGTAAGGACTATATATTGGGTAGAATCCATTCTAAAGGGCTTCAAAGCTATATTTAGACTATTATACTAATATATTGTACTTTAGTTACTCTTTGGTCACCAATTTTGTCTACATTTCTTCAAATTCCCATTTGTACCAAAACGAGACGATTTTCTTCCCAAAGTTTCAAAACTATAGTTAGGACTATATATTGGGTAGAATCCATTCTTAAGGGCTTCAAAGCTATGTTTAGACTATTATACTAATATATTGAACTTTGGTTACTTCTTGGTGAGCCAATTTTGTGTAAATTTCTTCAAATTCCCATTTGTACCAAAACAGGACGATTTTCTTCCCAAAGTTTCAAAACTATAGTTAGGACTATATATTGGGTAGAATCCATTCTTAAGGGCTTCAAAGCTATGTTTAGACTATTATACTAATATATTGAACTTTGGTTACTTCTTGGTGAGCCAATTTTGTGTAAATTTCTTCAAATTCCCATTTGTACCAAAACAGGACGATTTTCTTCCCAAAGTTTCAAAACTATAGTTAGGACTATATATTGGGTAGAATCCATTCTAAAGGGCTTCAAAGCTATATTTTGACTATTATACTGATATATTGACCCTTGGTTACTCCTTGGTCACCATTTTGTCTACATTTCTTCAAATTCCCATTTGTACCAAAACGGGAAAATTTTCTTCCCAAAGTTTCAAAACAATAGTTAGGACTATATATTGGTTAGAATCCATTCTAAAGGTCTTCAAAGCTATATTTAGACTATTATACTAATATATTGAACTTTGGTTACTCCTTGGTCACCAATTTTGTTTACATTTCTTCAAATTCCCATTTGTACCAAAACAAGACGATTTTCTTCCCAAAGTTTCAAAACTATAGTTAGGACTATATATTGGGTAGAATCCATTCTAAAGGTCTTCAAAGCTATATTTAGACTATTATACTAATATATTGAACTTTGGTTACTCCTTGGTCACCAATTTTGTCTACATTTCTTCAAATTCCCATTTGTACCAAAACGGGACGATTTTCTTCCCAAAGTTTCAAAACTATAGTTACGACTATATATTGGGTAGAATTCATTCTAAAGAGGTTCAAAGCTATATTTAGACTATTATACTAATATATTGAACTTTGATTACTACTTAGTCACCAATTATGTCTACATTTCTTCATATTCCCATTTGTACCAAAACGGGACGATTTTCTTCCCAAAGTTTCAAAAATATAGTTAGGACTATATATTAGGTAGAATCAATGCTTAAGGGCTTCAAAGCTATATTTAGACTATTATACTAATATATTGAACTTTGGTTACTTCTTGGTGAGCCAATTTTGTGTAAATTTCTTCAAATTCCCATTTGTACCAAAATAGGACGATTTTCTACCCAAAGTTTCAAAACTATAGTTAGGACTATATATTGGGTAGAATCCATTCTAAAGGGCTTCAAAGCTATATTTAGACTATTATACTAATATATTGTACTTTAGTTACTCTTTGGTCACCAATTTTGTCTACATTTCTTCAAATTCCCATTTGTACCAAAACGAGACGATTTTCTTCCCAAAGTTTCAAAACTATAGTTAGGACTATATATTGGGTAGAATCCATTCTTAAGGGCTTCAAAGCTATGTTTAGACTATTATACTAATATATTGAACTTTGGTTACTTCTTGGTGAGCCAATTTTGTGTAAATTTCTTCAAATTCCCATTTGTACCAAAACAGGACGATTTTCTTCCCAAAGTTTCAAAACTATAGTTAGGACTATATATTGGGTAGAATCCATTCTAAAGGGCTTCAAAGCTATATTTTGACTATTATACTAATATATTGACCCTTGGTTACTCCTTGGTCACCATTTTGTCTATATTTCTTCAAATTCCCATTTGTACCAAAACGGGACAATTTTCTTCCCAAAGTTTCAAAACAATAGTTAGGACTATATATTGGTTAGAATCCATTCTAAAGGTCTTCAAAGCTATATTTAGACTATTATACTAATATATTGAACTTTGGTTACTCCTTGGTCACCAATTTTGTCTACATTTCTTCAAATTCCCATTTGTACCAAAACAAGACGATTTTCTTCCCAAAGTTTCAAAACTATAGTTAGGACTATATATTGGGTAGAATCCATTCTTAAGGGCTTCAAAGCTATGTTTAGACTATTATACTAATATATTGAACTTTTGTTACTCCTTGGTCACCAATTTTGTCTACATTTCTTCAAATTCCCAATTGTACCAAAACGAGACGATTTTCTTCCCAAAGTTTCAAAACTATAGTTACAACTATAAATTGGGTAGAATTCATGCTTAAGGGCTTCAAAGCTATATTTAGACTATTATACTAATATATTGAACTTTGGTTACTTCTTGGTGAGCCAATTTTGTGTAAATTTCTTCAAATTCCCATTTGTACCAAAACGGGACGATTTTCTTCCCAAAGTTTCAAAACTATAGTTAGGACTATATATTGGGTAGAATCCATTCTTAAGGGATTCAAAGCTATATTTAGACTATTATACTAATATATTGTACTTTGGTTACTCCTTGGTCACCAATTTTGTCTACATTTCTTCAAATTCCCTTTTGTACCAAAACGAGACGATTTTCTTCCCAAAGTTTCAAAACTATAGTTACGACTATATATTGGGTAGAATTCATTCTAAAGGGGTTCAAAGCTATATTTAGACTATTATACTAATATATTGAACTTTGATTACTACTTAGTCACCAATTATGTCTACATTTCTTCATATTCCCATTTGTACCAAAACGGGACGATTTTCTTCCCAAAGTTTCAAAAATATAGTTAGGACTATATATTAGGTAGAATCAATGCTTAAGGGCTTCAAAGCTATATTTAGACTATTATACTAATATATTGAACTTTGGTTACTTCTTGGTGAGCCAATTTTGTGTAAATTTCTTCAAATTCCCATTTGTACCAAAATAGGACGATTTTCTACCCAAAGTTTCAAAACTATAGTTAGGACTATATATTGGGTAGAATCCATTCTAAAGGGCTTCAAAGCTATATTTAGACTATTATACTAATATATTGTACTTTAGTTACTCTTTGGTCACCAATTTTGTCTACATTTCTTCAAATTCCCATTTGTACCAAAACGAGACGATTTTCTTCCCAAAGTTTCAAAACAATAGTTAGGACTATATATTGGGTAGAATCCATTCTTAAGGGCTTCAAAGCTATGTTTAGACTATTATACTAATATATTGAACTTTGGTTACTTCTTGGTGAGCCAATTTTGTGTAAATTTCTTCAAATTCCCATTTGTACCAAAACAGGACGATTTTCTTCCCAAAGTTTCAAAACTATAGTTAGGACTATATATTGGGTAGAATCCATTCTAAAGGGCTTCAAAGCTATATTTTAACTCTTATACTAATATATTGACCCTTGGTTACTCCTTGGTCACCAATTTTGTCTACATTTCTTCAAATTCCCATTTGTACCAAAACGGGACGATTTTCTTCCCAAAGTTTCAAAACTATAGTTAGGACTATATATTGGGTAGAATCCATTCTAAAGGTCTTCAAAGCTATATTTAGACTATTATACTAATATATTGAACTTTGGTTACTCCTTGGTCACCAATTTTGTCTACATTTCTTCAAATTCCCATTTGTACCAAAACGGGACGATTTTCTTCCCAAAGTTTCAAAACTATAGTTAGGACTATATATTGGTTAGAATCCATTCTAAAGGTCTTCAAAGCTATATTTAGACTGTTATACTAATATATTGAACTTTGGTTACTCCTTGGTCACCAATTTTGTCTACATTTCTTCAAATTCCCATTTGTACCAAAACGAGACGATTTTCTTCCCAAAGTTTCAAAACTATAGTTAGGACTATATATTGGGTAGAATCCATTCTTAAGGGCTTCAAAGCTATGTTTAGACTATTATACTAATATATTGAACTTTTGTTACTTCTTGGTGAGCCAATTTTGTGTAAATTTCTTCAAATTCCCATTTGTACCAAAATAGGACGATTTTCTACCCAAAGTTTCAAAACTATAGTTAGGACTATATATTGGGTAGAATCCATTCTTAAGGGCTTCAAAGCTATGTTTAGACTATTATACTAATATATTGAATTTTGGTTACTCCTTGGTCACCAATTTTGTCTACATTTCTTCGAATTCCCATTTGTACCAAAACGAGACGATTTTCTTCCCAAAGTTTCAAAACTATAGTTACGATTATATATTGGTTAGAATCCATTCTAAAGGGGTTCAAAGCTATATTTAGACTATTATACTAATATATTGTACTTTGGTTACTCCTTGGTCACCAATTTTGTCTACATTTCTTCAAATTCCCTTTTGTACCAAAACGAGACGATTTTCTTCCCAAAGTTTCAAAACTATAGTTAGGACTATATATTGGGTAGAATCCATTCTTAAGGGCTTCAAAGCTATATTTAGACTATTATACTAATATATTGTACTTTGGTTACTCCTTGGTCACCAATTTTGTCTACATTTCTTCAAATTCCCTTTTGTACCAAAACGAGACGATTTTCTTCCCAAAGTTTCAAAACTATAGTTACGACTATATATTGGGTAGAATTCATTCTAAAGGGGTTCAAAGCTATATTTAGACTATTATACTAATATATTGAACTTTGATTACTACTTAGTCACCAATTATGTCTACATTTCTTCATATTCCCATTTGTACCAAAACGGGACGATTTTCTTCCCAAAGTTTCAAAAATATAGTTAGGACTATATATTAGGTAGAATCAATGCTTAAGGGCTTCAAAGCTATATTTAGACTATTATACTAATATATTGAACTTTGGTTACTTCTTGGTGAGCCAATTTTGTGTAAATTTCTTCAAATTCCCATTTGTACCAAAATAGGACGATTTTCTACCCAAAGTTTCAAAACTATAGTTAGGACTATATATTGGGTAGAATCCATTCTAAAGGGCTTCAAAGCTATATTTAGACTATTATACTAATATATTGTACTTTAGTTACTCTTTGGTCACCAATTTTGTCTACATTTCTTCAAATTCCCATTTGTACCAAAACGAGACGATTTTCTTCCCAAAGTTTCAAAACTATAGTTAGGACTATATATTGGGTAGAATCCATTCTTAAGGGCTTCAAAGCTATGTTTAGACTATTATACTAATATATTGAACTTTGGTTACTTCTTGGTGAGCCAATTTTGTGTAAATTTCTTCAAATTCCCATTTGTACCAAAACAGGACGATTTTCTTCCCAAAGTTTCAAAACTATAGTTAGGACTATATATTGGGTAGAATCCATTCTAAAGGGCTTCAAAGCTATATTTTAACTCTTATACTAATATATTGACCCTTGGTTACTCCTTGGTCACCAATTTTGTCTACATTTCTTCAACTTCCCATTTGTACCAAAACGGGACGATTTTCTTCCCAAAGTTTCAAAACTATAGTTAGGACTATATATTGGGTAGAATCCATTCTAAAGGTCTTCAAAGCTATATTTAGACTATTATACTAATATATTGAACTTTGGTTACTCCTTGGTCACCAATTTTGTCTACATTTCTTCAAATTCCCATTTGTACCAAAACGGGACGATTTTCTTCCCAAAGTTTCAAAACTATAGTTAGGACTATATATTGGTTAGAATCCATTCTAAAGGTCTTCAAAGCTATATTTAGACTGTTATACTAATATATTGAACTTTGGTTACTCCTTGGTCACCAATTTTGTCTACATTTCTTCAAATTCCCATTTGTACCAAAACGAGACGATTTTCTTCCCAAAGTTTCAAAACTATAGTTAGGACTATATATTGGGTAGAATCCATTCTTAAGGGCTTCAAAGCTATGTTTAGACTATTATACTAATATATTGAAATTTTGTTACTTCTTGGTGAGCCAATTTTGTGTAAATTTCTTCAAATTCCCATTTGTACCAAAATAGGACGATTTTCTACCCAAAGTTTCAAAACTATAGTTAGGACTATATATTGGGTAGAATCCATTCTTAAGGGCTTCAAAGCTATGTTTAGACTATTATACTAATATATTGAATTTTGGTTACTCCTTGGTCACCAATTTTGTCTACATTTCTTCGAATTCCCATTTGTACCAAAACGAGACGATTTTTTTCCCAAAGTTTCAAAACTATAGTTACGATTATATATTGGTTAGAATCCATTCTAAAGGGGTTCAAAGATATATTTAGACTATTATACTAATATATTGTACTTTGGTTACTCCTTGGTCACCAATTTTGTCTACATTTCTTCAAATTCCCTTTTGTACCAAAACGAGACGATTTTCTTCCCAAAGTTTCAAAACTATAGTTAGGACTATATATTGGGTAGAATCCATTCTTAAGGGCTTCAAAGCTATGTTTAGACTATTATACTAATATATTGAATTTTTGTTACTCCTTGGTCACCAATTTTGTCTACATTTCTTCAAATTCCCATTTGTACCAAAACGAGACGATTTTCTTCCCAAAGTTTCAAAACTATAGTTACGACTATATATTGGGTAGAATTCATGCTTAAGGGCTTCAAAGCTATATTTAGACTATTATACTAATATATTGAACTTTGGTTACTTCTTGGTGAGCCAATTTTGTGTAAATTTCTTCAAATTCCCATTAGTACCAAAATGGGACGATTTTCTTCCCAAAGTTTCAAAACTATAGTTAGGACTATATATTGGTTAGAATCCATTCTAAAGGGGTTCAAAGCTATATTTAGACTATTATACTAATATATTGTACTTTGGTTACTCCTTGGTCACCAATTTTGTCTACATTTCTTCAAATTCCCTTTTGTACCAAAACGAGACGATTTTCTTCCCAAAGTTTCAAAACTATAGTTAGGACTATATATTGGGTAGAATCCATTCTTAAGGGCTTCAAAGCTATGTTTAGACTATTATACTAATATATTGAATTTTGGTTACTCCTTGGTCACCAATTTTGTCTACATTTCTTCAAATTCCCATTTGTACCAAAACGGGACGATTTTCTTCCCAAAGTTTCAAAACTATAGTTACGACTATATATTGGGTAGAATTCATTCTAAAGGGGTTCAAAGCTATATTTAGACTATTATACTAATATATTGAACTTTGATTACTACTTAGTCACCAATTATGTCTACATTTCTTCATATTCCCATTTGTACCAAAACGGGACGATTTTCTTCCCAAAGTTTCAAAAATATAGTTAGGACTATATATTAGGTAGAATCAATGCTTAAGGGCTTCAAAGCTATATTTAGACTATTATACTAATATATTGAACTTTGGTTACTTCTTGGTGAGCCAATTTTGTGTAAATTTCTTCAAATTCCCATTTGTACCAAAATAGGACGATTTTCTACCCAAAGTTTCAAAACTATAGTTAGGACTATATATTGGGTAGAATCCATTCTAAAGGGCTTCAAAGCTATATTTAGACTATTATACTAATATATTGTACTTTAGTTACTCTTTGGTCACCAATTTTGTCTACATTTCTTCAAATTCCCATTTGTACCAAAACGAGACGATTTTCTTCCCAAAGTTTCAAAACTATAGTTAGGACTATATATTGGGTAGAATCCATTCTTAAAGGCTTCAAAGCTATGTTTAGACTATTATACTAATATATTGAACTTTGGTTACTTCTTGGTGAGCCAATTTTGTGTAAATTTCTTCAAATTCCCATTAATACCAAAATAGGACGATTTTCTTCCCAAAGTTTCAAAACTATAGTTAGGACGACTATATATTGGGTAGAATCCATTCTAAAGGGCTTCAAAGCTATATTTTAACTCTTATACTAATATATTGACCCTTGGTTACTCCTTGGTCACCAATTTTGTCTACATTTCTTCAAATTCCCATTTGTACCAAAACGGGACGATTTTCTTCCCAAAGTTTCAAAAATATAGTTAGGACTATATATTGGGTAGAATCCATTCTAAAGGTCTTCAAAGCTATATTTAGACTATTATACTAATATATTGAACTTTGGTTACTCCTTGGTCACCAATTTTGTCTACATTTCTTCAAATTCCCATTTGTACCAAAACGGGACGATTTTCTTCCCAAAGTTTCAAAACTATAGTTAGGACTATATATTGGTTAGAATCCATTCTAAAGGTCTTCAAAGCTATATTTAGACTGTTATACTAATATATTGAACTTTGGTTACTCCTTGGTCACCAATTTTGTCTACATTTCTTCAAATTCCCATTTGTACCAAAACGAGACGATTTTCTTCCCAAAGTTTCAAAACTATAGTTAGGGACTATATATTGGGTAGAATCCATTCTTAAGGGCTTCAAAGCTATGTTTAGACTATTATACTAATATATTGAACTTTTGTTACTTCTTGGTGAGCCAATTTTGTGTAAATTTCTTCAAATTCCCATTTGTACCAAAATAGGACGATTTTCTACCCAAAGTTTCAAAACTATAGTTAGGACTATATATTGGGTAGAATCCATTCTTAAGGGCTTCAAAGCTATGTTTAGACTATTATACTAATATATTGAATTTTGGTTACTCCTTGGTCACCAATTTTGTCTACATTTCTTCGAATTCCCATTTGTACCAAAACGAGACGATTTTCTTCCCAAAGTTTCAAAACTATAGTTACGATTATATATTGGTTAGAATCCATTCTAAAGGGGTTCAAAGCTATATTTAGACTATTATACTAATATATTGTACTTTGGTTACTCCTTGGTCACCAATTTTGTCTACATTTCTTCAAATTCCCTTTTGTACCAAAACGAGACGATTTTCTTCCCAAAGTTTCAAAACTATAGTTAGGACTATATATTGGGTAGAATCCATTCTTAAGGGCTTCAAAGCTATATTTAGACTATTATACTAATATATTGTACTTTGGTTACTCCTTGGTCACCAATTTTGTCTACATTTCTTCAAATTCCCTTTTGTACCAAAACGAGACGATTTTCTTCCCAAAGTTTCAAAACTATAGTTACGACTATATATTGGGTAGAATTCATTCTAAAGGGGTTCAAAGCTATATTTAGACTATTATACTAATATATTGAACTTTGATTACTACTTAGTCACCAATTATGTCTACATTTCTTCATTTCCCCATTTGTACCAAAACGGGACGATTTTCTTCCCAAAGTTTCAAAAATATAGTTAGGACTATATATTAGGTAGAATCAATGCTTAAGGGCTTCAAAGCTATATTTAGACTATTATACTAATATATTGAACTTTGGTTACTTCTTGGTGAGCCAATTTTGTGTAAATTTCTTCAAATTCCCATTTGTACCAAAATAGGACGATTTTCTACCCAAAGTTTCAAAACTATAGTTAGGACTATATATTGGGTAGAATCCATTCTAAAGGGCTTCAAAGCTATATTTAGACTATTATACTAATATATTGTACTTTAGTTACTCTTTGGTCACCAATTTTGTCTACATTTCTTCAAATTCCCATTTGTACCAAAACGAGACGATTTTCTTCCCAAAGTTTCAAAACTATAGTTAGGACTATATATTGGGTAGAATCCATTCTTAAGGGCTTCAAAGCTATGTTTAGACTATTATACTAATATATTGAACTTTGGTTACTTCTTGGTGAGCCAATTTTGTGTAAATTTCTTCAAATTCCCATTTGTACCAAAACAGGACGATTTTCTTCCCAAAGTTTCAAAACTATAGTTAGGACTATATATTGGGTAGAATCCATTCTAAAGGGCTTCAAAGCTATATTTTAACTCTTATACTAATATATTGAGCCTTGGTTACTCCTTGGTCACCAATTTTGTCTACATTTCTTCAAATTCCCATTTGTACCAAAACGGGACGATTTTCTTCCCAAAGTTTCAAAACTATAGTTAGGACTATATATTGGGTAGAATCCATTCTAAAGGTCTTCAAAGCTATATTTAGACTATTATACTAATATATTGAACTTTGGTTACTCCTTGGTCACCAATTTTGTCTACATTTCTTCAAATTCCCATTTGTACCAAAACGGGACGATTTTCTTCCCAAAGTTTCAAAACTATAGTTAGGACTATATATTGGTTAGAATCCATTCTAAAGGTCTTCAAAGCTATATTTAGACTGTTATACTAATATATTGAACTTTGGTTACTCCTTGGTCACCAATTTTGCCTACATTTCTTCAAATTCCCATTTGTACCAAAACGAGACGATTTTCTTCCCAAAGTTTCAAAACTATAGTTAGGACTATATATTGGGTAGAATCCATTCTTAAGGGCTTCAAAGCTATGTTTAGACTATTATACTAATATATTGAACTTTTGTTACTTCTTGGTGAGCCAATTTTGTGTAAATTTCTTCAAATTCCCATTTGTACCAAAATAGGACGATTTTCTACCCAAAGTTTCAAAACTATAGTTAGGACTATATATTGGGTAGAATCCATTCTTAAGGGCTTCAAAGCTATGTTTAGACTATTATACTAATATATTGAATTTTGGTTACTCCTTGGTCACCAATTTTGTCTACATTTCTTCGAATTCCCATTTGTACCAAAACGAGACGATTTTCTTCCCAAAGTTTCAAAACTATAGTTACGATTATATATTGGTTAGAATCCATTCTAAAGGGGTTCAAAGCTATATTTAGACTATTATACTAATATATTGTACTTTGGTTACTCCTTGGTCACCAATTTTGTCTACATTTCTTCAAATTCCCTTTTGTACCAAAACGAGACGATTTTCTTCCCAAAGTTTCAAAACTATAGTTAGGACTATATATTGGGTAGAATCCATTCTTAAGGGCTTCAAAGCTATATTTAGACTATTATACTAATATATTGTACTTTGGTTACTCCTTGGTCACCAATTTTGTCTACATTTCTTCAAATTCCCTTTTGTACCAAAACGAGACGATTTTCTTCCCAAAGTTTCAAAACTATAGTTACGACTATATATTGGGTAGAATTCATTCTAAAGGGGTTCAAAGCTATATTTAGACTATTATACTAATATATTGAACTTTGATTACTACTTAGTCACCAATTATGTCTACATTTCTTCATATTCCCATTTGTACCAAAACGGGACGATTTTCTTCCCAAAGTTTCAAAAATATAGTTAGGACTATATATTAGGTAGAATCAATGCTTAAGGGCTTCAAAGCTATATTTAGACTATTATACTAATATATTGAACTTTGGTTACTTCTTGGTGAGCCAATTTTGTGTAAATTTCTTCAAATTCCCATTTGTACCAAAATAGGACGATTTTCTACCCAAAGTTTCAAAACTATAGTTACGACTATATATTGGGTAGAATTCATTCTAAAGGGGTTCAAAGCTATATTTAGACTATTATACTAATATATTGAACTTTGATTACTACTTAGTCACCAATTATGTCTACATTTCTTCATTTTCCCATTTGTACCAAAACGGGACGATTTTCTTCCCAAAGTTTCAAAAATATAGTTAGGACTATATATTAGGTAGAATCAATGCTTAAGGGCTTCAAAGCTATATTTAGACTATTATACTAATATATTGAACTTTGGTTACTTCTTGGTGAGCCAATTTTGTGTAAATTTCTTCAAATTCCCATTTGTACCAAAACAGGACGATTTTCTTCCCAAAGTTTCAAAACTATAGTTAGGACTATATATTGGGTAGAATCCATTCTAAAGGGCTTCAAAGCTATATTTTAACTCTTATACTAATATATTGAGCCTTGGTTACTCCTTGGTCACCAATTTTGTCTACATTTCTTCAAATTCCCATTTGTACCAAAACGGGACGATTTTCTTCCCAAAGTTTCAAAACTATAGTTAGGACTATATATTGGGTAGAATCCATTCTAAAGGTCTTCAAAGCTATATTTAGACTATTATACTAATATATTGAACTTTGGTTACTCCTTGGTCACCAATTTTGTCTACATTTCTTCAAATTCCCATTTGTACCAAAACGGGACGATTTTCTTCCCAAAGTTTCAAAACTATAGTTAGGACTATATATTGGTTAGAATCCATTCTAAAGGTCTTCAAAGCTATATTTAGACTGTTATACTAATATATTGAACTTTGGTTACTCCTTGGTCACCAATTTTGCCTACATTTCTTCAAATTCCCATTTGTACCAAAACGAGACGATTTTCTTCCCAAAGTTTCAAAACTATAGTTAGGACTATATATTGGGTAGAATCCATTCTTAAGGGCTTCAAAGCTATGTTTAGACTATTATACTAATATATTGAAATTTTGTTACTTCTTGGTGAGCCAATTTTGTGTAAATTTCTTCAAATTCCCATTTGTACCAAAATAGGACGATTTTCTACCCAAAGTTTCAAAACTATAGTTAGGACTATATATTGGGTAGAATCCATTCTTAAGGGCTTCAAAGCTATGTTTAGACTATTATACTAATATATTGAATTTTGGTTACTCCTTGGTCACCAATTTTGTCTACATTTCTTCGAATTCCCATTTGTACCAAAACGAGACGATTTTCTTCCCAAAGTTTCAAAACTATAGTTACGATTATATATTGGTTAGAATCCATTCTAAAGGGGTTCAAAGATATATTTAGACTATTATACTAATATATTGTACTTTGGTTACTCCTTGGTCACCAATTTTGTCTACATTTCTTCAAATTCCCTTTTGTACCAAAACGAGACGATTTTCTTCCCAAAGTTTCAAAACTATAGTTAGGACTATATATTGGGTAGAATCCATTCTTAAGGGCTTCAAAGCTATGTTTAGACTATTATACTAATATATTGAATTTTTGTTACTCCTTGGTCACCAATTTTGTCTACATTTCTTCAAATTCCCATTTGTACCAAAACGAGACGATTTTCTTCCCAAAGTTTCAAAACTATAGTTACGACTATATATTGGGTAGAATTCATGCTTAAGGGCTTCAAAGCTATATTTAGACTATTATACTAATATATTGAACTTTGGTTACTTCTTGGTGAGCCAATTTTGTGTAAATTTCTTCAAATTCCCATTAGTACCAAAATGGGACGATTTTCTTCCCAAAGTTTCAAAACTATAGTTAGGACTATATATTGGTTAGAATCCATTCTAAAGGGGTTCAAAGCTATATTTAGACTATTATACTAATATATTGTACTTTGGTTACTCCTTGGTCACCAATTTTGTCTACATTTCTTCAAATTCCCTTTTGTACCAAAACGAGACGATTTTCTTCCCAAAGTTTCCAAACTATAGTTAAGACTATATATTGGGTAGAATCCATTCTTGAGGGCTTCAAAGCTATGTTTAGACTATTATACTAATATATTGAATTTTGGTTACTCCTTGGTCACCAATTTTGTCTACATTTCTTCGAATTCCCATTTGTACCAAAACGAGACGATTTTCTTCCCAAAGTTTCAAAACTATAGTTACGATTATATATTGGGTAGAATTCATTCTAAAGGGGTTCAAAGCTATATTTAAACTATTATTCTAATATATTGAACTTTGAATACTATTTAATCACCAATTATGTCTACATTTCTTCATATTCCCATTTGTACCAAAACGGGACGATTTTCTTCCCAAAGTTTCAAAAATATAGTTAGGACTATATATTAGGTAGAATCCATGCTTAAGGGCTTCAAGCTATATTTAGACTATTATACTAATATATTGAACTTTGGTTACTTCTTGGTGAGCCAATTTTGGGTAAATTTCTTCAAATTCCCATTTGTACCAAAACAGGACAATTTTCTTCCCAAAGTTTCAAAACTATAGTTAGGACTATATATTGGGTAGAATCCATTCTAAAGGGGTTCAAAGCTATATTTAGACTATTATACTAATATATTTAACTTTGGTTACTTCTTGGTGAGCCAATTTTGTGTAAATTTCTTCAAATTTCCATTTGTACCAAAATGGGACGATTTTCTTCCCAATGTTTCAAAACTATAGTTAGGACTATATATTGGTTAGAATCCATTCTAAAGGGGTTCAAAGCTATATTTAGATTATTATACTAATATATTTAACTTTGGTTACTACTTAGTCACCAATTATGTCTACATTTCTTCATATTCCCATTTGTACCAAAACGGGACGATTTTCTTCCCAAAGTTTCAAAAATATAGTTAGGACTATATATTTGGTAGAATCCATGCTTAAGGGCTTCAAAGCTATATTTAGACTATTATACTAATATATTGAACTTTTGTTACTCCTTGGTCACCAATTTTGTCTACATTTCTTCAAATTCCCATTTGTACTAAAACGGGACGATTTTCCTCCCAAAGTTTCAAAACTATAGTTAGGACTATATATTGGGTAGAATCCATTCTAAAGGGCTTCAAAGCTATATTTAGACTATTATACTAATATATTGTACTTTGGTTACTCCTTGGTCACCAATTTTGTCTACATTTCTTCAAATTCCCTTTTGTACCAAAACGAGACGATTTTCTTCCCAAAGTTTCAAAACTATAGTTAGGACTATATATTGGGTTGAATCCTTTCTTAAGGGCTTCAAAGCTATGTTTAGACTATTATACTAATATATTGAACTTTTGTTACTCCTTGGTCACTAATTTTGTCTACATTTCTTCAAATTCCCTTTTGTACCAAAACGAGAAGATTTTCTTCCCAAAGTTTCAAAACTATAGTTACGACTATATATTGGGTTGAATCCATTCTTAAGGGCTTCAAAGCTATGTTTAGACTATTATACTAATATATTGAACTTTTGTTACTCCTTGGTCACCAATTTTGTCTACATTTCTTCAAATTCCCATTTGTACCAAAACGAGACGATTTTCTTCCCAAAGTTTCAAAACTATAGTTACGACTATATATTGGGTAGAATTCATGCTTAAGGGCTTCAAAGCTATATTTAGTGCTTGTTTGGCCCGGCTTATTTTCTACTTATTTTCTTCTCCTTAAAAATAGTAAAGAAATAAAAAAATGTGTTTGACTCCACTTTTCTTTATTTTATATTTCTTTACTTTATTTCTTTAATACTTTTAAAGAGAAATATGACTAAATTCAATTTTATACTTCTCTATTTCATTTAAGCTAAATAAAAAAGCTGAAAATAAGCCGGGTCAAACGGGGCCTTAGACTATTATACTATTATATTGAACTTTGGTTACTTCTTGGTGAGCCAATTTTGTGTAAATATCTTCAAATTCCCATTTGTACCAAAATGGGACGATTTTTTTCCCAAAGTTTCAAAACTATAGTTAGGACTATATATTGGTTAGAATCCATTCTAAAGGGGTTCAAAGCAATATTTAGACTATTATACTAATATATTGAACTTTGGTTACTCCTTGGTCACCAATTTTGTCTACATTTCGTCAAATTCCCATTTGTACCAAAACGAGACGATTTTCTTCCCAAAGTTTCAAAACTATAGTTAGGACTATATATTGGGTAGAATCCATTCTTAAGGGCTTCAAAGCTATATTTAGACTATTATACTAATATATTGAACTTTGGTTACTTCTTGGTGAGCCAATTTTGTGTAAATTTTTTCAAATTCCCATTTGTACCAAAATGGGACGATTTTCTTCCCAAAGTTTCAAAACTATAGTTAGGACTATATATTGGTTAGAATCCATTCTAAAGGGGTTCAAAGCTATATTTAGACTATTATACTAATATATTGAACTTTGGTTACTTCTTGGTCACCAATTTTGTCTACATTTCTTCAAATTCCCTTTTGTACCAAAACGAGACGATTTTCTTCCCAAAGTTTCAAAACTATAGTTAGGACTATATATTGGGTTGAATCCATTCTTAAGGGCTTCAAAGCTATGTTTAGACTATTATACTAATATATTGAACTTTTGTTACTCCTTGGTCACCAATTTTGTCTACATTTCTTCAAATTCCCTTTTGTACCAAAACGAGACGATTTTCTTCCCAAAGTTTCAAAACTATAGTTAGGACTATATATTGGGTAGAATCCATTCTTAACGGCTTCAAAGCTATGTTTAGACTATTATACTAATATATTGAATTTTTGTTACTCCTTGGTCACCAATTTTGTCTACATTTCTTCAAATTCCCTTTTGTACCAAAACGAGACGATTTTCTTCCCAAAGTTTCAAAACTATAGTTACGACTATATATTGGGTAGAATTCATGCTTAAGGGCTTCAAAGCTATATTTAGACTATTATACTAATATATTGAACTTTGGTTACTTCTTGGTGAGCCAATTTTGTGTAAATTTCTTCAAATTCCCATTTGTACCAAAATGGGACGATTTTCTTCCCAAAGTTTCAAAACTATAGTTAGGACTATATATTGGTTAGAATCCATTCTAAAGGGGTTCAAAGCAATATTTAGACTATTATACTAATATATTGAACTTTGGTTACTCCTTGGTCACCAATTTTGTCTACATTTCGTCAAATTCCCATTTGTACCAAAACGAGACGATTTTCTTCCCAAAGTTTCAAAACTATAGTTAGGACTATATATTGGGTAGAATCCATTCTTAAGGGCTTCAAAGCTATGTTTAGACTATTATACTAATATATTGAACTTTTGTTACTTCTTGGTGAGCCAATTTTGTGTAAATTTCTTCAAATTCCCATTTGTACCAAAATAGGACGATTTTCTACCCAAAGTTTCAAAACTATAGTTAGGACTATATATTTGGTAAAATCCATTCTTAAGGGCTTCAAAGCTATGTTTAGACTATTATACTAATATATTGAATTTTGGTTACTCCTTGGTCACCAATTTTGTCTACATTTCTTCGAATTCCCATTTGTACCAAAACGAGACGATTTTCTTCCCAAAGTTTCAAAACTATAGTTACGATTATATATTGGTTAGAATCCATTCTAAAGGGGTTCAAAGCTATATTTAGACTATTATACTAATATATTGTACTTTGGTTACTTCTTGGTCACCAATTTTGTCTACATTTCTTCAAATTCCCTTTTGTACCAAAACGAGACGATTTTCTTCCCAAAGTTTCAAAACTATAGTTAGGACTATATATTGGGTAGAATCCATTCTTAAGGGCTTCAAAGCTATGTTTAGACTATTATACTAATATATTGAATTTTTGTTACTCCTTGGTCACCAATTTTGTCTACATTTCTTCAAATTCCCATTTGTACCAAAACGAGACGATTTTCTTCCCAAAGTTTCAAAACTATAGTTACGACTATATATTGGGTAGAATTCATGCTTAAGGGCTTCAAAGCTATATTTAGACTATTATACTAATATATTGAACTTTGGTTACTTCTTGGTGAGCCAATTTTGTGTAAATTTCTTCAAATTCCCATTTGTACCAAAATGGGACGATTTTCTTCCCAAAGTTTCAAAACTATAGTTAGGACTATATATTGGTTAGAATCCATTCTAAAGGGGTTCAAAGCAATATTTAGACTATTATACTAATATATTGAACTTTGGTTACTCCTTGGTCACCAATTTTGTCTACATTTCGTCAAATTCCCATTTGTACCAAAACGAGACGATTTTCTTCCCAAAGTTTCAAAACTATAGTTAGGACTATATATTGGGTAGAATCCATTCTTAAGGGCTTCAAAGCTATGTTTAGACTATTATACTAATATATTGAACTTTTGTTACTTCTTGGTGAGCCAATTTTGTGTAAATTTCTTCAAATTCCCATTTGTACCAAAATAGGACGATTTTCTACCCAAAGTTTCAAAACTATAGTTAGGACTATATATTTGGTAAAATCCATTCTTAAGGGCTTCAAAGCTATGTTTAGACTATTATACTAATATATTGAATTTTGGTTACTCCTTGGTCACCAATTTTGTCTACATTTCTTCGAATTCCCATTTGTACCAAAACGAGACGATTTTCTTCCCAAAGTTTCAAAACTATAGTTACGATTATATATTGGTTAGAATCCATTCTAAAGGGGTTCAAAGCTATATTTAGACTATTATACTAATATATTGTACTTTGGTTACTTCTTGGTCACCAATTTTGTCTACATTTCTTCAAATTCCCTTTTGTACCAAAACGAGACGATTTTCTTCCCAAAGTTTCAAAACTATAGTTAGGACTATATATTGGGTAGAATCCATTCTTAAGGGCTTCAAAGCTATGTTTAGACTATTATACTAATATATTGAATTTTTGTTACTCCTTGGTCACCAATTTTGTCTACATTTCTTCAAATTCCCATTTGTACCAAAACGAGACGATTTTCTTCCCAAAGTTTCAAAACTATAGTTACGACTATATATTGGGTAGAATTCATGCTTAAGGGCTTCAAAGCTATATTTAGACTATTATACTAATATATTGAACTTTGGTTACTTCTTGGTGAGCCAATTTTGTGTAAATTTCTTCAAATTCCCAATAGTACCAAAATGGGACGATTTTCTTCCCAAAGTTTCAAAACTATAGTTAGGACTATATATTGGTTAGAATCCATTCTAAAGGGGTTCAAAGCTATATTTAGACTATTATACTAATATATTGTACTTTGGTTACTCCTTGGTCACCAATTTTGTCTACATTTCTTCAAATTCCCTTTTGTACCAAAACGAGACGATTTTCTTCCCAAAGTTTCAAAACTATAGTTAGGACTATATATTGGGTAGAATCCATTCTTAAGGGCTTCAAAGCTATGTTTAGACTATTATACTAATATATTGAATTTTGGTTACTCCTTGGTCACCAATTTTGTCTACATTTCTTCGAATTCCCATTTGTACCAAAACGAGACGATTTTCTTCCCAAAGTTTCAAAACTATAGTTACGATTATATATTGGTTAGAATCCATTCTAAAGGGGTTCAAAGCTATATTTAGACTATTATACTAATATATTGTACTTTGGTTACTTCTTGGTCACCAATTTTGTCTACATTTCTTCAAATTCCCTTTTGTACCAAAACGAGACGATTTTCTTCCCAAAGTTTCAAAACTATAGTTAGGACTATATATTGGGTAGAATCCATTCTTAAGGGCTTCAAAGCTATGTTTAGACTATTATACTAATATATTGAATTTTTGTTACTCCTTGGTCACCAATTTTGTGTAAATTTCTTCAAATTCCCATTTGTACCAAAACGAGACGATTTTCTTCCCAAAGTTTCAAAACTATAGTTACGACTATATATTGGGTAGAATTCATGCTTAAGGGCTTCAAAGCTATATTTAGACTATTATACTAATATATTGAACTTTGGTTACTTCTTGGTGAGCCAATTTTGTGTAAATTTCTTCAAATTCCCATTTGTACCAAAATGGGACGATTTTCTTCCCAAAGTTTCAAAACTATAGTTAGGACTATATATTGGTTAGAATCCATTCTAAAGGGGTTCAAAGCAATATTTAGACTATTATACTAATATATTGAACTTTGGTTACTCCTTGGTCACCAATTTTGTCTACATTTCGTCAAATTCCCATTTGTACCAAAACGAGACGATTTTCTTCCCAAAGTTTCAAAACTATAGTTAGGACTATATATTGGGTAGAATCCATTCTTAAGGGCTTCAAAGCTATGTTTAGACTATTATACTAATATATTGAACTTTTGTTACTTCTTGGTGAGCCAATTTTGTGTAAATTTCTTCAAATTCCCATTTGTACCAAAATAGGACGATTTTCTACCCAAAGTTTCAAAACTATAGTTAGGACTATATATTTGGTAAAATCCATTCTTAAGGGCTTCAAAGCTATGTTTAGACTATTATACTAATATATTGAATTTTGGTTACTCCTTGGTCACCAATTTTGTCTACATTTCTTCGAATTCCCATTTGTACCAAAACGAGACGATTTTCTTCCCAAAGTTTCAAAACTATAGTTACGATTATATATTGGTTAGAATCCATTCTAAAGGGGTTCAAAGCTATATTTAGACTATTATACTAATATATTGTACTTTGGTTACTTCTTGGTCACCAATTTTGTCTACATTTCTTCAAATTCCCTTTTGTACCAAAACGAGACGATTTTCTTCCCAAAGTTTCAAAACTATAGTTAGGACTATATATTGGGTAGAATCCATTCTTAAGGGCTTCAAAGCTATGTTTAGACTATTATACTAATATATTGAATTTTTGTTACTCCTTGGTCACCAATTTTGTCTACATTTCTTCAAATTCCCATTTGTACCAAAACGAGACGATTTTCTTCCCAAAGTTTCAAAACTATAGTTACGACTATATATTGGGTAGAATTCATGCTTAAGGGCTTCAAAGCTATATTTAGACTATTATACTAATATATTGAACTTTGGTTACTTCTTGGTGAGCCAATTTTGTGTAAATTTCTTCAAATTCCCAATAGTACCAAAATGGGACGATTTTCTTCCCAAAGTTTCAAAACTATAGTTAGGACTATATATTGGTTAGAATCCATTCTAAAGGGGTTCAAAGCTATATTTAGACTATTATACTAATATATTGTACTTTGGTTACTCCTTGGTCACCAATTTTGTCTACATTTCTTCAAATTCCCTTTTGTACCAAAACGAGACGATTTTCTTCCCAAAGTTTCAAAACTATAGTTAGGACTATATATTGGGTAGAATCCATTCTTAACGGCTTCAAAGCTATGTTTAGACTATTATACTAATATATTGAATTTTTGTTACTCCTTGGTCACCAATTTTGTCTACATTTCTTCAAATTCCCTTTTGTACCAAAACGAGACGATTTTCTTCCCAAAGTTTCAAAACTATAGTTACGACTATATATTGGGTAGAATTCATGCTTAAGGGCTTCAAAGCTATATTTAGACTATTATACTAATATATTGAACTTTGGTTACTTCTTGGTGAGCCAATTTTGTGTAAATTTCTTCAAATTCCCATTTGTACCAAAATGGGACGATTTTCTTCCCAAAGTTTCAAAACTATAGTTAGGACTATATATTGGTTAGAATCCATTCTAAAGGGGTTCAAAGCAATATTTAGACTATTATACTAATATATTGAACTTTGGTTACTCCTTGGTCACCAATTTTGTCTACATTTCGTCAAATTCCCATTTGTACCAAAACGAGACGATTTTCTTCCCAAAGTTTCAAAACTATAGTTAGGACTATATATTGGGTAGAATCCATTCTTAAGGGCTTCAAAGCTATGTTTAGACTATTATACTAATATATTGAACTTTTGTTACTTCTTGGTGAGCCAATTTTGTGTAAATTTCTTCAAATTCCCATTTGTACCAAAATAGGACGATTTTCTACCCAAAGTTTCAAAACTATAGTTAGGACTATATATTTGGTAAAATCCATTCTTAAGGGCTTCAAAGCTATGTTTAGACTATTATACTAATATATTGAATTTTGGTTACTCCTTGGTCACCAATTTTGTCTACATTTCTTCGAATTCCCATTTGTACCAAAACGAGACGATTTTCTTCCCAAAGTTTCAAAACTATAGTTACGATTATATATTGGTTAGAATCCATTCTAAAGGGGTTCAAAGCTATATTTAGACTATTATACTAATATATTGTACTTTGGTTACTCCTTGGTCACCAATTTTGTCTACATTTCTTCAAATTCCCTTTTGTACCAAAACGAGACGATTTTCTTCCCAAAGTTTCAAAACTATAGTTAGGACTATATATTGGGTAGAATCCATTCTTAAGGGCTTCAAAGCTATGTTTAGACTATTATACTAATATATTGAATTTTTGTTACTCCTTGGTCACCAATTTTGTCTACATTTCTTCAAATTCCCATTTGTACCAAAACGAGACGATTTTCTTCCCAAAGTTTCAAAACTATAGTTACGACTATATATTGGGTAGAATTCATGCTTAAGGGCTTCAAAGCTATATTTAGACTATTATACTAATATATTGAACTTTGGTTACTTCTTGGTGAGCCAATTTTGTGTAAATTTCTTCAAATTCCCAATAGTACCAAAATGGGACGATTTTCTTCCCAAAGTTTCAAAACTATAGTTAGGACTATATATTGGTTAGAATCCATTCTAAAGGGGTTCAAAGCTATATTTAGACTATTATACTAATATATTGTACTTTGGTTACTCCTTGGTCACCAATTTTGTCTACATTTCTTCAAATTCCCTTTTGTACCAAAACTAGACGATTTTCTTCCCAAAGTTTCAAAACTATAGTTAGGACTATATATTGGGTAGAATCCATTCTTAAGGGCTTCAAAGCTATGTTTAGACTATTATACTAATATATTGAATTTTGGTTACTCCTTGGTCACCAATTTTGTCTACATTTCTTCGAATTCCCATTTGTACCAAAACGAGACGATTTTCTTCCCAAAGTTTCAAAACTATAGTTACGATTATATATTGGGTAGAATTCATTCTAAAGGGGTTCAAAGCTATATTTAAACTATTATTCTAATATATTGAACTTTGATTACTATTTAATCACCAATTATGTCTACATTTCTTCATATTCCCATTTGTACCAAAACGGGACGATTTTCTTCCCAAAGTTTCAAAAATATAGTTAGGACTATATATTAGGTAGAATCCATGCTTAAGGGCTTCAAGCTATATTTAGACTATTATACTAATATATTGAACTTTGGTTACTTCTTGGTGAGCCAATTTTGTGTAAATTTCTTCAAATTCCCATTTGTACCAAAACAATACGATTTTCTTCCCAAAGTTTCAAAACTATAGTTAGGACTATATATTGGTTAGAATCCATTCTAAAGGGGTTCAAAGCTATATTTAGACTATTATACTAATATATTGAACTTTGGTTACTTCTTGGTGAGCCAATTTTGTGTAAATTTCTTCAAATTCCCATTTGTACCAAAATGGGACGATTTTCTTCCCAAAGTTTCAAAACTATAGTTAGGACTATATATTGGTTAGAATCCATTCTAAAGGGGTTCAAAGCAATATTTAGACTATTATACTAATATATTGAACTTTGGTTACTCCTTGGTCACCAATTTTGTCTACATTTCGTCAAATTCCCATTTGTACCAAAACGAGACGATTTTCTTCCCAAAGTTTCAAAACTATAGATAGGACTATATATTGGGTAGAATCCATTCTTAAGGGCTTCAAAGCTATGTTTAGACTATTATACTAATATATTGAACTTTTGTTACTTCTTGGTGAGCCAATTTTGTGTAAATTTCTTCAAATTCCCATTTGTACCAAAATAGGACGATTTTCTACCCAAAGTTTCAAAACTATAGTTAGGACTATATATTTGGTAGAATCCATTCTTAAGGGCTTCAAAGCTATGTTTAGACCATTATACTAATATATTGAATTTTGGTTACTCCTTGGTCACCAATTTTGTCTACATTTCTTCGAATTCCCATTTGTACCAAAACGAGACGATTTTCTTCCCAAAGTTTCAAAACTATAGTTACGACTATATATTGGGTAGAATCCATTCTTAAGGGCTTCAAAGCTATGTTTAGACTATTATACTAATATATTGAATTTTGGTTACTCCTTGGTCACCAATTTTGTCTACATTTCTTCGAATTCCCATTTGTACCAAAACGAGACGATTTTCTTCCCAAAGTTTCAAAACTATAGTTACGATTATATATTGGTTAGAATCCATTCTAAAGGGGTTCAAAGCTATATTTAGACTATTATACTAATATATTGTACTTTGGTTACTCCTTGGTCACCAATTTTGTCTACATTTCTTCAAATTCCCTTTTGTACCAAAACGAGACGATTTTCTTCCCAAAGTTTCAAAACTATAGTTAGGACTATATATTGGGTAGAATCCATTCTTAAGGGCTTCAAAGCTATGTTTAGACTATTATACTAATATATTGAATTTTTGTTACTCCTTGGTCACCAATTTTGTCTACATTTCTTCAAATTCCCATTTGTACCAAAACGAGACGATTTTCTTCCCAAAGTTTCAAAACTATAGTTACGACTATATATTGGGTAGAATTCATGCTTAAGGGCTTCAAAGCTATATTTAGACTATTATACTAATATATTGAACTTTGGTTACTTCTTGGTGAGCCAATTTTGTGTAAATTTCTTCAAATTCCCAATAGTACCAAAATGGGACGATTTTCTTCCCAAAGTTTCAAAACTATAGTTAGGACTATATATTGGTTAGAATCCATTCTAAAGGGGTTCAAAGCTATATTTAGACTATTATACTAATATATTGTACTTTGGTTACTCCTTGGTCACCAATTTTGTCTACATTTCTTCAAATTCCCTTTTGTACCAAAACGAGACGATTTTCTTCCCAAAGTTTCAAAACTATAGTTAGGACTATATATTGGGTAGAATCCATTCTTAAGGGCTTCAAAGCTATGTTTAGACTATTATACTAATATATTGAATTTTGGTTACTCCTTGGTCACCAATTTTGTCTACATTTCTTCGAATTCCCATTTGTACCAAAACGAGACGATTTTCTTCCCAAAGTTTCAAAACTATAGTTACGATTATATATTGGGTAGAATTCATTCTAAAGGGGTTCAAAGCTATATTTAAACTATTATTCTAATATATTGAACTTTGATTACTATTTAATCACCAATTATGTCTACATTTCTTCATATTCCCATTTGTACCAAAACGGGACGATTTTCTTCCCAAAGTTTCAAAAATATAGTTAGGACTATATATTAGGTAGAATCCATGCTTAAGGGCTTCAAGCTATATTTAGACTATTATACTAATATATTGAACTTTGGTTACTTCTTGGTGAGCCAATTTTGGGTAAATTTCTTCAAATTCCCATTTGTACCAAAACAGGACAATTTTCTTCCCAAAGTTTCAAAACTATAGTTAGGACTATATATTGGGTAGAATCCATTCTAAAGGGCTTCAAAGCTATATTTAGACTATTATACTAATATATTGTACTTTGGTTACTTCTTGGTGAGCCAATTTTGTGTAAATTTCTTCAAATTCCCATTTGTACCAAAACAATACGATTTTCATCCCAAAGTTTCAAAACTATAGTTAGGACTATATATTGGTTAGAATCCGTTCTAAAGGGGTTCAAAGCTATATTTAAACTATTATACTAATATATTGTACTTTGGTTACTCCTTGGTCACCAATTTTGTCTACATTTCTTCAAATTCCCTTTTGTACCAAAACGAGACGATTTTCTTCCCAAAGTTTCAAAACTATAGTTACGACTATATATTGGGTAGAATTCATGCTTAAGGGCTTCAAAGCTATATTTAGACTATTATACTAATATATTGAACTTTGGTTACTTCTTGGTGAGCCAATTTTGTGTAAATTTCTTCAAATTCCCATTTGTACCAAAACAATACGATTTTCTTCCAAAAGTTTCAAAACTATAGTTAGGACTATATATTGGTTAGAATCCATTCTAAAGGGGTTCAAAGCTATATTTAGACTATTATACTAATATATTGAACTTTGGTTACTTCTTGGTGAGCCAATTTTGTGTAAATTTCTTCAAATTCCCATTTGTACCAAAACAATACGATTTTCTTCCAAAAGTTTCAAAACTATAGTTAGGACTATATATTGGTTAGAATCCATTCTAAAGGGGTTCAAAGCTATGTTTAGACTATTATACTAATATATTTAACTTTGGTTACTTCTTGGTGAGCCAATTTTGTGTAAATTTCTTCAAATTCCCATTTGTACCAAAATGGGACGATTTTCTTCCCAAAGTTTCAAAACTATAGTTAGAACTATATATTGGTTAGAATCCATTCTAAAGGGGTTCAAAGCTATATTTAGATTATTATACTAATATATTTAACTTTGGTTACTACTTAGTCACCAATTATGTCTACATTTCTTCATATTCCCATTTGTACCAAAACGGGACGATTTTCTTCCCAAAGTTTCAAAACTATAGTTAGGACTATATATTGGGTTGAATCCTTTCTTAAGGGCTTCAAAGCTATGTTTAGACTATTATACTAATATATTGAACTTTTGTTACTCCTTGGTCACTAATTTTGTCTACATTTCTTCAAATTCCCTTTTGTACCAAAACGAGAAGATTTTCTTCCCAAAGTTTCAAAACTATAGTTACGACTATATATTGGGTTGAATCCATTCTTAAGGGCTTCAAAGCTATGTTTAGACTATTATACTAATATATTGAACTTTTGTTACTCCTTGGTCACCAATTTTGTCTACATTTCTTCAAATTCCCATTTGTACCAAAACGAGACGATTTTCTTCCCAAAGTTTCAAAACTATAGTTACGACTATATATTGGGTAGAATTCATGCTTAAGGGCTTCAAAGCTATATTTAGACTATTATACTATTATATTGAACTTTGGTTACTTCTTGGTGAGCCAATTTTGTGTAAATTTCTTCAAATTCCCATTTGTACCAAAATGGGACGATTTTTTTCCCAAAGTTTCAAAACTATAGTTAGGACTATATATTGGTTAGAATCCATTCTAAAGGGGTTCAAAGCTATATTTAGACTATTATACTAATATATTGAACTTTGGTTACTTCTTGGTCACCAATTTTGTCTACATTTCTTCAAATTCCCTTTTGTACCAAAACGAGACGATTTTCTTCCCAAAGTTTCAAAACTATAGTTAGGACTATATATTGGGTTGAATCCATTCTTAAGGGCTTCAAAGCTATGTTTAGACTATTATACTAATATATTGAACTTTTGTTACTCCTTGGTCACCAATTTTGTCTACATTTCTTCAAATTCCCTTTTGTACCAAAACGAGACGATTTTCTTCCCAAAGTTTCAAAACTATAGTTAGGACTATATATTGGGTAGAATCCATTCTTAACGGCTTCAAAGCTATGTTTAGACTATTATACTAATATATTGAATTTTTGTTACTCCTTGGTCACCAATTTTGTCTACATTTCTTCAAATTCCCTTTTGTACCAAAACGAGACGATTTTCTTCCCAAAGTTTCAAAACTATAGTTACGACTATATATTGGGTAGAATTCATGCTTAAGGGCTTCAAAGCTATATTTAGACTATTATACTAATATATTGAACTTTGGTTACTTCTTGGTGAGCCAATTTTGTGTAAATTTCTTCAAATTCCCATTTGTACCAAAATGGGACGATTTTCTTCCCAAAGTTTCAAAACTATAGTTAGGACTATATATTGGTTAGAATCCATTCTAAAGGGGTTCAAAGCTATATTTAGACTATTATACTAATATATTGTACTTTGGTTACTCCTTGGTCACCAATTTTGTCTACATTTCTTCAAATTCCCTTTTGTACCAAAACGAGACGATTTTCTTCCCAAAGTTTCAAAACTATAGTTAGGACTATATATTGGGTAGAATCCATTCTTAAGGGCTTCAAAGCTATGTTTAGACTATTATACTAATATATTGAATTTTTGTTACTCCTTGGTCACCAATTTTGTCTACATTTCTTCAAATTCCCATTTGTACCAAAACGAGACGATTTTCTTCCCAAAGTTTCAAAACTATAGTTACGACTATATATTGGGTAGAATTCATTCTAATGGGGTTCAAAGCTATATTTAGACTATTATACTAATATATTGAACTTTGGTTACTTCTTGGTGAGCCAATTTTGTGTAAATTTCTTCAAATTCCCATTTGTACCAAAACAGGACAATTTTCTTCCCAAAGTTTCAAAACCATAGTTAGGACTATATATTGGGTAGAATCCATTCTTAAGGGATTCAAAGCTATATTTAGACTATTATACTAATATATTGAACTTTGGTTACTTCTTGGTGAGCCAATTTTGTGTAAATTTCTTCAAATTCCCATTTGTACCAAAACAATACGATTTTCTTCCAAAAGTTTCAAAACTATAGTTAGGACTATATATTGGTTAGAATCCATTCTAAAGGGGTTCAAAGCTATGTTTAGACTATTATACTAATATATTTAACTTTGGTTACTTCTTGGTGAGCCAATTTTGTGTAAATTTCTTCAAATTCCCATTTGTACCAAAATGGGACGATTTTCTTCCCAAAGTTTCAAAACTATAGTTAGAACTATATATTGGTTAGAATCCATTCTAAAGGGGTTCAAAGCTATATTTAGATTATTATACTAATATATTTAACTTTGGTTACTACTTAGTCACCAATTATGTCTACATTTCTTCATATTCCCATTTGTACCAAAACGGGACGATTTTCTTCCCAAAGTTTCAAAAATATAGTTAGGACTATATATTTGGTAGAATCCATGCTTAAGGGCTTCAAAGCTATATTTAGACTATTATACTAATATATTGAACTTTTGTTACTCCTTGGTCACCAATTTTGTCTACATTTCTTCAAATTCCCATTTGTACTAAAACGGGACGATTTTCCTCTCAAAGTTTCAAAACTATAGTTAGGACTATAAATTGGGTAGAATCCATTCTAAAGGGCTTCAAAGCTATATTTAGACTATTATACTAATATATTGTACTTTGGTTACTCCTTGGTCACCAATTTTGTCTACATTTCTTCAAATTCCCTTTTGTACCAAAACGAGACGATTTTCTTCCCAAAGTTTCAAAACTATAGTTAGGACTATATATTGGGTTGAATCCTTTCTTAAGGGCTTCAAAGCTATGTTTAGACTATTATACTAATATATTGAACTTTTGTTACTCCTTGGTCACTAATTTTGTCTACATTTCTTCAAATTCCCTTTTGTACCAAAACGAGAAGATTTTCTTCCCAAAGTTTCAAAACTATAGTTACGACTATATATTGGGTTGAATCCATTCTTAAGGGCTTCAAAGCTATGTTTAGACTATTATACTAATATATTGAACTTTTGTTACTCCTTGGTCACCAATTTTGTCTACATTTCTTCAAATTCCCATTTGTACCAAAACGAGACGATTTTCTTCCCAAAGTTTCAAAACTATAGTTACGACTATATATTGGGTAGAATTCATGCTTAAGGGCTTCAAAGCTATATTTAGACTATTATACTATTATATTGAACTTTGGTTACTTCTTGGTGAGCCAATTTTGTGTAAATTTCTTCAAATTCCCATTTGTACCAAAATGGGACGATTTTTTTCCCAAAGTTTCAAAACTATAGTTAGGACTATATATTGGTTAGAATCCATTCTAAAGGGGTTCAAAGCTATATTTAGACTATTATACTAATATATTGAACTTTGGTTACTTCTTGGTCACCAATTTTGTCTACATTTCTTCAAATTCCCTTTTGTACCAAAACGAGACGATTTTCTTCCCAAAGTTTCAAAACTATAGTTAGGACTATATATTGGGTTGAATCCATTCTTAAGGGCTTCAAAGCTATGTTTAGACTATTATACTAATATATTGAACTTTTGTTACTCCTTGGTCACCAATTTTGTCTACATTTCTTCAAATTCCCTTTTGTACCAAAACGAGACGATTTTCTTCCCAAAGTTTCAAAACTATAGTTAGGACTATATATTGGGTAGAATCCATTCTTAACGGCTTCAAAGCTATGTTTAGACTATTATACTAATATATTGAATTTTTGTTACTCCTTGGTCACCAATTTTGTCTACATTTCTTCAAATTCCCTTTTGTACCAAAACGAGACGATTTTCTTCCCAAAGTTTCAAAACTATAGTTACGACTATATATTGGGTAGAATTCATGCTTAAGGGCTTCAAAGCTATATTTAGACTATTATACTAATATATTGAACTTTGGTTACTTCTTGGTGAGCCAATTTTGTGTAAATTTCTTCAAATTCCCATTTGTACCAAAATGGGACGATTTTCTTCCCAAAGTTTCAAAACTATAGTTAGGACTATATATTGGTTAGAATCCATTCTAAAGGGGTTCAAAGCTATATTTAGACTATTATACTAATATATTGTACTTTGGTTACTCCTTGGTCACCAATTTTGTCTACATTTCTTCAAATTCCCTTTTGTACCAAAACGAGACGATTTTCTTCCCAAAGTTTCAAAACTATAGTTAGGACTAAATATTGGGTAGAATCCATTCTTAAGGGCTTCAAAGCTATGTTTAGACTATTATACTAATATATTGAATTTTTGTTACTCCTTGGTCACCAATTTTGTCTACATTTCTTCAAATTCCCATTTGTACCAAAACGAGACGATTTTCTTCCCAAAGTTTCAAAACTATAGTTACGACTATATATTGGGTAGAATTCATTCTAATGGGGTTCAAAGCTATATTTAGACTATTATACTAATATATTGAACTTTGGTTACTTCTTGGTGAGCCAATTTTGTGTAAATTTCTTCAAATTCCCATTTGTACCAAAACAGGACAATTTTCTTCCCAAAGTTTCAAAACTATAGTTAGGACTATATATTGGGTAGAATCCATTCTAAAGGGCTTCAAAGCTATATTTAGACTATTATACTAATATATTGTACTTTGGTTACTCCTTGGTCACCAATTTTGTCTACATTTCTTCAAATTCCCTTTTGTACCAAAACGAGACGATTTTCATCCCAAAGTTTCAAAACTATAGTTAGAACTATATATTGGGTTGAATCCATTCTTAAGGGCTTCAAAGCTATGCTTATACTAATATACTAATATATTGAACTTTTGTTACTCCTTGGTCACCAATTTTGTCTACATTTCTTCAAATTCCCATTTGTACCAAAACGAGACGATTTTCTTCCCAAAGTTTCAAAACTATAGTTACGACTATATATTGGGTAGAATTCATGCTTAAGGCTTCAAAACTATATTTAGACTATTATACTAATATATTGAACTTTGGTTACTTCTTGGTGAGCCAATTTTGTGTAAATTTCTTCAAATTCCCATTTGTACCAAAACAGGACAATTTTCTTCCCAAAGTTTCAAAACTATAGTTAGGACTATATATTGGGTAGAATCCATTCTAAAGGGCTTCAAAGCTATATTTAGACTATTATACTAATATATTGTACTTTGGTTACTCCTTGGTCACCAATTTTGTCTACATTTCTTCAAATTCCCTTTTGTACCAAAACGAGACGATTTTCTTCCCAAAGTTTCAAAACTATAGTTAGGACTATATATTGGGTTGAATCCATTCTTAAGGGCTTCAAAGCTATGTTTAGACTATTATACTAATATATTGAACTTTTGTTACTCCTTGGTCACCAATTTTGTCTACATTTCTTCAAATTCCCATTTGTTCCAAAACGAGACAATTTTCTTCCCAAAGTTTCAAAACTATAGTTACAACTATATATTGGGTAGAATTCATGCTTAAGGGCTTCAAAGCTATGTTTAGACTATTATACTAATATATTGAACTTTTGTTACTTCTTGGTGAGCCAATTTTGTGTAAATTTCTTCAAATTCCCATTTGTACCAAAATGGGACGATTTTCTTCCCAAAGTTTCAAAACTATAGTTAGGACTATATATTGGTTAGAATCCATTCTAAAGGGGTTCAAAGCAATATTTAGACTATTATACTAATATATTGTACTTTGGTTACTCCTTGGTCACCAATTTTGTCTACATTTCTTCAAATTCCCTTTTGTACCAAAACGAGACGATTTTCTTCCCAAAGTTTCAAAACTATAGTTAGGACTATATATTGGGCAGAATGCATTCTTAAGGGCTTCAAAGCTATATTTAGACTATTATACTAATATATTGTACTTTGGTTACTCCTTGGTCACCAATTTTGTCTACATTTCTTCAAATTCCCTTTTGTACCAAAACGAGACGATTTTCTTCCCAAAGTTTCAAAACTATAGTTAGGACTATATATTGGGTTGAATCCATTCTTAAGGGCTTCAAAGCTATGTTTAGACTATTATACTAATATATTGAACTTTTGTTACTCCTTGGTCACCAATTTTGTCTACATTTCTTCAAATTCCCATTTGTTCCAAAACGAGACAATTTTCTTCCCAAAGTTTCAAAACTATAGTTACAACTATATATTGGGTAGAATTCATGCTTAAGGGCTTCAAAGCTATATTTAGACTATTATACTAATATATTGAACTTTGGTTACTTCTTGGTGAGCCAATTTTGTGTAAATTTCTTCAAATTCCCATTTGTACCAAAATGGGACGATTTTCTTCCCAAAGTTTCAAAACTATAGTTAGGACTATATATTGGTTAGAATCCATTCTAAAGGGGTTCAAAGCAATATTTAGACTATTATACTAATATATTGTACTTTGGTTACTCCTTGGTCACCAATTTTGTCTACATTTCTTCAAATTCCCTTTTGTACCAAAACGAGACGATTTTCTTCCCAAAGTTTCAAAACTATAGTTAGGACTATATATTGGGTAGAATGCATTCTTAAGGGCTTCAAAGCTATGTTTAGACTATTATACTAATATATTGAATTTTTGTTACTCCTTGGTCACCAATTTTGTCTACATTTCTTCAAATTCCCATTTGTACCAAAACGAGACGATTTTCTTCCCAAAGTTTCAAAACTATAGTTACGACTATATATTGGGTAGAATTCATTCTAAAGGGGTTCAAAGCTATATTTAGAGTATTATACTAATATATTGAACTTTGATTACTACTTAGTCACCAATTATGTCTACATTTCTTCATATTCCCATTTGTACCAAAAACGGACGATTTTCTTCACAAAGTTTCAAAAATATAGTTAGGACTATATATTAGGTAGAATCCATGCTTAAGGGCTTCAAAGCTATATTTAGACTATTATACTAATATATTGAACTTTGGTTACTTCTTGGTGAGCCAATTTTGTGTAAATTTCTTCAAATTCCCATTTGTACCAAAACAGGACAATTTTCTTCCCAAAGTTTCAAAACTATAGTTAGGACTATATATTGGTTAGAATCCATTCTAAAGGGGTTCAAAGCTATATTTAGATTATTATACTAATATATTTAACTTTGGTTACTACTTAGTCACCAATTATGTCTACATTTCTTCATATTCCCATTTGTACCAAAACAAGACGATTTTCTTCCCAAAGTTTCAAAAATATAGTTAGGACTATATATTTGGTAGAATCCATGCTTAAGGGCTTCAAAGCTATATTTAGACTATTATACTAATATATTGAACTTTTGTTACTCCTTGGTCACCAATTTTGTCTACATTTCTTCAAATTCCCATTTGTACTAAAACGGGACGATTTTCCTCTCAAAGTTTCAAAACTATAGTTAGGACTATAAATTGGGTAGAATCCATTCTAAAGGGCTTCAAAGCTATATTTAGACTATTATACTAATATATTGTACTTTGGTTACTCCTTGGTCACCAATTTTGTCTACATTTCTTCAAATTCCCTTTTGTACCAAAACGAGACAATTTTCTTCCCAAAGTTTCAAAACTATAGTTACAACTATATATTGGGTAGAATTCATGCTTAAGGGCTTCAAAGCTATATTTAGACTATTATACTAATATATTGAACTTTGGTTACTTCTTGGTGAGCCAATTTTGTGTAAATTTCTTCAAATTCCCATTTGTACCAAAATGGGACGATTTTCTTCCCAAAGTTTCAAAACTATAGTTAGGACTATATATTGGTTAGAATCCTTTCTAAAGGGGTTCAAAGCAATATTTAGACTATTATACTAATATATTGTACTTTGGTTACTCCTTGGTCACCAATTTTATCTACATTTCTTAAAATTCCCTTTTGTACCAAAACGAGACGATTTTCTTCCCAAAGTTTCAAAACTATAGTTAGGACTATATATTGGGTAGAATGCATTCTTAAGGGCTTCAAAGCTATGTTTAGACTATTATACTAATATATTGAACTTTTGTTACTCCTTGGTCACCAATTTTGTCTACATTTCTTCAAATTCCCTTTTGTACCAAAACGAGACGATTTTCTTCCCAAAGTTTCAAAACTATAGTTAGGACTATATATTGGGTAGAATCCATTCTTAACGGCTTCCAAGCTATGTTTAGACTATTATACTAATATATTGAATTTTTGTTACTCCTTGGTCACCAATTTTGTCTACATTTCTTCAAATTCCCTTTTGTACCAAAACGAGACGATTTTCTTCCCAAAGTTTCAAAACTATAGTTACGACTATATATTGGGTAGAATTCATGCTTAAGGGCTTCAAAGCTATATTTAGACTATTATACTAATATATTGAACTTTTGTTACTCCTTGGTCACCAATTTTGTCTACATTTCTTCAAATTCCCATTTGTACCAAAACGGGACGATTTTCTTCCCAAAGTTTCAAAACTATAGTTAGGACTATATATTGGGTAGAATCCATTCTAAAGGGCTTCAAAGCTATATTTAGACTATTATACTAATATATTGTACTTTGGTTACTCCTTGGTCACCAATTTTGTCTACATTTCTTCAAATTCCCTTTTGTACCAAAACGAGACGATTTTCTTCCCAAAGTTTCAATACTATAGTTAGGACTATATATTGGGTTGAATCCATTCTTAAGGGCTTCAAAGCTATGTTTATACTATTATACTAATATATTGAACTTTTGTTACTCCTTGGTCACCAATTTTGTCTACATTTCTTCAAATTCCCATTTGTACCAAAATGAGACGATTTTCTTCCCAAAGTTTCAAACTATAGTTACGACTATATATTGGGTAGAATTCATGCTTAAGGGCTTCAAAGCTATATTTAGACTATTATACTAATATATTGAACTTTGGTTACTTCTTGGTGAGCCAATTTTGTGTAAATTTCTTCAAATTCCCATTTGTACCAAAATGGGACGATTTTCTTCCCAAAGTTTCAAAACTATAGTTAGGACTATATATTGGTTAGAATCCATTCTAAAGGGGTTCAAAGCAATATTTAGACTATTATACTAATATATTGTACTTTGGTTACTCCTTGGTCACCAATTTTGTCTACATTTCTTCAAATTCTCTTTTGTACCAAAACGAGACGATTTTCTTCCCAAAGTTTCAAAACTATAGTTAGGACTATATATTGGGTAGAATGCATTCTTAAGGGCTTCAAAGCTATGTTTAGACTATTATACTAATATATTGAATTTTTGTTACTCCTTGGTCACCAATTTTGTCTACATTTCTTCAAATTCCCATTTGTACCAAAACGAGACGATTTTCTTCCCAAAGTTTCAAAACTATAGTTACGACTATATATTGGGTAGAATTCATTCTAAAGGGGTTCAAAGCTATATTTAGAGTATTATACTAATATATTGAACTTTGATTACTACTTAGTCACCAATTATGTCTACATTTCTTCATATTCCCATTTGTACCAAAACGGGACGATTTTCTTCACAAAGTTTCAAAAATATAGTTAGGACTATATATTAGGTAGAATCCATGCTTAAGGGCTTCAAAGCTATATTTAGACTATTATACTAATATATTGAACTTTGGTTACTTCTTGGTGAGCCAATTTTGTGTAAATTTCTTCAAATTCCCATTTGTACCAAAACAGGACAATTTTCTTCCCAAAGTTTCAAAACTATAGTTAGGACTATATATTGGTTAGAATCCATTCTAAAGGGGTTCAAAGCTATATTTAGATTATTATACTAATATATTTAACTTTGGTTACTACTTAGTCACCAATTATGTCTACATTTCTTCATATTCCCATTTGTACCAAAACGGGACGATTTTCTTCCCAAAGTTTCAAAAATATAGTTAGGACTATATATTTGGTAGAATCCATGCTTAAGGGCTTCAAAGCTATATTTAGACTATTATACTAATATATTGAACTTTTGTTACTCCTTGGTCACCAATTTTGTCTACATTTCTTCAAATTCCCATTTGTACTAAAACGGGACGATTTTCCTCTCAAAGTTTCAAAACTATAGTTAGGACTATAAATTGGGTAGAATCCATTCTAAAGGGCTTCAAAGCTATATTTAGACTATTATACTAATATATTGTACTTTGGTTACTCCTTGGTCACCAATTTTGTCTACATTTCTTCAAATTCCCTTTTGTACCAAAACGAGACAATTTTCTTCCCAAAGTTTCAAAACTATAGTTACAACTATATATTAGGTAGAATTCATGCTTAAGGGCTTCAAAGCTATATTTAGACTATTATACTAATATATTGAACTTTGGTTACTTCTTGGTGAGCCAATTTTGTGTAAATTTCTTCAAATTCCCATTTGTACCAAAATGGGACGATTTTCTTCCCAAAGTTTCAAAACTATAGTTAGGACTATATATTGGTTAGAATCCATTCTAAAGGGGTTCAAAGCAATATTTAGACTATTATACTAATATATGGTACTTTGGTTACTCCTTGGTCACCAATTTTGTCTACATTTCTTCAAATTCCCTTTTGTACCAAAACGAGACGATTTTCTTCCCAAAGTTTCAAAACTATAGTTAGGACTATATATTGGGTAGAATGCATTCTTAAGGGCTTCAAAGCTATGTTTAGACTATTATACTAATATATTGAACTTTTGTTACTCCTTGGTCACCAATTTTGTCTACATTTCTTCAAATTCCCTTTTGTACCAAAACGAGACGATTTTCTTCCCAAAGTTTCAAAACTATAGTTAGGACTATATATTTGGTAGAATCCATTCTTAACGGCTTCCAAGCTATGTTTAGACTATTATACTAATATATTGAATTTTTGTTACTCCTTGGTCACCAATTTTGTCTACATTTCTTCAAATTCCCTTTTGTACCAAAACGAGACGATTTTCTTCCCAAAGTTTCAAAACTATAGTTACGACTATATATTGGGTAGAATTCATGCTTAAGGGCTTCAAAGCTATATTTAGACTATTATACTAATATATTGAACTTTTGTTACTCCTTGGTCACCAATTTTGTCTACATTTCTTCAAATTCCCATTTGTACCAAAACGGGACGATTTTCTTCCCAAAGTTTCAAAACTATAGTTAGGACTATATATTGGGTAGAATCCATTCTAAAGGGCTTCAAAGCTATATTTAGACTATTATACTAATATATTGTACTTTGGTTACTCCTTGGTCACCAATTTTGTCTACATTTCTTCAAATTCCCTTTTGTACCAAAACGAGACGATTTTCTTCCCAAAGTTTCAAAACTATAGTTAGGACTATATATTGGGTCGAATCCATTCTTAAGGGCTTCAAAGCTATGTTTATACTATTATACTAATATATTGAACTTTTGTTACTCCTTGGTCACCAATTTTGTCTACATTTCTTCAAATTCCCATTTGTACCAAAATGAGACGATTTTCTTCCCAAAGTTTCAAACTATAGTTACGACTATATATTGGGTAGAATTCATGCTTAAGGGCTTCAAAGCTATATTTAGACTATTATACTAATATATTGAACTTTTGTTACTCCTTGGTCACCAATTTTGTCTACATTTCTTCAAATTCCCATTTGTTCCAAAACGAGACAATTTTCTTCCCAAAGTTTCAAAACTATAGTTACAACTATATATTGGGTAGAATTCATGCTTAAGGGCTTCAAAGCTATATTTAGACTATTATACTATTATATTGAACTTTGGTTACTTCTTGGTGAGCCAATTTTGTGTAAATTTCTTCAAATTCCCATTTGTACCAAAATGGGACGATTTTTTTCCCAAAGTTTCAAAACTATAGTTAGGACTATATATTGGTTAGAATCCATTCTAAAGGGGTTCAAAGCTATATTTAGACTATTATACTAATATATTGAACTTTGGTTACTTCTTGGTCACCAATTTTGTCTACATTTCTTCAAATTCCCTTTTGTACCAAAACGAGACGATTTTCTTCCCAAAGTTTCAAAACTATAGTTAGGACTATATATTGGGTTGAATCCATTCTTAAGGGCTTCAAAGCTATGTTTAGACTATTATACTAATATATTGAACTTTTGTTACTCCTTGGTCACCAATTTTGTCTACATTTCTTCAAATTCCCTTTTGTACCAAAACGAGACGATTTTCTTCCCAAAGTTTCAAAACTATAGTTAGGACTATATATTGGGTAGAATCCATTCTTAACGGCTTCCAAGCTATGTTTAGACTATTATACTAATATATTGAATTTTTGTTACTCCTTGGTCACCAATTTTGTCTACATTTCTTCAAATTCCCTTTTGTACCAAAACGAGACGATTTTCTTCCCAAAGTTTCAAAACTATAGTTACGACTATATATTGGGTAGAATTCATGCTTAAGGGCTTCAAAGCTATATTTAGACTATTATACTAATATATTGTACTTTGGTTACTCCTTGGTCACCAATTTTGTCTACATTTCTTCAAATTCCCTTTTGTACCAAAACGAGACGATTTTCTTCCCAAAGTTTCAAAACTATAGTTAGGACTATATATTGGGTTGAATCCATTCTTAAGGGCTTCAAAGCTATGTTTAGACTATTATACTAATATATTGAACTTTTGTTACTCCTTGGTCACCAATTTTGTCTACATTTCTTCAAATTCCCATTTGTTCCAAAACGAGACAATTTTCTTCCCAAAGTTTCAAAACTATAGTTACAACTATATATTGGGTAGAATTCATGCTTAAGGGCTTCAAAGCTATATTTAGACTATTATACTAATATATTGAACTTTGGTTACTTCTTGGTGAGCCAATTTTGTGTAAATTTCTTCAAATTCCCATTTGTACCAAAATGGGACGATTTTCTTCCCAAAGTTTCAAAACTATAGTTAGGACTATATATTGGTTAGAATCCATTCTAAAGGGGTTCAAAGCAATATTTAGACTATTATACTAATATATTGTACTTTGGTTACTCCTTGGTCACCAATTTTGTCTACATTTCTTCAAATTCCCTTTTGTACCAAAACGAGACGATTTTCTTCCCAAAGTTTCAAAACTATAGTTAGGACTATATATTGGGTAGAATGCATTCTTAAGGGCTTCAAAGCTATGTTTAGACTATTATACTAATATATTGAATTTTTGTTACTCCTTGGTCACCAATTTTGTCTACATTTCTTCAAATTCCCATTTGTACCAAAACGAGACGATTTTCTTGCCAAAGTTTCAAAACTATAGTTACGACTATATATTGGGTAGAATTCATTCTAAAGGGGTTCAAAGCTATATTTAGAGTATTATACTAATATATTGAACTTTGATTACTACTTAGTCACCAATTATGTCTACATTTCTTCATATTCCCATTTGTACCAAAACGGGACGATTTTCTTCACAAAGTTTAAAAAATATAGTTAGGACTATATATTAGGTAGAATCCATGCTTAAGGGCTTCAAAGCTATATTTAGACTATTATACTAATATATTGAACTTTGGTTACTTCTTGGTGAGCCAATTTTGTGTAAATTTCTTCAAATTCCCATTTGTACCAAAACAGGACAATTTTCTTCCCAAAGTTTCAAAACTATAGTTAGGACTATATATTGGGTAGAATCCATTCTAAAGGGCTTCAAAGCTATATTGAGACTATTATACTAATATATTGTACTTTGGTTACTCCTTGGTCACTTATTTTGTCTACATTTCTTCATATTCCCATTTTTACCAAAACGGGACGATTTTCTTCACAAAGTTTCAAAAATATAGTTAGGACTATATATTAGGTAGAATCCATTCTTAAGGGCTTCAAAGCTATATTTAGACTATTATACTAATATATTGAACTTTGGTTACTTCTTGGTGAGCCAATTTTGTGTAAATTTCTTCAAATTCCCATTTGTACCAAAACGAGACGATTTTCTTCCCAAAGTTTCAAAACTATGGTTAGGACTATATATTGGTTAGAATCCATTCTAAAGGGGTTCAAAGCTATATTTAGACTATTATACTAATATATTGAACTTTGGTTACTTCTTGGTCACCAATTTTGTCTACATTTCTTCAAATTCCCTTTTGTACCAAAACGAGACGATTTTCTTCCCAAAGTTTCAAAACTATAGTTAGGACTATATATTGGGTTGAATCCATTCTTAAGGGCTTCAAAGCTATGTTTAGACTACTATACTAATATATTGAACTTTTGTTACTCCTTGGTCACCAATTTTGTCTACATTTCTTCAAATTCCCTTTTGTACCAAAACGAGACGATTTTCTTCCCAAAGTTTCAAAACTATAGTTAGGACTATATATTGGGTAGAATCCATTCTTAACGGCTTCCAAGCTATGTTTAGACTATTATACTAATATATTCAATTTTTGTTACTCCTTGGTCACCAATTTTGTCTACATTTCTTCAAATTCCCTTTTGTACCAAAACGAGACGATTTTCTTCCCAAAGTTTCAAAACTATAGTTACGACTATATATTGGGTAGAATTCATGCTTAAGGGCTTCAAAGCTATATTTAGACTATTATACTAATATATTGAACTTTTGTTACTCCTTGGTCACCAATTTTGTCTACATTTCTTCAAATTCCCATTTGTTCCAAAACGAGACAATTTTCTTCCCAAAGTTTCAAAACTATAGTTACAACTATATATTGGGTAGAATTCATGCTTAAGGGCTTCAAAGCTATATTTAGACTATTATACTATTATATTAAACTTTGGTTACTTCTTGGTGAGCCAATTTTGTGTAAATTTCTTCAAATTCCCATTTGTACCAAAATGGGACGATTTTTTTCCCAAAGTTTCAAAACTATAGTTAGGACTATATATTGGTTAGAATCCATTCTAAAGGGGTTCAAAGCTATATTTAGACTATTATACTAATATATTGAACTTTGGTTACTTCTTGGTCAACAATTTTGTCTACATTTCTTCAAATTCCCTTTTGTACCAAAACGAGACGATTTTCTTCCCAAAGTTTCAAAACTATAGTTAGGACTATATATTGGGTTGAATCCATTCTTAAGGGCTTCAAAGCTATGTTTAGACTATTATACTAATATATTGAACTTTTGTTACTCCTTGGTCACCAATTTTGTCTACATTTCTTCAAATTCCCTTTTGTACCAAAACGAGACGATTTTCTTCCCAAAGTTTCAAAACTATAGTTAGGACTATATATTGGGTAGAATCCATTCTTAACGGCTTCAAAGCTATGTTTAGACTATTATACTAATATATTGAATTTTTGTTACTCCTTGGTCACCAATTTTGTCTACATTTCTTCAAATTCCCTTTTGTACCAAAACGAGACGATTTTCTTCCCAAAGTTTCAAAACTATAGTTACGACTATATATTGGGTAGAATTCATGCTTAAGGGCTTCAAAGCTATATTTAGACTATTATACTAATATATTGAACTTTGGTTACTTCTTGGTGAGCCAATTTTGTGTAAATTTCTTCAAATTCCCATTTGTACCAAAATGGGACGATTTTCTTCCCAAAGTTTCAAAACTATAGTTAGGACTATATATTGGTTAGAATCCATTCTAACGGGGTTCAAAGCTATATTTAGACTATTATACTAATATATTGTACTTTGGTTACTCCTTGGTCACCAATTTTTTCTACATTTCTTCAAATTCCCTTTTGTACCAAAACGAGACGATTTTCTTCCCAAAGTTTCAAAACTATAGTTAGGACTATATATTGGGTAGAATCCATTCTTAAGGGCTTCAAAGCTATGTTTAGACTATTATACTAATATATTGAATTTTTGTTACTCCTTGGTCACCAATTTTGTCTACATTTCTTCAAATTCCCATTTGTACCAAAACGAGACGATTTTCTTCCCAAAGTTTCAAAACTATAGTTACGACTATATATTGGGTAGAATTCATTCTAATGGGGTTCAAAGCTATATTTAGACTATTATACTAATATATTGAACTTTGGTTACTTCTTGGTGAGCCAATTTTGTGTAAATTTCTTCAAATTCCCATTTGTACCAAAACAGGACAATTTTCTTCCCAAAGTTTCAAAACTATAGTTAGGACTATATATTGGGTAGAATCCATTCTAAAGGGCTTCAAAGCTATATTTAGACTATTATACTATGATATTGTACTTTGGTTACTCCTTGGTCACCAATTTTGTCTACATTTCTTGAAATTCCCTTTTGTACCAAAACGAGACGATTTTCATCCCAAAGTTTCAAAACTATAGTTAGGACTATATATTGGGTTGAATCCATTCTTAAGGGCTTCAAAGCTATGTTTATACTAATATACTAATATATTGAACTTTTGTTACTCCTTGGTCACCAATTTTTTCTACATTTCTTCAAATTCCCATTTGTACCAAAACGAGACGATTTTCTTCCCAAAGTTTCAAAACTATAGTTACGACTATATATTGGGTAGAATTCATGCTTAAGGGCTTCAAAGCTATATTTAGACTATTATACTAATATATTGAACTTTGGTTACTTCTTGGTGAGCCAATTTTGTGTAAATTTCTTCAAATTCCCATTTGTACCAAAACAGGACAATTTTCTTCCCAAAGTTTCAAAACTATAGTTAGGACTATATATTGGGTAGAATCCATTCTAAAGGGCTTCAAAGCTATATTTAGACTATTATACTAATATATTGAACTTTGGTTACTTCTTGGTCAACAATTTTGTCTACATTTCTTCAAATTCCCTTTTGTACCAAAACGAGACGATTTTCTTCCCAAAGTTTCAAAACTATAGTTAGGACTATATATTGGGTTGAATCCATTCTTAAGGGCTTCAAAGCTATGTTTAGACTATTATACTAATATATTGAACTTTTGTTACTCCTTGGTCACCAATTTTGTCTACATTTCTTCAAATTCCCTTTTGTACCAAAACGAGACGATTTTCTTCCCAAAGTTTCAAAACTATAGTTAGGACTATATATTGGGTAGAATCCATTCTTAACGGCTTCAAAGCTATGTTTAGACTATTATACTAATATATTGAATTTTTGTTACTCCTTGGTCACCAATTTTGTCTACATTTCTTCAAATTCCCTTTTGTACCAAAACGAGACGATTTTCTTCCCAAAGTTTCAAAACTATAGTTAGGACTATATATTGGGTAGAATCCATTCTTAACGGCTTCAAAGCTATGTTTAGACTATTATACTAATATATTGAATTTTTGTTACTCCTTGGTCACCAATTTTGTCTACATTTCTTCAAATTCCCTTTTGTACCAAAACGAGACGATTTTCTTCCCAAAGTTTCAAAACTATAGTTACGACTATATATTGGGTAGAATTCATGCTTAAGGGCTTCAAAGCTATATTTAGACTATTATACTAATATATTGAACTTTGGTTACTTCTTGGTGAGCCAATTTTGTCTACATTTCTTCAAATTCCCTTTTGTACCAAAACGAGACGATTTTCTTCCCAAAGTTTCAAAACTATAGTTAGGACTATATATTGGGTAGAATCCATTCTTAAGGGCTTCAAAGCTATGTTTAGACTATTATACTAATATATTGAATTTTTGTTACTCCTTGGTCACCAATTTTGTCTACATTTCTTCAAATTCCCATTTGTACCAAAACGAGACGATTTTCTTCCCAAAGTTTCAAAACTATAGTTACGACTATATATTGGGTAGAATTCATTCTAATGGGGTTCAAAGCTATATTTAGACTATTATACTAATATATTGAACTTTGGTTACTTCTTGGTGAGCCAATTTTGTGTAAATTTCTTCAAATTCCCATTTGTACCAAAACAGGACAATTTTCTTCCCAAAGTTTCAAAACTATAGTTAGGACTATATATTGGGTAGAATCCATTCTAAAGGGCTTCAAAGCTATATTTAGACTATTATACTATGATATTGTACTTTGGTTACTCCTTGGTCACCAATTTTGTCTACATTTCTTGAAATTCCCTTTTGTACCAAAACGAGACGATTTTCATCCCAAAGTTTCAAAACTATAGTTAGGACTATATATTGGGTTGAATCCATTCTTAAGGGCTTCAAAGCTATGTTTATACTAATATACTAATATATTGAACTTTTGTTACTCCTTGGTCACCAATTTTGTCTACATTTCTTCAAATTCCCATTTGTACCAAAACGAGACGATTTTCTTCCCAAAGTTTCAAAACTATAGTTACGACTATATATTGGGTAGAATTCATGCTTAAGGGCTTCAAAGCTATATTTAGACTATTATACTAATATATTGAACTTTGGTTACTTCTTGGTGAGCCAATTTTGTGTAAATTTCTTCAAATTCCCATTTGTACCAAAACAGGACAATTTTCTTCCCAAAGTTTCAAAACTATAGTTAGGACTATATATTGGGTAGAATCCATTCTAAAGGGCTTCAAAGCTATATTTAGACTATTATACTAATATATTGAACTTTGGTTACTTCTTGGTCAACAATTTTGTCTACATTTCTTCAAATTCCCTTTTGTACCAAAACGAGACGATTTTCTTCCCAAAGTTTCAAAACTATAGTTAGGACTATATATTGGGTTGAATCCATTCTTAAGGGCTTCAAAGCTATGTTTAGACTATTATACTAATATATTGAACTTTTGTTACTCCTTGGTCACCAATTTTGTCTACATTTCTTCAAATTCCCTTTTGTACCAAAACGAGACGATTTTCTTCCCAAAGTTTCAAAACTATAGTTAGGACTATATATTGGGTAGAATCCATTCTTAACGGCTTCAAAGCTATGTTTAGACTATTATACTAATATATTGAATTTTTGTTACTCCTTGGTCACCAATTTTGTCTACATTTCTTCAAATTCCCTTTTGTACCAAAACGAGACGATTTTCTTCCCAAAGTTTCAAAACTATAGTTACGACTATATATTGGGTAGAATTCATGCTTAAGGGCTTCAAAGCTATATTTAGACTATTATACTAATATATTGAACTTTTGTTACTTCTTGGTGAGCCAATTTTGTGTAAATTTCTTCAAATTCCCATTTGTACCAAAATGGGACGATTTTCTTCCCAAAGTTTCAAAACTATAGTTAGGACTATATATTGGTTAGAATCCATTCTAACGGGGTTCAAAGCTATATTTAGACTATTATACTAATATATTGTACTTTGGTTACTCCTTGGTCACCAATTTTGTCTACATTTCTTCAAATTCCCTTTTGTACCAAAACGAGACGATTTTCTTCCCAAAGTTTCAAAACTATAGTTAGGACTATATATTGGGTAGAATCCATTCTTAAGGGCTTCAAAGCTATGTTTAGACTATTATACTAATATATTGAATTTTTGTTACTCCTTGGTCACCAATTTTGTCTACATTTCTTCAAATTCCCATTTGTACCAAAACGAGACGATTTTCTTCCCAAAGTTTCAAAACTATAGTTACGACTATATATTGGGTAGAATTCATTCTAATGGGGTTCAAAGCTATATTTAGACTATTATACTAATATATTGAACTTTGGTTACTTCTTGGTGAGCCAATTTTGTGTAAATTTCTTCAAATTCCCATTTGTACCAAAACAGGACAATTTTCTTCCCAAAGTTTCAAAACTATAGTTAGGACTATATATTGGGTAGAATCCATTCTAAAGGGCTTCAAAGCTATATTTAGACTATTATACTATGATATTGTACTTTGGTTACTCCTTGGTCACCAATTTTGTCTACATTTCTTGAAATTCCCTTTTGTACCAAAACGAGACGATTTTCATCCCAAAGTTTCAAAACTATAGTTAGGACTATATATTGGGTTGAATCCATTCTTAAGGGCTTCAAAGCTATGTTTATACTAATATACTAATATATTGAACTTTTGTTACTCCTTGGTCACCAATTTTGTCTACATTTCTTCAAATTCCCATTTGTACCAAAACGAGACGATTTTCTTCCCAAAGTTTCAAAACTATAGTTACGACTATATATTGGGTAGAATTCATGCTTAAGGGCTTCAAAGCTATATTTAGACTATTATACTAATATATTGAACTTTGGTTACTTCTTGGTGAGCCAATTTTGTGTAAATTTCTTCAAATTCCCATTTGTACCAAAACAGGACAATTTTCTTCCCAAAGTTTCAAAACTATAGTTAGGACTATATATTGGGTAGAATCCATTCTAAAGGGCTTCAAAGCTATATTTAGACTATTATACTAATATATTGAACTTTGGTTACTTCTTGGTCAACAATTTTGTCTACATTTCTTCAAATTCCCTTTTGTACCAAAACGAGACGATTTTCTTCCCAAAGTTTCAAAACTATAGTTAGGACTATATATTGGGTTGAATCCATTCTTAAGGGCTTCAAAGCTATGTTTAGACTATTATACTAATATATTGAACTTTTGTTACTCCTTGGTCACCAATTTTGTCTACATTTCTTCAAATTCCCTTTTGTACCAAAACGAGACGATTTTCTTCCCAAAGTTTCAAAACTATAGTTAGGACTATATATTGGGTAGAATCCATTCTTAACGGCTTCAAAGCTATGTTTAGACTATTATACTAATATATTGAATTTTTGTTACTCCTTGGTCACCAATTTTGTCTACATTTCTTCAAATTCCCTTTTGTACCAAAACGAGACGATTTTCTTCCCAAAGTTTCAAAACTATAGTTACGACTATATATTGGGTAGAATTCATGCTTAAGGGCTTCAAAGCTATATTTAGACTATTATACTAATATATTGAACTTTGGTTACTTCTTGGTGAGCCAATTTTGTGTAAATTTCTTCAAATTCCCATTTGTACCAAAATGGGACGATTTTCTTCCCAAAGTTTCAAAACTATAGTTAGGACTATATATTGGTTAGAATCCATTCTAACGGGGTTCAAAGCTATATTTAGACTATTATACTAATATATTGTACTTTGGTTACTCCTTGGTCACCAATTTTGTCTACATTTCTTCAAATTCCCTTTTGTACCAAAACGAGACGATTTTCTTCCCAAAGTTTCAAAACTATAGTTAGGACTATATATTGGGTAGAATCCATTCTTAAGGGCTTCAAAGCTATGTTTAGACTATTATACTAATATATTGAATTTTTGTTACTCCTTGGTCACCAATTTTGTCTACATTTCTTCAAATTCCCATTTGTACCAAAACGAGACGATTTTCTTCCCAAAGTTTCAAAACTATAGTTACGACTATATATTGGGTAGAATTCATTCTAATGGGGTTCAAAGCTATATTTAGACTATTATACTAATATATTGAACTTTGGTTACTTCTTGGTGAGCCAATTTTGTGTAAATTTCTTCAAATTCCCATTTGTACCAAAACAGGACAATTTTCTTCCCAAAGTTTCAAAACTATAGTTAGGACTATATATTGGGTAGAATCCATTCTAAAGGGCTTCAAAGCTATATTTAGACTATTATACTATGATATTGTACTTTGGTTACTCCTTGGTCACCAATTTTGTCTACATTTCTTGAAATTCCCTTTTGTACCAAAACGAGACGATTTTCATCCCAAAGTTTCAAAACTATAGTTAGGACTATATATTGGGTTGAATCCATTCTTAAGGGCTTCAAAGCTATGTTTATACTAATATACAAATATATTGAACTTTTGTTACTCCTTGGTCACCAATTTTGTCTACATTTCTTCAAATTCCCATTTGTACCAAAACGAGACGATTTTCTTCCCAAAGTTTCAAAACTATAGTTACGACTATATATTGGGTAGAATTCATGCTTAAGGGCTTCAAAGCTATATTTAGACTATTATACTAATATATTGAACTTTGGTTACTTCTTGGTGAGCCAATTTTGTGTAAATTTCTTCAAATTCCCATTTGTACCAAAACAGGACAATTTTCTTCCCAAAGTTTCAAAACTATAGTTAGGACTATATATTGGGTAGAATCCATTCTAAAGGGCTTCAAAGCTATATTTAGACTATTATACTAATATATTGTACTTTGGTTACTCCTTGGTCACCAATTTTGTCTACATTTCTTCAAATTCCCTTTTGTACCAAAACGAGACGATTTTCTTCCCAAAGTTTCAAAACTATAGTTAGGACTATATATTGGGTTGAATCCATTCTTAAGGGCTTCAAAGCTATGTTTAGACTATTATACTAATATATTGAACTTTTGTTACTCCTTGGTCACCAATTTTGTCTACATTTCTTCAAATTCCCATTTGTTCCAAAACGAGACAATTTTCTTCCCAAAGTTTCAAAACTATAGTTACAACTATATATTGGGTAGAATTCATGCTTAAGGGCTTCAAAGCTATATTTATACTATTATACTAATATATTGAACTTTGGTTACTTCTTGGTGAGCCAATTTTGTGTAAATTTCTTCAAATTCCCATTTGTACCAAAATGGGACGATTTTCTTCCCAAAGTTTCAAAACTATAGTTAGGACTATATATTGGTTAGAATCCATTCTAAAGGGGTTCAAAGCAATATTTAGACTATTATACTAATATATTGTACTTTGGTTACTCCTTGGTCACCAATTTTGTCTACATTTCTTCAAATTCCCTTTTGTACCAAAACGAGACGATTTTCTTCCCAAAGTTTCAAAACTATAGTTAGGACTATATATTGGGTAGAATGCATTCTTAAGGGCTTCAAAGCTATGTTTAGACTATTATACTAATATATTGACTTTTTGTTACTCCTTGGTCCGCAATTTTGTCTACATTTCTTCAAATTCCCATTTGTACCAAAACGAGACGATTTTCTTCCCAAAGTTTCAAAACTATAGTTACGACTATATATTGGGTAGAATTCATTCTAAAGGGGTTCAAAGCTATATTTAGAGTATTATACTAATATATTGAACTTTGATTACTACTTAGTCACCAATTATGTCTACATTTCTTCATATTCCCATTTGTACCAAAACGGGACGATTTTCTTCACAAAGTTTCAAAAATATAGTTAGGACTATATATTAGGTAGAATCCATGCTTAAGGGCTTCAAAGCTATATTTAGACTATTATACTAATATATTGAACTTTGGTTACTTCTTGGTGAGCCAATTTTGTGTAAATTTCTTCAAATTCCCATTAGTACCAAAATGGGACGATTTTCTTCCCAAAGTTTCAAAACTATAGTTAGGACTATATATTGGTTAGAATCCATTCTAAAGGGGTTCAAAGCAATATTTAGACTATTATACTAATATATTGTACTTTGGTTACTCCTTGGTCACCAATTTTGTCTACATTTCTTCAAATTCCCTTTTGTACCAAAACGAGACGATTTTCTTCCCAAAGTTTCAAAACTATAGTTAGGACTATATATTGGGTAGAATGCATTCTTAAGGGCTTCAAAGCTATGTTTAGACTATTATACTAATATATTGTACTTTGGTTACTCCTTGGTCACCAATTTTGTCTACATTTCTTCAAATTCCCTTTTGTACCAAAACGAGACGATTTTCTTCCCAAAGTTTCAAAACTATAGTTAGGACTATATATTGGGTTGAATCCATTCTTAAGGGCTTCAAAGCTATGTTTAGACTATTATACTAATATATTGAATTTTTGTTACTCCTTGGTCACCAATTTTGTCTACATTTCTTCAAATTCCCATTTGTACCAAAACGAGACGATTTTCTTCCCAAAGTTTCAAAACTATAGTTACGACTATATATTGGGTAGAATTCATTCTAATGGGGTTCAAAGCTATATTTAGACTATTATACTAATATATTGAACTTTGGTTACTTCTTGGTGAGCCAATTTTGTGTAAATTTCTTCAAATTCCCTTTTGTACCAAAACGAGACGATTTTCTTCCCAAAGTTTCAAAACTATAGTTAGGACTATATATTGGGTTGAATCCATTCTTAAGGGCTTCAAAGCTATGTTTAGACTATTATACTAATATATTGAACTTTTGTTACTCCTTGGTCACCAATTTTGTCTACATTTCTTCAAATTCCCTTTTGTACCAAAACGAGACGATTTTCTTCCCAAAGTTTCAAAACTATAGTTAGGACTATATATTGGGTAGAATCCATTCTTAACGGCTTCAAAGCTATGTTTAGACTATTATACTAATATATTGAATTTTTGTTACTCCTTGGTCACCAATTTTGTCTACATTTCTTCAAATTCCCTTTTGTACCAAAACGAGACGATTTTCTTCCCAAAGTTTCAAAACTATAGTTACGACTATATATTGGGTAGAATTCATGCTTAAGGGCTTCAAAGCTATATTTAGACTATTATACTAATATATTGAACTTTGGTTACTTCTTGGTGAGCCAATTTTGTGTAAATTTCTTCAAATTCCCATTTGTACCAAAATGGGACGATTTTCTTCCCAAAGTTTCAAAACTATAGTTAGGACTATATATTGGTTAGAATCCATTCTAACGGGGTTCAAAGCTATATTTAGACTATTATACTAATATATTGTACTTTGGTTACTCCTTGGTCACCAATTTTGTCTACATTTCTTCAAATTCCCTTTTGTACCAAAACGAGACGATTTTCTTCCCAAAGTTTCAAAACTATAGTTAGGACTATATATTGGGTAGAATCCATTCTTAAGGGCTTCAAAGCTATGTTTAGACTATTATACTAATATATTGAATTTTTGTTACTCCTTGGTCACCAATTTTGTCTACATTTCTTCAAATTCCCATTTGTACCAAAACGAGACGATTTTCTTCCCAAAGTTTCAAAACTATAGTTACGACTATATATTGGGTAGAATTCATTCTAATGGGGTTCAAAGCTATATTTAGACTATTATACTAATATATTGAACTTTGGTTACTTCTTGGTGAGCCAATTTTGTGTAAATTTCTTCAAATTCCCATTTGTACCAAAACAGGACAATTTTCTTCCCAAAGTTTCAAAACTATAGTTAGGACTATATATTGGGTAGAATCCATTCTAAAGGGCTTCAAAGCTATATTTAGACTATTATACTATGATATTGTACTTTGGTTACTCCTTGGTCACCAATTTTGTCTACATTTCTTGAAATTCCCTTTTGTACCAAAACGAGACGATTTTCATCCCAAAGTTTCAAAACTATAGTTAGGACTATATATTGGGTTGAATCCATTCTTAAGGGCTTCAAAGCTATGTTTATACTAATATACAAATATATTGAACTTTTGTTACTCCTTGGTCACCAATTTTGTCTACATTTCTTCAAATTCCCATTTGTACCAAAACGAGACGATTTTCTTCCCAAAGTTTCAAAACTATAGTTACGACTATATATTGGGTAGAATTCATGCTTAAGGGCTTCAAAGCTATATTTAGACTATTATACTAATATATTGAACTTTGGTTACTTCTTGGTGAGCCAATTTTGTGTAAATTTCTTCAAATTCCCATTTGTACCAAAACAGGACAATTTTCTTCCCAAAGTTTCAAAACTATAGTTAGGACTATATATTGGGTAGAATCCATTCTAAAGGGCTTCAAAGCTATATTTAGACTATTATACTAATATATTGTACTTTGGTTACTCCTTGGTCACCAATTTTGTCTACATTTCTTCAAATTCCCTTTTGTACCAAAACGAGACGATTTTCTTCCCAAAGTTTCAAAACTATAGTTAGGACTATATATTGGGTTGAATCCATTCTTAAGGGCTTCAAAGCTATGTTTAGACTATTATACTAATATATTGAACTTTTGTTACTCCTTGGTCACCAATTTTGTCTACATTTCTTCAAATTCCCATTTGTTCCAAAACGAGACAATTTTCTTCCCAAAGTTTCAAAACTATAGTTACAACTATATATTGGGTAGAATTCATGCTTAAGGGCTTCAAAGCTATATTTATACTATTATACTAATATATTGAACTTTGGTTACTTCTTGGTGAGCCAATTTTGTGTAAATTTCTTCAAATTCCCATTTGTACCAAAATGGGACGATTTTCTTCCCAAAGTTTCAAAACTATAGTTAGGACTATATATTGGTTAGAATCCATTCTAAAGGGGTTCAAAGCAATATTTAGACTATTATACTAATATATTGTACTTTGGTTACTCCTTGGTCACCAATTTTGTCTACATTTCTTCAAATTCCCTTTTGTACCAAAACGAGACGATTTTCTTCCCAAAGTTTCAAAACTATAGTTAGGACTATATATTGGGTAGAATGCATTCTTAAGGGCTTCAAAGCTATGTTTAGACTATTATACTAATATATTGACTTTTTGTTACTCCTTGGTCCGCAATTTTGTCTACATTTCTTCAAATTCCCATTTGTACCAAAACGAGACGATTTTCTTCCCAAAGTTTCAAAACTATAGTTACGACTATATATTGGGTAGAATTCATTCTAAAGGGGTTCAAAGCTATATTTAGAGTATTATACTAATATATTGAACTTTGATTACTACTTAGTCACCAATTATGTCTACATTTCTTCATATTCCCATTTGTACCAAAACGGGACGATTTTCTTCACAAAGTTTCAAAAATATAGTTAGGACTATATATTAGGTAGAATCCATGCTTAAGGGCTTCAAAGCTATATTTAGACTATTATACTAATATATTGAACTTTGGTTACTTCTTGGTGAGCCAATTTTGTGTAAATTTCTTCAAATTCCCATTAGTACCAAAATGGGACGATTTTCTTCCCAAAGTTTCAAAACTATAGTTAGGACTATATATTGGTTAGAATCCATTCTAAAGGGGTTCAAAGCTATATTTAGACTATTATACTAATATATTGTACTTTGGTTACTCCTTGGTCACCAATTTTGTCTACATTTCTTCAAATTCCCTTTTGTACCAAAACGAGACGATTTTCTTCCCAAAGTTTCAAAACTATAGTTAGGACTATATATTGGGTAGAATCCATTCTTAAGGGCTTCAAAGCTATGTTTAGACTATTATACTAATATATTGAATTTTGGTTACTCCTTGGTCAACAATTTTGTCTACATTTCTTCGAATTCCCATTTGTACCAAAACGAGACGATTTTCTTCCCAAAGTTTCAAAACTATAGTTACGATTATATATTGGGTAGAATTCATTCTAAAGGGGTTCAAAGCTATATTTAAACTATTATACTAATATATTGAACTTTGATTACTATTTAATCACCAATTATGTCTACATTTCTTCATATTCCCATTTGTACCAAAACGGGACAATTTTCTTCCCAAAGTTTCAAAAATATAGTTAGGACTATATATTAGGTAGAATCCATGCTTAAGGGCTTCAAGCTATATTTAGACTATTATACTAATATATTGAACTTTGGTTACTTCTTGGTGAGCCAATTTTGGGTAAATTTCTTCAAATTCCCATTTGTACCAAAACAGGACAATTTTCTTCCCAAAGTTTCAAAACTATAGTTAGGACTATATATTGGGTAGAATCCATTCTAAAGGGCTTCAAAGCTATATTTAGACTATTATACTAATATATTGTACTTTGGTTACTTCTTGGTGAGCCAATTTTGTGTAAATTTCTTCAAATTCCCATTTGTACCAAAACAATACGATTTTCTTCCCAAAGTTTCAAAACTATAGTTACGACTATATATTGGGTAGAATTCATTCTAAAGGGGTTCAAAGCTATATTTAGAGTATTATACTAATATATTGAACTTTGATTACTACTTAGTCACCAATTATGTCTACATTTCTTCATATTCCCATTTGTACCAAAACGGGACGATTTTCTTCACAAAGTTTCAAAAATATAGTTAGGACTATATATTGGGTAGAATCCATTCTTAACGGCTTCAAAGCTATGTTTAGACTATTATACTAATATATTGAATTTTTGTTACTCCTTGGTCACCAATTTTGTCTACATTTCTTCAAATTCCCTTTTGTACCAAAACGAGACGATTTTCTTCCCAAAGTTTCAAAACTATAGTTACGACTATATATTGGGTAGAATTCATGCTTAAGGGCTTCAAAGCTATATTTAGAGTATTATACTAATATATTGAACTTTGGTTACTTCTTGGTGAGCCAATTTTGTGTAAATTTCTTCAAATTCCCATTTGTACCAAAATGGGACGATTTTCTTCCCAAAGTTTCAAAACTATAGTTAGGACTATATATTGGTTAGAATCCATTCTAACGGGGTTCAAAGCTATATTTAGACTATTATACTAATATATTGTACTTTGGTTACTCCTTGGTCACCAATTTTGTCTACATTTCTTCAAATTCCCTTTTGTACCAAAACGAGACGATTTTCTTCCCAAAGTTTCAAAACTATAGTTAGGACTATATATTGGGTAGAATCCATTCTTAAGGGCTTCAAAGCTATGTTTAGACTATTATACTAATATATTGAATTTTTGTTACTCCTTGGTCACCAATTTTGTCTACATTTCTTCAAATTCCCATTTGTACCAAAACGAGACGATTTTCTTCCCAAAGTTTCAAAACTATAGTTACGACTATATATTGGGTAGAATTCATTCTAATGGGGTTCAAAGCTATATTTAGACTATTATACTAATATATTGAACTTTGGTTACTTCTTGGTGAGCCAATTTTGTGTAAATTTCTTCAAATTCCCATTTGTACCAAAACAGGACAATTTTCTTCCCAAAGTTTCAAAACTATAGTTAGGACTATATATTGGGTAGAATCCATTCTAAAGGGCTTCAAAGCTATATTTAGACTATTATACTATGATATTGTACTTTGGTTACTCCTTGGTCACCAATTTTGTCTACATTTCTTGAAATTGCCTTTTGTACCAAAACGAGACGATTTTCATCCCAAAGTTTCAAAACTATAGTTAGGACTATATATTGGGTTGAATCCATTCTTAAGGGCTTCAAAGCTATGTTTATACTAATATACTAATATATTGAACTTTTGTTACTCCTTGGTCACCAATTTTGTCTACATTTCTTCAAATTCCCATTTGTACCAAAACGAGACGATTTTCTTCCCAAAGTTTCAAAACTATAGTTACGACTATATATTGGGTAGAATTCATGCTTAAGGGCTTCAAAGCTATATTTAGACTATTATACTAATATATTGAACTTTGGTTACTTCTTGGTGAGCCAATTTTGTGTAAATTTCTTCAAATTCCCATTTGTACCAAAACAGGACAATTTTCTTCCCAAAGTTTCAAAACTATAGTTAGGACTATATATTGGGTAGAATCCATTCTAAAGGGCTTCAAAGCTATATTTAGACTATTATACTAATATATTGTACTTTGGTTACTCCTTGGTCACCAATTTTGTCTACATTTCTTCAAATTCCCTTTTGTACCAAAACGAGACGATTTTCTTCCCAAAGTTTCAAAACTATAGTTAGGACTATATATTGGGTTGAATCCATTCTTAAGGGCTTCAAAGCTATGTTTAGACTATTATACTAATATATTGAACTTTTGTTACTCCTTGGTCACCAATTTTGTCTACATTTCTTCAAATTCCCATTTGTTCCAAAACGAGACAATTTTCTTCCCAAAGTTTCAAAACTATAGTTACAACTATATATTGGGTAGAATTCATGCTTAAGGGCTTCAAAGCTATATTTATACTATTATAATAATATATTGAACTTTGGTTACTTCTTGGTGAGCCAATTTTGTGTAAATTTCTTCAAATTCCCATTTGTACCAAAATGGGACGATTTTCTTCCCAAAGTTTCAAAACTATAGTTAGGACTATATATTGGTTAGAATCCATTCTAAAGGGGTTCAAAGAAATATTTAGACTATTATACTAATATATTGTACTTTGGTTACTCCTTGGTCACCAATTTTGTCTACATTTCTTCAAATTCCCTTTTGTACCAAAACGAGACGATTTTCTTATCAAAGTTTCAAAACTATAGTTAGGACTATATATTGGGTTGAATCCTTTCTTAAGGGCTTCAAAGCTATGTTTAGACTATTATACTAATATATTGAACTTTTGTTACTCCTTGGTCACTAATTTTGTCTACATTTCTTCAAATTCCCTTTTGTACCAAAACGAGAAGATTTTCTTCCCAAAGTTTCAAAACTATAGTTACGACTATATATTGGGTTGAATCCATTCTTAAGGGCTTCAAAGCTATGTTTAGACTATTATACTAATATATTGAACTTTTGTTACTCCTTGGTCACCAATTTTGTCTACATTTCTTCAAATTCCCATTTGTACCAAAACGAGACGATTTTCTTCCCAAAGTTTCAAAACTATAGTTACGACTATATATTGGGTAGAATTCATGCTTAAGGGCTTCAAAGCTATATTTAGACTATTATACTATTATATTGAACTTTTGTTACTCCTTGGTCACTAATTTTGTCTACATTTCTTCAAATTCCCTTTTGTACCAAAACGAGAAGATTTTCTTCCCAAAGTTTCAAAACTATAGTTACGACTATATAATGGGTTGAATCCATTCTTAAGGGCTTCAAAGCTATGTTTAGACTATTATACTAATATATTGAACTTTTGTTACTCCTTGGTCACCAATTTTGTCTACATTTCTTCAAATTCCCATTTGTACCAAAACGAGACGATTTTCTTCCCAAAGTTTCAAAACTATAGTTACGACTATATATTGGGTAGAATTCATGCTTAAGGGCTTCAAAGCTATATTTAGACTATTATACTATTATATTGAACTTTGGTTACTTCTTGGTGAGCCAATTTTGTGTAAATTTCTTCAAATTCCCATTTGTACCAAAATGGGACGATTTTCTTCCCAAAGTTTCAAAACTATAGTTAGGACTATATATTGGTTAGAATCCATTCTAACGGGGTTCAAAGCTATATTTAGACTATTATACTAATATATTGTACTTTGGTTACTCCTTGGTCACCAATTTTGTCTACATTTCTTCAAATTCCCTTTTGTACCAAAACGAGACGATTTTCTTCCCAAAGTTTCAAAACTATAGTTAGGACTATATATTGGGTAGAATCCATTCTTAAGGGCTTCAAAGCTATGTTTAGACTATTATACTAATATATTGAATTTTTGTTACTCCTTGGTCACCAATTTTGTCTACATTTCTTCAAATTCCCATTTGTACCAAAACGAGACGATTTTCTTCCCAAAGTTTCAAAACTATAGTTACGACTATATATTGGGTAGAATTCATTCTAATGGGGTTCAAAGCTATATTTAGACTATTATACTAATATATTGAACTTTGGTTACTTCTTGGTGAGCCAATTTTGTGTAAATTTCTTCAAATTCCCATTTGTACCAAAACAGGACAATTTTCTTCCCAAAGTTTCAAAACTATAGTTAGGACTATATATTGGGTAGAATCCATTCTAAAGGGCTTCAAAGCTATATTTAGACTATTATACTATGATATTGTACTTTGGTTACTCCTTGGTCACCAATTTTGTCTACATTTCTTGAAATTCCCTTTTGTACCAAAACGAGACGATTTTCATCCCAAAGTTTCAAAACTATAGTTAGGACTATATATTGGGTTGAATCCATTCTTAAGGGCTTCAAAGCTATGTTTATACTAATATACTAATATATTGAACTTTTGTTACTCCTTGGTCACCAATTTTGTCTACATTTCTTCAAATTCCCATTTGTACCAAAACGAGACGATTTTCTTCCCAAAGTTTCAAAACTATAGTTACGACTATATATTGGGTAGAATTCATGCTTAAGGGCTTCAAAGCTATATTTAGACTATTATACTAATATATTGAACTTTGGTTACTTCTTGGTGAGCCAATTTTGTGTAAATTTCTTCAAATTCCCATTTGTACCAAAACAGGACAATTTTCTTCCCAAAGTTTCAAAACTATAGTTAGGACTATATATTGGGTAGAATCCATTCTAAAGGGGTTCAAAGCTATATTTAGACTATTATACTAATATATTGTACTTTGGTTACTCCTTGGTCACCAATTTTGTCTACATTTCTTCAAATTCCCTTTTGTACCAAAACGAGACGATTTTCTTCCCAAAGTTTCAAAACTATAGTTAGGACTATATATTGGGTTGAATCCATTCTTAAGGGCTTCAAAGCTATGTTTAGACTATTATACTGATATATTGAACTTTTGTTACTCCTTGGTCACCAATTTTGTCTACATTTCTTCAAATTCCCATTTGTTCCAAAACGAGACAATTTTCTTCCCAAAGTTTCAAAACTATAGTTACAACTATATATTGGGTAGAATTCATGCTTAAGGGCTTCAAAGCTATATTTATACTATTATAATAATATATTAAACTTTGGTTACTTCTTGGTGAGCCAATTTTGTGTAAATTTCTTCAAATTCCCATTTGTACAAAAATGGGACGATTTTCTTCCCAAAGTTTCAAAACTATAGTTAGGACTATATATTGGTTAGAATCCATTCTAAAGGGGTTCAAAGCAATATTTAGACTATTATACTAATATATTGTACTTTGGTTACTCCTTGGTCACCAATTTTGTCTACATTTCTTCAAATTCCCTTTTGTACCAAAACGAGACGATTTTCTTATCAAAGTTTCAAAACTATAGTTAGGACTATATATTGGGTTGAATCCTTTCTTAAGGGCTTCAAAGCTATGTTTAGACTATTATACTAATATATTGAACTTTTGTTACTCCTTGGTCACTAATTTTGTCTACATTTCTTCAAATTCCCTTTTGTACCAAAACGAGAAGATTTTCTTCCCAAAGTTTCAAAACTATAGTTACGACTATATATTGGGTTGAATCCATTCTTAAGGGCTTCAAAGCTATGTTTAGACTATTATACTAATATATTGAACTTTTGTTACTCCTTGGTCACCAATTTTGTCTACATTTCTTCAAATTCCCATTTGTACCAAAACGAGACGATTTTCTTCCCAAAGTTTCAAAACTATAGTTACGACTATATATTGGGTAGAATTCATGCTTAAGGGCTTCAAAGCTATATTTAGACTATTATACTATTATATTGAACTTTGGTTACTTCTTGGTGAGCCAATTTTGTGTAAATTTCTTCAAATTCCCATTTGTACCAAAATGGGACGATTTTTTTCCCAAAGTTTCAAAACTATAGTTAGGACTATATATTGGTTAGAATCCATTCTAAAGGGGTTCAAAGCTATATTTAGACTATTATATTAATATATTGAACTTTGGTTACTTCTTGGTTACCAATTTTGTCTACATTTCTTCAAATTCCCTTTTGTACCAAAACGAGACGATTTTCTTCCCAAAGTTTCAAAACTATAGTAAGGACTATATATTGGGTTGAATCCATTCTTAAGGGCTTCAAAGCTATGTTTAGACTATTATACTAATATATTGAACTTTTGTTACTCCTTGGTCACCAATTTTGTCTACATTTCTTCAAATTCCCTTTTGTACCAAAACGAGACGATTTTCTTCCCAAAGTTTCAAAACTATAGTTAGGACTATATATTGGGTAGAATCCATTCTTAACGGCTTCAAAGCTATGTTTAGACTATTATACTAATATATTGAATTTTTGTTACTCCTTGGTCACCAATTTTGTCTACATTTCTTCAAATTCCCATTTGTACCAAAACGAGACGATTTTCTTCCCAAAGTTTCAAAACTATAGTTACGACTATATATTGGGTAGAATTCATGCTTAAGGGCTTCAAAGCTATATTTAGACTATTATACTATTATATTGAACTTTGGTTACTTCTTGGTGAGCCAATTTTGTGTAAATTTCTTCAAATTCCCATTTGTACCAAAATGGGACGATTTTTTTCCCAAAGTTTCAAAACTATAGTTAGGACTATATATTGGTTAGAATCCATTCTAAAGGGGTTCAAAGCTATATTTAGACTATTATATTAATATATTGAACTTTGGTTACTTCTTGGTTACCAATTTTGTCTACATTTCTTCAAATTCCCTATTGTACCAAAACGAGACGATTTTCTTCCCAAAGTTTCAAAACTATAGTAAGGACTATATATTGGGTTGAATCCATTCTTAAGGGCTTCAAAGCTATGTTTAGACTATTATACTAATATATTGAACTTTTGTTACTCCTTGGTCACCAATTTTGTCTACATTTCTTCAAATTCCCTTTTGTACCAAAACGAGATGATTTTCTTCCCAAAGTTTCAAAACTATAGTTAGGACTATATATTGGGTAGAATCCATTCTTAACGGCTTCAAAGCTATGTTTAAACTATTATACTAATATATTGAATTTTTGTTACTCCTTGGTCACCAATTTTGTCTACATTTCTTCAAATTCCCTTTTGTAACAAAACGAGACGATTTTCTTCCCAAAGTTTCAAAACTATAGTTACGACTATATATAGGGTAGAATTAATGCTTAAGGGCTTCAAAGCTATATTTAGACTATTATACTAATATATTGAACTTTGGTTACTTCTTGGTGAGCCAATTTTGTGTAAATTTCTTCAAATTCCCATTTGTACCAAAACAATACGATTTTCTTCCAAAAGTTTCAAAACTATAGTTAGGACTATATATTGGTTAGAATCCATTCTAAAGGGGTTCAAAGCTATATTTAGACTATAATACTAATATATTTAACTTTGGTTACTTCTTGGTGAGCCAATTTTGTGTAAATTTCTTCAAATTCCCATTTGTACCAAAATGGGACGATTTTCTTCCCAAAGTTTCAAAACTATAGTTAGGACTATATATTGGTTAGAATCCATTCTAAAGGGGTTCAAAGCTATATTTAGATTATTATACTAATATATTTAACTTTGGTTACTACTTAGTCACCAATTATGTCTACATTTCTTCATATTCCCATTTGTACCAAAACGGGACGATTTTCTTCCCAAAGTTTCAAAAATATAGTTAGGACTATATATTTGGTAGAATCCATGCTTAAGGGCTTCAAAGCTATATTTAGACTATTATACTAATATATTGAACTTTTGTTACTCCTTGGTCACCAATTTTGTCTACATTTCTTCAAATTCCCATTTGTACTAAAACGGGACGATTTTCCTCTCAAAGTTTCAAAACTATAGTTAGGACTATATATTGGGTAGAATCCATTCTAAAGGGCTTCAAAGCTATATTTAGACTATTATACTAATATATTGTACTTTGGTTACTCCTTGGTCACCAATTTTGTCTACATTTCTTCAAATTCCCATTTGTACTAAAACGGGACGATTTTCCTCTCAAAGTTTCAAAACTATAGTTAGGACTATATATTGGGTAGAATCCATTCTAAAGGGCTTCAAAGCTATATTTAGACTATTATACTAATATATTGTACTTTGGTTACTCCTTGGTCACCAATTTTGTCTACATTTCTTCAAATTCCCATTTGTACTAAAGCGGGACGATTTTCCTCTCAAAGTTTCAAAACTATAGTTAGGACTATATATTGGGTAGAATCCATTCTAAAGGGCTTCAAAGCTATATTTAGACTATTATACTAATATATTGTACTTTGGTTACTCCTTGGTCACCAATTTTGTCTACATTTCTTCATATTCCCATTTGTACCAAAACGGGACGATTTTCTTCCCAAAGTTTCAAAAATATAGTTAGGACTATATATTTGGTAGAATCCATGCTTAAGGGCTTCAAAGCTATGTTTAGACTATTATACTAATATATTGAACTTTTGTTACTCCTTGGTCACCAATTTTGTCTACATTTCTTCAAATTCCCTTTTGTACCAAAACGAGACGATTTTCTTCCCAAAGTTTCAAAACTATAGTTAGGACTATATATTGGGTAGAATCCATTCTTAACGGCTTCAAAGCTATGTTTAGACTATTATACTAATATATTGAACTTTTGTTACTCCTTGGTCACCAATTTTGTCTACATTTCTTCAAATTCCCTTTTGTACCAAAACGAGACGATTTTCTTCCCAAAGTTTCAAAACTATAGTTAGGACTATATATTGGGTAGAATCCATTCTTAACGGCTTCAAAGCTATGTTTAGACTATTATACTAATATATTGAATTTTTGTTACTCCTTGGTCACCAATTTTGTCTACATTTCTTCAAATTCCCTTTTGTACCAAAACGAGACGATTTTCTTCCCAAAGTTTCAAAACTATAGTTACGACTATATATAGGGTAGAATTAATGCTTAAGGGCTTCAAAGCTATATTTAGACTATTATACTAATATATTGAACTTTGGTTACTTCTTGGTGAGCCAATTTTGTGTAAATTTCTTCAAATTCCCATTTGTACCAAAACAATACGATTTTCTTCCAAAAGTTTCAAAACTATAGTTAGGACTATATATTGGTTAGAATCCATTCTAAAGGGGTTCAAAGCTATATTTAGACTATTATACTAATATATTTAACTTTGGTTACTTCTTGGTGAGCCAATTTTGTGTAAATTTCTTCAAATTCCCATTTGTACCAAAATGGGACGATTTTCTTCCCAAAGTTTCAAAACTATAGTTAGGACTATATATTGGTTAGAATCCATTCTAAAGGGGTTCAAAGCTATATTTAGATTATTATACTAATATATTTAACTTTGGTTACTACTTAGTCACCAATTATGTCTACATTTCTTCATATTCCCATTTGTACCAAAACGGGACGATTTTCTTCCCAAAGTTTCAAAAATATAGTTAGGACTATATATTTGGTAGAATCCATGCTTAAGGGCTTCAAAGCTATATTTAGACTATTATACTAATATATTGAACTTTTGTTACTCCTTGGTCACCAATTTTGTCTACATTTCTTCAAATTCCCATTTGTACTAAAACGGGACGATTTTCCTCTCAAAGTTTCAAAACTATAGTTAGGACTATATATTGGGTAGAATCCATTCTAAAGGGCTTCAAAGCTATATTTAGACTATTATACTAATATATTGTACTTTGGTTACTCCTTGGTCACCAATTTTGTCTACATTTCTTCAAATTCCCATTTGTACTAAAACGGGACGATTTTCCTCTCAAAGTTTCAAAACTATAGTTAGGACTATATATTGGGTAGAATCCATTCTAAAGGGCTTCAAAGCTATATTTAGACTATTATACTAATATATTGTACTTTGGTTACTCCTTGGTCACCAATTTTGTCTACATTTCTTCAAATTCCCTTTTGTACCAAAACGAGACGATTTTCTTCCCAAAGTTTCAAAACTATAGTTAGGACTATATATTGGGTTGAATCCTTTCTTAAGGGCTTCAAAGCTATGTTTAGACTATTATACTAATATATTGAACTTTTGTTACTCCTTGGTCACTAATTTTGTCTACATTTCTTCAAATTCCCTTTTGTACCAAAACGAGAAGATTTTCTTCCCAAAGTTTCAAAACTATAGTTACGACTATATATTGGGTTGAATCCATTCTTAAGGGCTTCAAAGCTATGTTTAGACTATTATACTAATATATTGAACTTTTGTTACTCCTTGGTCACCAATTTTGTCTACATTTCTTCAAATTCCCATTTGTACCAAAACGAGACGATTTTCTTCCCAAAGTTTCAAAACTATAGTTACGACTATATATTGGGTAGAATTCATGCTTAAGGGCTTCAAAGCTATATTTAGACTATTATACTATTATATTGAACTTTGGTTACTTCTTGGTGAGCCAATTTTGTGTAAATTTCTTCAAATTCCCATTTGTACCAAAATGGGACGATTTTCTTCCCAAAGTTTCAAAACTATAGTTAGGACTATATATTGGTTAGAATCCATTCTAACGGGGTTCAAAGCTATATTTAGACTATTATACTAATATATTGTACTTTGGTTACTCCTTGGTCACCAATTTTGTCTACATTTCTTCAAATTCCCTTTTGTACCAAAACGAGACGATTTTCTTCCCAAAGTTTCAAAACTATAGTTAGGACTATATATTGGGTAGAATCCATTCTTAAGGGCTTCAAAGCTATGTTTAGACTATTATACTAATATATTGAATTTTTGTTACTCCTTGGTCACCAATTTTGTCTACATTTCTTCAAATTCCCTTTTGTACCTAAACGAGACGATTTTCTTCCCAAAGTTTCAAAACTATAGTTTGGACTATATATTGGGTTGAATCCATTCTTAAGGGCTTCAAAGCTATGTTAAGACTATTATACTAATATATTGAACTTTTGTTACTCCTTGGTCACCAATTTTGTCTACATTTCTTCAAATTCCCTTTTGTACCAAAACGAGACGATTTTCTTCCCAAAGTTTCAAAACTATAGTTAGGACTATATATTGGGTAGAATCCATTCTTAACGGCTTCAAAGCTATGTTTAGACTATTATACTAATATATTGAATTTTTGTTACTCCTTGGTCACCAATTTTGTCTACATTTCTTCAAATTCCCTTTTGTACCAAAACGAGACGATTTTCTTCCCAAAGTTTCAAAACTATAGTTACGACTATATATAGGGTAGAATTAATGCTTAAGGGCTTCAAAGCTATATTTAGACTATTATACTAATATATTGAACTTTGGTTACTTCTTGGTGAGCCAATTTTGTGTAAATTTCTTCAAATTCCCATTTGTACCAAAACAATACGATTTTCTTCCAAAAGTTTCAAAACTATAGTTAGGACTATATATTGGTTAGAATCCATTCTAAAGGGGTTCAAAGCTATATTTAGACTATTATACTAATATATTTAACTTTGGTTACTTCTTGGTGAGCCAATTTTGTGTAAATTTCTTCAAATTCCCATTTGTACCAAAATGGGACGATTTTCTTCCCAAAGTTTCAAAACTATAGTTAGGACTATATATTGGTTAGAATCCATTCTAAAGGGGTTCAAAGCTATATTTAGACTATTATACTAATATATTGAACTTTGGTTACTTCTTGGTCACCAATTTTGTCTACATTTCTTCAAATTCCCTTTTGTACCAAAACGAGACGATTTTCTTCCCAAAGTTTCAAAACTATAGTTTGGACTATATATTGGGTTGAATCCATTCTTAAGGGCTTCAAAGCTATGTTAAGACTATTATACTAATATATTGAACTTTTGTTACTCCTTGGTCACCAATTTTGTCTACATTTCTTCAAATTCCCTTTTGTACCAAAACGAGACGATTTTCTTCCCAAAGTTTCAAAACTATAGTTAGGACTATATATTGGGTAGAATCCATTCTTAACGGCTTCAAAGCTATGTTTAGACTATTATACTAATATATTGAATTTTTGTTACTCCTTGGTCACCAATTTTGTCTACATTTCTTCAAATTCCCTTTTGTACCAAAATGAGACGATTTTCTTCCCAAAGTTTCAAAACTATAGTTACGACTATATATTGGGTAGAATTCATTCTAAAGGGGTTCAAAGCTATATTTAGACTATTATACTAATATATTGAACTTTGGTTACTTCTTGGTGAGCCAATTTTGTGTAAATTTCTTCAAATTCCCATTTGTACCAAATTAGGACGATTTTCTTCACAAAGTTTCAAAACTATAGTTAGGACTATATATTGGTTAGAATCCATTCTAAAGGGGTTCAAAGCTATATTTAGACTATTATACTAATATATTTAACTTTGGTTACTTCTTGGTGAGCCAATTTTGTGTAAATTTCTTCAAATTCCCATTTGTACCAAAATGGGACGATTTTCTTCCCAAAGTTTCAAAACTATAGTTAGGACTATATATTGGTTAGAATCCATTCTAAAGGGGTTCAAAGCTATATTTAGATTATTATACTAATATATTTAACTTTGGTTACTACTTAGTCACCAATTATGTCTACATTTCTTCATATTCCCATTTGTACCAAAACGGGACGATTTTCTTCCCAAAGTTTCAAAAATATAGTTAGGACTACATATTTGGTAGAATCCATGCTTAAGGGCTTCAAAGCTATATTTAGACTATTATACTAATATATTGTACTTTTGTTACTCCTTGGTCACCAATTTTGTCTACATTTCTTCAAATTCCCATTTGTACTAAAACGGGACGATTTTCCTCTCAAAGTTTCAAAACTATAGTTAGGACTATATATTGGGTAGAATCCATTCTAAAGGGCTTCAAAGCTATATTTAGACTATTATACTAATATATTGTACTTTGGTTACTCCTTGGTCACCAATTTTGTCTACATTTCTTCAAATTCCCTTTTGTACCAAAACGAGACGATTTTCTTCCCAAAGTTTCAAAACTATAGTTAGGACTATATATTGGGTTGAATCCTTTCTTAAGGGCTTCAAAGCTATGTTTAGACTATTATACTAATATATTGAACTTTTGTTACTCCTTGGTCACTAATTTTGTCTACATTTCTTCAAATTCCCTTTTGTACCAAAACGAGAAGATTTTCTTCCCAAAGTTTCAAAACTATAGTTACGACTATATATTGGGTTGAATCCATTCTTAAGGGCTTCAAAGCTATGTTTAGACTATTATACTAATATATTGAACTTTTGTTACTCCTTGGTCACCAATTTTGTCTACATTTCTTCAAATTCCCATTTGTACCAAAACGAGACGATTTTCTTCCCAAAGTTTCAAAACTATAGTTACGACTATATATTGGGTAGAATTCATGCTTAAGGGCTTCAAAGCTATATTTAGACTATTATACTATTATATTGAACTTTGGTTACTTCTTGGTGAGCCAATTTTGTGTAAATTTCTTCAAATTCCCATTTGTACTAAAACGGGACGATTTTCCTCTCAAAGTTTCAAAACTATAGTTAGGACTATATATTGGGTAGAATCCATTCTAAAGGGCTTCAAAGCTATATTTAGACTATTATACTAATATATTGTACTTTGGTTACTCCTTGGTCACCAATTTTGTCTACATTTCTTCAAATTCCCTTTTGTACCAAAACGAGACGATTTTCTTCCCAAAGTTTCAAAACTATAGTTAGGACTATATATTGGGTTGAATCCTTTCTTAAGGGCTTCAAAGCTATGTTTAGACTATTATACTAATATATTGAACTTTTGTTACTCCTTGGTCACTAATTTTGTCTACATTTCTTCAAATTCCCTTTTGTACCAAAATGAGAAGATTTTCTTCCCAAAGTTTCAAAACTATAGTTACGACTATATATTGGGTTGAATCCATTCTTAAGGGCTTCAAAGCTATGTTTAGACTATTATACTAATATATTGTACTTTTGTTACTCCTTGGTCACCAATTTTGTCTACATTTCTTCAAATTCCCATTTGTACCAAAACGAGACGATTTTCTTCCCAAAGTTTCAAAACTATAGTTACGACTATATATTGGGTAGAATTCATGCTTAAGGGCTTCAAAGCTATATTTAGACTATTATACTATTATATTGAACTTTGGTTACTTCTTGGTGAGCCAATTTTGTGTAAATTTCTTCAAATTCCCATTTGTACCAAAATGGGACGATTTTTTTCCCAAAGTTTCAAAACTATAGTTAGGACTATATATTGGTTAGAATCCATTCTAAAGGGGTTCAAAGCTATATTTAGACTATTATACTAATATATTGAACTTTGGTTACTTCTTGGTCACCAATTTTGTCTACATTTCTTCAAATTCCCTTTTGTACCAAAACGAGACGATTTTCTTCCCAAAGTTTCAAAACTATAGTTTGGACTATATATTGGGTTGAATCCATTCTTAAGGGCTTCAAAGCTATGTTAAGACTATTATACTAATATATTGAACTTTTGTTACTCCTTGGTCACCAATTTTGTCTACATTTCTTCAAATTCCCTTTTGTACCAAAACGAGACGATTTTCTTCCCAAAGTTTCAAAACTATAGTTAGGACTATATATTGGGTAGAATCCATTCTTAACGGCTTCAAAGCTATGTTTAGACTATTATACTAATATATTGAATTTTTGTTACTCCTTGGTCACCAATTTTGTCTACATTTCTTCAAATTCCCTTTTGTACCAAAACGAGACGATTTTCTTCCCAAAGTTTCAAAACTATAGTTACGACTAAATATTGGGTAGAATTCATTCTAAAGGGGTTCAAAGCTATATTTAGACTATTATACTAATATATTGAACTTTGGTTACTTCTTGGTGAGCCAATTTTGTGTAAATTTCTTCAAATTCCCATTTGTACCAAATCAGGACGATTTTCTTCCCAAAGTTTCAAAACTATAGTTAGGACTATATATTGCTTAGAATCCATTCTAAAGGAGTTCAAAGCTATATTTAGACTATTATACTAATATATTGTACTTTGGTTACTCCTTGGTCACCATTTTTGTCTACATTTCTTCAAATTCCCTTTTGTACCAAAACAAGTAGATTTTCTTCCCAAAGTTTCAAAACTATAGTTAGGACTATATATTGGTTTGAATCCATTCTTAAGGGCTTCAAAGCTATGTTTAGACTATTATACTAATATATTGAACTTTTGTTACTCCTTGGTCACCAATTTTGTCTACATTTCTTCAAATTCCCATTTGTACCAAAACGAGACGATTTTCTTCCCAAAGTTTCAAAACTATAGTTACGACTATATAATGGGTAGAATTCATGCTTAAGGGCTTCAAAGCTATATTTAGACTATTATACTATTATATTGAACTTTGGTTACTTCTTGGTGAGCCAATTTTGTGTAAATTTCTTCAAATTCCCATTTGTACCAAAATGGGACGATTTTTTTCCCAAAGTTTCAAAACTATAGTTAGGACTATATATTGGTTAGAATCCATTCTAAAGGGGTTCAAAGCTATATTTAGACTATTATACTAATATATTGAACTTTGGTTACTTCTTGGTCACCAATTTTGTCTACATTTCTTCAAATTCCCTTTTGTACCAAAACGAGACGATTTTCTTCCCAAAGTTTCAAAACTATAGTCAGGACTATATATTGGGTTGAATCCATTCTTAAGGGCTTCAAAGCTATGTTTAGACTATTATACTAATATATTGAACTTTTGTTACTCCTTGGTCACCAATTTTGTCTACATTTCTTCAAATTCCCTTTTGTACCAAAACGAGAAGATTTTCTTCCCAAAGTTTCAAAACTATAGTTAGGACTATATATTGGTTTGAATCCATTCTTAAGGGCTTCAAAGCTATGTTTAGACTATTATACTAATATATTGAACTTTTGTTACTCCTTGGTCACCAATTTTGTCTACATTTCTTCAAATTCCCATTTGTACCAAAACGAGACGATTTTCTTCCCAAAGTTTCAAAACTATAGTTACGACTATATATTGGGTAGAATTCATGCTTAAGGGCTTCAAAGCTATATTTAGACTATTATACTATTATATTGAACTTTGGTTACTTCTTGGTGAGCCAATTTTGTGTAAATTTCTTCAAATTCCCATTTGTACCAAAATGGGACGATTTTTTTCCCAAAGTTTCAAAACTATAGTTAGGACTATATATTGGTTAGAATCCATTCTAAAGGGGTTCAAAGCTATATTTAGACTATTATACTAATATATTGAACTTTGGTTACTTCTTGGTCACCAATTTTGTCTACATTTCTTCAAATTACCTTTTGTACCAAAACGAGACGATTTTCTTCCCAAAGCTTCAAAACTATAGTTAGGACTATATATTGGGTAGAATCCATTCTTAAGGGCTTCAAAGCTATGTTTAGACTATTATACTAATATATTGAACTTTTGTTACTCCTTGGTCACCAATTTTGTCTACATTTCTTCAAATTCCCTTTTGTACCAAAACGAGAAGATTTTCTTCCCAAAGTTTCAAAACTATAGTTAGGACTATATATTGGTTTGAATCCATTCTTAAGGGCTTCAAAGCTATGTTTAGACTATTATACTAATATATTGAACTTTTGTTACTCCTTGGTCACCAATTTTGTCTACATTTCTTCAAATTCCCATTTGTACCAAAACGAGACGATTTTCTTCCCAAAGTTTCAAAACTATAGTTACGACTATATATTGGGTAGAATTCATGCTTAAGGGCTTCAAAGCTATATTTAGACTATTATACTATTATATTGAACTTTGGTTACTTCTTGGTGAGCCAATTTTGTGTAAATTTCTTCAAATTCCCATTTGTACCAAAATGGGACGAGTTTTTTCCCAAAGTTTCAAAACTATAGTTAGGACTATATATTGGTTAGAATCCATTCTAAAGGGGTTCAAAGCTATATTTAGACTATTATACTAATATATTGAACTTTGGTTACTTCTTGGTCACCAATTTTGTCTACATTTCTTCAAATTCCCTTTTGTACCCAAACGAGACGATTTTCTTCCCAAAGCTTCAAAACTATAGTTAGGACTATATATTGGGTTGAATCCATTCTAAAGGGCTTCAAAGCTATGTATAGACTATTATACTAATATATTGAACTTTTGTTATTCCTTGGTCACCAATTTTATCTACATTTCTTCAAATTCCCATTTGTACCAAAACGAGACGATTTTCTTCCCAAAGTTTCAAAACTATAGTTACGACTATATATTGGTTAGAATCCATTCTAAAGGGGTTCAAAGCTATATTTAGACTATTATACTAATATATTTAACTTTGGTTACGTCTTGGTGAGCCAATTATGTGTAAATTTCTTCAAATTCCCATTTGTACCAAAATAGGACGATTTTCTTCCCAAAGTTTCAAAACTATAGTTAGGACTATATATTGGTTAGAATCCATTCTAAAGGGGTTCAAAGCTATATTTAGACTATTATACTAATATATTTAACTTTGGTTACTTCTTGGTGAGCCAATTTTGTGTAAATTTCTTCAAATTCCCATTTGTACCAAAACAATACGATTTTCTTCCCAAAGTTTCAAAACTATAGTTAGGACTATATATTGGTTAGAATCCATTCTAAAGGGGTTCAAAGCTATATTTAGACTATTATACTAATATATTGAACTTTTGTTACTCCTTGGTCACCAATTTTGTCTACATTTCTTCAAATTCCCATTTGTACCAAAACGAGACGATTTTCTTCCCAAAGTTTCAAAACTATAGTTACGACTATATATTGGGTAGAATTCATGATTAAGGGCTTCAAAGCTATATTTAGACTATTATACTATTATATTGAACTTTGGTTACTTCTTGGTGAGCCAATTTTGTGTAAATTTCTTCAAATTCCAATTTGTACCAAAATGGGACGATTTTTTTCCCAAAGTTTCAAAACTATAGTTAGGACTATATATTGGTTAGAATCCATTCTAAAGGGGTTCAAAGCTATATTTAGACTATTATACTAATATATTGAACTTTGGTTACTTCTTGGTCACCAATTTTGTCTACATTTCTTCAAATTCCCTTTTGTACCAAAACGAGACGATTTTCTTCCCAAAGCTTCAAAACTATAGTTAGGACTATATATTGGGTTGAATCCATTCTAAAGGGCTTCAAAGCTATGTATAGACTATTATACTAATATATTGAACTTTTGTTACTCCTTGGTCACCAATTTTATCTACATTTCTTCAAATTCCCATTTGTACCAAAACGAGACGATTTTCTTCCCAAAGTTTCAAAACTATAGTTACGACTATATATTGGTTAGAATCCATTCTAAAGGGGTTCAAAGCTATATTTAGACTATTATACTAATATATTTAACTTTGGTTACGTCTTGGTGAGCCAATTATGTGTAAATTTCTTCAAATTCCCATTTGTACCAAAATAGGACGATTTTCTTCCCAAAGTTTCAAAACTATAGTTAGGACTATATATTGGTTAGAATCCATTCTAAAGGGCTTCAAAGCTATATTTAGACTATTATACTAATATATTTAACTTTGGTTACTTCTTGGTGAGCCAATTTTGTGTAAATTTCTTCAAATTCCCATTTGTACCAAAACAATACGATTTTCTTCCCAAAGTTTCAAAACTATAGTTAGGACTATATATTGGTTAGAATCCATTCTAAAGGGGTTCAAAGCTATATTTAGACTATTATACTAATAAATTTAACTTTGGTTACTTCTTGGTGAGCCAATTTTGTGTAAATTTCTTCAAATTCCCATTTGTACCAAAATGGGACGATTTTCTTCCCAAAGTTTCAAAACTATAGTTAGGACTATATATTGGTTAGAATCCATTCTAAAGGGGTTCAAAGCTATATTTAGACTATTATACTAATATATTTAACTTTGGTTACTTCTTGGTGAGCCAATTTTGTGTAAATTTCTTCAAATTCCCATTTGTACCAAAACAATACGATTTTCTTCCCAAAGTTTCAAAACTATAGTTAGGACTATATATTGGTTAGAATCCATTCTAAAGGGGTTCAAAGCTATATTTAGACTATTATACTAATATATTGAACTTTTGTTACTCCTTGGTCACCAATTTTGTCTACATTTCTTCAAATTCCCATTTGTACCAAAACGAGACGATTTTCTTCCCAAAGTTTCAAAACTATAGTTACGACTATATATTGGGTAGAATTCATGATTAAGGGCTTCAAAGCTATATTTAGACTATTATACTATTATATTGAACTTTGGTTACTTCTTGGTGAGCCAATTTTGTGTAAATTTCTTCAAATTCCAATTTGTACCAAAATGGGACGATTTTTTTCCCAAAGTTTCAAAACTATAGTTAGGACTATATATTGGTTAGAATCCATTCTAAAGGGGTTCAAAGCTATATTTAGACTATTATACTAATATATTGAACTTTGGTTACTTCTTGGTCACCAATTTTGTCTACATTTCTTCAAATTCCCTTTTGTACCAAAACGAGACGATTTTCTTCCCAAAGCTTCAAAACTATAGTTAGGACTATATATTGGGTTGAATCCATTCTAAAGGGCTTCAAAGCTATGTATAGACTATTATACTAATATATTGAACTTTTGTTATTCCTTGGTCACCAATTTTATCTACATTTCTTCAAATTCCCATTTGTACCAAAACGAGACGATTTTCTTCCCAAAGTTTCAAAACTATAGTTACGACTATATATTGGTTAGAATCCATTCTAAAGGGGTTCAAAGCTATATTTAGACTATTATACTAATATATTTAACTTTGGTTACGTCTTGGTGAGCCAATTATGTGTAAATTTCTTCAAATTCCCATTTGTACCAAAATAGGACGATTTTCTTCCCAAAGTTTCAAAACTATAGTTAGGACTATATATTGGTTAGAATCCATTCTAAAGGGCTTCAAAGCTATATTTAGACTATTATACTAATATATTTAACTTTGGTTACTTCTTGGTGAGCCAATTTTGTGTAAATTTCTTCAAATTCCCATTTGTACCAAAACAATACGATTTTCTTCCCAAAGTTTCAAAACTATAGTTAGGACTATATATTGGTTAGAATCCATTCTAAAGGGGTTCAAAGCTATATTTAGACTATTATACTAATAAATTTAACTTTGGTTACTTCTTGGTGAGCCAATTTTGTGTAAATTTCTTCAAATTCCCATTTGTACCAAAATGGGACGATTTTCTTCCCAAAGTTTCAAAACTATAGTTAGGACTATATATTGGTTAGAATCCATTCTAAAGGGGTTCAAAGCTATATTTAGACTATTATACTAATATATTGAACTTTGGTTACTTCTTGGTCACCAATTTTGTCTACATTTCTTCAAATTCCCTTTTGTACCAAAACGAGACGATTTTCTTCCCAAAGTTTCAAAACTATAGTCAGGACTATATATTGGGTTGAATCCATTCTTAAGGGCTTCAAAGCTATGTTTAGACTATTATACTAATATATTGAACTTTTGTTACTCCTTGGTCACCAATTTTGTCTACATTTCTTCAAATTCCCTTTTGTACCAAAACGAGAAGATTTTCTTCCCAAAGTTTCAAAACTATAGTTAGGACTATATATTGGTTTGAATCCATTCTTAAGGGCTTCAAAGCTATGTTTAGACTATTATACTAATATATTGAACTTTTGTTACTCCTTGGTCACCAATTTTGTCTACATTTCTTCAAATTCCCATTTGTACCAAAACGAGACGATTTTCTTCCCAAAGTTTCAAAACTATAGTTACGACTATATATTGGGTAGAATTCATGCTTAAGGGCTTCAAAGCTATATTTAGACTATTATACTATTATATTGAACTTTGGTTACTTCTTGGTGAGCCAATTTTGTGTAAATTTCTTCAAATTCCCATTTGTACCAAAATGGGACGATTTTTTTCCCAAAGTTTCAAAACTATAGTTAGGACTATATATTGGTTAGAATCCATTCTAAAGGGGTTCAAAGCTATATTTAGACTATTATACTAATATATTGAACTTTGGTTACTTCTTGGTCACCAATTTTGTCTACATTTCTTCAAATTCCCTTTTGTACCAAAACGAGACGATTTTCTTCCCAAACCTTCAAAACTATAGTTAGGACTATATATTGGGTTGAATCCATTCTAAAGGGCTTCAAAGCTATGTATAGACTATTATACTAATATATTGAACTTTTGTTATTCCTTGGTCACCAATTTTATCTACATTTCTTCAAATTCCCATTTGTACCAAAACGAGACGATTTTCTTCCCAAAGTTTCAAAACTATAGTTACGACTATATATTGGTTAGAATCCATTCTAAAGGGGTTCAAAGCTATATTTAGACTATTATACTAATATATTTAACTTTGGTTACGTCTTGGTGAGCCAATTATGTGTAAATTTCTTCAAATTCCCATTTGTACCAAAATAGGACGATTTTCTTCCCAAAGTTTCAAAACTATAGTTAGGACTATATATTGGTTAGAATCCATTCTAAAGGGGTTCAAAGCTATATTTAGACTATTATACTAATAAATTTAACTTTGGTTACTTCTTGGTGAGCCAATTTTGTGTAAATTTCTTCAAATTCCCATTTTTACCAAAATGGGACGATTTTCTTCCCAAAGTTTCAAAACTATAGTTAGGACTATATATTGGTTAGAATCCATTCTAAAGGGGTTCAAAGCTATATTTAGACTATTATACTAATATATTGTACTTTGGTTACTCCTTGGTCACCAATTTTGTCCACATTTCTTCAAATTCCCTTTTGTACCAAAACGAGACGATTTTCTTCCCAAAGTTTCAAAACTATAGTTAGGACTATATATTGGGTAGAATCCATTCATAAGGGCTTCAAAGCTATGTTTAGACTATTATACTAATATATTGAATTTTTGTGACTCCTTGGTCACCAATTTTGTCTACATTTCTTCGAATTCCCATTTGTACCAAAACGAGACGATTTTCTTCCCAAAGTTTCAAAACTATAGTTACGATTATATATTGGGTAGAATTCATTCTAAAGGGGTTCAAAGCTATATTTAAACTATTATAGTAATATATTGAACTTTGATTACTATTTAATCACCAATTATGTCTACATTTCTTCATATTCCCATTTGTACCAAAACGGGACGATTTTCTTCCCAAAGTTTCAAAAATATAGTTAGGACTATATATTAGGTAGAATCCATGCTTAAGGGCTTCAAAGCTATATTTAGACTATTATACTAATATATTGAACTTTGGTTACTTCTTGGTGAGCCAATTTTGTGTAAATTTCTTCAAATTCCCATTTGTACCAAAACGGGACTATTTTCTTCCCAAAGTTTCAAAACTATAGTTAGGACTATATATTGGTTAGAATCCATTCTAAAGGGGTTCAAAGCTATATTTAGACTATTATACTAATAAATTTAACTTTGGTTACTTCTTGGTGAGCCAATTTTGTGTAAATTTCTTCAAATTCCCATTTGTACCAAAATGGGACGATTTTCTTCCCAAAGTTTCAAAACTATAGTCAGGACTATATATTGGATTGAATCCATTCTTAAGGGCTTCAAAGCTATGTTTAGACTATTATACTAATATATTGAACTTTTGTTACTCCTTGGTCACCAATTTTGTCTACATTTCTTCAAATTCCCTTTTGTATCAAAACGAGAAGATTTTCTTCCCAAAGTTTCAAAACTATAGTTAGGACTATATATTGGTTTGAATCCATTCTTAAGGGCTTCAAAGCTATGTTTAGACTATTATACTAATATATTGAACTTTTGTTACTCCTTGGTCACCAATTTTGTCTACATTTCTTCAAATTCCCATTTGTACCAAAACGAGACGATTTTCTTCCCAAAGTTTCAAAACTATAGTTACGACTATATATTGGGTAGAATTCATGCTTAAGGGCTTCAAAGCTATATTTAGACTATTATACTATTATATTGAACTTTGGTTACTTCTTGGTGAGCCAATTTTGTGTAAATTTCTTCAAATTCCCATTTGTACCAAAATGGGATGATTTTTTTCCCAAAGTTTCAAAACTATAGTTAGGACTATATATTGGTTAGAATCCATTCTAAAGGGGTTCAAAGCTATATTTAGACTATTATACTAATATATTGAACTTTGGTTACTTCTTGGTCACCAATTTTGTCTACATTTCTTCAAATTCCCTTTTGTACCAAAACGAGACGATTTTCTTCCCAAAGCTTCAAAACTATAGTTAGGACTATATATTGGGTTGAATCCATTCTAAAGGGCTTCAAAGCTATGTATAGACTATTATACTAATATATTGAACTTTTGTTATTCCTTGGTCACCAATTTTATCTACATTTCTTCAAATTCCCATTTGTACCAAAACGAGACGATTTTCTTCCCAAAGTTTCAAAACTATAGTTACGACTATATATTGGTTAGAATCCATTCTAAAGCGGTTCAAAGCTATATTTAGACTATTATACTAATATATTTAACTTTGGTTACGTCTTGGTGAGCCAATTATGTGTAAATTTCTTCAAATTCCCATTTGTACCAAAATAGGACGATTTTCTTCCCAAAGTTTCAAAACTATAGTTAGGACTATATATTGGTTAGAATCCATTCTAAAGGGGTTCAAAGCTATATTTAGACTATTATACTAATATATTTAACTTTGGTTACTTCTTGGTGAGCCAATTTTGTGTAAATTTCTTAAAATTCCCATTTGTACCAAAACAATACGATTTTCTTCCCAAAGTTTCAAAACTATAGTTAGGACTATATATTGGTTAGAATCCATTCTAAAGGGGTTCAAAGCTATATTTAGACTATTATACTAATAAATTTAACTTTGGTTACTTTTTGGTGAGCCAATTTTGTGTAAATTTCTTCAAATTCCCATTTGTACCAAAATGGGACGATTTTCTTCCCAAAGTTTCAAAACTATAGTTAGGACTATATATTGGTTAGAATCCATTCTAAAGGGGTTCAAAGCTATATTTAGACTATTATACTAATATATTGTACTTTGGTTACTCCTTGGTCACCAATTTTGTCCACATTTCTTCAAATTCCCTTTTGTACCAAAACGAGACGATTTTCTTCCCAAAGTTTCAAAACTATAGTTAGGACTATATATTGGGTAGAATCCATTCATAAGGGCTTCAAAGCTATGTTTAGACTATTATACTAATATATTGAATTTTTGTGACTCCTTGGTCACCAATTTTGTCTACATTTCTTCGAATTCCCATTTGTACCAAAACGAGACGATTTTCTTCCCAAAGTTTCAAAACTATAGTTACGATTATATATTGGGTAGAATTCATTCTAAAGGGGTTCAAAGCTATATTTAAACTATTATAGTAATATATTGAACTTTGATTACTATTTAATCACCAATTATGTCTACATTTCTTCATATTCCCATTTGTACCAAAACGGGACGATTTTCTTCCCAAAGTTTCAAAAATATAGTTAGGACTATATATTAGGTAGAATCCATGCTTAAGGGCTTCAAAGCTATATTTAGACTATTATACTAATATATTGAACTTTGGTTACTTCTTGGTGAGCCAATTTTGTGTAAATTTCTTCAAATTCCCATTTGTACCAAAACGGGACTATTTTCTTCCCAAAGTTTCAAAACTATAGTTAGGACTATATATTGGTTAGAATCCATTCTAAAGGGGTTCAAAGCTATATTCAGACTATTATACTAATATATTGAACTTTGGTTACTTCTTGGTCACCAATTTTGTCTACATTTCTTCAAATTCCCTTTTGTACCAAAACGAGACGATTTTCTTCCCAAAGTTTCAAAACTATAGTCAGGACTATATATTGGGTTGAATCCATTCTTAAGGGCTTCAAAGCTATGTTTAGACTATTATACTAATATATTGAACTTTTGTTACTCCTTGGTCACCAATTTTGTCTACATTTCTTCAAATTCCCTTTTGTACCAAAACGAGAAGATTTTCTTCCCAAAGTTTCAAAACTATAGTTAGGACTATATATTGGTTTGAATCCATTCTTAAGGGCTTCAAAGCTATGTTTAGACTATTATACTAATATATTGAACTTTTGTTACTCCTTGGTCACCAATTTTGTCTACATTTCTTCAAATTCCCATTTGTACCAAAACGAGACGATTTTCTTCCCAAAGTTTCAAAACTATAGTTACGACTATATATTGGGTAGAATTCATGCTTAAGGGCTTCAAAGCTATATTTAGACTATTATACTATTATATTGAACTCTGGTTACTTCTTGGTGAGCCAATTTTGTGTAAATTTCTTCAAATTCCCATTTGTACCAAAATGGGATGATTTTTTTCCCAAAGTTTCAAAACTATAGTTAGGACTATATATTGGTTAGAATCCATTCTAAAGGGGTTCAAAGCTATATTTAGACTATTATACTAATATATTGAACTTTGGTTACTTCTTGGTCACCAATTTTGTCTACATTTCTTCAAATTCCCTTTTGTACCAAAACGAGACGATTTTCTTCCCAAAGCTTCAAAACTATAGTTAGGACTATATATTGGGTTGAATCCATTCTAAAGGGCTTCAAAGCTATGTATAGACTATTATACTAATATATTGAACTTTTGTTATTCCTTGGTCACCAATTTTATCTACATTTCTTCAAATTCCCATTTGTACCAAAACGAGACGATTTTCTTCCCAAAGTTTCAAAACTATAGTTACGACTATATATTGGTTAGAATCCATTCTAAAGCGGTTCAAAGCTATATTTAGACTATTATACTAATATATTTAACTTTGGTTACGTCTTGGTGAGCCAATTATGTGTAAATTTCTTCAAATTCCCATTTGTACCAAAATAGGACGATTTTCTTCCCAAAGTTTCAAAACTATAGTTAGGACTATATATTGGTTAGAATCCATTCTAAAGGGGTTCAAAGCTATATTTAGACTATTATACTAATATATTTAACTTTGGTTACTTCTTGGTGAGCCAATTTTGTGTAAATTTCTTAAAATTCCCATTTGTACCAAAACAATACGATTTTCTTCCCAAAGTTTCAAAACTATAGTTAGGACTATATATTGGTTAGAATCCATTCTAAAGGGGTTCAAAGCTATATTTAGACTATTATACTAATAAATTTAACTTTGGTTACTTCTTGGTGAGCCAATTTTGTGTAAATTTCTTCAAATTCCCATTTGTACCAAAATGGGACGATTTTCTTCCCAAAGTTTCAAAACTATAGTTAGGACTATATATTGGTTAGAATCCATTCTAAAGGGGTTCAAAGCTATATTTAGACTATTATACTAATATATTGTACTTTGGTTACTCCTTGGTCACCAATTTTGTCCACATTTCTTCAAATTCCCTTTTGTACCAAAACGAGACGATTTTCTTCCCAAAGTTTCAAAACTATAGTTAGGACTATATATTGGGTAGAATCCATTCATAAGGGCTTCAAAGCTATGTTTAGACTATTATACTAATATATTAAATTTTTGTGACTCCTTGGTCACCAATTTTGTCTACATTTCTTCGAATTCCCATTTGTACCAAAACGAGACGATTTTCTTCCCAAAGTTTCAAAACTATAGTTACGATTATATATTGGGTAGAATTCATTATAAAGGGGTTCAAAGCTATATTTAAACTATTATAGTAATATATTGAACTTTGATTACTATTTAATCACCAATTATGTCTACATTTCTTCATATTCCCATTTGTACCAAAACGGGACGATTTTCTTCCCAAAGTTTCAAAAATATAGTTAGGACTATATATTAGGTAGAATCCATGCTTAAGGGCTTCAAAGCTATATTTAGACTATTATACTAATATATTGAACTTTTGTTACTCCTTGGTCACCAATTTTGTCTACATTTCTTCGAATTCCCATTTGTACCAAAACGAGACGATTTTCTTCCCAAAGTTTCAAAACTATAGTTACGATTATATATTGGGTAGAATTCATTCTAAAGGGGTTCAAAGCTATATTTAAACTATTATAGTAATATATTGAACTTTGATTACTATTTAATCACCAATTATGTCTACATTTCTTCATATTCCCATTTGTACCAAAACGGGACGATTTTCTTCCCAAAGTTTCAAAAATATAGTTAGGACTATATATTAGGTAGAATCCATGCTTAAGGGCTTCAAAGCTATATTTAGACTATTATACTAATATATTGAACTTTGGTTACTTCTTGGTGAGCCAATTTTGTGTAAATTTCTTCAAATTCCCATTTGTACCAAAACGGGACTATTTTCTTCCCAAAGTTTCAAAACTATAGTTAGGACTATATATTGGTTAGAATCCATTCTAAAGGGGTTCAAAGCTATATTCAGACTATTATACTAATATATTGAACTTTGGTTACTTCTTGGTCACCAATTTTGTCTACATTTCTTCAAATTCCCTTTTGTACCAAAACGAGACGATTTTCTTCCCAAAGTTTCAAAACTATAGTCAGGACTATATATTGGGTTGAATCCATTCTTAAGGGCTTCAAAGCTATGTTTAGACTATTATACTAATATATTGAACTTTTGTTACTCCTTGGTCACCAATTTTGTCTACATTTCTTCAAATTCCCTTTTGTACCAAAACGAGAAGATTTTCTTCCCAAAGTTTCAAAACTATAGTTAGGACTATATATTGGTTTGAATCCATTCTTAAGGGCTTCAAAGCTATGTTTAGACTATTATACTAATATATTGAACTTTTGTTACTCCTTGGTCACCAATTTTGTCTACATTTCTTCAAATTCCCATTTGTACCAAAACGAGACGATTTTCTTCCCAAAGTTTCAAAACTATAGTTAGGACTATATATTGGTTAGAATCCATTCTAAAGGGGTTCAAAGCTATATTTAGACTATTATACTAATAAATTTAACTTTGGTTACTTCTTGGTGAGCCAATTTTGTGTAAATTTCTTCAAATTCCCATTTGTACCAAAATGGGACGATTTTCTTCCCAAAGTTTCAAAACTATAGTTAGGACTATATATTGGGTTGAATCCATTCTTAAGGGCTTCAAAGCTATGTTTAGACTATTATACTAATATATTGAACTTTTGTTACTCCTTGGTCACCAATTTTGTCTACATTTCTTCAAATTCCCTTTTGTACCAAAACGAGAAGATTTTCTTCCCAAAGTTTCAAAACTATAGTTAGGACTATATATTGGGTTGAATCCATTCTTAAGGGCTTCAAAGCTATGTATAGACTATTATACTAATATATTGAACTTTTGTTACTCCTTGGTCACCAATTTTATCTACATTTCTTCAAATTCCCATTTGTACCAAAACGAGACGATTTTCTTCCCAAAGTTTCAAAACTATAGTTACGACTATATATTGGTTAGAATCCATTCTAAAGGGGTTCAAAGCTATATTTAGACTATTATACTAATATATTTAACTTTGGTTACGTCTTGGTGAGCCAATTATGTGTAAATTTCTTCAAATTCCCATTTGTACCAAAATGGGACGATTTTCTTCCCAAAGTTTCAAAACTATAGTTAGGACTATATATTGGTTAGAATCCATTCTAAAGGGGTTCAAAGCTATATTTAGACTATTGTACTTTGGTTACTCCTTGGTCACCAATTTTGTCTACATTTCTTCAAATTCCCTTTTGTACCAAAACGAGACGATTTTCTTCCCAAAGTTTCAAAACTATAGTTAGGACTATATATTGGGTAGAATCCATTCTTAAGGGCTTCAAAGCTATGTTTAGACTATTATACTAATATATTGAATTTTTGTGACTCCTTGGTCACCAATTTTGTCTACATTTCTTCGAATTCCCATTTGTACCAAAACGAGACGATTTTCTTCCCAAAGTTTCAAAACTATAGTTATGATTATATTTTGGGTAGAATTCATTCTAAAGGGGTTCAAAGCTATATTTAAACTATTATAGTAATATATTGAACTTTGATTACTATTTAATCACCAATTATGTCTACATTTCTTCATATTCCCATTTGTACCAAAACGGGACAATTTTCTTCCCAAAGTTTCAAAAATATAGTTAGGACTATATATTAGGTAGAATCCATGCTTAAGGGCTTCAAAGCTATATTTAGACTATTATACTAATATATTGAACTTTGGTTGCTTCTTGGTGAGCCAATTTTGTGTAAATTTCTTCAAATTCCCATTTGTACCAAAACAGGACAATTTTCTTCCCAAAGTTTCAAAACTATAGTTAGGACTATATATTGGGTAGAATCCATTCTAAAGGGCTTCAAAGCTATATTTAGACTATTATACTAATATATTGTACTTTGGTTACTCCTTGGTCACCAATTTTGTCTACATTTCTTCAAATTCCTTTTTGTACCAAAACGAGACGATTTTCTTCCCAAAGTTTCAAAACTATAGTTACGACTATATATTGGGTAGAATTCATGCTTATGGGCTTCAAAGCTATATTTAGACTATTATACTAATATATTGAACTTTGGTTACTTCTTGGTGAGCCAATTTTGTGTAAATTTCTTCAAATTCCCATTTGTACCAAAACAATACGATTTTCTTCCCAAAGTTTCAAAACTATAGTTAGGACTATATATTGGTTAGAATCCATTCTAAAGGGGTTCAAAGCTATATTTAGACTATTATACTAATATATTTAACTTTGGTTACTTCTTGGTGAGCCAATTTTGTGTAAATTTCTTCAAATTCCCATTTGTACCAAAATGGGACGATTTTCTTCCCAAAGTTTCAAAACTATAGTTAGGACTATATATTGGTTAGAATCCATTCTAAAGGGGTTCAAAGCTATATTTAGACTATTATACTAATATATTGTACTTTGGTTACTCCTTGGTCACCAATTTTGTCTACATTTCTTCAAATTCCCTTTTGTACCAAAACGAGACGATTTTCTTCCCAAAGTTTCAAAACTATAGTTAGGACTATATATTGGGTAGAATCCATTCTTAAGGGCTTCAAAGCTATGTTTAGACTATTATACTAATATATTGAATTTTTGTGACTCCTTGGTCACCAATTTTGTCTACATTTCTTCGAATTCCCATATGTACCAAAACGAGACGATTTTCTTCCCAAAGTTTCAAAACTATAGTTACGACTATATATTGGGTAGAATTCATTCTAAAGGGGTTCAAAGCTATATTTAGACTATTATACTAACATATTGAACTTTGATTACTACTTAGTCACCAATTATGTCTACATTTCTTCATATTCCCATTTGTACCAAAACGGGACGATTTTCTTCCCAAAGTTTCAAAAATATAGTTAGGACTATATATTAGGTAGAATCCATGCTTAAGCGCTTCAAAGCTATATTTAGACTATTATACTAATATATTGAACTTTGGTTACTTCTTGGTGAGCCAATTTTGTGTAAATTTCTTCAAATTCCCATTTGTACAAAAACAGGACAATTTTCTTCCCAAAGTTTCAAAACTATAGTTAGGACTATATATTGGGTAGAATCCATTCTAAAGGGCTTCAAAGCTATATTTAGACTATTATACTAATATATTGTACTTTGGTTACTCCTTGGTCACCAATTTTGTCTACATTTCTTCAAATTCCCTTTTGTACCAAAACGAGACGATTTTCTTCCCAAAGTTTCAAAACTATAGTTAGGACTATATATTGGGTTGAATCCATTCTTAAGGGTTTCAAAGCTATGTTTAGACTATTATACTAATATATTGAACTTTTGTTACTCCTTGGTCACCAATTTTGTCTACATTTCTTCAAATTCCCTTTTGTACCAAAACGAGACGATTTTCTTCCCAAAGTTTCAAAACTATAGTTACGACTATATATTGGGTAGAATTCATTCTAAAGGGGTTCAAAGCTATATTTAGACTATTATACTAATATATTGTACTTTGGTTACTCCTTGGTCACCAATTTTGTCTACATTTCTTCAAATTCCCTTTTGTACCAAAACGAGACGATTTTCTTCCCAAAGTTTCAAAACTATAGTTAGGACTATATATTGGGTTGAATCCATTCTTAAGGGCTTCAAAGCTATGTTTAGACTATTATACTAATATATTGAACTTTTGTTACTCCTTGGTCACCAATTTTAAGTACATTTCTTCATATTCCCATTTGTACCAAAACGAGACGATTTTCTTCCCAAAGTTTCAAAACTATAGTTACGACTATATATTGGGTAGAATTCATGCTTAAGGGCTTCAAAGCTATATTTAGACTATTATACTAATATATTGAACTTTGGTTACTTCTTGGTGAGCCAATTTTGTGTAAATTTCTTCAAATTCCCATTTGTACCAAAACAATACGATTTTCTTCCCAAAGTTTCAAAACTATAGTTAGGACTATATATTGGTTAGAATCCATTCTAAAGGGGTTCAAAGCTATATTTAGACTATTATACTAATATATTTAACTTTGGTTACTTCTTGGTGAGCCAATTTTGTGTAAATTTCTTCAAATTCCCATTTGTACCAAAATGATACGATTTTCTTCCCAAAGTTTCAAAACTATAGTTAGGACTATATATTGGGTAGAATCCATTCTAAAGGGGTTCAAAGCTATATTTAGACTATTATACTAATATATTGAACTTTGGTTACTCCTTGGTCACCAATTTTATCTACATTTCTTCAAATTCCCATTTGTACCAAAACGAGACGATTTTCTTCCCAAAGTTTCAAAACTATAGTTACGACTATATATTGGTTAGAATCCATTCTAAAGGGGTTCAAAGCTATATTTAGACTATTATACTAATATATTTAACTTTGCTTACTTTTTGGTGAGCCAATTTTGTGTAAATTTCTTCAAATTCCCATTTGTACCAAAACAATACTATTTTCTTCCCAAAGTTTCAAAACTATAGTTACGACTATATATTGGGTAGAATTCATGCTTAAGGGCTTCAAAGCTATATTTAGACTATTATACTATTATATTGAACTTTGGTTACTTCTTGGTGAGCCAATTTTGTGTAAATTTCTTCAAATTCCCATTTGTACCAAAATGGGACGATTTTTTTCCCAAAGTTTCAAAACTATAGTTACGACTATATATTGGGTAGAATTCATGCTTAAGGGCTTCAAAGCTATATTTAGACTATTATACTAATATATTGTACTTTGGTTACTCCTTGGTCACCAATTTTGTCTACATTCTTCAAATTCCCTTTTGTACCAAAACGAGACGATTTTCTTCCCAAAGTTTCAAAACTATAGTTAGGACTATATATTGGGTAGAATCCATTCTAAAGGGCTTCAAAGCTATATTTAGACTATTATACTAATATATTGTACTTTGGTTACTCCTTGGTCACCAATTTTGTCTACATTTCTTCAAATTCCCTTTTGTACCAAAACGAGACAATTTTCTTCCCAAAGTTTCAAAACTATAGTTAGGACTATATATTGGGTAGAATCCATTCTAAAGGGCTTCAAAGCTATATTTAGACTATTATACTAATATATTGTACTTTGGTTACTCCTTGGTCACCAATTTTGTCTACATTTCTTCAAATTCCCTTTTGTACCAAAACGAGACGATTTTCTTCCCAAAGTTTCAAAACTATAGTTAGGACAATATATTGGGTTGAATCCATTCTTAAGGGCTTCAAAGCTATGTTTAGACTATTATACTAATATATTGAACTTTTGTTACTCCTTGGTCACCAATTTTGTCTACATTTCTTCAAATTCCCTTTTGTACCAAAACGAGAAGATTTTCTTCCCAAAGTTTCAAAACTATAGTTAGGACTATATATTGGGTTGAATCCATTCTTAAGGGCTTCAAAGCTATGTATAGACTATTATACTAATATATTGAACTTTTGTTACTCCTTGGTCACCAATTTTATCTACATTTCTTCAAATTCCCATTTGTACCAAAACGAGACGATTTTCTTCCCAAAGTTTCAAAACTATAGTTACGACTATATATTGGTTAGAATCCATTCTAAAGGGGTTCAAAGCTATATTTAGACTATTATACTAATATATTTAACTTTGCTTACTTTTTGGTGAGCCAATTTTGTGTAAATTTCTTCAAATTCCCATTTGTACCAAAACAATACTATTTTCTTCCCAAAGTTTCAAAACTATAGTTACGACTATATATTGGGTAGAATTCATGCTTAAGGGCTTCAAAGCTATATTTAGACTATTATACTATTATATTGAACTTTGGTTACTTCTTGGTGAGCCAATTTTGTGTAAATTTCATCAAATTCCCATTTGTACCAAAATGGGACGATTTTTTTCCCAAAGTTTCAAAACTATAGTTACGACTATATATTGGGTAGAATTCATGCTTAAGGGCTTCAAAGCTATATTTAGACTATTATACTAATATATTGTACTTTGGTTACTCCTTGGTCACCAATTTTGTCTACATTCTTCAAATTCCCTTTTGTACCAAAACGAGACGATTTTCTTCCCAAAGTTTCAAAACTATAGTTAGGACTATATATTGGGTAGAATCCATTCTAAAGGGCTTCAAAGCTATATTTAGACTATTATACTAATATATTGTACTTTGGTTACTCCTTGGTCACCAATTTTGTCTACATTTCTTCAAATTCCCTTTTGTACCAAAACGAGACAATTTTCTTCCCAAAGTTTCAAAACTATAGTTAGGACTATATATTGGGTAGAATCCATTCTAAAGGGCTTCAAAGCTATATTTAGACTATTATACTAATATATTGTACTTTGGTTACTCCTTGGTCACCAATTTTGTCTACATTTCTTCAAATTCCCTTTTGTACCAAAACGAGACGATTTTCTTCCCAAAGTTTCAAAACTATAGTTAGGACAATATATTGGGTTGAATCCATTCTTAAGGGCTTCAAAGCTATGTTTAGACTATTATACTAATATATTGAACTTTTGTTACTCCTTGGTCACCAATTTTGTCTACATTTCTTCAAATTCCCTTTTGTACCAAAACGAGAAGATTTTCTTCCCAAAGTTTCAAAACTATAGTTAGGACTATATATTGGGTTGAATCCATTCTTAAGGGCTTCAAAGCTATGTATAGACTATTATACTAATATATTGAACTTTTGTTACTCCTTGGTCACCAATTTTATCTACATTTCTTCAAATTCCCATTTGTACCAAAACGAGACGATTTTCTTCCCAAAGTTTCAAAACTATAGTTACGACTATATATTGGTTAGAATCCATTCTAAAGGGGTTCAAAGCTATATTTAGACTATTATACTAATATATTTAACTTTGGTTACGTCTTGGTGAGCCAATTATGTGTAAATTTCTTCAAATTCCCATTTGTACCAAAATAGGACGATTTTCTTCCCAAAGTTTCAAAACTATAGTTAGGACTATATATTGGTTAGAATCCATTCTAAAGGGGTTCAAAGCTATATTTAGACTATTATACTAATATATTTAACTTTGCTTACTTTTTGGTGAGCCAATTTTGTGTAAATTTCTTCAAATTCCCATTTGTACCAAAACAATACTATTTTCTTCCCAAAGTTTCAAAACTATAGTTACGACTATATATTGGGTAGAATTCATGCTTAAGGGCTTCAAAGCTATATTTAGACTATTATACTATTATATTGAACTTTGGTTACTTCTTGGTGAGCCAATTTTGTGTAAATTTCTTCAAATTCCCATTTGTACCAAAACGAGACGATTTTCTTCCCAAAGTTTCAAAACTATAGTTAGGACTATATATTGGGTAGAATCCATTCTAAAGGGCTTCAAAGCTATATTTAGACTATTATACTAATATATTGTACTTTGGTTACTCCTTGGTCACCAATTTTGTCTACATTTCTTCAAATTCCCTTTTGTACCAAAACGAGACGATTTTCTTCCCAAAGTTTCAAAACTATAGTTAGGACTATATATTGGGTTGAATCCATTCTTAAGGGTTTCAAAGCTATGTTTAGACTATTATACTAATATATTGAACTTTTGTTACTCCTTGGTCACCAATTTTGTCTACATTTCTTCAAATTCCCTTTTGTACCAAAACGAGACGATTTTCTTCCCAAAGTTTCAAAACTATAGTTACGACTATATATTGGGTAGAATTCATTCTAAAGGGTTTCAAAGCTATGTTTAGACTATTATACTAATATATTGAACTTTTGTTACTCCTTGGTCACCAATTTTGTCTACATTTCTTCAAATTCCCTTTTGTACCAAAACGAGACGATTTTCTTCCCAAAGTTTCAAAACTATAGTTACGACTATATATTGGGTAGAATTCATTCTAAAGGGGTTCAAAGCTATATTTAGACTATTATACTAATATATTGTACTTTGGTTACTCCTTGGTCACCAATTTTGTCTACATTTCTTCAAATTCCCTTTTGTACCAAAACGAGACGATTTTCTTCCCAAAGTTTCAAAACTATAGTTAGGACTATATATTGGGTTGAATCCATTCTTAAGGGCTTCAAAGCTATGTTTAGACTATTATACTAATATATTGAACTTTTGTTACTCCTTGGTCACCAATTTTAAGTACATTTCTTCATATTCCCATTTGTACCAAAACGAGACGATTTTCTTCCCAAAGTTTCAAAACTATAGTTACGACTATATATTGGGTAGAATTCATGCTTAAGGGCTTCAAAGCTATATTTAGACTATTATACTAATATATTGAACTTTGGTTACTTCTTGGTGAGCCAATTTTGTGTAAATTTCTTCAAATTCCCATTTGTACCAAAACAATACGATTTTCTTCCCAAAGTTTCAAAACTATAGTTAGGACTATATATTGGTTAGAATCCATTCTAAAGGGGTTCAAAGCTATATTTAGACTATTATACTAATATATTTAACTTTGGTTACTTCTTGGTGAGCCAATTTTGTGTAAATTTCTTCAAATTCCCATTTGTACCAAAATGATACGATTTTCTTCCCAAAGTTTCAAAACTATAGTTAGGACTATATATTGGGTAGAATCCATTCTAAAGGGGTTCAAAGCTATATTTAGACTATTATACTAATATATTGAACTTTGGTTACTCCTTGGTCACCAATTTTATCTACATTTCTTCAAATTCCCATTTGTACCAAAACGAGACGATTTTCTTCCCAAAGTTTCAAAACTATAGTTACGACTATATATTGGTTAGAATCCATTCTAAAGGGGTTCAAAGCTATATTTAGACTATTATACTAATATATTTAACTTTGCTTACTTTTTGGTGAGCCAATTTTGTGTAAATTTCTTCAAATTCCCATTTGTACCAAAACAATACTATTTTCTTCCCAAAGTTTCAAAACTATAGTTACGACTATATATTGGGTAGAATTCATGCTTAAGGGCTTCAAAGCTATATTTAGACTATTATACTATTATATTGAACTTTGGTTACTTCTTGGTGAGCCAATTTTGTGTAAATTTCTTCAAATTCCCATTTGTACCAAAATGGGACGATTTTTTTCCCAAAGTTTCAAAACTATAGTTACGACTATATATTGGGTAGAATTCATGCTTAAGGGCTTCAAAGCTATATTTAGACTATTATACTAATATATTGTACTTTGGTTACTCCTTGGTCACCAATTTTGTCTACATTCTTCAAATTCCCTTTTGTACCAAAACGAGACGATTTTCTTCCCAAAGTTTCAAAACTATAGTTAGGACTATATATTGGGTAGAATCCATTCTAAAGGGCTTCAAAGCTATATTTAGACTATTATACTAATATATTGTACTTTGGTTACTCCTTGGTCACCAATTTTGTCTACATTTCTTCAAATTCCCTTTTGTACCAAAACGAGACAATTTTCTTCCCAAAGTTTCAAAACTATAGTTAGGACTATATATTGGGTAGAATCCATTCTAAAGGGCTTCAAAGCTATATTTAGACTATTATACTAATATATTGTACTTTGGTTACTCCTTGGTCACCAATTTTGTCTACATTTCTTCAAATTCCCTTTTGTACCAAAACGAGACGATTTTCTTCCCAAAGTTTCAAAACTATAGTTAGGACAATATATTGGGTTGAATCCATTCTTAAGGGCTTCAAAGCTATGTTTAGACTATTATACTAATATATTGAACTTTTGTTACTCCTTGGTCACCAATTTTGTCTACATTTCTTCAAATTCCCTTTTGTACCAAAACGAGAAGATTTTCTTCCCAAAGTTTCAAAACTATAGTTAGGACTATATATTGGGTTGAATCCATTCTTAAGGGCTTCAAAGCTATGTATAGACTATTATACTAATATATTGAACTTTTGTTACTCCTTGGTCACCAATTTTATCTACATTTCTTCAAATTCCCATTTGTACCAAAACGAGACGATTTTCTTCCCAAAGTTTCAAAACTATAGTTACGACTATATATTGGTTAGAATCCATTCTAAAGGGGTTCAAAGCTATATTTAGACTATTATACTAATATATTTAACTTTGCTTACTTTTTGGTGAGCCAATTTTGTGTAAATTTCTTCAAATTCCCATTTGTACCAAAACAATACTATTTTCTTCCCAAAGTTTCAAAACTATAGTTACGACTATATATTGGGTAGAATTCATGCTTAAGGGCTTCAAAGCTATATTTAGACTATTATACTATTATATTGAACTTTGGTTACTTCTTGGTGAGCCAATTTTGTGTAAATTTCTTCAAATTCCCATTTGTACCAAAATGGGACGATTTTTTTCCCAAAGTTTCAAAACTATAGTTACGACTATATATTGGGTAGAATTCATGCTTAAGGGCTTCAAAGCTATATTTAGACTATTATACTAATATATTGTACTTTGGTTACTCCTTGGTCACCAATTTTGTCTACATTCTTCAAATTCCCTTTTGTACCAAAACGAGACGATTTTCTTCCCAAAGTTTCAAAACTATAGTTAGGACTATATATTGGGTAGAATCCATTCTAAAGGGCTTCAAAGCTATATTTAGACTATTATACTAATATATTGTACTTTGGTTACTCCTTGGTCACCAATTTTGTCTACATTTCTTCAAATTCCCTTTTGTACCAAAACGAGACAATTTTCTTCCCAAAGTTTCAAAACTATAGTTAGGACTATATATTGGGTAGAATCCATTCTAAAGGGCTTCAAAGCTATATTTAGACTATTATACTAATATATTGTACTTTGGTTACTCCTTGGTCACCAATTTTGTCTACATTTCTTCAAATTCCCTTTTGTACCAAAACGAGACGATTTTCTTCCCAAAGTTTCAAAACTATAGTTAGGACAATATATTGGGTTGAATCCATTCTTAAGGGCTTCAAAGCTATGTTTAGACTATTATACTAATATATTGAACTTTTGTTACTCCTTGGTCACCAATTTTGTCTACATTTCTTCAAATTCCCTTTTGTACCAAAACGAGAAGATTTTCTTCCCAAAGTTTCAAAACTATAGTTAGGACTATATATTGGGTTGAATCCATTCTTAAGGGCTTCAAAGCTATGTATAGACTATTATACTAATATATTGAACTTTTGTTACTCCTTGGTCACCAATTTTATCTACATTTCTTCAAATTCCCATTTGTACCAAAACGAGACGATTTTCTTCCCAAAGTTTCAAAACTATAGTTACGACTATATATTGGTTAGAATCCATTCTAAAGGGGTTCAAAGCTATATTTAGACTATTATACTAATATATTTAACTTTGGTTACGTCTTGGTGAGCCAATTATGTGTAAATTTCTTCAAATTCCCATTTGTACCAAAATAGGACGATTTTCTTCCCAAAGTTTCAAAACTATAGTTAGGACTATATATTGGTTAGAATCCATTCTAAAGGGGTTCAAAGCTATATTTAGACTATTATACTAATATATTTAACTTTGCTTACTTTTTGGTGAGCCAATTTTGTGTAAATTTCTTCAAATTCCCATTTGTACCAAAACAATACTATTTTCTTCCCAAAGTTTCAAAACTATAGTTACGACTATATATTGGGTAGAATTCATGCTTAAGGGCTTCAAAGCTATATTTAGACTATTATACTATTATATTGAACTTTGGTTACTTCTTGGTGAGCCAATTTTGTGTAAATTTCTTCAAATTCCCATTTGTACCAAAACGAGACGATTTTCTTCCCAAAGTTTCAAAACTATAGTTAGGACTATATATTGGGTAGAATCCATTCTAAAGGGCTTCAAAGCTATATTTAGACTATTATACTAATATATTGTACTTTGGTTACTCCTTGGTCACCAATTTTGTCTACATTTCTTCAAATTCCCTTTTGTACCAAAACGAGACGATTTTCTTCCCAAAGTTTCAAAACTATAGTTAGGACTATATATTGGGTTGAATCCATTCTTAAGGGTTTCAAAGCTATGTTTAGACTATTATACTAATATATTGAACTTTTGTTACTCCTTGGTCACCAATTTTGTCTACATTTCTTCAAATTCCCTTTTGTACCAAAACGAGACGATTTTCTTCCCAAAGTTTCAAAACTATAGTTACGACTATATATTGGGTAGAATTCATTCTAAAGGGGTTCAAAGCTATATTTAGACTATTATACTAATATATTGTACTTTGGTTACTCCTTGGTCACCAATTTTGTCTACATTTCTTCAAATTCCCTTTTGTACCAAAACGAGACGATTTTCTTCCCAAAGTTTCAAAACTATATTTAGGACTATATATTGGGTTGAATCCATTCTTAAGGGCTTCAAAGCTATGTATAGACTATTATACTAATATATTGAACTTTTGTTACTCCTTGGTCACCAATTTTATCTACATTTCTTCAAATTCCCATTTGTACCAAAACGAGACGATTTTCTTCCCGATAGTTTCAAAACTATAGTTACGACTATATATTGGTTAGAATCCATTCTAAAGGGGTTCAAAGCTATATTTAGACTATTATACTAATATATTTAACTTTGGTTACGTCTTGGTGAGCCAACTATGTGTAAATTTCTTCAAATTCCCATTTGTACCAAAATAGGACGATTTTCTTCCAAAAGTTTCAAAACTATAGTTAGGACTATATATTGGTTAGAATCCATTCTAAAGGGGTTCAAAGCTATATTTAGACTATTATACTAATATATTTAACTTTGCTTACTTTTTGGTGAGCCAATTTTGTGTAAATTTCTTCAAATTCCCATTTGTACCAAAACAATACTATTTTCTTCCCAAAGTTTCAAAACTATAGTTAGGACTATATATTGGTTAGAATCCATTCTAAAGGGGTTCAAAGCTATATTTAGACTATTATACTAATATATTTAACTTTGGTTACTTCTTGGTGAGCCAAATTTGTGTAAATTTCTTCAAATTCCCATTTGTACCAAAATGGGACGATTTTCTTCCCAAAGTTTCAAAACTATAGTTAGGACTATATATTGGTTAGAATCCATTCTAAAGGGGTTCAAAGCTATATTTAGACTATTATACTAATATATTGTACTTTGGTTACTCCTTGGTCACCAATTTTGTCTACATTTCTTCAAATTCCCTTTTGTACAAAGACGAGACGATTTTCTTCCCAAAGTTTCAAAACTATAGTTAGGACTATATATTGGGTAGAATCCATTCTTAAGGGCTTCAAAGCTATGTTTAGACTATTATACTAATATATTGAATTTTTGTTACTCCTTGGTCACCAATTTTGTCTACATTTCTTCGAATTCCCATTTGTACCAAAACGAGACGATTTTCTTTCCAAAGTTTCAAAACTATAGTTACGACTATATATTGGGTAGAATTCATTCTAAAGGGGTTCAAAGCTATATTGAGACTATTATACTAATATATTGAGCTTTGATTACTCCTTGGTCACCAATTTTGTCTACATTTCTTCAAATTCCCATTTGTACCAAAACGAGACGATTTTCTTTCCAAAGTTTCAAAACTATAGTTACGACTATATATTGGTTAGAATCCATTCTAAAGGGTTTCAAAGCTATATTTAGACTATTATACTAATATATTGAACTTTGATTACTACTTAGTCACCAATTATGTCTACATTTCTTCATATTCCCATTTGTACCAAAACGGGACGATTTTCTTCCCAAAGTTTCAAAAATATAGTTAGGACTATATATTAGGTAGAATCCATGCTTAAGGGCTTCAAAGCTATATTTAGACTATTATACTAATATATTGAACTTTGGTTACTTCTTGGTGAGCCAATTTTGTGTAAATTTCTTCAAATTCCCATTTGTACCAAAACAGGACAATTTTCTTCCCAAAGTTTCAAAACTATAGTTAGGACTATATATTGGTTTGAATCCATTCTTAAGGGCTTCAAAGCTATGTTTAGACTATTATACTAATATATTGAACTTTTGTTACTCCTTGGTCACCAATTTTGTCTACATTTCTTCAAATTCCCATTTGTACCAAAACGAGACGATTTTCTTCCCAAAGTTTCAAAACTATATTTACGACTATATAATGGGTAGAATTCATGCTTAAGGGCTTCAAAGCTATATTTAGACTATTATACTATTATATTGAACTTTGGTTACTTCTTGGTGAGCCAATTTTGTGTAAATTTCTTCAAATTCCCATTTGTACCAAAATGGGACGATTTTTTTCCCAAAGTTTCAAAACTATAGTTAGGACTATATATTGGTTAGAATCCATTCTAAAGGGGTTCAAAGCTATATTTAGACTATTATACTAATATATTGAACTTTGGTTACTTCTTGGTCACCAATTTTGTCTACATTTCTTCAAATTCCCTTTTGTACCAAAACGAGACGATTTTCTTCCCAAAGTTTCAAAACTATAGTCAGGACTATATATTGGGTTGAATCCATTCTTAAGGGCTTCAAAGCTATGTTTAGACTATTATACTAATATATTGAACTTTTGTTACTCCTTGGTCACCAATTTTGTCTACATTTCTTCAAATTCCCTTTTGTACCAAAACGAGAAGATTTTCTTCCCAAAGTTTCAAAACTATAGTTAGGACTATATATTGGTTTGAATCCATTCTTAAGGGCTTCAAAGCTATGTTTAGACTATTATACTAATATATTGAACTTTTGTTACTCCTTGGTCACCAATTTTGTCTACATTTCTTCAAATTCCCATTTGTACCAAAACGAGACGATTTTCTTCCCAAAGTTTCAAAACTATAGTTACGACTATATATTGGGTAGAATTCATGCTTAAGGGCTTCAAAGCTATATTTAGACTATTATACTATTATATTGAACTTTGGTTACTTCTTGGTGAGCCAATTTTGTGTAAATTTCTTCAAATTCCCATTTGTACCAAAATGGGACGATTTTTTTCCCAAAGTTTCAAAACTATAGTTAGGACTATATATTGGTTAGAATCCATTCTAAAGGGGTTCAAAGCTATATTTAGACTATTATACTAATATATTGAACTTTGGTTACTTCTTGGTCACCAATTTTGTCTACATTTCTTCAAATTACCTTTTGTACCAAAACGAGACGATTTTCTTCCCAAAGCTTCAAAACTATAGTTAGGACTATATATTGGGTTGAATCCATTCTAAAGGGCTTCAAAGCTATGTATAGACTATTATACTAATATATTGAACTTTTGTTACTCCTTGGTCACCAATTTTGTCTACATTTCTTCAAATTCCCTTTTGTACCAAAACGAGACGATTTTCTTTCCAAAGTTTCAAAACTATAGTTACGACTATATATTGGTTAGAATCCATTCTAAAGGGTTTCAAAGCTATATTTAGACTATTATACTAATATATTGAACTTTGATTACTACTTAGTCACCAATTATGTCTACATTTCTTCATATTCCCATTTGTACAAAAACGGGACGATTTTCTTCCCAAAGTTTCAAAAATATAGTTAGGACTATATATTAGGTAGAATCCATGCTTAAGGGCTTCAAAGCTATATTTAGACTATTATACTAATATATTGAACTTTGGTTACTTCTTGGTGAGCCAATTTTGTGTAAATTTCTTCAAATTCCCATTTGTACCAAAACAGGACAATTTTCTTCCCAAAGTTTCAAAACTATAGTTAGGACTATATATTGGTTTGAATCCATTCTTAAGGGCTTCAAAGCTATGTTTAGACTATTATACTAATATATTGAACTTTTGTTACTCCTTGGTCACCAATTTTGTCTACATTTCTTCAAATTCCCTTTTGTACCAAAACGAGAAGATTTTCTTCCCAAAGTTTCAAAACTATAGTTAGGACTATATATTGGTTTGAATCCATTCTTAAGGGCTTCAAAGCTATGTTTAGACTATTATACTAATATATTGAACTTTTGTTACTCCTTGGTCACCAATTTTGTCTACATTTCTTCAAATTCCCATTTGTACCAAAACGAGACGATTTTCTTCCCAAAGTTTCAAAACTATAGTTACGACTATATATTGGGTAGAATTCATGCTTAAGGGCTTCAAAGCTATATTTAGACTATTATACTATTATATTGAACTTTGGTTACTTCTTGGTGAGCCAATTTTGTGTAAATTTCTTCAAATTCCCATTTGTACCAAAATGGGACGATTTTTTTCCCAAAGTTTCAAAACTATAGTTAGGACTATATATTGGTTAGAATCCATTCTAAAGGGGTTCAAAGCTATATTTAGACTATTATACTAATATATTGAACTTTGGTTACTTCTTGGTCACCAATTTTGTCTACATTTCTTCAAATTCCCTTTTGTACCAAAACGAGACGATTTTCTTCCCAAAGTTTCAAAACTATAGTTACGACTATATATTGGGTAGAATTCATTCTAAAGGGGTTCAAAGCTATATTGAGACTATTATACTAATATATTGAGCTTTGATTACTCCTTGGTCACCAATTTTGTCTACATTTCTTCAAATTCCCATTTGTACCAAAACGAGACGATTTTCTTTCCAAAGTTTCAAAACTATAGTTACGACTATATATTGGTTAGAATCCATTCTAAAGGGTTTCAAAGCTATATTTAGACTATTATACTAATATATTGAACTTTGATTACTACTTAGTCACCAATTATGTCTACATTTCTTCATATTCCCATTTGTACCAAAACGGGACGATTTTCTTCCCAAAGTTTCAAAAATATAGTTAGGACTATATATTAGGTAGAATCCATGCTTAAGGGCTTCAAAGCTATATTTAGACTATTATACTAATATATTGAACTTTGGTTACTTCTTGGTGAGCCAATTTTGTGTAAATTTCTTCAAATTCCCATTTGTACCAAAACAGGACAATTTTCTTCCCAAAGTTTCAAAACTATAGTTAGGACTATATATTGGATAGAATCCATTCTAAAGGGTTTCAAAGCTATATTTAGACTATTATACTAATATATTGTACTTTGGTTACTCCTTGGTCACCAATTTTGTCTACATTTCTTCAAATTCCCATTTGTACCAAAACGGGACGATTTTCTTCCCAAAGTTTCAAAACTATAGTTACGACTATATGTTGGGTAGAATTCATGCTTAAGGGCTTCAAAGCTATATTTAGACTATTATACTAATATATTTAACTTTGCTTACTTTTTGGTGAGCCAGTTTTGTGTAAATTTCTTCAAATTCCCATTTGTACCAAAACAATACTATTTTCTTCCCAAAGTTTCAAAACTATAGTTAGGACTATATATTGGTTAGAATCCATTCTAAAGGGGTTCAAAGCTATATTTAGACTATTATACTAATATATTTAACTTTGGTTACTTCTTGGTGAGCCAAATTTGTGTAAATTTCTTCAAATTCCCATTTGTACCAAAATGGGACGATTTTCTTCCCAAAGTTTCAAAACTATAGTTAGGACTATATATTGGTTAGAATCCATTATAAAGGGGTTCAAAGCTATATTTAGACTATTATACTAATATATTGTACTTTGGGTCCTCCTTGGTCACCAATTTTGTCTACATTTCTTCAAATTCCCTTTTGTACCAAGACGAGACGATTTTCTTCCCAAAGTTTCAAAACTATAGTTAGGACTATATATTGGGTAGAATCCATTCTTAAGGGCTTCAAAGCTATGTTTAGACTATTATACTAATATATTGAATTTTTGTTACTCCTTGGTCACCAATTTTGTCTACATTTCTTCGAATTCCCATTTGTACCAAAACGAGACGATTTTCTTTCCAAAGTTTCAAAACTATAGTTACGACTATATATTGGGTAGAATTCATTCTAAAGGGGTTCAAAGCTATATTGAGACTATTATACTAATATATTGAGCTTTGATTACTCCTTGGTCACCAATTTTGTCTACATTTCTTCAAATTCCCATTTGTACCAAAACGAGACGATTTTCTTTCCAAAGTTTCAAAACTATAGTTACGACTATATATTGGTTAGAATCCATTCTAAAGGGTTTCAAAGCTATATTTAAACTATTATACTAATATATTGAACTTTGATTACTACTTAGTCACCAATTATGTCTACATTTCCTCATATTCCCATTTGTACCAAAACGGGACGATTTTCTTCCCAAAGTTTCAAAAATATAGTTAGGACTATATATTAGGTAGAATCCATGCTTAAGGGCTTCAAAGCTATATTTAGACTATTATACTAATATATTGAACTTTGGTTACTTCTTGGTGAGCCAATTTTGAGTAAATTTCTTCAAATTCCCATTTGTACCAAAACAGGACAATTTTCTTCCCAAAGATTCAAAACTATAGTTAGGACTATATATTGGGTAGGATCCATTCTAAAGGGTTTCAAAGCTATATTTAGACTATTATACTAATATATTGTACTTTGGTTACTCCTTGGTCACCAATTTTGTCTACATTTCTTCAAATTCCCTTTTGTACCAAAACGAGACGATTTTCTTCCCAAAGTTTCAAAACTATAGTTAGGACTATATATTGGGTTGAATCCATTCTTAAGGGCTTCAAAGCTATGTTTAGACTATTATACTAATATATTTAACTTTGGTTACTTCTTGGTGAGCCAATTTTGTGTAAATTTCTTCAAATTCCCATTTGTACCAAAATGGGACGATTTTTTTCCCAAAGTTTCAAAACTATAGTTAGGACTATATATTGGGTAGAATCCATTCTAAAGGGGTTCAAAGTTATATTTAGACTATTATACTAATATATTGTACTTTGGGTCCTCCTTGGTCACCAATTTTGTCTACATTTCTTCAAATTCCCTTTTGTACCAAGACGAGACGATTTTCTTCCCAAAGTTTCAAAACTATAGTTAGGACTATATATTGGGTAGAATCCATTCTAAAGGGTTTCAAAGCTATATTTAGACTATTATACTAATATATTGTACTTTGGTTACTCCTTGGTCACCAATTTTGTCTACATTTCTTCAAATTCCCATTTGTACCAAAACGGGACGATTTTCTTCCCAAAGTTTCAAAACTATAGTTACGACTATATGTTGGGTAGAATTCATGCTTAAGGGCTTCAAAGCTATATTTAGACTATTATACTAATATATTTAACTTTGCTTACTTTTTGGTGAGCCAGTTTTGTGTAAATTTCTTCAAATTCCCATTTGTACCAAAACAATACTATTTTCTTCCCAAAGTTTCAAAACTATAGTTAGGACTATATATTGGTTAGAATCCATTCTAAAGGGGTTCAAAGCTATATTTAGACTATTATACTAATATATTTAACTTTGGTTACTTCTTGGTGAGCCAAATTTGTGTAAATTTCTTCAAATTCCCATTTGTACCAAAATGGGACGATTTTCTTCCCAAAGTTTCAAAACTATAGTTAGGACTATATATTGGTTAGAATCCATTATAAAGGGGTTCAAAGCTATATTTAGACTATTATACTAATATATTGTACTTTGGGTCCTCCTTGGTCACCAATTTTGTCTACATTTCTTCAAATTCCCTTTTGTACCAAGACGAGACGATTTTCTTCCCAAAGTTTCAAAACTATAGTTAGGACTATATATTGGGTAGAATCCATTCTTAAGGGCTTCAAAGCTATGTTTAGACTATTATACTAATATATTGAATTTTTGTTACTCCTTGGTCACCAATTTTGTCTACATTTCTTCGAATTCCCATTTGTACCAAAACGAGACGATTTTCTTTCCAAAGTTTCAAAACTATAGTTACGACTATATATTGGGTAGAATTCATTCTAAAGGGGTTCCAAGCTATATTGAGACTATTATACTAATATATTGAGCTTTGATTACTCCTTGGTCACCAATTTTGTCTACATTTCTTCAAATTCCCATTTGTACCAAAACGAGACGATTTTCTTTCCAAAGTTTCAAAACTATAGTTACGACTATATATTGGTTAGAATCCATTCTAAAGGGTTTCAAAGCTATATTTAAACTATTATACTAATATATTGAACTTTGATTACTACTTAGTCACCAATTATGTCTACATTTCCTCATATTCCCATTTGTACCAAAACGGGACGATTTTCTTCCCAAAGTTTCAAAAATATAGTTAGGACTATATATTAGGTAGAATCCATGCTTAAGGGCTTCAAAGCTATATTTAGACTATTATACTAATATATTGAACTTTGGTTACTTCTTGGTGAGCCAATTTTGAGTAAATTTCTTCAAATTCCCATTTGTACCAAAACAGGACAATTTTCTTCCCAAAGATTCAAAACTATAGTTAGGACTATATATTGGGTAGAATCCATTCTAAAGGGTTTCAAAGCTATATTTAGACTATTATACTAATATATTGTACTTTGGTTACTCCTTGGTCACCAATTTTGTCTACATTTCTTCAAATTCCCTTTTGTACCAAAACGAGACGATTTTCTTCCCAAAGTTTCAAAACTATAGTTAGGACTATATATTGGGTTGAATCCATTCTTAAGGGCTTCAAAGCTATGTTTAGACTATTATACTAATATATTTAACTTTGGTTACTTCTTGGTGAGCCAATTTTGTGTAAATTTCTTCAAATTCCCATTTGTACCAAAATGGGACGATTTTTTTTCCAAAGTTTCAAAACTATAGTTAGGACTATATATTGGTTAGAATCCATTCTAAAGGGGTTCAAAGTTATATTTAGACTATTATACTAATATATTGAACTTTGGTTACTTCTTGGTCACCAATTTTGTCTACATTTCTTCAAATTCCCTTTTGTACCAAAACGAGACGATTTTCTTCCCAAAGTTTCAAAACTATAGTTAGGACTATATATTGGGTAGAATCCATTCTTAAGGGCTTCAAAGCTATGTTTAGACTATTATACTAATATATTGAATTTTTGTTACTCCTTGGTCACCAATTTTGTCTACATTTCTTCAAATTCCCATTTGTACCAAAACGAGACGATTTTCTTCCCAAAGTTTCAAAACTATAGTTACGACTATATATTGGGTAGAATTCATGCTTAAGGGCTTCAAAGCTATATTTAGACTATTATACTAATATATTGAACTTTGGTTACTTCTTGGTGAGCCAATTTTGTGTAAATTTCTTCAAATTCCCATTTGTACCAAATCAGGACGATTTTCTTCCCAAAGTTTCAAAACTATAGTTAGGACTATATATTGGTTAGAATCCATTCTAAAGGGGTTCAAAGCTATATTTAGACTATTATTCTAATATATTGAACTTTGGTTACTTCTTGGTCACCAATTTTGTCTACATTTCTTCAAATTCCCTTTTGTACCAAAACGAGACGATTTTCTTCCCAAAGTTTCAAAACTATAGTTAGGACTATATATTGGGTTGAATCCATTCTTAAGGGCTTCAAAGCTATGTTTAGACTATTATACTAATATATTGTACTTTGGTTACTCCTTGGTCACCAATTTTGTCTACATTTCTTCAAATTCCCTTTTGTACCAAGACGAGACGATTTTCTTCCCAAAGTTTCAAAACTATAGTTAGGACTATATATTGGGTAGAATCCATTCTTAAGGGCTTCAAAGCTATGTTTAGACTATTATACTAATATATTGAATTTTTGTTACTCCTTGGTCACCAATTTTGTCTACATTTCTTCGAATTCCCATTTGTACCAAAACGAGACGATTTTCTTTCCAAAGTTTCAAAACTATAGTTACGACTATATATTGGGTAGAATTCATTCTAAAGGGGTTCAAAGCTATATTTAGTCTATTATACTAATATATTGAGCTTTGATTACTCCTTGGTCACCAATTTTGTCTACATTTCTTCGAATTCCCATTTGTACCAAAACGAGACGATTTTCTTTCCAAAGTTTCAAAACTATAGTTACGACTATTTATTGGTTAGAATCCATTCTAAAGGGTTTCAAAGCTATATTTAGACTATTATACTATTATATTGAACTTTGATTACTACTTAGTCACCAATTATGTCTACATTTCTTCATATTCCCATTTGTACCAAAACGGGACGATTTTCTTCCCAAAGTTTCAAAAATATAGTTAGGACTATATATTAGGTAGAATCCATGCTTAAGGGCTTCAAAGCTATATTTAGAATATTATACTAATATATTGAACTTTGGTTACTTCTTGGTGAGCCAATTTTGTGTAAATTTCTTCAAATTCCCATTTGTACCAAAACAGGACAATTTTCTTCCCAAAGTTTCAAAACTATAGTTAGGACTATATATTGGGTAGAATCCATTCTAAAGGGCTTCAAAGCTATATTTAGACTATTATACTAATATATTGTACTTTGGTTACTCCTTGGTCACCAATTTTGTCTACATTTCTTCAAATTCCCTTTTGTACCAAAACGAGACGATTTTCTTCCCAAAGTTTCAAAACTATAGTTACGACTATATATTGGGTTGAATCCATTCTTAAGGGCTTCAAAGCTATGTTTAGACTATTATACTAATATATTTAACTTTGGTTACTTCTTGGTGAGCCAATTTTGTGTAAATTTCTTCAAATTCCCATTTGTACCAAAATGGGACGATTTTTTTCCCAAAGTTTCAAAACTATAGTTAGGACTATATATTGGTTAGAATCCATTCTAAAGGGGTTCAAAGCTATATTTAGACTATTATACTAATATATTGAACTTTGGTTACTTCTTGGTCACCAATTTTGCTCTACATTTCTTCAAATTCCCTTTTGTACCAAAACGAGACGATTTTCTTCCCAAAGTTTCAAAACTATAGTTAAGACTATATATTGGGTTGAATCCATTCTTAAGGGCTTCAAAGCTATGTTTAGACTATTATACTAATATATTGTACTTTGGTTACTCCTTGGTCACCAATTTTGTCTACATTTCTTCAAATTCCCTTTTGTACCAAGACGAGACGATTTTCTTCCCAAAGTTTCAAAACTATAGTTAGGACTATATATTGGTAGAATTCATTCTTAAGGGCTTCAAAGCTATGTTTAGACTATTATACTAATATATTGAATTTTTGTTACTCCTTGGTCACCAATTTTGTCTACATTTCTTCGAATTCCCATTTGTACCAAAACGAGACGATTTTCTTTCCAAAGTTTCAAAACTATAGTTACGACTATATATTGGGTAGAATTCATTCTAAAGGGGTTCAAAGCTATATTTAGACTATTATACTAATATATTGAGCTTTGATTACTCCTTGGTCACCAATTTTGTCTACATTTCTTCGAATTCCCATTTGTACCAAAACGAGACGATTTTCTTTCCATAGTTACGACTATATATTGGTTAGAATCCATTCTAAAGGGTTTCAAAGCTATATTTAGACTATTATACTATTATATTGAACTTTGATTACTACTTAGTCACCAATTATGTCTACATTTCTTCATATTCCCATTTGTACCAAAACGGGACGATTTTCTTCCCAAAGTTTCAAAAATATAGTTAGGACTATATATTAGGTAGAATCCATGCTTAAGGGCTTCAAAGCTATAATTAGACTATTATACTAATATATTGAACTTTGGTTACTTCTTGGTGAGCCAATTTTGTGTAAATTTCTTCAAATTCCCATTTGTACCAAAACAGGACAATTTTCTTCCCAAAGTTTCAAAACTATAGTTAGGACTATATATTGGGTAGAATCCATTCTAAAGGGCTTCAAAGCTATATTTAGACTATTATACTAATATATTGTACTTTGGTTACTCCTTGGTCACCAATTTTGCCTACATTTCTTCAAATTCCCTTTTGTACCAAAACGAGACGATTTTCTTCCCAAAGTTTCAAAACTATAGTTAGGACTATATATTGGGTTGAATCCATTCTTAAGGGCTTCAAAGCTATGTTTAGACTATTATACTAATATATTTAACTTTGGTTACTTCTTGGTGAGCCAATTTTGTGTAAATTTCTTCAAATTCCCATTTGTACCAAAACGGGACGATTTTCTTCCCAAAGTTTCAAAACTATAGTTAGGACTATATATTGGTTAGAATCCATTCTAAAGGGGTTCAAAGCTATATTTAGACTATTATACTAATATATTGAACTTTGGTTACTTCTTGGTCACCAATTTTGTCTACATTTCTTCAAATTCCCTTTTGTACCAAAACAAGACGATTTTCTTCCCAAAGTTTCAAAACTATAGTTAGGACTATATATTGGGTTGAATCCATTCTTAAGGGGTTCAAAGCTATGTTTAGACTATTATACTAATATATTGAACTTTTGTTACTCCTTGGTCACCAATTTTGTTTACATTTCTTCAAATTCCCTTTTGTACCAAAACGAGACGATTTTCTTCCCAAAGTTTCAAAACTATAGTTAGGACTATATATTGGGTAGAATCCATTCTTAAGGGCTTCAAAGCTATGTTTAGACTATTATACTAATATATTGAATTTTTGTTACTCCTTGGTCAACAATTTTGTCTACATTTCTTCAAATTCCCATTTGTACCAAAACGAGACGATTTTCTTCCCAAAGTTTCAAAACTGTAGTTACGACTATATAATGGGTAGAATTCATTCTAAAGGGGTTCAAAGCAATATTTAGACTATTATACTAATATATTGAACTTTGGTTACTTCTTGGTGAGCCAATTTTGTGTAAATTTCTTCAAATTCCCATTTGTACCAAATCAGGACGATTTTCTTCCCAAAGTTTCAAAACTATAGTTAGGACTATATATTGGTTAGAATCCATTCTAAAGGGGTTCAAAGCTATATTTAGACTATTATACTAATATATTGAACTTTGGTTACTTCTTGGTCACCTATTTTGTCTACATTTCTTCAAATTCCCTTTTTTACCAAAACGAGACGATTTTCTTCCCAAAGTTTCAAAACTATAGTTAGGACTATATATTGGGTTGAATCCATTCTTAAGGGCTTCAAAGCTATGTTTAGACTATTATACTAATATATTGAACTTTTGTTACTCCTTGGTCACCAATTTTGTCTACATTTCTTCAAATTCCCTTTTGTACCAAAACGAGACGATTTTCTTCCCAAAGTTTCAAAACTATAGTTAGGACTATATATTGGGTAGAATCCATTCTTAAGGGCTTCAAAGCTATGTTTAGACTATTATACTAATATATTGAATTTTTGTTACTCCTTGGTCACCAATTTTGTCTACATTTCTTCAAATTCCCATTTGTACCAAAACGAGACGATTTTCTTCCCAAAGTTTCAAAACTATAGTTACGACTATATATTAGGTAGAATTCATTCTAAAGGGGTTCAAAGCTATATTTAGACTATTATACTAATATATTGAACTTTGGTTACTCCTTGGTGAGCCAATTTTGTGTAAATTTCTTCAAATTCCCATTTGTACCAAATCAGGACGATTTTCTTCCCAAAGTTTCAAAACTATAGTTAGGACTATATATTGGGTAGAATCCATTCTAAAGGGCTTCAAAGCTATATTTAGACTATTATACTAATAAATTGTACTTTGGTTACTCCTTGGTCACCAATTTTGTCTATATTTCTTCAAATTCCCTTTTGTACCAAAACGAGACGATTTTCTTCCCAAAGTTTCAAAACTATAGTTAGGACTATATATTGGGTTGAATCCATTCTTAAGGGCTTCAAAGCTATGTATAGACTATTATACTAATATATTGAACTTTTGGTACTCCTTGGTCACCAATTTTATCTACATTTCTTCAAATTCCCATTTGTACCAAAACGAGACGATTTTCTTCCCAAAGTTTCAAAACTATAGTTACGACTATATATTGGTTAGAATCCATTCTAAAGGGGTTCAAAGCTATATTTAGACTATTATACTAATATATTTAACTTTGGTTACGTCTTGGTGAGCCAATTATGTGTAAATTTCTTCAAATTCCCATTTGTACCAAAATAGGACGAGTTTCTTCCCAAAGTTTCAAAACTATAGTTAGGACTATATAGTGGTTAGAATCCATTCTAAAGGGGTTCAAAGCTATGTTTAGACTATTATACTAATATATTTAACTTTGGTTACTTCTTGATGAGCCAATTTTGTGTAAATTTCTTCAAATTCCCATTTGTAGCAAAACGGGACGATTTTCTTCCCAAAGTTTCAAAACTATAGTTACGACTATATATTGGGTAGAATTCATGCTTAAGGGCTTCAAAGCTATATTTAGACTATTATACTAATATATTGTACTTTGGTTACTCCTTGGTCACCAATTTTGTCTACATTTCTTCAAATTCCCTTTTGTACCAAAACGAGACGATTTTCTTCCCAAAGTTTCAAAACTATAGTTAGGACTATATATTGGGTTGAATCCATTCTTAAGGGCTTCAAAACTATGTTTAGACTATTATACTAATATATTGAATTTTTGTTACTCCTTGGTCACCAATTTTGTCTACATTTCTTCGAATTCCCATTTGTACCAAAACGAGACGATTTTCTTTCCAAAGTTTCAAAACTATAGTTACGACTATATATTGGGTAGAATTCATTCTAAAGGGGTTCAAAGCTATATTTAGACTATTATACTAATATATTGAGCTTTGATTACTCCTTGGTCACCAATTTTGTCTACATTTCTTCGAATTCCCATTTGTACCAAAACGAGACGATTTTCTTTCCATAGTTACGACTATATATTGGTTAGAATCCATTCTAAAGGGTTTCAAAGCTATATTTAGACTATTATACTATTATACTATTATATTGAACTTTGATTACTACTTAGTCACCAATTATGTCTACATTTCTTCATATTCCCATTTGTACCAAAACGGGACGATTTTCTTCCCAAAGTTTCAAAAATATAGTTAGGACTATATATTAGGTAGAATCCATGCTTAAGGGCTTCAAAGCTATAATTAGACTATTATACTAATATATTGAACTTTGGTTACTTCTTGGTGAGCCAATTTTGTGTAAATTTCTTCAAATTCCCATTTGTACCAAAACAGGACAATTTTCTTCCCAAAGTTTCAAAACTATAGTTAGGACTATATATTGGGTAGAATCCATTCTAAAGGGCTTCAAAGCTATATTTAGACTATTATACTAATATATTGTACTTTGGTTACTCCTTGGTCACCAATTTTGCCTACATTTCTTCAAATTCCCTTTTGTACCAAAACGAGACGATTTTCTTCCCAAAGTTTCAAAACTATAGTTAGGACTATATATTGGGTTGAATCCATTCTTAAGGGCTTCAAAGCTATGTTTAGACTATTATACTAATATATTTAACTTTGGTTACTTCTTGGTGAGCCAATTTTGTGTAAATTTCTTCAAATTCCCATTTGTACCAAAACGGGACGATTTTCTTCCCAAAGTTTCAAAACTATAGTTAGGACTATATATTGGTTAGAATCCATTCTAAAGGGGTTCAAAGCTATATTTAGACTATTATACTAATATATTGAACTTTGGTTACTTCTTGGTCACCAATTTTGTCTACATTTCTTCAAATTCCCTTTTGTACCAAAACAAGACGATTTTCTTCCCAAAGTTTCAAAACTATAGTTAGGACTATATATTGGGTTGAATCCATTCTTAAGGGGTTCAAAGCTATGTTTAGACTATTATACTAATATATTGAACTTTTGTTACTCCTTGGTCACCAATTTTGTTTACATTTCTTCAAATTCCCTTTTGTACCAAAACGAGACGATTTTCTTCCCAAAGTTTCAAAACTATAGTTAGGACTATATATTGGGTAGAATCCATTCTTAAGGGCTTCAAAGCTATGTTTAGACTATTATACTAATATATTGAATTTTTGTTACTCCTTGGTCAACAATTTTGTCTACATTTCTTCAAATTCCCATTTGTACCAAAACGAGACGATTTTCTTCCCAAAGTTTCAAAACTGTAGTTACGACTATATAATGGGTAGAATTCATTCTAAAGGGGTTCAAAGCAATATTTAGACTATTATACTAATATATTGAACTTTGGTTACTTCTTGGTGAGCCAATTTTGTGTAAATTTCTTCAAATTCCCATTTGTACCAAATCAGGACGATTTTCTTCCCAAAGTTTCAAAACTATAGTTAGGACTATATATTGGTTAGAATCCATTCTAAAGGGGTTCAAAGCTATATTTAGACTATTATACTAATATATTGAACTTTGGTTACTTCTTGGTCACCTATTTTGTCTACATTTCTTCAAATTCCCTTTTTTACAAAAACGAGACGATTTTCTTCCCAAAGTTTCAAAACTATAGTTAGGACTATATATTGGGTTGAATCCATTCTTAAGGGCTTCAAAGCTATGTTTAGACTATTATACTAATATATTGAACTTTTGTTACTCCTTGGTCACCAATTTTGTCTACATTTCTTCAAATTCCCTTTTGTACCAAAACGAGACGATTTTCTTCCCAAAGTTTCAAAACTATAGTTAGGACTATATATTGGGTAGAATCCATTCTTAAGGGCTTCAAAGCTATGTTTAGACTATTATACTAATATATTGAATTTTTGTTACTCCTTGGTCACCAATTTTGTCTACATTTCTTCAAATTCCCATTTGTACCAAAACGAGACGATTTTCTTCCCAAAGTTTCAAAACTATAGTTACGACTATATATTAGGTAGAATTCATTCTAAAGGGGTTCAAAGCTATATTTAGACTATTATACTAATATATTGAACTTTGGTTACTCCTTGGTGAGCCAATTTTGTGTAAATTTCTTCAAATTCCCATTTGTACCAAATCAGGACGATTTTCTTCCCAAAGTTTCAAAACTATAGTTAGGACTATATATTGGGTAGAATCCATTCTAAAGGGCTTCAAAGCTATATTTAGACTATTATACTAATAAATTGTACTTTGGTTACTCCTTGGTCACCAATTTTGTCTATATTTCTTCAAATTCCCTTTTGTACCAAAACGAGACGATTTTCTTCCCAAAGTTTCAAAACTATAGTTAGGACTATATATTGGGTTGAATCCATTCTTAAGGGCTTCAAAGCTATGTATAGACTATTATACTAATATATTGAACTTTTGGTACTCCTTGGTCACCAATTTTATCTACATTTCTTCAAATTCCCATTTGTACCAAAACGAGACGATTTTCTTCCCAAAGTTTCAAAACTATAGTTACGACTATATATTGGTTAGAATCCATTCTAAAGGGGTTCAAAGCTATATTTAGACTATTATACTAATATATTTAACTTTGGTTACGTCTTGGTGAGCCAATTATGTGTAAATTTCTTCAAATTCCCATTTGTACCAAAATAGGACGAGTTTCTTCCCAAAGTTTCAAAACTATAGTTAGGACTATATAGTGGTTAGAATCCATTCTAAAGGGGTTCAAAGCTATGTTTAGACTATTATACTAATATATTTAACTTTGGTTACTTCTTGATGAGCCAATTTTGTGTAAATTTCTTCAAATTCCCATTTGTAGCAAAACGGGACGATTTTCTTCCCAAAGTTTCAAAACTATAGTTACGACTATATATTGGGTAGAATTCATGCTTAAGGGCTTCAAAGCTATATTTAGACTATTATACTAATATATTGTACTTTGGTTACTCCTTGGTCACCAATTTTGTCTACATTTCTTCAAATTCCCTTTTGTACCAAAACGAGACGATTTTCTTCCCAAAGTTTCAAAACTATAGTTAGGACTATATATTGGGTTGAATCCATTCTTAAGGGCTTCAAAGCTATGTTTAGACTATTATACTAATATATTGAACTTTTGTTACTCCTTGGTCACCAATTTTGTCTACATTTCTTCAAATTCCCATTTGTACCAAAACGAGACGATTTTCTTCCCAAAGTTTCAAAACTATAGTTAGGACTATATATTGGGTAGAATCCATTCTTAAGGGCTTCAAAGCTATGTTTAGACTATTATAGTAATATATTGAATTTTTGTTACTCCTTGGTCACCAATTTTGTCTACATTTCTTCGAATTCCCATTTGTACCAAAATGAGACGATTTTCTTTCCAAAGTTTCAAAACTATAGTTACGACTATATATTGGGTAGAATTCATTCTAAAGGGGTTCAAAGCTATATTTAGACTATTATACTAATATATTGAACTTTGATTACTACTTAGTCACCAATTATGTCTACATTTCTTCATATTCCCATTTGTACCAAAACAGGACGATTTTCTTCCCAAAGTTTCAAAAATATAGTTAGGACTATATATTAGGTAGAATCCATGCTTAAGGGCTTCAAAGTTATATTTAGACTATTATACTAATATATTGAACTTTAGTTAATTCTTGGTGAGCCAATTTTGTGTAAATTTCTTCAAATTCCCATTTGTACCAAAACAGAACAATTTTCTTCCCAAAGTTTCAAAAATATAGTTAGGACTATATATTAGGTAGAATCCATGCTTAAGGGCTTCAAAGCTATATTTAGACTATTATACTAATATATTGTACTTTGGTTACTCCTTGGTCACCAATTTTGTCTACATTTCTTCAAATGCCCTTTCGTACCAAAACGAGACGATTTTCTTCCCAAAGTTTCAAAACTATAGTTACGACTATATATTGGGTAGAATTCATGCTTAAGGGGTTCAAAGCTATATTTAGACTATTATACTAATATATTGAACTTTGGTTACTCCTTGGTCACCAATTTTGTGTAAATTTCTTCAAATTCCCATTTGTACCAAATCAGGACGATTTTCTTTCCAAAGTTTCAAAACTATAGTTAGGACTATATATTGGGTAGAATCCATTCTAAAGGGCTTCAAAGCTATATTTAGACTATTATACTAATATATTGAACTTTGGTTCTCCCTGGTCACCAATTTTGTCTACATTTCTTCAAATTCCCTTTTGTACCAAAACAAGACGATTTTCTTCCCAAAGTTTCAAAACTATAGTTAGGACTATATATTGGTTAGAATCCATTCTAAAGGGGTTCAAAGCTATATTTAGACTATTATACTAATATATTTAAATTTGGTTACTTCTTGGTGAGCCAATTTTGTGTAAATTTCTTCAAATTCCCATTTGTACCAAAATGGGACGATTTTCTTCGCAAAGTTTCAAAACTATAGTTAGGACTATATATTGGTTAGAATCCATTCTAAAGGGGTTCAAAGCTATATTTAGACTATTATACTAATATATTTAACTTTGGTTACTTCTTGGTTTGCCAATTTTGTGTAAATTTCTTCAAATTCCCATTTGTACCAAAACAGGACAATTTTCTTCCCAAAGTTTCAAAACTATAGTTAGGACTATATATTGGGTAGAATCCATTCTAAAGGGCTTCAAAGCTATATTTAGACTATTATACTAATATATTGTACTTTGGTTACTTCTTGGTGAGCCAATTTTGTGTAAATTTCTTCAAATTCCCATTTTTACCAAAACAATACGATTTTCTTCCCAAAGTTTCAAAACTTTAGTTAGGACTATATATTGGTTAGAATCCATTCTAAAGGGGTTCAAAGTTATATTTAGACTATTATACTAATATATTGAATTTTGGTTACTTCTTGGTGAGCCAATTTTGTGTAAATTTCTTCAAATTCCCATTTGTACCAAAACAGGACAATTTTCTTCCCAAAGTTTCAAAACTATAGTTAGGACTATAGATTGGGTAGAATTCATGCTTAAGGGCTTCAAAGCTATATTTAGACTATTATACTAATATATTGAACTTTGGTTACTTCTTGGTGAGCCAATTTTGTGTAAATTTCTTCAAATTCCCATTTGTACCAAAACGGGACGATTTTCTTCCCAAAGTTTCAAAACTATAGTTACGACTATATATTGGGTAGAATTCATTCTAAAGGGGTTCAAAGCTATATTTAGACTATTATACTAATATATTGAACTTTGGTTACTCCTTGGTCACCAATTTTGTGTAAATTTCTTCAAATTCCCATTTGTACCAAATCAGGACGATTTTCTTTCCAAAGTTTCAAAACTATAGTTAGGACTATATATTGGGTAGAATCCATTCTAAAGGGCTTCAAAGCTATATTTAGACTATTATACTAATATATTGTACTTTGGTTACTCCTTGGTCACCAATTTTGTCTACATTTCTTCAAATTCCCTTTTGTACCAAAACAAGACGATTTTCTTCCCAAAGTTTCAAAACTATAGTTACGACTATATATTGGTTAGAAGCCATTCTAAAGGGGTTCAAAGCTATATTTAGACTATTATACTAATATATTTAACTTTGGTTACGTCTTGGTGAGCCAATTATGTGTAAATTTCTTCAAATTCCCATTTGTACCAAAATAGGACGATTTTCTTGCCAAAGTTTCAAAACTATAGTTAGGACTATATATTGGTTAGAATCCATTCTAAAGGGGTTCAAAGCTATATTTAGACTATTATACTAATATATTTAAATTTGGTTACTTCTTGGTGAGCCAATTTTGTGTAAATTTCTTCAAATTCCCATTTGTACCAAAATGGGACGATTTTCTTCGCAAAGTTTCAAAACTATAGTTAGGACTATATATTGGTTAGAATCCATTCTAAAGGGGTTCAAAGCTATATTTAGACTATTATACTAATATATTTAACTTTGGTTACTTCTTGGTTTGCCAATTTTGTGTAAATTTCTTCAAATTCCCATTTGTACCAAAACAGGACAATTTTCTTCCCAAAGTTTCAAAACTATAGTTAGGACTATATATTGGGTAGAATCCATTCTAAAGGGCTTCAAAGCTATATTTAGACTATTATACTAATATATTGTACTTTGGTTACTTCTTGGTGAGCCAATTTTGTGTAAATTTCTTCAAATTCCCATTTTTACCAAAACAATACGATTTTCTTCCCAAAGTTTCAAAACTATAGTTAGGACTATATATTGGTTAGAATCCATTCTAAAGGGGTTCAAAGCTATATTTAGACTATTATACTAATATATTGAATTTTGGTTACTTCTTGGTGAGCCAATTTTGTGTAAATTTCTTCAAATTCCCATTTGTACCAAAACAGGACAATTTTCTTCCCAAAGTTTCAAAACTATAGTTAGGACTATATATTGGGTAGAATTCATGCTTAAGGGCTTCAAAGCTATATTTAGACTATTATACTAATATATTGAACTTTGGTTACTTCTTGGTGAGCCAATTTTGTGTAAATTTCTTCAAATTCCCATTTTTACCAAAACAATACGATTTTCTTCCCAAAGTTTCAAAACTATAGTTAGGACTATATATTGGTTAGAATCCATTCTAAAGGGGTTCAAAGCTATATTTAGACTATTATACTAATATATTGAACTTTGGTTACTTCTTGGTGAGCCAATTTTGTGTAAATTTCTTCAAATTCCCATTTGTACCAAAACAGTACGATTTTCTCCCCAAAGTTTCAAAACTATAGTTAGGACTATATATTGGGTAGAATCCATTCTAAAGGGCTTCAAAGCTATATTTAGACTATTATACTAATATATTGTACTTCGGTTACTCCTTGGTCACCAATTTTGTCTACATTTCTTCAAATTCCCTTTTGTACCAAAACGAGACGATTTTCTTCCCAAAGTTTCAAAACTATAGTTAGGACTATATATTGGGTTGAATCCATTCTTAAGGGCTTCAAAGCTATGTTTAGACTATTATACTAATATATTGAACTTTTGTTACTCCTTGGTCACCAATTTTGTCTACATTTCTTCAAATTCCCATTTGTACCAAAACGAGACGATTTTCTTCCCAAAGTTTCAAAACTATAGTTAGGACTATATATTGGGTAGAATCCATTCTTAAGGGCTTCAAAGCTATGTTTAGACTATTATAGTAATATATTGAACTTTTGTTACTCCTTGGTCACCAATTTTGTCTACATTTCTTCAAATTCCCATTTGTACCAAAACGAGACGATTTTCTTCCCAAAGTTTCAAAACTATAGTTAGGACTATATATTGGGTAGAATCCATTCTTAAGGGCTTCAAAGCTATGTTTAGACTATTATAGTAATATATTGAATTTTTGTTACTCCTTGGTCACCAATTTTGTCTACATTTCTTCAAATTCCCATTTGTACCAAAATGGGACGATTTTCTTCGCAAAGTTTCAAAACTATAGTTAGGACTATATATTGGTTAGAATCCATTCTAAAGGGGTTCAAAGCTATATTTAGACTATTATACTAATATATTTAACTTTGGTTACTTCTTGGTTTGCCAATTTTGTGTAAATTTCTTCAAATTCCCATTTGTACCAAAATAGGACGATATTCTTCCCAAAGTTTCAAAACTATAGTTACGACTATATATTGGGTAGAATTCATTCTAAAGGGGTTCAAAGCTATATTTAGACTATTATACTAATATATTGAACTTTGATTACTACTTAGTCACCAATTTTGTCTACATTTCTTCAAATTCACATTTGTACCAGAACGGGACGATTTTCTTCCCAAAGTTTCAAAACTATAGTTAGGACTATATATTGGGTAGAATCCATTCTAAAGGGCTTCAAAGCTATATTTAGACTATTATACTAATATATTGTACTTTGGTTACTCCTTGGTCACCAATTTTGTCTACATTTCTTCAAATTCCCTTTTGTACCAAAACAAGACGATTTTCTTCCCAAAGTTTCAAAACTATAGTTACGACTATATATTGGGTAGAATTCATTCTAAAGGGGTTCAAAGCTATATTTAGACTATTATACTAATATATTGAACTTTGATTACTACTTAGTCACCAATTATGTCTACATTTCTTCATATTCCCATTTGTACCAAAACAGGACGATTTTCTTCCCAAAGTTTCAAAAATATAGTTAGGACTATATATTAGGTAGAATCCATGCTTAAGGGCTTCAAAGTTATATTTAGACTATTATACTAATATATTGAACTTTAGTTACTTCTTGGTGAGCCAATTTTGTGTAAATTTCTTCAAATTCCCATTTGTACCAAAACAGGACAATTTTCTTCCCAAAGTTTCAAAAATATAGTTAGGACTATATATTAGGTAGAATCCATGCTTAAGGGCTTCAAAGCTATATTTAGACTATTATACTAATATATTGAACTTTGGTTACTTCTTGGTGAGCCAAATTTGTGAAAATTTCTTCAAATTCCCATTTGTACCAAAACAGGACAATTTTCTTCCCAAAGTTTCAAAACTATAGTTAGGACTATATATTGGGTAGAATTCATGCTTAAGGGCTTCAAAGCTATATTAAGACTATTATACTAATATATTTAACTTTGGTTACTTCTTGGTGAGCCAATTTTGTGTAAATTTCTTCAAATTCCCATTTGTACCAAAATGGGACGATTTTCTTCGCAAAGTTTCAAAACTATAGTTAGGACTATATATTGGTTAGAATCCATTCTAAAGGGGTTCAAAGCTATATTTAGACTATTATACTAATATATTTAACTTTGGTTACTTCTTGGTTTGCCAATTTTGTGTAAATTTCTTCAAATTCCCATTTGTACCAAAACAGGACGATATTCTTCCCAAAGTTTTAAAACTATAGTTACGACTATATATTGGGTAGAATTCATGCTTAAGGGCTTCAAAGCTATATTTAGACTATTATACTAATATATTGAACTTTGGTTACTTCTTGGTGAGCCAATTTTGTGTAAATTTCTTCAAATTCCCATTTGTACCAAAACAGTACGATTTTCTTCCCAAAGTTTCAAAACTATAGTTAGGACTATATATTGGTTAGAATCCATTCTAAAGGGGTTCAAAGCTATATTTAGACTATTATACTAATATATTTAACTTTGGTTACTTCTTGGTGAGCCAATTTTGTGTAAATTTCTTCAAATTCCCATTTGTACCAAAATGGGACGATTTTCTTCGCAAAGTTTCAAAACTATAGTTAGGACTATATATTGGTTAGAATCCATTCTAAAGGGGTTCAAAGCTATATTTAGACTATTATACTAATATATTTAACTTTGGTTACTTCTTGGTTTGCCAATTTTGTGTAAATTTCTTCAAATTCCCATTTGTACCAAAACAGGACAATTTTCTTCCCAAAGTTTCAAAACTATAGTTAGGACTATATATTGGGTAGAATCCATTCTAAAGGGCTTCAAAGCTATATTTAGACAATTATACTAATATATTGTACTTTGGTTACTTCTTGGTGAGCCAATTTTGTGTAAATTTCTTCAAATTCCCATTTTTACCAAAACAATACGATTTTCTTCCCAAAGTTTCAAAACTATAGTTAGGACTATATATTGGTTAGAATCCATTCTAAAGGGGTTCAAAGCTATATTTAGACTATTATACTAATATATTGAACTTTGGTTACTTCTTGGTGAGCCAATTTTGTGTAAATTTCTTCAAATTCCCATTTGTACCAAAACAGGACAATTTTCTTCCCAAAGTTTCAAAACTATAGTTAGGACTATATATTGGGTAGAATTCATGCTTAAGGGCTTCAAAGCTATATTTAGACTATTATACTAATATATTGAACTTTGGTTACTTCTTGGTGAGCCAATTTTGTGTAAATTTCTTCAAATTCCCATTTTTACCAAAACAATACGATTTTCTTCCCAAAGTTTCAAAACTATAGTTAGGACTATATATTGGTTAGAATCCATTCTAAAGGGGTTCAAAGCTATATTTAGACTATTATACTAATATATTTAACTTTGGTTACTTCTTGGTTTGCCAATTTTGTGTAAATTTCTTCGAATTCCCATTTGTACCAAAACAGGACAATTTTCTTCCCAAAGTTTCAAAACTATAGTTAGGACTATATATTGGGTAGAATCCATTCTAAAGGGCTTCAAAGCTATATTTAGACAATTATACTAATATATTGTACTTTGGTTACTTCTTGGTGAGCCAATTTTGTGTAAATTTCTTCAAATTCCCATTTTTACCAAAACAATACGATTTTCTTCCCAAAGTTTCAAAACTATAGTTAGGACTATATATTGGTTAGAATCCATTCTAAAGGGGTTCAAAGCTATATTTAGACTATTATACTAATATATTTAACTTTGGTTACTTCTTGGTTTGCCAATTTTGTGTAAATTTCTTCAAATTCCCATTTGTACCAAAATAGGACGATATTCTTCCCAAAGTTTCAAAACTATAGTTACGACTATATATTGGGTAGAATTCATTCTAAAGGGGTTCAAAGCTATATTTAGACTATTATACTAATATATTGAACTTTGATTACTACTTAGTCACCAATTTTGTCTACATTTCTTCAAATTCACATTTGTACCAGAACGGGACGATTTTCTTCCCAAAGTTTCAAAACTATAGTTAGGACTATATATTGGGTAGAATCCATTCTAAAGGGCTTCAAAGCTATATTTAGACTATTATACTAATATATTGTACTTTGGTTACTCCTTGGTCACCAATTTTGTCTACATTTCTTCAAATTCCCTTTTGTACCAAAACAAGACGATTTTCTTCCCAAAGTTTCAAAACTATAGTTACGACTATATATTGGGTAGAATTCATTCTAAAGGGGTTCAAAGCTATATTTAGACTATTATACTAATATATTGAACTTTGATTACTACTTAGTCACCAATTATGTCTACATTTCTTCATATTCCCATTTGTACCAAAACAGGACGATTTTCTTCCCAAAGTTTCAAAAATATAGTTAGGACTATATATTAGGTAGAATCCATGCTTAAGGGCTTCAAAGTTATATTTAGACTATTATACTAATATATTGAACTTTAGTTACTTCTTGGTGAGCCAATTTTGTGTAAATTTCTTCAAATTCCCATTTGTACCAAAACAGGACAATTTTCTTCCCAAAGTTTCAAAAATATAGTTAGGACTATATATTAGGTAGAATCCATGCTTAAGGGCTTCAAAGCTATATTTAGACTATTATACTAATATATTGAACTTTGGTTACTTCTTGGTGAGCCAAATTTGTGAAAATTTCTTCAAATTCCCATTTGTACCAAAACAGGACAATTTTCTTCCCAAAGTTTCAAAACTATAGTTAGGACTATATATTGGGTAGAATTCATGCTTAAGGGCTTCAAAGCTATATTAAGACTATTATACTAATATATTTAACTTTGGTTACTTCTTGGTGAGCCAATTTTGTGTAAATTTCTTCAAATTCCCATTTGTACCAAAATGGGACGATTTTCTTCGCAAAGTTTCAAAACTATAGTTAGGACTATATATTGGTTAGAATCCATTCTAAAGGGGTTCAAAGCTATATTTAGACTATTATACTAATATATTTAACTTTGGTTACTTCTTGGTTTGCCAATTTTGTGTAAATTTCTTCAAATTCCCATTTGTACCAAAACAGGACGATATTCTTCCCAAAGTTTTAAAACTATAGTTACGACTATATATTGGGTAGAATTCATGCTTAAGGGCTTCAAAGCTATATTTAGACTATTATACTAATATATTGAACTTTGGTTACTTCTTGGTGAGCCAATTTTGTGTAAATTTCTTCAAATTCCCATTTGTACCAAAACAGTACGATTTTCTTCCCAAAGTTTCAAAACTATAGTTAGGACTATATATTGGTTAGAATCCATTCTAAAGGGGTTCAAAGCTATATTTAGACTATTATACTAATATATTTAACTTTGGTTACTTCTTGGTGAGCCAATTTTGTGTAAATTTCTTCAAATTCCCATTTGTACCAAAATGGGACGATTTTCTTCGCAAAGTTTCAAAACTATAGTTAGGACTATATATTGGTTAGAATCCATTCTAAAGGGGTTCAAAGCTATATTTAGACTATTATACTAATATATTTAACTTTGGTTACTTCTTGGTTTGCCAATTTTGTGTAAATTTCTTCAAATTCCCATTTGTACCAAAACAGGACAATTTTCTTCCCAAAGTTTCAAAACTATAGTTAGGACTATATATTGGGTAGAATCCATTCTAAAGGGCTTCAAAGCTATATTTAGACAATTATACTAATATATTGTACTTTGGTTACTTCTTGGTGAGCCAATTTTGTGTAAATTTCTTCAAATTCCCATTTTTACCAAAACAATACGATTTTCTTCCCAAAGTTTCAAAACTATAGTTAGGACTATATATTGGTTAGAATCCATTCTAAAGGGGTTCAAAGCTATATTTAGACTATTATACTAATATATTGAACTTTGGTTACTTCTTGGTGAGCCAATTTTGTGTAAATTTCTTCAAATTCCCATTTGTACCAAAACAGGACAATTTTCTTCCCAAAGTTTCAAAACTATAGTTAGGACTATATATTGGGTAGAATTCATGCTTAAGGGCTTCAAAGCTATATTTAGACTATTATACTAATATATTGAACTTTGGTTACTTCTTGGTGAGCCAATTTTGTGTAAATTTCTTCAAATTCCCATTTTTACCAAAACAATACGATTTTCTTCCCAAAGTTTCAAAACTATAGTTAGGACTATATATTGGTTAGAATCCATTCTAAAGGGGTTCAAAGCTATATTTAGACTATTATACTAATATATTTAACTTTGGTTACTTCTTGGTTTGCCAATTTTGTGTAAATTTCTTCGAATTCCCATTTGTACCAAAACAGGACAATTTTCTTCCCAAAGTTTCAAAACTATAGTTAGGACTATATATTGGGTAGAATCCATTCTAAAGGGCTTCAAAGCTATATTTAGACAATTATACTAATATATTGTACTTTGGTTACTTCTTGGTGAGCCAATTTTGTGTAAATTTCTTCAAATTCCCATTTTTACCAAAACAATACGATTTTCTTCCCAAAGTTTCAAAACTATAGTTAGGACTATATATTGGTTAGAATCCATTCTAAAGGGGTTCAAAGCTATATTTAGACTATTATACTAATATATTGAACTTTGGTTACTTCTTGGTGAGCCAATTTTGTGTAAATTTCTTCAAATTCCCATTTGTACCAAAACAGGACAATTTTCTTCCCAAAGTTTCAAAACTATAGTTAGGACTATATATTGGGTAGAATTCATGCTTAAGGGCTTCAAAGCTATATTTAGACTATTATACTAATATATTGAACTTTGGTTACTTCTTGGTGAGCCAATTTTGTGTAAATTTCTTCAAATTCCCATTTTTACCAAAACAATACGATTTTCTTCCCAAAGTTTCAAAACTATAGTTAGGACTATATATTGGTTAGAATCCATTCTAAAGGGGTTCAAAGCTATATTTATACTATTATACTAATATATTTAACTTTGGTTACTTCTTGGTTTGCCAATTTTGTGTAAATTTCTTCAAATTCCCATTTGTACCAAAACAGGACGATATTCTTCCCAAAGTTTCAAAACTATAGTTACGACTATATATTGGGTAGAATTCATGCTTAAGGGCTTCAAAGCTATATTTAGACTATTATACTAATATATTGAACTTTTGTTACTTCTTGGTGAGCCAATTTTGTGTAAATTTCTTCAAATTCCCATTTGTACCAAAACAGTACGATTTTCTTCCCAAAGTTTCAAAACTATAGTTAGGACTATATATTGGTTAGAATCCATTCTAAAGGGGTTCAAAGCTATATTTAGACTATTATACTAATATATTTAACTTTGGTTACTTCTTGGTGAGCCAATTTTGTGTAAATTTCTTCAAATTCCCATTTGTACCAAAATGGGACGATTTTCTTCGCAAAGTTTCAAAACTATAGTTAGGACTATATATTGGTTAGAATCCATTCTAAAGGGGTTCAAAGCTATATTTAGACTATTATACTAATATATTTAACTTTGGTTACTTCTTGGTTTGCCAATTTTGTGTAAATTTCTTCAAATTCCCATTTGTACCAAAACAGGACAATTTTCTTCCCAAAGTTTCAAAACTATAGTTAGGACTATATATTGGGTAGAATCCATTCTAAAGGGCTTCAAAGCTATATTTAGACTATTATACTAATATATTGTACTTTGGTTACTTCTTGGTGAGCCAATTTTGTGTAAATTTCTTCAAATTCCCATTTTTACCAAAACAATACGATTTTCTTCCCAAAGTTTCAAAACTATAGTTAGGACTATATATTGGTTAGAATCCATTCTAAAGGGGTTCAAAGCTATATTTAGACTATTATACTAATATATTGAACTTTGGTTACTTCTTGGTGAGCCAATTTTGTGTAAATTTCTTCAAATTCCCATTTGTACCAAAACAGGACGATTTTCTTCCCAAAGTTTCAAAAATATAGTTAGGACTATATATTAGGTAGAATCCATGCTTAAGGGCTTCAAAGTTAAATTTAGACTATTATACTAATATATTGAGCTTTAGTTACTTCTTGGTGAGCCAAATTTGTGAAAATTTCTTCAAATTCCCATTTGTACCAAAACAGGACAATTTTCTTCCCAAAGTTTCAAAACTATAGTTAGGACTATATATTGGGTAGAATTCATGCTTAAGGGCTTCAAAGCTATATTAAGACTATTATACTAATATATTTAACTTTGGTTACTTCTTGGTGAGCCAATTTTGTGTAAATTTCTTCAAATTCCCATTTGTACCAAAATGGGACGATTTTCTTCGCAAAGTTTCAAAACTATAGTTAGGACTATATATTGGTTAGAATCCATTCTAAAGGGGTTCAAAGCTATATTTAGACTATTATACTAATATATTTAACTTTGGTTACTTCTTGGTTTGCCAATTTTGTGTAAATTTCTTCAAATTCCCATTTGTACCAAAACAGGACGATATTCTTCCCAAAGTTTCAAAACTATAGTTACGACTATATATTGGGTAGAATTCATGCTTAAGGGCTTCAAAGCTATATTTAGACTATTATACTAATATATTGAACTTTGGTTACTTCTTGGTGAGCCAATTTTGTGTAAATTTCTTCAAATTCCCATTTGTACCAAAACAGTACGATTTTCTTCCCAAAGTTTCAAAACTATAGTTAGGACTATATATTGGTTAGAATCCATTCTAAAGGGGTTCAAAGCTATATTTAGACTATTATACTAATATATTTAACTTTGGTTACTTCTTGGTTTGCCAATTTTGTGTAAATTTCTTCAAATTCCCATTTGTACCAAAATAGGACGATATTCTTCCCAAAGTTTCAAAACTATAGTTACGACTATATATTGGGTAGAATTCATTCTAAAGGGGTTCAAAGCTATATTTAGACTATTATACTAATATATTGAACTTTGATTACTACGTAGTCACCAATTATGTCTACATTTCTTCATATTCCCATTTGTACCAAAACAGGACGATTTTCTTCCCAAAGTTTCAAAAATATAGTTAGGACTATATATTAGGTAGAATCCATGCTTAAGGGCTTCAAAGTTATATTTAGACTATTATACTAATATATTGAACTTTAGTTACATCTTGGTGAGCCAATTTTGTGTAAATTTCTTCAAATTCCCATTTGTACCAAAACAGGACAATTTTCTTCCCAAAGTTTCAAAAATATAGTTAGGACTATATATTAGGTAGAATTCATGCTTAAGGGCTTCAAAGCTATATTTAGACTATTATACTAATATATTGAACTTTGGTTACTTCTTGGTGAGCCAAATTTGTGAAAATTTCTTCAAATTCCCATTTGTACCAAAACAGGACAATTTTCTTCCCAAAGTTTCAAAACTATAGTTAGGACTATATATTGGGTAGAATTCATGCTTAAGGGCTTCAAAGCTATATTAAGACTATTATACTAATATATTTAACTTTGGTTACTTCTTGGTGAGCCAATTTTGTGTAAATTTCTTCAAATTCCCATTTGTACCAAAATGGGACGATTTTCTTCGCAAAGTTTCAAAACTATAGTTAGGACTATATATTGGTTAGAATCCATTCTAAAGGGGTTCAAAGCTATATTTAGACTATTATACTAATATATTTAACTTTGGTTACTTCTTGGTTTGCCAATTTTGTGTAAATTTCTTCAAATTCCCATTTGTACCAAAACAGGACGATATTCTTCCCAAAGTTTCAAAACTATAGTTACGACTATATATTGGGTAGAATTCATGCTTAAGGGCTTCAAAGCTATATTTAGACTATTATACTAATATATTGAACTTTGGTTACTTCTTGGTGAGCCAATTTTGTGTAAATTTCTTCAAATTCCCATTTGTACCAAAACAGTACGATTTTCTTCCCAAAGTTTCAAAACTATAGTTAGGACTATATATTGGTTAGAATCCATTCTAAAGGGGTTCAAAGGTATATTTAGACTATTATACTAATATATTTAACTTTGGTTACTTCTTGGTGAGCCAATTTTGTGTAAATTTCTTCAAATTCCCATTTGTACCAAAATGGGACGATTTTCTTCGCAAAGTTTCAAAACTATAGTTAGGACTATATATTGGTTAGAATCCATTCTAAAGGGGTTCAAAGCTATATTTAGACTATTATACTAATATATTTAACTTTGGTTACTTCTTGGTTTGCCAATTTTGTGTAAATTTCTTCAAATTCCCATTTGTACCAAAACAGGACAATTTTCTTCCCAAAGTTTCAAAACTATAGTTAGGACTATATATTGGGTAGAATCCATTCTAAAGGGCTTCAAAGCTATATTTAGACTATTATACTAATATATTGTACTTTGGTTACTTCTTGGTGAGCCAATTTTGTGTAAATTTCTTCAAATTCCCATTTTTACCAAAACAATACGATTTTCTTCCCAAAGTTTCAAAACTATAGTTAGGACTATATATTGGTTAGAATCCATTCTAAAGGGGTTCAAAGCTATATTTAGACTATTATACTAATATATTGAACTTTGGTTACTTCTTGGTGAGCCAATTTTGTGTAAATTTCTTCAAATTCCCATTTGTACCAAAACAGGACAATTTTCTTCCCAAAGTTTCAAAACTATAGTTAGGACTATATATTGGGTAGAATTCATGCTTAAGGGCTTCAAAGCTATATTTAGACTATTATACTAATATATTGAACTTTGGTTACTTCTTGGTGAGCCAATTTTGTGTAAATTTCTTCAAATTCCCATTTTTACCAAAACAATACGATTTTCTTCCCAAAGTTTCAAAACTATAGTTAGGACTATATATTGGTTAGAATCCATTCTAAAGGGGTTCAAAGCTATATTTAGACTATTATACTAATATATTTAACTTTGGTTACTTCTTGGTTTGCCAATTTTGTGTAAATTTCTTCAAATTCCCATTTGTACCAAAACAGGACGATATTCTTCCCAAAGTTTCAAAACTATAGTTACGACTATATATTGGGTAGAATTCATGCTTAAGGGCTTCAAAGCTATATTTAGACTATTATACTAATATATTGAACTTTGGTTACTTCTTGGTGAGCCAATTTTGTGTAAATTTCTTCAAATTCCCATTTGTACCAAAACAGTACGATTTTCTTCCCAAAGTTTCAAAACTATAGTTAGGACTATATATTGGTTAGAATCCATTCTAAAGGGGTTCAAAGCTATATTTAGACTATTATACTAATATATTTAACTTTGGTTACTTCTTGGTGAGCCAATTTTGTGTAAATTTCTTCAAATTCCCATTTGTACCAAAATGGGACGATTTTCTTCGCAAAGTTTCAAAACTATAGTTAGGACTATATATTGGTTAGAATCCATTCTAAAGGGGTTCAAAGCTATATTTAGACTATTATACTAATATATTTAACTTTGGTTACTTCTTGGTTTGCCAATTTTGTGTAAATTTCTTCAAATTCCCATTTGTACCAAAACAGGACAATTTTCTTCCCAAAGTTTCAAAACTATAGTTAGGACTATATATTGGGTAGAATCCATTCTAAAGGGCTTCAAAGCTATATTTAGACTATTATACTAATATATTGTACTTTGGTTACTTCTTGGTGAGCCAATTTTGTGTAAATTTCTTCAAATTCCCATTTTTACCAAAACAATACGATTTTCTTCCCAAAGTTTCAAAACTATAGTTAGGACTATATATTGGTTAGAATCCATTCTAAAGGGGTTCAAAGCTATATTTAGACTATTATACTAATATATTGAACTTTGGTTACTTCTTGGTGAGCCAATTTTGTGTAAATTTCTTCAAATTCCCATTTGTACCAAAACAGGACAATTTTCTTCCCAAAGTTTCAAAACTATAGTTAGGACTATATATTGGGTAGAATTCATGCTTAAGGGCTTCAAAGCTATATTTAGACTATTATACTAATATATTGAACTTTGGTTACTTCTTGGTGAGCCAATTTTGTGTAAATTTCTTCAAATTCCCATTTTTACCAAAACAATACGATTTTCTTCCCAAAGTTTCAAAACTATAGTTAGGACTATATATTGGTTAGAATCCATTCTAAAGGGGTTCAAAGCTATATTTAGACTATTATACTAATATATTTAACTTTGGTTACTTCTTGGTTTGCCAATTTTGTGTAAATTTCTTCAAATTCCCATTTGTACCAAAACAGGACGATATTCTTCCCAAAGTTTCAAAACTATAGTTACGACTATATATTGGGTAGAATTCATGCTTAAGGGCTTCAAAGCTATATTTAGACTATTATACTAATATATTGAACTTTTGTTACTTCTTGGTGAGCCAATTTTGTGTAAATTTCTTCAAATTCCCATTTGTACCAAAACAGTACGATTTTCTTCCCAAAGTTTCAAAACTATAGTTAGGACTATATATTGGTTAGAATCCATTCTAAAGGGGTTCAAAGCTATATTTAGACTATTATACTAATATATTTAACTTTGGTTACTTCTTGGTGAGCCAATTTTGTGTAAATTTCTTCAAATTCCCATTTGTACCAAAATGGGACGATTTTCTTCGCAAAGTTTCAAAACTATAGTTAGGACTATATATTGGTTAGAATCCATTCTAAAGGGGTTCAAAGCTATATTTAGACTATTATACTAATATATTTAACTTTGGTTACTTCTTGGTTTGCCAATTTTGTGTAAATTTCTTCAAATTCCCATTTGTACCAAAACAGGACAATTTTCTTCCCAAAGTTTCAAAACTATAGTTAGGACTATATATTGGGTAGAATCCATTCTAAAGGGCTTCAAAGCTATATTTAGACTATTATACTAATATATTGTACTTTGGTTACTTCTTGGTGAGCCAATTTTGTGTAAATTTCTTCAAATTCCCATTTTTACCAAAACAATACGATTTTCTTCCCAAAGTTTCAAAACTATAGTTAGGACTATATATTGGTTAGAATCCATTCTAAAGGGGTTCAAAGCTATATTTAGACTATTATACTAATATATTGAACTTTGGTTACTTCTTGGTGAGCCAATTTTGTGTAAATTTCTTCAAATTCCCATTTGTACCAAAACAGGACGATTTTCTTCCCAAAGTTTCAAAAATATAGTTAGGACTATATATTAGGTAGAATCCATGCTTAAGGGCTTCAAAGTTAAATTTAGACTATTATACTAATATATTGAGCTTTAGTTACTTCTTGGTGAGCCAAATTTGTGAAAATTTCTTCAAATTCCCATTTGTACCAAAACAGGACAATTTTCTTCCCAAAGTTTCAAAACTATAGTTAGGACTATATATTGGGTAGAATTCATGCTTAAGGGCTTCAAAGCTATATTAAGACTATTATACTAATATATTTAACTTTGGTTACTTCTTGGTGAGCCAATTTTGTGTAAATTTCTTCAAATTCCCATTTGTACCAAAATGGGACGATTTTCTTCGCAAAGTTTCAAAACTATAGTTAGGACTATATATTGGTTAGAATCCATTCTAAAGGGGTTCAAAGCTATATTTAGACTATTATACTAATATATTTAACTTTGGTTACTTCTTGGTTTGCCAATTTTGTGTAAATTTCTTCAAATTCCCATTTGTACCAAAACAGGACGATATTCTTCCCAAAGTTTCAAAACTATAGTTACGACTATATATTGGGTAGAATTCATGCTTAAGGGCTTCAAAGCTATATTTAGACTATTATACTAATATATTGAACTTTGGTTACTTCTTGGTGAGCCAATTTTGTGTAAATTTCTTCAAATTCCCATTTGTACCAAAACAGTACGATTTTCTTCCCAAAGTTTCAAAACTATAGTTAGGACTATATATTGGTTAGAATCCATTCTAAAGGGGTTCAAAGCTATATTTAGACTATTATACTAATATATTTAACTTTGGTTACTTCTTGGTTTGCCAATTTTGTGTAAATTTCTTCAAATTCCCATTTGTACCAAAATAGGACGATATTCTTCCCAAAGTTTCAAAACTATAGTTACGACTATATATTGGGTAGAATTCATTCTAAAGGGGTTCAAAGCTATATTTAGACTATTATACTAATATATTGAACTTTGATTACTACGTAGTCACCAATTATGTCTACATTTCTTCATATTCCCATTTGTACCAAAACAGGACGATTTTCTTCCCAAAGTTTCAAAAATATAGTTAGGACTATATATTAGGTAGAATCCATGCTTAAGGGCTTCAAAGTTATATTTAGACTATTATACTAATATATTGAACTTTAGTTACATCTTGGTGAGCCAATTTTGTGTAAATTTCTTCAAATTCCCATTTGTACCAAAACAGGACAATTTTCTTCCCAAAGTTTCAAAAATATAGTTAGGACTATATATTAGGTAGAATTCATGCTTAAGGGCTTCAAAGCTATATTTAGACTATTATACTAATATATTGAACTTTGGTTACTTCTTGGTGAGCCAAATTTGTGAAAATTTCTTCAAATTCCCATTTGTACCAAAACAGGACAATTTTCTTCCCAAAGTTTCAAAACTATAGTTAGGACTATATATTGGGTAGAATTCATGCTTAAGGGCTTCAAAGCTATATTAAGACTATTATACTAATATATTTAACTTTGGTTACTTCTTGGTGAGCCAATTTTGTGTAAATTTCTTCAAATTCCCATTTGTACCAAAATGGGACGATTTTCTTCGCAAAGTTTCAAAACTATAGTTAGGACTATATATTGGTTAGAATCCATTCTAAAGGGGTTCAAAGCTATATTTAGACTATTATACTAATATATTTAACTTTGGTTACTTCTTGGTTTGCCAATTTTGTGTAAATTTCTTCAAATTCCCATTTGTACCAAAACAGGACGATATTCTTCCCAAATTTTCAAAACTATAGTTACGACTATATATTGGGTAGAATTCATGCTTAAGGGCTTCAAAGCTATATTTAGACTATTATACTAATATATTGAACTTTGGTTACTTCTTGGTGAGCCAATTTTGTGTAAATTTCTTCAAATTCCCATTTGTACCAAAACAGTACGATTTTCTTCCCAAAGTTTCAAAACTATAGTTAGGACTATATATTGGTTAGAATCCATTCTAAAGGGGTTCAAAGCTATATTTAGACTATTATACTAATATATTTAACTTTGGTTACTTCTTGGTGAGCCAATTTTGTGTAAATTTCTTCAAATTCCCATTTGTACCAAAATGGGACGATTTTCTTCGCAAAGTTTCAAAACTATAGTTAGGACTATATATTGGTTAGAATCCATTCTAAAGGGGTTCAAAGCTATATTTAGACTATTATACTAATATATTTAACTTTGGTTACTTCTTGGTTTGCCAATTTTGTGTAAATTTCTTCAAATTCCCATTTGTACCAAAACAGGACAATTTTCTTCCCAAAGTTTCAAAACTATAGTTAGGACTATATATTGGGTAGAATCCATTCTAAAGGGCTTCAAAGCTATATTTAGACTATTATACTAATATATTGTACTTTGGTTACTTCTTGGTGAGCCAATTTTGTGTAAATTTCTTCAAATTCCCATTTTTACCAAAACAATACGATTTTCTTCCCAAAGTTTCAAAACTATAGTTAGGACTATATATTGGTTAGAATCCATTCTAAAGGGGTTCAAAGCTATATTTAGACTATTATACTAATATATTGAACTTTGGTTACTTCTTGGTGAGCCAATTTTGTGTAAATTTCTTCAAATTCCCATTTGTACCAAAACAGGACAATTTTCTTCCCAAAGTTTCAAAACTATAGTTAGGACTATATATTGGGTAGAATTCATGCTTAAGGGCTTCAAAGCTATATTTAGACTATTATACTAATATATTGAACTTTGGTTACTTCTTGGTGAGCCAATTTTGTGTAAATTTCTTCAAATTCCCATTTTTACCAAAACAATACGATTTTCTTCCCAAAGTTTCAAAACTATAGTTAGGACTATATATTGGTTAGAATCCATTCTAAAGGGGTTCAAAGCTATATTTAGACTATTATACTAATATATTTAACTTTGGTTACTTCTTGGTTTGCCAATTTTGTGTAAATTTCTTCAAATTCCCATTTGTACCAAAACAGGACGATATTCTTCCCAAAGTTTCAAAACTATAGTTACGACTATATATTGGGTAGAATTCATGCTTAAGGGCTTCAAAGCTATATTTAGACTATTATACTAATATATTGAAGTTTGGTTACTTCTTGGTGAGCCAATTTTGTGTAAATTTCTTCAAATTCCCATTTGTACCAAAACAGTACGATTTTCTTCCCAAAGTTTCAAAACTATAGTTAGGACTATATATTGGTTAGAATCCATTCTAAAGGGGTTCAAAGCTATATTTAGACTATTATACTAATATATTTAACTTTGGTTACTTCTTGGTGAGCCAATTTTGTGTAAATTTCTTCAAATTCCCATTTGTACCAAAATGGGACGATTTTCTTCGCAAAGTTTCAAAACTATAGTTAGGACTATATATTGGTTAGAATCCATTCTAAAGGGGTTCAAAGCTATATTTAGACTATTATACTAATATATTTAACTTTGGTTACTTCTTGGTTTGCCAATTTTGTGTAAATTTCTTCAAATTCCCATTTGTACCAAAACAGGACAATTTTCTTCCCAAAGTTTCAAAACTATAGTTAGGACTATATATTGGGTAGAATCCATTCTAAAGGGCTTCAAAGCTATATTTAGACTATTATACTAATATATTGTACTTTGGTTACTTCTTGGTGAGCCAATTTTGTGTAAATTTCTTCAAATTCCCATTTTTACCAAAACAATACGATTTTCTTCCCAAAGTTTCAAAACTATAGTTAGGACTATATATTGGTTAGAATCCATTCTAAAGGGGTTCAAAGCTATATTTAGACTATTATACTAATATATTGAACTTTGGTTACTTCTTGGTGAGCCAATTTTGTGTAAATTTCTTCAAATTCCCATTTGTACCAAAACAGGACAATTTTCTTCCCAAAGTTTCAAAACTATAGTTAGGACTATATATTGGGTAGAATTCATGCTTAAGGGCTTCAAAGCTATATTTAGACTATTATACTAATATATTGAACTTTGGTTACTTCTTGGTGAGCCAATTTTGTGTAAATTTCTTCAAATTCCCATTTTTACCAAAACAATACGATTTTCTTCCCAAAGTTTCAAAACTATAGTTAGGACTATATATTGGTTAGAATCCATTCTAAAGGGGTTCAAAGCTATATTTAGACTATTATACTAATATATTGAACTTTGGTTACTTCTTGGTGAGCCAATTTTGTGTAAATTTCTTCAAATTCCCATTTGTACCAAAACAGTACGATTTTCTCCCCAAAGTTTCAAAACTATAGTTAGGACTATATATTGGGTAGAATCCATTCTAAAGGGCTTCAAAGCTATATTTAGACTATTATACTAATATATTGTACTTTGGTTACTCCTTGGTCACCAATTTTGTCTACATTTCTTCAAATTCCCTTTTGTACCAAAACGAGACGATTTTCTTCCCAAAGTTTCAAAACTATAGTTAGGACTATATATTGGGTTGAATCCATTCTTAAGGGCTTCAAAGCTATGTTTAGACTATTATACTAATATATTGAACTTTTGTTACTCCTTGGTCACCAATTTTGTCCACATTTCTTCAAATTCCCATTTGTACCAAAACGAGACGATTTTCTTCCCAAAGTTTCAAAACTATAGTTAGGACTATATATTGGGTAGAATCCATTCTTAAGGGCTTCAAAGCTATGTTTAGACTATTATAGTAATATATTGAATTTTTGTTACTCCTTGGTCACCAATTTTGTCTACATTTCTTCGAATTCCCATTTGTACCAAAATGAGACGATTTTCTTTCCAAAGTTTCAAAACTATAGTTACGACTATATATTGGGTAGAATTCATTCTAAAGGGGTTCAAAGCTATATTTAGACTATTATACTAATATATTGAACTTTGATTACTACTTAGTCACCAATTATGTCTACATTTCTTCATATTCCCATTTGTACCAAAACAGGACGATTTTCTTCCCAAAGTTTCAAAAATATAGTTAGGACTATATATTAGGTAGAATCCATGCTTAAGGGCTTCAAAGTTATATTTAGACTATTATACTAATATATTGAACTTTAGTTACATCTTGGTGAGCCAATTTTGTGTAAATTTCTTCAAATTCCCATTTGTACCAAAACAGGACAATTTTCTTCCCAAAGTTTCAAAAATATAGTTAGGACTATATATTAGGTAGAATCCATGCTTAAGGGCTTCAAAGCTATATTTAGACTATTATACTAATATATTGAACTTTGGTTACTTCTTGGTGAGCCAAATTTGTGAAAATTTCTTCAAATTCCCATTTGTACCAAAACAGGACAATTTTCTTCCCAAAGTTTCAAAACTATAGTTAGGACTATATATTGGGTAGAATTCATGCTTAAGGGCTTCAAAGCTATATTTAGACTATTATACTAATATATTTAACTTTGGTTACTTCTTGGTGAGCCAATTTTGTGTAAATTTCTTCAAATTCCCATTTGTACCAAAATGGGACGATTTTCTTCGCAAAGTTTCAAAACTATAGTTAGGACTATATATTGGTTAGAATCCATTCTAAAGGGGTTCAAAGCTATATTTAGAATATTATACTAATATATTTAACTTTGGTTACTTCTTGGTTTGCCAATTTTGTGTAAATTTCTTCAAATTCCCATTTGTACCAAAACAGGACGATATTCTTCCCAAAGTTTCAAAACTATAGTTACGACTATATATTGGGTAGAATTCATGCTTAAGGGCTTCAAAGCTATATTTAGACTATTATACTAATATATTGAACTTTGGTTACTTCTTGGTGAGCCAATTTTGTGTAAATTTCTTCAAATTCCCATTTGTACCAAAACAGTACGATTTTCTTCCCAAAGTTTCAAAACTATAGTTAGGACTATATATTGGTTAGAATCCATTCTAAAGGGGTTCAAAGCTATATTTAGACTATTATACTAATATATTTAACTTTGGTTACTTCTTGGTGAGCCAATTTTGTGTAAATTTCTTCAAATTCCCATTTGTACCAAAATGGGACGATTTTCTTCGCAAAGTTTCAAAACTATAGTTAGGACTATATATTGGTTAGAATCCATTCTAAAGGGGTTCAAAGCTATATTTAGACTATTATACTAATATATTTAACTTTGGTTACTTCTTGGTTTGCCAATTTTGTGTAAATTTCTTCAAATTCCCATTTGTACCAAAACAGGACGATATTCTTCCCAAAGTTTCAAAACTATAGTTACGACTATATATTGGGTAGAATTCATGCTTAAGGGCTTCAAAGCTATATTTAGACTATTATACTAATATATTGAACTTTGGTTACTTCTTGGTGAGCCAATTTTGTGTAAATTTCTTCAAATTCCCATTTGTACCAAAACAGTACGATTTTCTTCCCAAAGTTTCAAAACTATAGTTAGGACTATATATTGGTTAGAATCCATTCTAAAGGGGTTCAAAGCTATATTTAGACTATTATACTAATATATTTAACTTTGGTTACTTCTTGGTGAGCCAATTTTGTGTAAATTTCTTCAAATTCCCATTTGTACCAAAATGGGACGATTTTCTTCGCAAAGTTTCAAAACTATAGTTAGGACTATATATTGGTTAGAATCCATTCTAAAGGGGTTCAAAGCTATATTTAGACTATTATACTAATATATTTAACTTTGGTTACTTCTTGGTTTGCCAATTTTGTGTAAATTTCTTCAAATTCCCATTTGTACCAAAATAGGACGATATTCTTCCCAAAGTTTCAAAACTATAGTTACGACTATATATTGGGTAGAATTCATGCTTAAGGGCTTCAAAGTTATATTTAGACTATTATACTAATATATTGAACTTTAGTTACATCTTGGTGAGCCAATTTTGTGTAAATTTCTTCAAATTCCCATTTGTACCAAAACAGGACAATTTTCTTCCCAAAGTTTCAAAAATATAGTTAGGACTATATATTAGGTAGAATCCATGCTTAAGGGCTTCAAAGCTATATTTAGACTATTATACTAATATATTGAACTTTGGTTACTTCTTGGTGAGCCAAATTTGTGAAAATTTCTTCAAATTCCCATTTGTACCAAAACAGGACAATTTTCTTCCCAAAGTTTCAAAACTATAGTTAGGACTATATATTGGGTAGAATTCATGCTTAAGGGCTTCAAAGCTATATTTAGACTATTATACTAATATATTTAACTTTGGTTACTTCTTGGTGAGCCAATTTTGTGTAAATTTCTTCAAATTCCCATTTGTACCAAAATGGGACGATTTTCTTCGCAAAGTTTCAAAACTATAGTTAGGACTATATATTGGTTAGAATCCATTCTAAAGGGGTTCAAAGCTATATTTAGACTATTATACTAATATATTTAACTTTGGTTACTTCTTGGTTTGCCAATTTTGTGTAAATTTCTTCAAATTCCTATTTGTACCAAAACAGGACGATATTCTTCCCAAAGTTTCAAAACTATAGTTACGACTATATATTGGGTAGAATTCATGCTTAAGGGCTTCAAAGCTATATTTAGACTATTATACTAATATATTGAACTTTGGTTACTTCTTGGTGAGCCAATTTTGTGTAAATTTCTTCAAATTCCCATTTGTACCAAAACAGTACGATTTTCTTCCCAAAGTTTCAAAACTATAGTTAGGACTATATATTGGTTAGAATCCATTCTAAAGGGGTTCAAAGCTATATTTAGACTATTATACTAATATATTTAACTTTGGTTACTTCTTGGTGAGCCAATTTTGTGTAAATTTCTTCAAATTCCCATTTGTACCAAAATGGGACGATTTTCTTCGCAAAGTTTCAAAACTATAGTTAGGACTATATATTGGTTAGAATCCATTCTAAAGGGGTTCAAAGCTATATTTAGACTATTATACTAATATATTTAACTTTGGTTACTTCTTGGTTTGCCAATTTTGTGTAAATTTCTTCAAATTCCCATTTGTACCAAAATAGGACGATATTCTTCCCAAAGTTTCAAAACTATAGTTACGACTATATATTGGGTAGAATTCATGCTTAAGGGCATCAAAGCTATATTTAGACTATTATACTAATATATTGAACTTTGGTTACTTCTTGGTGAGCCAATTTTGTGTAAATTTTTTCAAATTCCCATTTTTACCAAAACAATACGATTTTCTTCCCAAAGTTTCAAAACTATAGTTAGGACTATATATTGGTTAGAATCCATTCTAAAGGGGTTCAAAGCTATATTTAGACTATTATACTAATATATTTAACTTTGGTTACTTCTTGGTGAGCCAATTTTGTGTAAATTTCTTCAAATTCCCATATGTACCAAAATGGGACGATTTTCTTCGCAAAGTTTCGAAACTATAGTTACGACTATATATTGGGTAGAATTCATGCTTAAGGGCTTCAAAGCTATATTTAGACTATTATACTAATATATTGAACTTTGGTTACTTCTTGGTGAGCCAATTTTGTGTAAATTTCTTCAAATTCCCATTTGTACCAAAACAGTACGATTTTCTTCCCAAAGATTCAAAACTATAGTTAGGACTATATATTGGTTAGATTCCATTCTAAAGGGGTTCAAAGATATATTTAGACTATTATACTAATATATTTAACTTTGGTTACTTCTTGGTGAGCCAATTTTGTGTAAATTTCTTCAAATTCCCATTTGTACCAAAATGGGACGATTTTCTTCGCAAAGTTTCAAAACTATAGTTACGACTATATATTGGGTAGAATTCATGCTTAAGGGCATCAAAGCTATATTTAGACTATTATACTAATATATTGAACTTTGGTTACTTCTTGGTGAGCCAATTTTGTGTAAATTTCTTCAAATTCCCATTTGTACCAAAACAGTACGATTTTCTCCCCAAAGTTTCAAAACTATAGTTAGGACTATATATTGGGTAGAATCCATTCTAAAGGGCTTCAAAGCTATATTTAGACTATTATACTAATATATTGTACTTTGGTTACTCCTTGGTCACCAATTTTGTCTACATTTCTTCAAATTCCCTTTTGTACCAAAACGAGACGATTTTCTTCCCAAAGTTTCAAAACTATAGTTAGGACTATATATTGGGTTGAATCCATTCTTAAGGGCTTCAAAGCTATGTTTAGACTATTATACTAATATATTGAACTTTTGTTACTCCTTGGTCACCAATTTTGTCTACATTTCTTCAAATTCCCATTTGTACCAAAATGAGACGATTTTCTTCCCAAAGTTTCAAAACTATAGTTAGGACTATATATTGGGTAGAATCCATTCTAAAGGGCTTCAAAGCTATATTTAGACTATTATACTAATATATTGTACTTTGGTTACTCCTTGGTCACCAATTTTGTCTACATTTCTTCAAATTCCCTTTTGTACCAAAACGAGACGATTTTCTTCCCAAAGTTTCAAAACTATAGTTAGGACTATATATTGGGTTGAATCCATTCTTAAGGGCTTCAAAGCTATGTTTAGACTATTATACTAATATATTGAACTTTTGTTACTCCTTGGTCACCAATTTTGTCTACATTTCTTCAAATTCCCATTTGTACCAAAACGAGACGATTTTCTTCCCAAAGTTTCAAAACTATAGTTAGGACTATATATTGGGTAGAATCCATTCTTAAGGGCTTCAAAGCTATGTTTAGACTATTATAGTAATATATTGAACTTTAGTTACTTCTTGGTGAGCCAATTTTGTGTAAATTTCTTCAAATTCCCATTTGTACCAAAACAGGACAATTTTCTTCCCAAAGTTTCAAAAATATAGTTAGGACTATATATTAGGTAGAATCCATGCTTAAGGGCTTCAAAGCTATATTTAGACTATTATACTAATATATTGAACTTTGGTTACTTCTTGGTGAGCCAATTTTGTGTAAATTTCTTCAAATTCCCATTTGTACCAAAACAGTACGATTTTCTTCCCAAAGTTTCAAAACTATAGTTAGGACTATATATTGGTTAGAATCCATTCTAAAGGGGTTCAAAGCTATATTTAGACTATTATACTAATATATTTAACTTTGGTTACTTCTTGGTGAGCCAATTTTGTGTAAATTTCTTCAAATTCCCATTTGTACCAAAATGGGACGATTTTCTTCGCAAAGTTTCAAAACTATAGTTACGACTATATATTGGGTAGAATTCATGCTTAAGGGCATCAAAGCTATATTTAGACTATTATACTAATATATTGAACTTTGGTTACTTCTTGGTGAGCCAATTTTGTGTAAATTTCTTCAAATTCCCATTTTTACCAAGACAATACGATTTTCTTCCCAAAGTTTCAAAACTATAGTTAGGACTATATATTGGTTAGAATCCATTCTAAAGGGGTTCAAAGTTATATTTAGACTATTATACTAATATATTTAACTTTGGTTACTTCTTGGTGAGCCAATTTTGTGTAAATTTCTTCAAATTCCCATTTGTACCAAAATGGGACGATTTTCTTCGCAAAGTTTCAAAACTATAGTTACGACTATATATTGGGTAGAATTCATGCTTAAGGGCATCAAAGCTATATTTAGACTATTATACTAATATATTGAACTTTGGTTACTTCTTGGTGAGCCAATTTTGTGTAAATTTCTTCAAATTCCCATTTGTACCAAAACAGGACAATTTTCTTCCCAAAGTTTCAAAAATATAGTTAGGACTATATATTAGGTAGAATCCATGCTTAAGGGCTTCAAAGCTATATTTAGACTATTATACTAATATATTGAACTTTGGTTACTTCTTGGTGAGCCAAATTTGTGAAAATTTCTTCAAATTCCCATTTGTACCAAAACAGGACAATTTTCTTCCCAAAGTTTCAAAACTATAGTTAGGACTATATATTGGGTAGAATTCATGCTTAAGGGCTTCAAAGCTATATTTAGACTATTATACTAAAATATTTAACTTTGGTTACTTCTTGGTGAGCCAATTTTGTGTAAATTTCTTCAAATTCCCATTTGTACCAAAATGGGACAATTTTCTTCGCAAAGTTTCAAAACTATAGTTAGGACTATATATTGGTTAGAATCCATTCTAAAGGGGTTCAAAGCTATATTTAGACTATTATACTAATATATTTAACTTTGGTTACTTCTTGGTTTGCCAATTTTGTGTAAATTTCTTCAAATTCCCATTTGTACCAAAACAGGACGATGTTCTTCCCAAAGTTTCAAAACTATAGTTACGACTATATATTGGGTAGAATTCATGCTTAAGGGCTTCAAAGCTATATTTAGACTATTATACTAATATATTGAACGTTGGTTACTTCTTGGTGAGCCAATTTTGTGTAAATTTCTTCAAATTCCCATTTGTACCAAAACAGTACGATTTTCTTCCCAAAGTTTCAAAACTATAGTTAGGACTATATATTGGTTAGAATCCATTCTAAAGGGGTTCAAAGCTATATTTAGACTATTATACTAATATATTTAACTTTGGTTACTTCTTGGTGAGCCAATTTTGTGTAAATTTCTTCAAATTCCCATTTGTACCAAAATGGGACGATTTTCTTCGCAAAGTTTCAAAACTATAGTTACGACTATATATTGGGTAGAATTCATGCTTAAGGGCATCAAAGCTATATTTAGACTATTATACTAATATATTGAACTTTGGTTACTTCTTGGTGAGCCAATTTTGTGTAAATTTCTTCAAATTCCCATTTTTACCAAAACAATACGATTTTCTTCCCAAAGTTTCAAAACTATAGTTAGGACTATATATTGGTTAGAATCCATTCTAAAGGGGTTCAAAGCTATATTTAGACTATTATACTAATATATTGTACTTTGGTTACTCCTTGGTCACCAATTTTGTCTAAATTTCTTCAAATTCCCATTTGTACCAAAACAGGACAATTTTCTTCCCAAAGTTTCAAAACTATAGTTAGGACTATATATTGGGTAGAATTCATGCTTAAGGGCTTCAAAGCTATATTTAGACTATTATACTAATATATTTAACTTTGGTTACTTCTTGGTTTGCCAATTTTGTGTAAATTTCTTCAAATTCCCATTTGTACCAAAACAGGACGATGTTCTTCCCAAAGTTTCAAAACTATAGTTACGACTATATATTGGGTAGAATTCATGCTTAAGGGCTTCAAAGCTATATTTAGACTATTATACTAATATATTGAACGTTGGTTACTTCTTGGTGAGCCAATTTTGTGTAAATTTCTTCAAATTCCCATTTGTACCAAAACAGTACGATTTTCTTCCCAAAGTTTCAAAACTATAGTTAGGACTATATATTGGTTAGAATCCATTCTAAAGGGGTTCAAAGCTATATTTAGACTATTATACTAATATATTTAACTTTGGTTACTTCTTGGTGAGCCAATTTTGTGTAAATTTCTTCAAATTCCCATTTGTACCAAAATGGGACGATTTTCTTCGCAAAGTTTCAAAACTATAGTTACGACTATATATTGGGTAGAATTCATGCTTAAGGGCATCAAAGCTATATTTAGACTATTATACTAATATATTGAACTTTGGTTACTTCTTGGTGAGCCAATTTTGTGTAAATTTCTTCAAATTCCCATTTTTACCAAAACAATACGATTTTCTTCCCAAAGTTTCAAAACTATAGTTAGGACTATATATTGGTTAGAATCCATTCTAAAGGGGTTCAAAGCTATATTTAGACTATTATACTAATATATTGTACTTTGGTTACTCCTTGGTCACCAATTTTGTCTAAATTTCTTCAAATTCCCATTTGTACCAAAACAGGACAATTTTCTTCCCAAAGTTTCAAAACTATAGTTAGGACTATATAGTGGGTAGAATTCATGCTTAAGGGCTTCAAAGCTATATTTAGACTATTATACTAATATATTGAACTTTGGTTACTCCTTGGTCACCAATTTTGTCTACATTTCTTCGAATTCCCATTTGTACCAAAACGAGACGATTTTCTTCCCAAAGTTTCAAAACTATAGTTACGACTATATATTGGGTAGAATTCATTCTAAAGGGGTTCAAAGCTATATTTAGACTATTATACTAATATATTTAACTTTGGTTACTTCTTGGTTTGCCAATTTTGTGTAAATTTCTTCAAATTCCCATTTGTACCAAAATAGGACGATATTCTTCCCAAAGTTTCAAAACTATAGTTACGACTATATATTGGGTAGAATTCATGCTTAAGGGCATCAAAGCTATATTTAGACTATTATACTAATATATTGAACTTTGGTTACTTCTTGGTGAGCCAATTTTGTGTAAATTTTTTCAAATTCCCATTTTTACCAAAACAATACGATTTTCTTCCCAAAGTTTCAAAACTATAGTTAGGACTATATATTGGTTAGAATCCATTCTAAAGGGGTTCAAAGCTATAATTAGACTATTATACTAATATATTTAACTTTGGTTACTTCTTGGTGAGCCAATTTTGTGTAAATTTCTTCAAATTCCCATATGTACCAAAATGGGACGATTTTCTTCGCAAAGTTTCAAAACTATAGTTACGACTATATATTGGGTAGAATTCATGCTTAAGGGCTTCAAAGCTATATTTAGACTATTATACTAATATATTGAACTTTGGTTACTTCTTGGTGAGCCAATTTTGTGTAAATTTCTTCAAATTCCCATTTGTACCAAAACAGTACGATTTTCTTCCCAAAGTTTCAAAACTATAGTTAGGACTATATATTGGTTAGATTCCATTCTAAAGGGGTTCAAAGCTATATTTAGACTATTATACTAATATATTTAACTTTGGTTACTTCTTGGTGAGCCAATTTTGTGTAAATTTCTTCAAATTCCCATTTGTACCAAAATGGGACGATTTTCTTCGCAAAGTTTCAAAACTATAGTTACGACTATATATTGGGTAGAATTCATGCTTAAGGGCATCAAAGCTATATTTAGACTATTATACTAATATATTGAACTTTGGTTACTTCTTGGTGAGCCAATTTTGTGTAAATTTCTTCAAATTCCCATTTTTACCAAAACAATACGATTTTCTTCCCAAAGTTTCAAAACTATAGTTAGGACTATATATTGGTTAGAATCCATTCTAAAGGGGTTCAAAGCTATATTTAGACTATTATACTAATATATTGTACTTTGGTTACTCCTTGGTCACCAATTTTGTCTAAATTTCTTCAAATTCCCATTTGTACCAAAACAGGACAATTTTCTTCCCAAAGTTTCAAAACTATAGTTAGGACTATATAGTGGGTAGAATTCATGCTTAAGGGCTTCAAAGCTATATTTAGACTATTATACTAATATATTGAACTTTGGTTACTCCTTGGTCACCAATTTTGTCTACATTTCTTCGAATTCCCATTTGTACCAAAACGAGACGATTTTCTTCCCAAAGTTTCAAAACTATAGTTACGACTATATATTGGGTAGAATTCATTCTAAAGGGGTTCAAAGCTATATTTAGACTATTATACTAATATATTTAACTTTGGTTACTTCTTGGTTTGCCAATTTTGTGTAAATTTCTTCAAATTCCCATTTGTACCAAAATAGGACGATATTCTTCCCAAAGTTTCAAAACTATAGTTACGACTATATATTGGGTAGAATTCATGCTTAAGGGCATCAAAGCTATATTTAGACTATTATACTAATATATTGAACTTTGGTTACTTCTTGGTGAGCCAATTTTGTGTAAATTTTTTCAAATTCCCATTTTTACCAAAACAATACGATTTTCTTCCCAAAGTTTCAAAACTATAGTTAGGACTATATATTGGTTAGAATCCATTCTAAAGGGGTTCAAAGCTATAATTAGACTATTATACTAATATATTTAACTTTGGTTACTTCTTGGTGAGCCAATTTTGTGTAAATTTCTTCAAATTCCCATATGTACCAAAATGGGACGATTTTCTTCGCAAAGTTTCAAAACTATAGTTACGACTATATATTGGGTAGAATTCATGCTTAAGGGCTTCAAAGCTATATTTAGACTATTATACTAATATATTGAACTTTGGTTACTTCTTGGTGAGCCAATTTTGTGTAAATTTCTTCAAATTCCCATTTGTACCAAAACAGTACGATTTTCTTCCCAAAGTTTCAAAACTATAGTTAGGACTATATATTGGTTAGATTCCATTCTAAAGGGGTTCAAAGCTATATTTAGACTATTATACTAATATATTTAACTTTGGTTACTTCTTGGTGAGCCAATTTTGTGTAAATTTCTTCAAATTCCCATTTGTACCAAAATGGGACGATTTTCTTCGCAAAGTTTCAAAACTATAGTTACGACTATATATTGGGTAGAATTCATGCTTAAGGGCATCAAAGCTATATTTAGACTATTATACTAATATATTGAACTTTGGTTACTTCTTGGTGAGCCAATTTTGTGTAAATTTCTTCAAATTCCCATTTTTACCAAAACAATACGATTTTCTTCCCAAAGTTTCAAAACTATAGTTAGGACTATATATTGGTTAGATTCCATTCTAAAGGGGTTCAAAGCTATATTTAGACTATTATACTAATATATTGAACTTTGGTTACTTCTTGGTGAGCCAATTTTGTGTAAATTTCTTCAAATTCCCATTTGTACCAAAACAGGACAATTTTCTTCCCAAAGTTTCAAAACTATAGTTACGACTATATATTGGGTAGAATTCATGCTTAAGGGCATCAAAGCTATATTTAGACTATTATACTAATATATTGAACTTTGGTTACTTCTTGGTGAGCCAATTTTGTGTAAATTTCTTCAAATTCCCATTTGTACCAAAACAGTACGATTTTCTCCCCAAAGTTTCAAAACTATAGTTAGGACTATATATTTGGTAGAATCCATTCTAAAGGGCTTCAAAGCTATATTTAGACTATTATACTAATATATTGTACTTTGGTTACTCCTTGGTCACCAATTTTGTCTACATTTCTTCAAATTCCCTTTTGTACCAAAACGAGACGATTTTCTTCCCAAAGTTTCAAAACTATAGTTAGGACTATATATTGGTTAGAATCCATTCTAAAGGGGTTCAAAGCTATATTTAGACTATTATACTAATATATTTAACTTTGGTTACTTCTTGGTTTGCCAATTTTGTGTAAATTTCTTCAAATTCCCATTTGTACCAAAACAGGACGATGTTCTTCCCAAAGTTTCAAAACTATAGTTACGACTATATATTGGGTAGAATTCATGCTTAAGGGCTTCAAAGCTATATTTAGACTATTATACTAATATATTGAACGTTGGTTACTTCTTGGTGAGCCAATTTTGTGTAAATTTCTTCAAATTCCCATTTGTACCAAAACAGTACGATTTTCTTCCCAAAGTTTCAAAACTATAGTTAGGACTATATATTGGTTAGAATCCATTCTAAAGGGGTTCAAAGCTATATTTAGACTATTATACTAATATATTTAACTTTGGTTACTTCTTGGTGAGCCAATTTTGTGTAAATTTCTTCAAATTCCCATTTGTACCAAAATGGGACGATTTTCTTCGCAAAGTTTCAAAACTATAGTTACGACTATATATTGGGTAGAATTCATGCTTAAGGGCATCAAAGCTATATTTAGACTATTATACTAATATATTGAACTTTGGTTACTTCTTGGTGAGCCAATTTTGTGTAAATTTCTTCAAATTCCCATTTTTACCAAAACAATACGATTTTCTTCCCAAAGTTTCAAAACTATAGTTAGGACTATATATTGGTTAGAATCCATTCTAAAGGGGTTCAAAGCTATATTTAGACTATTATACTAATATATTGTACTTTGGTTACTCCTTGGTCACCAATTTTGTCTAAATTTCTTCAAATTCCCATTTGTACCAAAACAGGACAATTTTCTTCCCAAAGTTTCAAAACTATAGTTAGGACTATATATTGGGTAGAATTCATGCTTAAGGGCTTCAAAGCTATATTTAGACTATTATACTAATATATTTAACTTTGGTTACTTCTTGGTTTTCCAATTTTGTGTAAATTTCTTCAAATTCCCATTTGTACCAAAACAGGACGATGTTCTTCCCAAAGTTTCAAAACTATAGTTACGACTATATATTGGGTAGAATTCATGCTTAAGGGCTTCAAAGCTATATTTAGACTATTATACTAATATATTGAACGTTGGTTACTTCTTGGTGAGCCAATTTTGTGTAAATTTCTTCAAATTCCCATTTGTACCAAAACAGTACGATTTTCTTCCCAAAGTTTCAAAACTATAGTTAGGACTATATATTGGTTAGAATCCATTCTAAAGGGGTTCAAAGCTATATTTAGACTATTATACTAATATATTTAACTTTGGTTACTTCTTGGTGAGCCAATTTTGTGTAAATTTCTTCAAATTCCCATTTGTACCAAAATGGGACGATTTTCTTCGCAAAGTTTCAAAACTATAGTTACGACTATATATTGGGTAGAATTCATGCTTAAGGGCATCAAAGCTATATTTAGACTATTATACTAATATATTGAACTTTGGTTACTTCTTGGTGAGCCAATTTTGTGTAAATTTCTTCAAATTCCCATTTTTACCAAAACAATACGATTTTCTTCCCAAAGTTTCAAAACTATAGTTAGGACTATATATTGGTTAGAATCCATTCTAAAGGGGTTCAAAGCTATATTTAGACTATTATACTAATATATTGTACTTTGGTTACTCCTTGGTCACCAATTTTGTCTAAATTTCTTCAAATTCCCATTTGTACCAAAACAGGACAATTTTCTTCCCAAAGTTTCAAAACTATAGTTAGGACTATATATTGGGTAGAATTCATGCTTAAGGGCTTCAAAGCTATATTTAGACTATTATACTAATATATTGAACTTTGGTTACTCCTTGGTCACCAATTTTGTCTACATTTCTTCGAATTCCCATTTGTACCAAAACGAGACGATTTTCTTCCCAAAGTTTCAAAACTATAGTTACGACTATATATTGGGTAGAATTCATTCTAAAGGGGTTCAAAGCTATATTTAGACTATTATACTAATATATTTAACTTTGGTTACTTCTTGGTTTGCCAATTTTGTGTAAATTTCTTCAAATTCCCATTTGTACCAAAATAGGACGATATTCTTCCCAAAGTTTCAAAACTATAGTTACGACTATATATTGGGTAGAATTCATGCTTAAGGGCATCAAAGCTATATTTAGACTATTATACTAATATATTGAACTTTGGTTACTTCTTGGTGAGCCAATTTTGTGTAAATTTTTTCAAATTCCCATTTTTACCAAAACAATACGATTTTCTTCCCAAAGTTTCAAAACTATAGTTAGGACTATATATTGGTTAGAATCCATTCTAAAGGGGTTCAAAGCTATATTTAGACTATTATACTAATATATTTAACTTTGGTTACTTCTTGGTGAGCCAATTTTGTGTAAATTTCTTCAAATTCCCATATGTACCAAAATGGGACGATTTTCTTCGCAAAGTTTCAAAACTATAGTTACGACTATATATTGGGTAGAATTCATGCTTAAGGGCTTCAAAGCTATATTTAGACTATTATACTAATATATTGAACTTTGGTTACTTCTTGGTGAGCCAATTTTGTGTAAATTTCTTCAAATTCCCATTTGTACCAAAACAGTACGATTTTCTCCCCAAAGTTTCAAAACTATAGTTAGGACTATATATTTGGTAGAATCCATTCTAAAGGGCTTCAAAGCTATATTTAGACTATTATACTAATATATTGTACTTTGGTTACTCCTTGGTCACCAATTTTGTCTACATTTCTTCAAATTCCCTTTTGTACCAAAACGAGACGATTTTCTTCCCAAAGTTTCAAAACTATAGTTAGGACTATATATTGGGTAGAATCCATTCTTAAGGGCTTCAAAGCTATGTTTAGACTATTATAGTAATATATTGAATTTTTGTTACTCCTTGGTTACCAATTTTGTCTACATTTCTTCGAATTCCCATTTGTACCAAAATGAGACGATTTTCTTTCCAAAGTTTCAAAACTATAGTTACGACTATATATTGGGTAGAATTCATTCTAAAGGGGTTCAAAGCTATATTTAGACTATTATACTAATATATTGAACTTTGATTACTACTTAGTCACCAATTATGTCTACATTTCTTCATATTCCCATTTGTACCAAAACAGGACGATTTTCTTCCCAAAGTTTCAAAAATATAGTTAGGACTATATATTAGGTAGAATCCATGCTTAAGGGCTTCAAAGTTATATTTAGACTATTATACTAATATATTGAACTTTAGTTACTTCTTGGTGAGCGAATTTTGTGTAAATTTCTTCAAATTCCCATTTGTACCAAAACAGGACAATTTTCTTCCCAAAGTTTCAAAAATATAGTTAGGACTATATATTAGGTAGAATCCATGCTTAAGGGCTTCAAAGCTATATTTAGACTATTATACTAATATATTGAACTTTGGTTACTTCTTGGTGAGCCAATTTTGTGTAAATTTCTTCAAATTCCCATTTGTACCAAAACAGTACGATTTTCTTCCCAAAGTTTCAAAATTATAGTTAGGACTATATATTGGTTAGAATCCATTCTAAAGGGGTTCAAAGCTATATTTAGACTATTATACTAATATATTGAACTTTGGTTACTTCTTGGTGAGCCAATTTTGTGTAAATTTCTTCAAATTCCCATTTGTACCAAAACTGGACGATTTTCTTCCCAAAGTTTCAAAACTATAGTTACGACTATATATTGGGTAGAATTCATGCTTAAGGGCTTTAAAGCTATATTTAGACTATTATACTAATATATTGAACTTTGGTTACTTCTTGGTGAGCCAATTTTGTGTAAATTTCTTCAAATTCCCATTTTTACCAAAACAATACGATTTTCTTCCCAAAGTTTCAAAACTATAGTTAGGACTATATATTGGTTAGAATCCATTCTAAAGGGGTTCAAAGCTATATTTAGACTATTATACTAATATATTGAACTTTGGTTACTTCTTGGTGAGCCAATTTTGTGTAAATTTCTTCAAATTCCCATTTGTACCAAAACAGTACGATTTTCTTCCCAAACTTTCAAAATTATAGTTAGGACTATATATTGGTTAGAATCCATTCTAAAGGGGTTCAAAGCTATATTTAGACTATTATACTAATATATTGAACTTTGGTTACTTCTTGGTGAGCCAATTTTGTGTAAATTTCTTCAAATTCCCATTTTTACCAAAACAATACGATTTTCTTCCCAAAGTTTCAAAACTATAGTTAGGACTATATATTGGTTAGAATCCATTCTAAAGGGGTTCAAAGCTATATTTAGACTATTATACTAATATATTTAACTTTGGTTACTTCTTGGTGAGCCAATTTTGTGTAAATTTCTTCAAATTCCCATTTGTACCAAAATGGGACGATTTTCTTCGCAAAGTTTCAAAACTATAGTTACGACTATATATTGGGTAGAATTCATGCTTAAGGGCATCAAAGCTATATTTAGACTATTATACTAATATATTGAACTTTGGTTACTTCTTGGTGAGCCAATTTTGTGTAAATTTCTTCAAATTCCCATTTTTACCAAAACAATACGATTTTCTTCCCAAAGTTTCAAAACTATAGTTAGGACTATATATTGGTTAGAATCCATTCTAAAGGGGTTCAAAGCTATATTTAGACTATTATACTAATATATTTAACTTTGGTTACTTCTTGGTGAGCCAATTTTGTGTAAATTTCTTGAAATTCCCATTTGTACCAAAATGGGACGATTTTCTTCGCAAAGTTTCAAAACTATAGTTACGACTATATATTGGGTAGAATTCATGCTTAAGGGCTTCAAAGCTATATTTAGACTATTATACTAATATATTGAACTTTGGTTACTCCTTGGTCACCAATTTTTTCTACATTTCTTCGAATTCCCATTTGTACCAAAACGAGACGATTTTCTTCCCAAAGTTTCAAAACTATAGTTACGACTATATATTGGGTAGAATTCATTCTAAAGGGGTTCAAAGCTATATTTAGACTATTATACTAATATATTTAACTTTGGTTACTTCTTGGTTTGCCAATTTTGTGTAAATTTCTTCAAATTCCCATTTGTACCAAAATAGGACGATATTCTTCCCAAAGTTTCAAAACTATAGTTACGACTATTTATTGGGTAGAATTCATGCTTAAGGGCATCAAAGCTATATTTAGACTATTATACTAATATATTGAACTTTGGTTACTTCTTGGTGAGCCAATTTTGTGTAAATTTTTTCAAATTCCCATTTTTACCAAAACAATACGATTTTCTTCCCAAAGTTTCAAAACTATAGTTAGGACTATATATTGGTTAGAATCCATTCTAAAGGGGTTCAAAGCTATATTTAGACTATTATACTAATATATTTAACTTTGGTTACTTCTTGGTGAGCCAATTTTGTGTAAATTTCTTCAAATTCCCATATGTACCAAAATGGGACGATTTTCTTCGCAAAGTTTCAAAACTATAGTTACGACTATATATTGGGTAGAATTCATGCTTAAGGGCTTCAAAGCTATATTTAGATTATTATACTAATATATTGAACTTTGGTTACTTCTTGGTGAGCCAATTTTGTGTAAATTTCTTCAAATTCCCATTTGTACCAAAACAGTACGATTTTCTTCCCAAAGTTTCAAAACTATAGTTAGGACTATATATTGGTTAGATTCCATTCTAAAGGGGTTCAAAGCTATATTTAGACTATTATACTAATATATTTAACTTTGGTTACTTCTTGGTGAGCCAATTTTGTGTAAATTTCTTCAAATTCCCATTTGTACCAAAATGGGACGATTTTCTTCGCAAAGTTTCAAAACTATAGTTACGACTATATATTGGGTAGAATTCATGCTTAAGGGCATCAAAGCTATATTTAGACTATTATACTAATATATTGAACTTTGGTTACTTCTTGGTGAGCCAATTTTGTGTAAATTTCTTCAAATTCCCATTTGTACCAAAACAGTACGATTTTCTCCCCAAAGTTTCAAAACTATAGTTAGGACTATATATTGGGTAGAATCCATTCTAAAGGGCTTCAAAGCTATATTTAGACTATTATACTAATATATTGTACTTTGGTTACTCCTTGGTCACCAATTTTGTCTACATTTCTTCAAATTCCCTTTTGTACCAAAACGAGACGATTTTCTTCCCAAAGTTTCAAAACTATAGTTAGGACTATATATTGGGTAGAATCCATTCTTAAGGGCTTCAAAGCTATGTTTAGACTATTATAGTAATATATTGAATTTTTGTTACTCCTTGGTTACCAATTTTGTCTACATTTCTTCGAATTCCCATTTGTACCAAAATGAGACGATTTTCTTTCCAAAGTTTCAAAACTATAGTTACGACTATATATTGGGTAGAATTCATTCTAAAGGGGTTCAAAGCTATATTTAGACTATTATACTAATATATTGAACTTTGATTACTACTTAGTCACCAATTATGTCTACATTTCTTCATATTCCCATTTGTACCAAAACAGGACGATTTTCTTCCCAAAGTTTCAAAAATATAGTTAGGACTATATATTAGGTAGAATCCATGCTTAAGGGCTTCAAAGCTATATTTAGACTATTATACTAATATATTGAACTTTGGTTACTTCTTGGTGAGCCAATTTTGTGTAAATTTCTTCAAATTCCCATTTGTACCAAAATAGTACGATTTTCTTCCCAAAGTTTCAAAACTATAGTTAGGACTATATATTGGTTAGAATCCATTCTAAAGGGTTTCAAAGCTATATTTAGACTATTATACTAATATATTTAACTTTGGTTACTTCTTGGTGAGCCAATTTTGTGTAAATTTCTTCAAATTCCCATTTGTACCAAAATGGGACGATTTTCTTCGCAAAGTTTCAAAACTATAGTTACGACTATATATTGGGTAGAATTCATGCTTAAGGGCATCAAAGCTATATTTAGACTATTATACTAATATATTGAACTTTGGTTACTTCTTGGTGAGCCAATTTTGTGTAAATTTCTTCAAATTCCCATTTTTACCAAGACAATACGATTTTCTTCCCAAAGTTTCAAAACTATAGTTAGGACTATATATTGGTTAGAATCCATTCTAAAGGGGTTCAAAGTTATATTTAGACTATTATACTAATATATTTAACTTTGGTTACTTCTTGGTGAGCCAATTTTGTGTAAATTTCTTCAAATTCCCATTTGTACCAAAATGGGACGATTTTCTTCGCAAAGTTTCAAAACTATAGTTACGACTATATATTGGGTAGAATTCATGCTTAAGGGCATCAAAGCTATATTTAGACTATTATACTAATATATTGAACTTTGGTTACTTCTTGGTGAGCCAATTTTGTGTAAATTTCTTCAAATTCCCATTTGTACCAAAACAGGACAATTTTCTTCCCAAAGTTTCAAAAATATAGTTAGGACTATATATTAGGTAGAATCCATGCTTAAGGGCTTCAAAGCTATATTTAGACTATTATACTAATATATTGAACTTTGGTTACTTCTTGGTGAGCCAATTTTGTGTAAATTTCTTCAAATTCCCATTTGTACCAAAATGGGACGATTTTCTTCGCAAAGTTTCAAAACTATAGTTACGACTATATATTGGGTAGAATTCATGCTTAAGGGCATCAAAGCTATATTTAGACTATTATACTAATATATTGAACTTTGGTTACTTCTTGGTGAGCCAATTTTGTGTAAATTTCTTCAAATTCCCATTTGTACCAAAACAGGACAATTTTCTTCCCAAAGTTTCAAAAATATAGTTAGGACTATATATTAGGTAGAATCCATGCTTAAGGGCTTCAAAGCTATATTTAGACTATTATACTAATATATTTAACTTTGGTTACTTCTTGGTGAGCCAATTTTGTGTAAATTTCTTCAAATTCCCATTTGTACCAAAATGGGACGATTTTCTTCGCAAAGTTTCAAAACTATAGTTACGACTATATATTGGGTAGAATTCATGCTTAAGGGCATCAAAGCTATATTTAGACTATTATACTAATATATTTAACTTTGGTTACTTCTTGGTGAGCCAATTTTGTGTAAATTTCTTCAAATTCCCATTTGTACCAAAATGGGACGATTTTCTTCGCAAAGTTTCAAAACTATAGTTACGACTATATATTGGGTAGAATTCATGCTTAAGGGCATCAAAGCTATATTTAGACTATTATACTAATATATTGAACTTTGGTTACTTCTTGGTGAGCCAATTTTGTGTAAATTTCTTCAAATTCCCATTTGTACCAAAACAGTACGATTTTCTTCCCAAAGTTTCAAAACTATAGTTAGGACTATATATTGGTTAGATTCCATTCTAAAGGGGTTCAAAGCTATATTTAGACTATTATACTAATATATTTAACTTTGGTTACTTCTTGGTGAGCCAATTTTGTGTAAATTTCTTCAAATTCCCATTTGTACCAAAATGGGACGATTTTCTTCGCAAAGTTTCAAAACTATAGTTACGACTATATATTGGGTAGAATTCATGCTTAAGGGCATCAAAGCTATATTTAGACTATTATACTAATATATTGAACTTTGGTTACTTCTTGGTGAGCCAATTTTGTGTAAATTTCTTCAAATTCCCATTTGTACCAAAATGGGACGATTTTCTTCGCAAAGTTTCAAAACTATAGTTACGACTATATATTGGGTAGAATTCATGCTTAAGGGCATCAAAGCTATATTTAGACTATTATACTAATATATTGAACTTTGGTTACTTCTTGGTGAGCCAATTTTGTGTAAATTTCTTCAAATTCCCATTTTTTCCAAGACAATACGATTTTCTCCCCAAAGTTTCAAAACTATAGTTAGGACTATATATTGGTTAGAATCCATTCTAAAGGGGTTCAAAGTTATATTTAGACTATTATACTAATATATTTAACTTTGGTTACTTCTTGGTGAGCCAATTTTGTGTAAATTTCTTCAAATTCCCATTTGTACCAAAATGGGACGATTTTCTTCGCAAAGTTTCAAAACTATAGTTACGACTATATATTGGGTAGAATTCATGCTTAAGGGCATCAAAGCTATATTTAGACTATTATACTAATATATTGAACTTTGGTTACTTCTTGGTGAGCCAATTTTGTGTAAATTTCTTCAAATTCCCATTTGTACCAAAACAGGACAATTTTCTTCCCAAAGTTTCAAAAATATAGTTAGGACTATATATTAGGTAGAATCCATGCTTAAGGGCTTCAAAGCTATATTTAGACTATTATACTAATATATTGAACTTTGGTTACTTCTTGGTGAGCCAATTTTGTGTAAATTTCTTCAAATTCCCATTTGTACCAAAACAGTACGATTTTCTTCCCAAAGTTTCAAAACTATAGTTAGGACTATATATTGGTTAGATTCCATTCTAAAGGGGTTCAAAGCTATATTTAGACTATTATACTAATATATTTAACTTTGGTTACTTCTTGGTGAGCCAATTTTGTGTAAATTTCTTCAAATTCCCATTTGTACCAAAATGGGACGATTTTCTTCGCAAAGTTTCAAAACTATAGTTACGACTATATATTGGGTAGAATTCATGCTTAAGGGCATCAAAGCTATATTTAGACTATTATACTAATATATTGAACTTTGGTTACTTCTTGGTGAGCCAATTTTGTGTAAATTTCTTCAAATTCCCATTTGTACCAAAACAGGACAATTTTCTTCCCAAAGTTTCAAAAATATAGTTAGGACTATATATTTGGTAGAATCCATGCTTAAGGGCTTCAAAGCTATATTTAGACTATTATACTAATATATTGAACTTTGGTTACTTCTTGGTGAGCCAAATTTGTGAAAATTTCTTCAAATTCCCATTTGTACCAAAACAGGACAATTTTCTTCCCAAAGTTTCAAAACTATAGTTAGGACTATATATTGGGTAGAATTCATGCTTAAGGGCTTCAAAGCTATATTTAGACTATTATACTAAAATATTTAACTTTGGTTACTTCTTGGTGAGCCAATTTTGTGTAAATTTCTTCAAATTCCCATTTGTACCAAAATGGGACGATTTTCTTCGCAAAGTTTCAAAACTATAGTTAGGACTATATATTGGTTAGAATCCATTCTAAAGGGGTTCAAAGCTATATTTAGACTATTCTACTAATATATTTAACTTTGGTTACTTCTTGGTTTGCCAATTTTGTGTAAATTTCTTCAAATTCCCATTTGTACCAAAACAGGACGATGTTCTTCCCAAAGTTTCAAAACTATAGTTACGACTATATATTGGGTAGAATTCATGCTTAAGGGCTTCAAAGCTATATTTAGACTATTATACTAATATATTGAACGTTGGTTACTTCTTGGTGAGCCAATTTTGTGTAAATTTCTTCAAATTCCCATTTGAACCAAAACAGTACGATTTTCTTCCCAAAGTTTCAAAACTATAGTTAGGACTATATATTGGTTAGAATCCATTCTAAAGGGGTTCAAAGCTATATTTAGACTATTATACTAATATATTTAACTTTGGTTACTTCTTGGTGAGCCAATTTTGTGTAAATTTCTTCAAATTCCCATTTGTACAAAAATGGGACGATTTTCTTCGCAAAGTTTCAAAACTATAGTTACGACTATATATTGGGTAGAATTCATGCTTAAGGGCATCAAAGCTATATTTAGACTATTATACTAATATATTGAACTTTGGTTACTTCTTGGTGAGCCAATTTTGTGTAAATTTCTTCAAATTCCCATTTTTACCAAGACAATACGATTTTCTTCCCAAAGTTTCAAAACTATAGTTAGGACTATATATTGGTTTGAATCCATTCTAAAGGGGTTCAAAGCTATATTTAGGCTATTATACTAATATATTTAACTTTGGTTACTTCTTGGTGAGCCAATTTTGTGTAAATTTCTTCAAATTCCCATTTGTACCAAAATGGGACGATTTTCTTCCCAAAGTTTCAAAACTATAGTTAGGACTATATATTGGTTAGAATCCATTCTAAAGGGGTTCAAAGCCATATTTAGACTATTATACTAATATATTTAACTTTGGGTACTTCTTGGTGAGCCAATTTTGTGTAAATTTCTTCAAATTCCCATTTGTACCAAAACGGGACGTTTTTCTTCCCAAAGTTTCAAAACTATAGTTACGACTATATATTGGGTAGAATTCATGCTTAAGGGCTTCAAAGCTATATTTAGACTATTATACTAATATATTGAACTTTGGTTACTTCTTGGTGAGCCAATTTTGTGTAAATTTCTTCAAATTCCCATTTTTACCAAAACAATACGATTTTCTTCCCAAAGTTTCAAAACTATAGTTAGGACTATATATTGGTTAGAATCCATTCTAAAGGGGTTCAAAGCTATATTTAGACTATTATACTAATATATTGAACTTTGGTTACTTCTTGGTGAGCCAATTTTGTGTAAATTTCTTCAAATTCCCATTTTTACCAAGACAATACGATTTTCTTCCCAAAGTTTCAAAACTATAGTTAGGACTATATATTGGTTTGAATCCATTCTAAAGGGGTTCAAAGCTATATTTAGGCTATTATACTAATATATTTAACTTTGGTTACTTCTTGGTGAGCCAATTTTGTGTAAATTTCTTCAAATTCCCATTTGTACCAAAATGGGACGATTTTCTTCCCAAAGTTTCAAAACTATAGTTAGGACTATATATTGGTTAGAATCCATTCTAAAGGGGTTCAAAGCCATATTTAGACTATTATACTAATATATTTAACTTTGGGTACTTCTTGGTGAGCCAATTTTGTGTAAATTTCTTCAAATTCCCATTTGTACCAAAACGGGACGTTTTTCTTCCCAAAGTTTCAAAACTATAGTTACGACTATATATTGGGTAGAATTCATGCTTAAGGGCTTCAAAGCTATATTTAGACTATTATACTAATATATTGAACTTTGGTTACTTCTTGGTGAGCCAATTTTGTGTAAATTTCTTCATACCAAAACAATACGATTTTCTTCCCAAAGTTTCAAAACTATAGTTAGGACTATATATTGGTTAGAATCCATTCTAAAGGGGTTCAAAGCTATATTTAGACTATTATACTAATATATTGAACTTTGGTTACTTCTTGGTGAGCCAATTTTGTGTAAATTTCTTCAAATTCCCATTTGTACCAAAACAGTACGATTTTCTTCCCAAAGTTTCAAAATTATAGTTAGGACTATATATTGGTTAGAATCCATTCTAAAGGGGTTCAAAGCTATATTTAGACTATTATACTAATATATTGAACTTTGGTTACTTCATGGTGAGCCAATTTTGTGTAAATTTCTTCAAATTCCCATTTGTACCAAAACGGGACGATTTTCTTCCCAAAGTTTCAAAACTATAGTTACGACTATATATTGGGTAGAATTCATGCTTAAGGGCTTCAAAGCTATATTTAGACTATTATACTAATATATTGAACTTTGGTTACTTCTTGGTGAGCCAATTTTGTGTAAATTTCTTCAAATTCCCATTTTTACCAAAACAATACGATTTTCTTCCCAAAGTTTCAAAACTATAGTTAGGACTATATATTGGTTAGAATCCATTCTAAAGGGGTTCAAAGCTATATTTAGACTATTATACTAATATATTGAACTTTGGTTACTTCTTGGTGAGCCAATTTTGTGTAAATTTCTTCAAATTCCCATTTGTACCAAAACAGTACGATTTTCTTCCCAAAGTTTCAAAATTATAGTTAGGACTATATATTGGTTAGAATCCATTCTAAAGGGGTTCAAAGCTATATTTAGACTATTATACTAATATATTGAACTTTGGTTACTTCTTGGTGAGCCAATTTTGTGTAAATTTCTTCAAATTCCCATTTTTACCAAAACAATACGATTTTCTTCCCAAAGTTTCAAAACTATAGTTAGGACTATATATTGGTTAGAATCCATTCTAAAGGGGTTCAAAGCTATATTTAGACTATTATACTAATATATTTAACTTTGGTTACTTCTTGGTGAGCCAATTTTGTGTAAATTTCTTCAAATTCCCATTTGTACCAAAATGGGACGATTTTCTTCCCAAAGTTTCAAAACTATAGTTAGGACTATATATTGGTTAGAATCCATTCTAAAGGGGTTCAAAGCCATATTTAGACTATTATACTAATATATTTAACTTTGGTTACTTCTTGGTGAGCCAATTTTGTGTAAATTTCTTCAAATTCCCATTTGTACAAAAATGGGACGATTTTCTTCGCAAAGTTTCAAAACTATAGTTACGACTATATATTGGGTAGAATTCATGCTTAAGGGCATCAAAGCTATATTTAGACTATTATACTAATATATTGAACTTTGGTTACTTCTTGGTGAGCCAATTTTGTGTAAATTTCTTCAAATTCCCATTTTTACCAAGACAATACGATTTTCTTCCCAAAGTTTCAAAACTATAGTTAGGACTATATATTGGTTTGAATCCATTCTAAAGGGGTTCAAAGCTATATTTAGGCTATTATACTAATATATTTAACTTTGGTTACTTCTTGGTGAGCCAATTTTGTGTAAATTTCTTCAAATTCCCATTTGTACCAAAATGGGACGATTTTCTTCCCAAAGTTTCAAAACTATAGTTAGGACTATATATTGGTTAGAATCCATTCTAAAGGGGTTCAAAGCCATATTTAGACTATTATACTAATATATTTAACTTTGGGTACTTCTTGGTGAGCCAATTTTGTGTAAATTTCTTCAAATTCCCATTTGTACCAAAACGGGACGTTTTTCTTCCCAAAGTTTCAAAACTATAGTTACGACTATATATTGGGTAGAATTCATGCTTAAGGGCTTCAAAGCTATATTTAGACTATTATACTAATATATTGAACTTTGGTTACTTCTTGGTGAGCCAATTTTGTGTAAATTTCTTCAAATTCCCATTTTTACCAAAACAATACGATTTTCTTCCCAAAGTTTCAAAACTATAGTTAGGACTATATATTGGTTAGAATCCATTCTAAAGGGGTTCAAAGCTATATTTAGACTATTATACTAATATATTGAACTTTGGTTACTTCTTGGTGAGCCAATTTTGTGTAAATTTCTTCAAATTCCCATTTTTACCAAGACAATACGATTTTCTTCCCAAAGTTTCAAAACTATAGTTAGGACTATATATTGGTTTGAATCCATTCTAAAGGGGTTCAAAGCTATATTTAGGCTATTATACTAATATATTTAACTTTGGTTACTTCTTGGTGAGCCAATTTTGTGTAAATTTCTTCAAATTCCCATTTGTACCAAAATGGGACGATTTTCTTCCCAAAGTTTCAAAACTATAGTTAGGACTATATATTGGTTAGAATCCATTCTAAAGGGGTTCAAAGCCATATTTAGACTATTATACTAATATATTTAACTTTGGGTACTTCTTGGTGAGCCAATTTTGTGTAAATTTCTTCAAATTCCCATTTGTACCAAAACGGGACGTTTTTCTTCCCAAAGTTTCAAAACTATAGTTACGACTATATATTGGGTAGAATTCATGCTTAAGGGCTTCAAAGCTATATTTAGACTATTATACTAATATATTGAACTTTGGTTACTTCTTGGTGAGCCAATTTTGTGTAAATTTCTTCATACCAAAACAATACGATTTTCTTCCCAAAGTTTCAAAACTATAGTTAGGACTATATATTGGTTAGAATCCATTCTAAAGGGGTTCAAAGCTATATTTAGACTATTATACTAATATATTGAACTTTGGTTACTTCTTGGTGAGCCAATTTTGTGTAAATTTCTTCAAATTCCCATTTGTACCAAAACAGTACGATTTTCTTCCCAAAGTTTCAAAATTATAGTTAGGACTATATATTGGTTAGAATCCATTCTAAAGGGGTTCAAAGCTATATTTAGACTATTATACTAATATATTGAACTTTGGTTACTTCATGGTGAGCCAATTTTGTGTAAATTTCTTCAAATTCCCATTTGTACCAAAACGGGACGATTTTCTTCCCAAAGTTTCAAAACTATAGTTACGACTATATATTGGGTAGAATTCATGCTTAAGGGCTTCAAAGCTATATTTAGACTATTATACTAATATATTGAACTTTGGTTACTTCTTGGTGAGCCAATTTTGTGTAAATTTCTTCAAATTCCCATTTTTACCAAAACAATACGATTTTCTTCCCAAAGTTTCAAAACTATAGTTAGGACTATATATTGGTTAGAATCCATTCTAAAGGGGTTCAAAGCTATATTTAGACTATTATACTAATATATTGAACTTTGGTTACTTCTTGGTGAGCCAATTTTGTGTAAATTTCTTCAAATTCCCATTTGTACCAAAACAGTACGATTTTCTTCCCAAAGTTTCAAAATTATAGTTAGGACTATATATTGGTTAGAATCCATTCTAAAGGGGTTCAAAGCTATATTTAGACTATTATACTAATATATTGAACTTTGGTTACTTCTTGGTGAGCCAATTTTGTGTAAATTTCTTCAAATTCCCATTTTTACCAAAACAATACGATTTTCTTCCCAAAGTTTCAAAACTATAGTTAGGACTATATATTGGTTAGAATCCATTCTAAAGGGGTTCAAAGCTATATTTAGACTATTATACTAATATATTTAACTTTGGTTACTTCTTGGTGAGCCAATTTTGTGTAAATTTCTTCAAATTCCCATTTGTACCAAAATGGGACGATTTTCTTCCCAAAGTTTCAAAACTATAGTTAGGACTATATATTGGTTAGAATCCATTCTAAAGGGGTTCAAAGCCATATTTAGACTATTATACTAATATATTTAACTTTGGTTACTTCTTGGTGAGCCAATTTTGTGTAAATTTCTTCAAATTCCCATTTGTACCAAAACGGGACGATTTTCTTCCCAAAGTTTCAAAACTATAGTTACGACTATATATTGGGTAGAATTCATGCTTAAGGGCTTCAAAGCTATATTTAGACTATTATACTAATATATTGAACTTTGGTTACTTCTTGGTGATCCAATTTTGTGTAAATTTCTTCAAATTCCCATTTTTACCAAAACAATACGATTTTCTTCCCAAAGTTTCAAAACTATAGTTACGACTATATATTGGGTAGAATTCATGCTTAAGGGCTTCAAAGCTATATTTAGACTATTATACTAATATATTGAACTTTGGTTACTTCTTGGTGAGCCAATTTTGTGTAAATTTCTTCAAATTCCCATTTTTACCAAAACAATACGATTTTCTTCCCAAAGTTTCAAAACTATAGTTAGGACTATATATTGGTTAGAATCCATTCTAAAGGGGTTCAAAGCTATATTTAGACTATTATACTAATATATTGAACTTTGGTTACTTCTTGGTGAGCCAATTTTGTGTAAATTTCTTCAAATTCCCATTTGTACCAAAACAGTACGATTTTCTTCCCAAAGTTTCAAAATTATAGTTAGGACTATATATTGGTTAGAATCCATTCTAAAGGGGTTCAAAGCTATATTTAGACTATTATACTAATATATTGAACTTTGGTTACTTCTTGGTGAGCCAATTTTGTGTAAATTTCTTCAAATTCCCATTTGTACCAAAACGGGACGATTTTCTTCCCAAAGTTTCAAAACTATAGTTACGACTATATATTGGGTAGAATTCATGCTTAAGGGCTTCAAAGCTATATTTAGACTATTATACTAATATATTGAACTTTGGTTACTTCTTGGTGAGCCAATTTTGTGTAAATTTCTTCAAATTCCCATTTTTACCAAAACAATACGATTTTCTTCCCAAAGTTTCAAAACTATAGTTAGGACTATATATTGGTTAGAATCCATTCTAAAGGGGTTCAAAGCTATATTTAGACTATTATACTAATATATTGAACTTTGGTTACTTCTTGGTGAGCCAATTTTGTGTAAATTTCTTCAAATTCCCATTTGTACCAAAACAGTACGATTTTCTTCCCAAAGTTTCAAAATTATAGTTAGGACTATATATTGGTTAGAATCCATTCTAAAGGGGTTCAAAGCTATATTTAGACTATTATACTAATATATTGAACTTTGGTTACTTCTTGGTGAGCCAATTTTGTGTAAATTTCTTCAAATTCCCATTTTTACCAAAACAATACGATTTTCTTCCCAAAGTTTCAAAACTATAGTTAGGACTATATATTGGTTAGAATCCATTCTAAAGGGGTTCAAAGCTATATTTAGACTATTATACTAATATATTTAACTTTGGTTACTTCTTGGTGAGCCAATTTTGTGTAAATTTCTTCAAATTCCCATTTGTACCAAAATGGGACGATTTTCTTCCCAAAGTTTCAAAACTATAGTTAGGACTATATATTGGTTAGAATCCATTCTAAAGGGGTTCAAAGCCATATTTAGACTATTATACTAATATATTTAACTTTGGTTACTTCTTGGTGAGCCAATTTTGTGTAAATTTCTTCAAATTCCCATTTGTACCAAAACGGGACGATTTTCTTCCCAAAGTTTCAAAACTATAGTTACGACTATATATTGGGTAGAATTCATGCTTAAGGGCTTCAAAGCTATATTTAGACTATTATACTAATATATTGAACTTTGGTTACTTCTTGGTGATCCAATTTTGTGTAAATTTCTTCAAATTCCCATTTTTACCAAAACAATACGATTTTCTTCCCAAAGTTTCAAAACTATAGTTAGGACTATATATTGGTTAGAATCCATTCTAAAGGGGTTCAAAGATATATTTAGACTATTATACTAATATATTGAACTTTGGTTACTTCTTGGTGAGCCAATTTTGTGTAAATTTCTTCAAATTCCCATTTGTACCAAAACAGTACTATTTTCTTCCCAAAGTTTTAAAACTATAGTTAGGACTATATATTGGTTAGAATCCATTCTAAAGGGGTTCAAAGCTATATTTAGACTATTATACTAATATATTGAACTTTGGTTACTTCTTGGTGAGCCAATTTTGTGTAAATTTCTTCAAATTCCCATTTGTACCAAAACAGTACGATTTTCTTCCCAAAGTTTCAAAATTATAGTTAGGACTATATATTGGTTAGAATCCATTCTAAAGGGGTTCAAAGCTATATTTAGACTATTATACTAATATATTGAACTTTGGTTACTTCTTGGTGAGCCAATTTTGTGTAAATTTCTTCAAATTCCCATTTGTACCAAAACGGGACGATTTTCTTCCAAAAGTTTCAAAACTATAGTTAGGACTATATATTGGTTAGAATCCATTCTAAAGGGGTTCAAAGCCATATTTAGATTATTATACTAATATATTTAACTTTGGGTACTTCTTGGTGAGCCAATTTTGTGTAAATTTCTTCAAATTCCCATTTGTACCAAAACGGGACGATTTTCTTCCCAAAGTTTCAAAACTATAGTTACGACTATATATTGGGTAGAATTCATGCTTAAGGGCTTCAAAGCTATATTTAGACTATTATACTAATATATTGAACTTTGGTTACTTCTTGGTGAGCCAATTTTGTGTAAATTTCTTCAAATTCCCATTTTTACCAAAACAATACGATTTTCTTCCCAAAGTTTCAAAACTATAGTTAGGACTATATATTGGTTAGAATCCATTCTAAAGGGGTTCAAAGCTATATTTAGACTATTATACTAATATATTGAACTTTGGTTACTTCTTGGTGAGCCAATTTTGTGTAAATTTCTTCAAATTCCCATTTGTACCAAAACAGTACGATTTTCTTCCCAAAGTTTCAAAATTATAGTTAGGACTATATATTGGTTAGAATCCATTCTAAAGGGGTTCAAAGCTATATTTAGACTATTATACTAATATATTGAACTTTGGTTACTTCTTGGTGAGCCAATTTTGTGTAAATTTCTTCAAATTCCCATTTGTACCAAAACTGGACGATTTTCTTCCCAAAGTTTCAAAACTATAGTTACGACTATATATTGGGTAGAATTCATGCTTAAGGGCTTTAAAGCTATATTTAGACTATTATACTAATATATTGAACTTTGGTTACTTCTTGGTGAGCCAATTTTGTGTAAATTTCTTCAAATTCCCATTTTTACCAAAACAATACGATTTTCTTCCCAAAGTTTCAAAACTATAGTTAGGACTATATATTGGTTAGAATCCATTCTAAAGGGGTTCAAAGCTATATTTAGACTATTATACTAATATATTGAACTTTGGTTACTTCTTGGTGAGCCAATTTTGTGTAAATTTCTTCAAATTCCCATTTGTACCAAAACAGTACGATTTTCTTCCCAAACTTTCAAAATTATAGTTAGGACTATATATTGGTTAGAATCCATTCTAAAGGGGTTCAAAGCTATATTTAGACTATTATACTAATATATTGAACTTTGGTTACTTCTTGGTGAGCCAATTTTGTGTAAATTTCTTCAAATTCCCATTTTTACCAAAACAATACGATTTTCTTCCCAAAGTTTCAAAACTATAGTTAGGACTATATATTGGTTAGAATCCATTCTAAAGGGGTTCAAAGCTATATTTAGACTATTATACTAATATATTTAACTTTGGTTACTTCTTGGTGAGCCAATTTTGTGTAAATTTCTTCAAATTCCCATTTGTACCAAAATGGGACGATTTTCTTCCCAAAGTTTCAAAACTATAGTTAGGACTATATATTGGTTAGAATCCATTCTAAAGGGGTTCAAAGCCATATTTAGACTATTATACTAATATATTTAACTTTGGTTACTTCTTGGTGAGCCAATTTTGTGTAAATTTCTTCAAATTCCCATTTGTACCAAAACGGGACGATTTTCTTCCCAAAGTTTCAAAACTATAGTTACGACTATATATTGGGTAGAATTCATGCTTAAGGGCTTCAAAGCTATATTTAGACTATTATACTAATATATTGAACTTTGGTTACTTCTTGGTGATCCAATTTTGTGTAAATTTCTTCAAATTCCCATTTTTACCAAAACAATACGATTTTCTTCCCAAAGTTTCAAAACTATAGTTAGGACTATATATTGGTTAGAATCCATTCTAAAGGGGTTCAAAGATATATTTAGACTATTATACTAATATATTGAACTTTGGTTACTTCTTGGTGAGCCAATTTTGTGTAAATTTCTTCAAATTCCCATTTGTACCAAAACAGTACTATTTTCTTCCCAAAGTTTTAAAACTATAGTTAGGACTATATATTGGTTAGAATCCATTCTAAAGGGGTTCAAAGCTATATTTAGACTATTATACTAATATATTGAACTTTGGTTACTTCTTGGTGAGCCAATTTTGTGTAAATTTCTTCAAATTCCCATTTTTACCAAAACAATACGATTTTCTTCCCAAAGTTTCAAAACTATAGTTAGGACTATATATTGGTTAGAATCCATTCTAAAGGGGTTCAAAGCTAAATTTAGACTATTATACTAATATATTTAACTTTGGTTACTTCTTGGTGAGCCAATTTTGTGTAAATTTCTTCAAATTCCCATTTGTACCAAAATGGGACGATTTTCTTCCCAAAGTTTCAAAACTATAGTTAGGACTATATATTGGTTAGAATCCATTCTAAATGGGTTCAAAGCCATATTTAGACTATTATACTAATATATTTAACTTTGGTTACTTCTTGGTGAGCCAATTTTGTGTAAATTTCTTCAAATTTCCATTTGTACCAAAACGGGACGATTTTCTTCCCAAAGTTTCAAAACTATAGTTAGGACTATATATTGGTTAGAATCCATTCTAAAGGGGTTCAAAGCTATATTTAGACTATTATACTAATATATTGAACTTTGGTTACTTCTTGGTGAGCCAATTTTGTGTAAATTTCTTCAAATTCCCATTTGTACCAAAACAGTACGATTTTCTTCCCAAAGTTGCAAAACTATAGTTAGGACTATATATTGGTTAGAATCCATTCTAAAGGGGTTCAAAGCTATATTTAGACTATTATACTAATATATTGAACTTTGGTTACTTCTTGGTGAGCCAATTTTGTGTAAATTTCTTCAAATTCCCATTTTTACCAAAACAATACGATTTTCTTCCCAAAGTTTCAAAACTATAGTTAGGACTATATATTGGTTAGAATCCATTCTAAATGGGTTCAAAGCTATATTTAGACTATTATACTAATATATTGAACTTTGGTTACTTCTTGGTGAGCCAATTTTGTGTATATTTCTTCAAATTCTCATTTGTACCAAAACAGTACGATTTTCTTCCCAAAGTTTCAAAACTATAGTTAGGACTATATATTGGTTAGAATCCATTCTAAATGGGTTCAAAGCTATATTTAGACTATTATACTAATATATTGAACTTTGGTTACTTCTTGGTGAGCCAATTTTGTGTAAATTTCTTCAAATTCCCATTTTTAACAAAACAATACGATTTTCTTCCCAAAGTTTCAAAACTATAGTTAGGACTATATATTGGTTAGAATCCATTCTAAAGGGGTTCAAAGCTATATTTAGACTATTATACTAATATATTGAACTTTGGTTACTTCTTGGTGAGCCAATTTTGTGTAAATTTCTTCGAATTCCCATTTGTACCAAAACAGTACGATTTTCTTCCCAAAGTTTTAAAACTATAGTTTGGACTATATATTGGTTAGAATCCATTCTAAAGGGGTTCAAAGCTATATTTAGACTATTATACTAATATATTGAACTTTGGTTACTTCTTGGTGAGCCAATTTTGTGTAAATTTCTTCAAATTCCCATTTTTACCAAAACAATACGATTTTCTTCCCAAAGTTTCAAAACTATAGTTAGGACTATATATTGGTTAGAATCCATTCTAAAGGGGTTCAAAGCTATATTTAGACTATTATACTAATATATTTAACTTTGGTTACTTCTTGGTGAGCCAATTTTGTGTAAATTTCTTCAAATTCCCATTTTTACCAAAACAATACGATTTTCTTCCCAAAGTTTCAAAACTATAGTTAGGACTATATATTGGTTAGAATCCATTCTAAATGGGTTCAATGCTATATTTAGACTATTATACTAATATATTGAACTTTGGTTACTTCTTGGTGAGCCAATTTTGTGTAAATTTCTTCAAATTCCCATTTTTACCAAAACAATACGATTTTCTTCCCAAAGTTTCAAAACTATAGTTAGGACTATATATTGGTTAGAATCCATTCTAAAGGGGTTCAAAGCTATATTTAGACTATTATACTAATATATTTAACTTTGGTTACTTCTTGGTGAGCCAATTTTGTGTAAATTTCTTCAAATTCCCATTTTTACCAAAACAGTACGATATTCTTCCTAAAGTTTCAAAACTATAGTTACGACTATATATTGGGTAGAATTCATGCTTAAGGGCTTCAAAGCTATATTTAGCCTATTATACTAATATATTGAACTTTGGTTACTTCTTGGTGAGCCAATTTTGTGTAAATTTCTTCAAATTCCCATTTTTACCAAAACAATACGATTTTCTTCCCAAAGTTTCAAAACTATAGTTAGGACTATATATTGGTTAGAATCCATTATAAAGGGGTTCAAAGCTATATTTAGACTATTATACTAATATATTGAACTTTGGTTACTTCTTGGTGAGCCAATTTTGTGTAAATTTCTTCGAATTCCCATTTGTACCAAAACAGTACGATTTTCTTCCCAAAGTTTTAAAACTATAGTTAGGACTATATATTGGTTAGAATCCATTCTAAAGGGGTTCAAAGCTATATTTAGACTATTATACTAATATATTGAACTTTGGTTACTTCTTGGTGAGCCAATTTTGTGTAAATTTCTTCAAATTCCCATTTTTACCAAAACAATACGATTTTCTTCCCAAAGTTTCAAAACTATAGTTAGGACTATATATTGGTTAGAATCCATTCTAAAGGGGTTCAAAGCTATATTTAGACTATTATACTAATATATTTAACTTTGGTTACTTCTTGGTGAGCCAATTTTGTGTAAATTTCTTCAAATTCCCATTTGTACCAAAATGGGACGATTTTCTTCCCAAAGTTTCAAAACTATAGTTAGGACTATATATTGGTTAGAATCCATTCTAAAGGGGTTCAAAGCCATATTTAGACTATTATACTAATATATTTAACTTTGGTTACTTCTTGGGGAGCCAATTTTGTGTAAATTTCTTCAAATTCCCATTTGTACCAAAACGGGACGATTTTCTTCCCAAAGTTTCAAAACTATAGTTAGGACTATATATTGGTTAGAATCCATTCTAAAGGGGTTCAAAGCTATATTTAGACTATTATACTAATATATTGAACTTTGGTTACTTCTTGGTGAGCCAATTTTGTGTAAATTTCTTCAAATTCCCATTTGTACCAAAACAGTACGATTTTCTTCCCAAAGTTGCAAAACTATAGTTAGGACTATATATTGGTTAGAATCCATTCTAAAGGGGTTCAAAGCTATATTTAGACTATTATACTAATATATTGAACTTTGGTTACTTCTTGGTGAGCCAATTTTGTGTAAATTTCTTCAAATTCCCATTTTTACCAAAACAATACGATTTTCTTCCCAAAGTTTCAAAACTATAGTTAGGACTATATATTGGTTAGAATCCATTCTAAAGGGGTTCAAAGCTATATTTAGACTATTATACTAATATATTGAACTTTGGTTACTTCTTGGTGAGCCAATTTTGTGTAAATTTCTTCGAATTCCCATTTGTACCAAAACAGTACGATTTTCTTCCCAAAGTTTTAAAACTATAGTTAGGACTATATATTGGTTAGAATCCATTCTAAAGGGGTTCAAAGCTATATTTAGACTATTATACTAATATATTGAACTTTGGTTACTTCTTGGTGAGCCAATTTTGTGTAAATTTCTTCAAATTCCCATTTTTACCAAAACAATACGATTTTCTTCCCAAAGTTTCAAAACTATAGTTAGGACTATATATTGGTTAGAATCCATTCTAAAGGGGTTCAAAGCTATATTTAGACTATTATACTAATATATTTAACTTTGGTTACTTCTTGGTGAGCCAATTTTGTGTAAATTTCTTCAAATTCCCATTTGTACCAAAATGGGACGATTTTCTTCCCAAAGTTTCAAAACTATAGTTAGGACTATATATTGGTTAGAATCCATTCTAAAGGGGTTCAAAGCTATATTTAGACTATTATACTAATATATTGAACTTTGGTTACTTCTTGGTGAGCCAATTTTGTGTAAATTTCTTCAAATTCCCATTTTTACCAAAACAATACGATTTTCTTCCCAAAGTTTCAAAACTATAGTTAGGACTATATATTGGTTAGAATCCATTCTAAAGGGGTTCAAAGCTATATTTAGACTATTATACTAATATATTGAACTTTGGTTACTTCTTGGTGAGCCAATTTTGTGTAAATTTCTTCGAATTCCCATTTGTACCAAAACAGTACGATTTTCTTCCCAAAGTTTTAAAACTATAGTTAGGACTATATATTGGTTAGAATCCATTCTAAAGGGGTTCAAAGCTATATTTAGACTATTATACTAATATATTGAACTTTGGTTACTTCTTGGTGAGCCAATTTTGTGTAAATTTCTTCAAATTCCCATTTTTACCAAAACAATACGATTTTCTTCCCAAAGTTTCAAAACTATAGTTAGGACTATATATTGGTTAGAATCCATTCTAAAGGGGTTCAAAGCTATATTTAGACTATTATACTAATATATTTAACTTTGGTTACTTCTTGGTGAGCCAATTTTGTGTAAATTTCTTCAAATTCCCATTTTTACCAAAACAATACGATTTTCTTCCCAAAGTTTCAAAACTATAGTTAGGACTATATATTGGTTAGAATCCATTCTAAATGGGTTCAATGCTATATTTAGACTATTATACTAATATATTGAACTTTGGTTACTTCTTGGTGAGCCAATTTTGTGTAAATTTCTTCAAATTCCCATTTTTACCAAAACAATACGATTTTCTTCCCAAAGTTTCAAAACTATAGTTAGGACTATATATTGGTTAGAATCCATTCTAAAGGGGTTCAAAGCTATATTTAGACTATTATACTAATATATTTAACTTTGGTTACTTCTTGGTGAGCCAATTTTGTGTAAATTTCTTCAAATTCCCATTTGTACCAAAATGGGACGATTTTCTTCCCAAAGTTTCAAAACTATAGTTAGGACTATATATTGGTTAGAATCCATTCTAAAGGGGTTCAAAGCCATATTTAGACTATTATACTAATATATTTAACTTTGGTTACTTCTTGGTGAACCAATTTTGTGTAAATTTCTTCAAATTCCCATTTGTACCAAAACGGGACGATTTTCTTCCCAAAGTTTCAAAACTATAGTTAGGACTATATATTGGTTAGAATCCATTCTAAAGGGGTTCAAAGCTATATTTAGACTATTATACTAATATATTGAACTTTGGTTACTTCTTGGTGAGCCAATTTTGTGTAAATTTCTTCAAATTCCCATTTGTACCAAAACAGTACGATTTTCTTCCCAAAGTTGCAAAACTATAGTTAGGACTATATATTGGTTAGAATCCATTCTAAAGGGGTTCAAAGCTATATTTAGACTATTATACTAATATATTGAACTTTGGTTACTTCTTGGTGAGCCAATTTTGTGTAAATTTCTTCAAATTCCCATTTTTACCAAAACAATACGATTTTCTTCCCAAAGTTTCAAAACTATAGTTAGGACTATATATTGGTTAGAATCCATTCTAAAGGGGTTCAAAGCTATATTTAGACTATTATACTAATATATTGAACTTTGGTTACTTCTTGGTGAGCCAATTTTGTGTAAATTTCTTCAAATTCCCATTTTTACCAAAACAATACGATTTTCTTCCCAAAGTTTCAAAACTATAGTTAGGACTATATATTGGTTAGAATCCATTCTAAATGGGTTCAATGCTATATTTAGACTATTATACTAATATATTGAACTTTGGTTACTTCTTGGTGAGCCAATTTTGTGTAAATTTCTTCAAATTCCCATTTGTACCAAAATGGGACGATTTTCTTCCCAAAGTTGCAAAACTATAGTTAGGACTATATATTGGTTAGAATCCATTCTAAAGGGGTTCAAAGCTATATTTAGACTATTATACTAATATATTGAACTTTGGTTACTTCTTGGTGAGCCAATTTTGTGTAAATTTCTTCAAATTCCCATTTTTACCAAAACAATACGATTTTCTTCCCAAAGTTTCAAAACTATAGTTAGGACTATATATTGGTTAGAATCCATTCTAAAGGGGTTCAAAGCTATATTTAGACTATTATACTAATATATTTAACTTTGGTTACTTCTTGGTGAGCCAATTTTGTGTAAATTTCTTCAAATTCCCATTTGTACCAAAATGGGACGATTTTCTTCCCAAAGTTTCAAAACTATAGTTAGGACTATATATTGGTTAGAATCCATTCTAAAGGGGTTCAAAGCCATATTTAGACTATTATACTAATATATTGAACTTTGGTTACTTCTTGGTGAGCCAATTTTGTGTAAATTTCTTCAAATTCCCATTTGTACCAAAACAGTACGATTTTCTTCCCAAAGTTGCAAAACTATAGTTAGGACTATATATTGGTTAGAATCCATTCTAAAGGGGTTCAAAGCTATATTTAGACTATTATACTAATATATTGAACTTTGGTTACTTCTTGGTGAGCCAATTTTGTGTAAATTTCTTCAAATTCCCATTTTTACCAAAACAATACGATTTTCTTCCCAAAGTTTCAAAACTATAGTTAGGACTATATATTGGTTAGAATCCATTCTAAATGGGTTCAATGCTATATTTAGACTATTATACTAATATATTGAACTTTGGTTACTTCTTGGTGAGCCAATTTTGTGTAAATTTCTTCAAATTCTCATTTGTACCAAAACAGTACGATTTTCTTCCCAAAGTTTCAAAACTATAGTTAGGACTATATATTGGTTAGAATCCATTCTAAAGGGGTTCAAAGCTATATTTAGACTATTATACTAATATATTGAACTTTGGTTACTTCTTGGTGAGCCAATTTTGTGTAAATTTCTTCAAATTCCCATTTTTACCAAAACAATACGATTTTCTTCCCAAAGTTTCAAAACTATAGTTAGGACTATATATTGGTTAGAATCCATTCTAAAGGGGTTCAAAGCTATATTTAGACTATTATACTAATATATTTAACTTTGGTTACTTCTTGGTGAGCCAATTTTGTGTAAATTTCTTCAAATTCCCATTTGTACCAAAATGGGACGATTTTCTTCCCAATGTTTCAAAACTATAGTTAGGACTATATATTGGTTAGAATCCATTCTAAAGGGGTTCAAAGCCATATTTAGACTATTATACTAATATATTGAACTTTGGTTACTTCTTGGTGAGCCAATTTTGTGTAAATTTCTTCAAATTCCCATTTGTACCAAAACGGGACGATTTTCTTCCCAAAGTTGCAAAACTATAGTTAGGACTATATATTGGTTAGAATCCATTCTAAAGGGGTTCAAAGCTATATTTAGACTATTATACTAATATATTGAACTTTCGTTACTTCTTGGTGAGCCAATTTTGTGTAAATTTCTTCAAATTCCCATTTTTACCAAAACAATACGATTTTCTTCCCAAAGTTTCAAAACTATAGTTAGGACTATATATTGGTTAGAATCCATTCTAAATGGGTTCAATGCTATATTTAGACTATTATACTAATATATTGAACTTTGGTTACTTCTTGGTGAGCCAATTTTGTGTAAATTTCTTCAAATTCTCATTTGTACCAAAACAGTACGATTTTCTTCCCAAAGTTTCAAAACTATAGTTAGGACTATATATTGGTTAGAATCCATTCTAAAGGGGTTCAAAGCTATATTTAGACTATTATACTAATATATTGAACTTTGGTTACTTCTTGGTGAGCCAATTTTGTGTAAATTTCTTCAAATTCCCATTTTTACCAAAACAATACGATTTTCTTCCCAAAGTTTCAAAACTATAGTTAGGACTATATATTGGTTAGAATCCATTCTAAATGGGTTCAATGCTATATTTAGACTATTATACTAATATATTGAACTTTGGTTACTTCTTGGTGAGCCAATTTTGTGTAAATTTCTTCAAATTCTCATTTGTACCAAAACAGTACGATTTTCTTCCCAAAGTTTCAAAACTATAGTTAGGACTATATATTGGTTAGAATCCATTCTAAAGGGGTTCAAAGCTATATTTAGACTATTATACTAATATATTGAACTTTGGTTACTTCTTGGTGAGCCAATTTTGTGTAAATTTCTTCAAATTCCCATTTTTACCAAAACAATACGATTTTCTTCCCAAAGTTTCAAAACTATAGTTAGGACTATATATTGGTTAGAATCCATTCTAAAGGGGTTCAAAGCTATATTTAGACTATTATACTAATATATTTAACTTTGGTTACTTCTTGGTGAGCCAATTTTGTGTAAATTTCTTCAAATTCCCATTTGTACCAAAATGGGACGATTTTCTTCCCAATGTTTCAAAACTATAGTTAGGACTATATATTGGTTAGAATCCATTCTAAAGGGGTTCAAAGCCATATTTAGACTATTATACTAATATATTGAACTTTGGTTACTTCTTGGTGAGCCAATTTTGTGTAAATTTCTTCAAATTCCCATTTGTACCAAAACGGGACGATTTTCTTCCCAAAGTTGCAAAACTATAGTTAGGACTATATATTGGTTAGAATCCATTCTAAAGGGGTTCAAAGCTATATTTAGACTATTATACTAATATATTGAACTTTCGTTACTTCTTGGTGAGCCAATTTTGTGTAAATTTCTTCAAATTCCCATTTTTACCAAAACAATACGATTTTCTTCCCAAAGTTTCAAAACTATAGTTAGGACTATATATTGGTTAGAATCCATTCTAAATGGGTTCAATGCTATATTTAGACTATTATACTAATATATTGAACTTTGGTTACTTCTTGGTGAGCCAATTTTGTGTAAATTTCTTCAAATTCTCATTTGTACCAAAACAGTACGATTTTCTTCCCAAAGTTTCAAAACTATAGTTAGGACTATATATTGGTTAGAATCCATTCTAAAGGGGTTCAAAGCTATATTTAGACTATTATACTAATATATTGAACTTTGGTTACTTCTTGGTGAGCCAATTTTGTGTAAATTTCTTCAAATTCCCATTTTTACCAAAACAATACGATTTTCTTCCCAAAGTTTCAAAACTATAGTTAGGACTATATATTGGTTAGAATCCATTCTAAAGGGGTTCAAAGCTATATTTAGACTATTATACTAATATATTTATCTTTGGTTACTTCTTGGTGAGCCAATTTTGTGTAAATTTCTTCAAATTCCCATTTGTACCAAAACGCGACGATTTTCTTCCCAAAGTTTCAAAACTATAGTTAGGACTATATATTGGTTAGAATCCATTCTAAAGGGGTTCAAAGCTATATTTAGACTATTATACTAATATATTGAACTTTGGTTACTTCTTGGTGAGCCAATTTTGTGTAAATTTCTTCAAATTCCCATTTTTACCAAAACAATACGATTTTCTTCCCAAAGTTTCAAAACTATAGTTAGGACTATATATTGGTTAGAATCCATTCTAAATGGGTTCAATGCTATATTTAGACTATTATACTAATATATTGAACTTTGGTTACTTCTTGGTGAGCCAATTTTGTGTAAATTTCTTCAAATTCTCATTTGTACCAAAACAGTACGATTTTCTTCCCAAAGTTTCAAAACTATAGTTAGGACTATATATTGGTTAGAATCCATTCTAAAGGGGTTCAAAGCTATATTTAGACTATTATACTAATATATTGAACTTTGGTTACTTCTTGGTGAGCCAATTTTGTGCAAATTTCTTCAAATTCCCATTTTTACCAAAACAATACGATTTTCTTCCCAAAGTTTCAAAACTATAGTTAGGACTATATATTGGTTAGAATCCATTCTAAATGGGTTCAAAGCTATATTTAGACTATTATACTAATATATTGAACTTTGGTTACTTCTTGGTGAGCCAATTTTGTGTAAATTTCTTCAAATTCCCATTTGTACCAAAACAATACGATTTTCTTCCCAAAGTTTCAAAACTATAGTTAGGACTATATATTGGTTAGAATCCATTCTAAAGGGGTTCAAAGCTATATTTAGACTATTATACTAATATATTTAACTTTGGTTACTTCTTGGTGAGCCATTTTTGTGTAAATTTCTTCAAATTCCCATTTGTACCAAAATGGGACGATTTTCTTCCCAAAGTTTCAAAACTATAGTTAGGACTATATATTGGTTAGAATCCATTCTAAAGGGGTTCAAAGCTATATTTATACTATTATACTAATATATTGAACTTTGGTTACTTCTTGGTGAGCCAATTTTGTGTAAATTTCTTCAATTTCCCATTTATACCAAACGGGACGATTTTCTTCCCAAAGTTTCTAAACTATAGTTACGACTATATATTGGGTAGAATTCATGCTTAAGGGCATCAAAGCTATATTTAGACTATTATACTAATATATTGTACTTTGGTTACTCCTTGGTCACCAATTTTGTCTACATATCTTCAAATTCCCTTTTGTACCAAAACAATACGATATTCTTCCCAAAGTTTCAAAACTATAGTTACGACTATATATTGGTTAGAATCTATTCTTAAGGGCTTCAAAGCTATATTTAGACTTTTATACTAATATATTTAACTTTGGTTACTTCTTGGTGAGCCAATTTTGTGTAAATTTCTTCAAATTCCCATTTGTACCAAAACAGTACGATTTTTTTCCCAAAGTTTCAAAACTATAGTTAGGACTATATATTGGTTAGAATCCATTCTAAAGGGGTTCAAAGCTATATTTAGACTATTATACTAATATATTGAACTTTGGTTACTTCTTGGTGAGCCAATTTTGTGTAAATTTCTTCAAATTCCCATTTTTACCAAAACAATACGATTTTCTTCCCAAAGTTTCAAAACTATAGTTAGGACTATATATTGGTTAGAATCCATTCTAAATGGGTTCAATGCTATATTTAGACTATTATACTAATATATTGAACTTTGGTTACTTCTTGGTGAGCCAATTTTGTGTAAATTTCTTCAAATTCTCATTTGTACCAAAACAGTACGATTTTCTTCCCAAAGTTTCAAAACTATAGTTAGGACTATATATTGGTTAGAATCCATTCTAAAGGGGTTCAAAGCTATATTTAGACTATTATACTAATATATTGAACTTTGGTTACTTCTTGGTGAGCCAATTTTGTGTAAATTTCTTCAAATTCCCATTTTTACCAAAACAATACGATTTTCTTCCCAAAGTTTCAAATCTATAGTTAGGACTATATATTGGTTAGAATCCATTCTAAAGGGGTTCAAAGCTATATTTAGACTATTATACTAATATATTTAACTTTGGTTACTTCTTGGTGAGCCAATTTTGTGTAAATTTCTTCAAATTCCCATTTGTACCAAAATGGGACGATTTTCTTCCCAATGTTTCAAAACTATAGTTAGGACTATATATTGGTTAGAATCCATTCTAAAGGGGTTCAAAGCCATATTTAGACTATTATACTAATATATTTAACTTTGGTTACTTCTTGGTGAGCCAATTTTGTGTAAATTTCTTCAAATTCCCATTTGTACCAAAACGGGACGATTTTCTTCCCAAAGATGCAAAACTATAGTTAGGACTATATATTGGTTAGAATCCATTCTAAAGGGGTTCAAAGCTATATTTAGACTATTATACTAATATATTGAACTTTGGTTACTTCTTGGTGAGCCAATTTTGTGTAAATTTCTTCAAATTCCCATTTGTACCAAAACAGTACGATTTTCATCCCAAAGTTTCAAAACTATAGTTAGGACTATATATTGGTTAGAATCCATTCTAAAGGGGTTCAAAGCTATATTTAGACTATTATACTAATATATTGAACTTTGGTTACTTCTTGGTGAGCCAATTTTGTGTAAATTTCTTCAAATTCCCATTTTTACCAAAACAATACGATTTTCTTCCCAAAGTTTCAAAACTATAGTTAGGACTATATATTGGTTAGAATCCATTCTAAAGGGGTTCAAAGCTATAATTAGACTATTATACTAATATATTTAACTTTGGTTACTTCTTGGTGAGCCAATTTTGTGTAAATTTCTTCAAATTCCCATTTGTACCAAAACGGGACGATTTTCTTCCCAAAGTTTCAAAACTATAGTTAGGACTATATATTGGTTAGAATCCATTCTAAAGGGGTTCAAAGCTATATTTAGACTATTATACTAATATATTGAACTTTGGTTACTTCTTGGTGAGCCAATTTTGTGTAAATTTCTTCAAATTCCCATTTGTACCAAAATGGGACGATTTTCTTCCCAAAGTTTCAAAACTATAGTTAGGACTATATATTGGTTAGAATCCATTCTAAAGGGGTTCAAAGCTATATTTAGACTATTATACTAATATATTGAACTTTGGTTACTTCTTGGTGAGCCAATTTTGTGTAAATTTCTTCAAATTCCCATTTTTACCAAAACAATACGATTTTCTTCCCAAAGTTTCAAAACTATAGTTAGGACTATATATTGGTTAGAATCCATTCTAAAGGGGTTCAAAGCTATATTTAGACTATTATACTAATATATTTAACTTTGGTTACTTCTTGGTGAGCCAATTTTGTGTAAATTTCTTCAAATTCCCATTTGTACCAAAACGGGACGATTTTCTTCCCAAAGTTTCAAAACTATAGTTAGGACTATATATTGGTTAGAATCCATTCTAAAGGGGTTCAAAGCTATATTTAGACTATTATACTAATATATTGAACTTTGGTTACTTCTTGGTGAGCCAATTTTGTGTAAATTTCTTCAAATTCCCATTTGTACCAAAACGGGACGATTTTCTTCCCAAAGTTTCAAAACTATAGTTAGGACTATATATTGGTTAGAATCCATTCTAAAGGGGTTCAAAGCTATATTTAGACTATTATACTAATATATTGAACTTTGGTTACTTCTTGGTGAGGCAATTTTGTGTAAATTTCTTCAAATTCCCATTTTTACCAAAACAATACGATTTTCTTCCCAAAGTTTCAAAACTATAGTTAGGACTATATATTGGTTAGAATCCATTCTAAATGGGTTCAAAGCTATATTTAGACTATTATACTAATATATTGAACTTTGGTTACTTCTTGGTGAGCCAATTTTGTGTAAATTTCTTCAAATTCCCATTTGTACCAAAACAATACGATTTTCTTCCCAAAGTTTCAAAACTATAGTTAGGACTATATATTGGTTAGAATCCATTCTAAAGGGGTTCAAAGCTATATTTAGACTATTATACTAATATATTGAACTTTGGTTACTTCTTGGTGAGCCAATTTTGTGTAAATTTCTTCAAATTCCCATTTGTACCAAAACGGGACGATTTTCTTCCCAAAGTTTCAAAACTATAGTTAGGACTATATATTGGTTAGAATCCATTCTAAAGGGGTTCAAAGCTATATTTAGACTATTATACTAATATATTGAACTTTGGTTACTTCTTGGTGAGGCAATTTTGTGTAAATTTCTTCAAATTCCCATTTTTACCAAAACAATACGATTTTCTTCCCAAAGTTTCAAAACTATAGTTAGGACTATATATTGGTTAGAATCCATTCTAAAGGGGTTCAAAGCTATAATTAGACTATTATACTAATATATTTAACTTTGGTTACTTCTTGGTGAGCCAATTTTGTGTAAATTTCTTCAAATTCCCATTTGTACCAAAACGGGACGATTTTCTTCCCAAAGTTTCAAAACTATAGTTAGGACTATATATTGGTTAGAATCCATTCTAAAGGGGTTCAAAGCTATATTTAGACTATTATACTAATATATTGAACTTTGGTTACTTCTTGGTGAGCCAATTTTGTGTAAATTTCTTCAAATTCCCATTTGTACCAAAACGGGACGATTTTCTTCCCAAAGTTTCAAAACTATAGTTAGGACTATATATTGGTTAGAATCCATTCTAAAGGGGTTCAAAGCTATATTTAGACTATTATACTAATATATTGAACTTTGGTTACTTCTTGGTGAGCCAATTTTGTGTAAATTTCTTCAAATTCCCATTTTTACCAAAACAATACGATTTTCTTCCCAAAGTTTCAAAACTATAGTTAGGACTATATATTGGTTAGAATCCATTCTAAAGGGGTTCAAAGCTATATTTAGACTATTATACTAATATATTTAACTTTGGTTACTTCTTGGTGAGCCAATTTTGTGTAAATTTCTTCAAATTCCCATTTGTACCAAAACGGGACGATTTTCTTCCCAAAGTTTCAAAACTATAGTTAGGACTATATATTGGTTAGAATCCATTCTAAAGGGGTTCAAAGCTATATTTAGACTATTATACTAATATATTGAACTTTGGTTACTTCTTGGTGAGCCAATTTTGTGTAAATTTCTTCAAATTCCCATTTGTACCAAAACGGGACGATTTTCTTCCCAAAGTTTCAAAACTATAGTTAGGACTATATATTGGTTAGAATCCATTCTAAAGGGGTTCAAAGCTATATTTAGACTATTATACTAATATATTGAACTTTGGTTACTTCTTGGTGAGGCAATTTTGTGTAAATTTCTTCAAATTCCCATTTTTACCAAAACAATACGATTTTCTTCCCAAAGTTTCAAAACTATAGTTAGGACTATATATTGGTTAGAATCCATTCTAAATGGGTTCAAAGCTATATTTAGACTATTATACTAATATATTGAACTTTGGTTACTTCTTGGTGAGCCAATTTTGTGTAAATTTCTTCAAATTCCCATTTGTACCAAAACAATACGATTTTCTTCCCAAAGTTTCAAAACTATAGTTAGGACTATATATTGGTTAGAATCCATTCTAAAGGGGTTCAAAGCTATATTTAGACTATTATACTAATATATTGAACTTTGGTTACTTCTTGGTGAGCCAATTTTGTGTAAATTTCTTCAAATTCCCATTTGTACCAAAACGGGACGATTTTCTTCCCAAAGTTTCAAAACTATAGTTAGGACTATATATTGGTTAGAATCCATTCTAAAGGGGTTCAAAGCTATATTTAGACTATTATACTAATATATTGAACTTTGGTTACTTCTTGGTGAGGCAATTTTGTGTAAATTTCTTCAAATTCCCATTTTTACCAAAACAATACGATTTTCTTCCCAAAGTTTCAAAACTATAGTTAGGACTATATATTGGTTAGAATCCATTCTAAATGGGTTCAAAGCTATATTTAGACTATTATACTAATATATTGAACTTTGGTTACTTCTTGGTGAGCCAATTTTGTGTAAATTTCTTCAAATTCCCATTTGTACCAAAACAATACGATTTTCTTCCCAAAGTTTCAAAACTATAGTTAGGACTATATATTGGTTAGAATCCATTCTAAAGGGGTTCAAAGCTATATTTAGACTATTATACTAATATATTTAACTTTGGTTACTTCTTGGTGAGCCAATTTTGTGTAAATTTCTTCAAATTCCCATTTGTACCAAAATGGGACGATTTTCTTCCCAAAGTTTCAAAACTATAGTTAGGACTATATATTGGTTAGAATCCATTCTAAAGGGGTTCAAAGCCATATTTAGACTATTATACTAATATATTTAACTTTGGTTACTTCTTGGTGAGCCAATTTTGTGTAAATTTCTTCAAATTCCCATTTGTACCAAAACGGGACGATTTTCTTCCCAAAGTTTCAAAACTATAGTTACGACTATATATTGGGTAGAATTCATGCTTAAGGGCTTCAAAGCTATATTTAGACTATTATACTAATATATTGAACTTTGGTTACTTCTTTGTGAGCCAATTTTGTGTAAATTTCTTCAAATTCCCATTTTTACCAAAACAATACGATTTTCTTCCCAAAGTTTCAAAACTATAGTTAGGACTATATATTGGTTAGAATCCATTCTAAAGGGGTTCAAAGCTATATTTAGACTATTATACTAATATATTTAACTTTGGTTACTTCTTAATGAGCCATTTTTGTGTAAATTTCTTCAAATTCCCATTTGTACCAAAATGGGACGATTTTCTTCCCAAAGTTTCAAAACTATAGTTAGGACTATATATTGGTTAGAATCCATTCTAAAGGGGTTCAAAGCTATATTTATACTATTATACTAATATATTGAACTTTGGTTACTTCTTGGTGAGCCAATTTTGTGTAAATTTCTTCAATTTCCCATTTATACCAAACGGGACGATTTTCTTCCCAAAGTTTCTAAACTATAGTTACGACTATATATTGGGTAGAATTCATGCTTAAGGGCATCAAAGCTATATTTAGACTATTATACTAATATATTGTACTTTGGTTACTCCTTGGTCACCAATTTTGTCTACATTTCTTCAAATTCCCTTTTGTACCAAAACAATACGATTTTCTTCCCAAAGTTTCAAAACTATAGTTACGACTATATATTGGTTAGAAACAATTCTTAAGGGATTCAAAGCTATATTTAGACTTTTATACTAATATATTTAACTTTGGTTACTTCTTGGTGAGCCAATTTTGTGTAAATTTCTTCAAATTCCCATTTGTACCAAAACGGGACGATTTTCTTCCCAAAGTTTCAAAACTATAGTTACGACTATATATTGGGTAGAATTCATGCTTAAGGGCTTCAAAGCTATATTTACACTATTATACTAATATATTGAACTTTGGTTACTTCTTTGTGAGCCAATTTTGTGTAAATTTCTTCAAATTCCCATTTTTACCAAAACAATACGATTTTCTTCCCAAAGTTTCAAAACTATAGTTAGGACTATATATTGGTTAGAATCCATTCTAAAGGGGTTCAAAGCTATATTTAGACTATTATACTAATATATTTAACTTTGGTTACTTCTTGGTGAGCCATTTTTGTGTAAATTTCTTCAAATTCCCATTTGTACCAAAATGGGACGATTTTCTTCCCAAAGTTTCAAAACTATAGTTAGGACTATATATTGGTTAGAATCCATTCTAAAGGGGTTCAAAGCTATATTTATACTATTATACTAATATATTGAACTTTGGTTACTTCTTGGTGAGCCAATTTTGTGTAAATTTCTTCAATTTCCCATTTATACCAAACGGGACGATTTTCTTCCCAAAGTTTCTAAACTATAGTTACGACTATATATTGGGTAGAATTCATGCTTAAGGGCATCAAAGCTATATTTAGACTATTATACTAATATATTGTACTTTGGTTACTCCTTGGTCACCAATTTTGTCTACATTTCTTCAAATTCCCTTTTGTACCAAAACAATACGATTTTCTTCCCAAAGTTTCAAAACTATAGTTACGACTATATATTGGTTAGAATCTATTCTTAAGGGCTTCAAAGCTATATTTAGACTTTTATACTAATATATTGAACTTTGGTTACTTCTTTGTGAGCCAATTTTGTGTAAATTTCTTCAAATTCCCATTTTTACCAAAACAATACGATTTTCTTCCCAAAGTTTCAAAACTATAGTTAGGACTATATATTGGTTAGAATCCATTCTAAAGGGGTTCAAAGCTATATTTAGACTATTATACTAATATATTTAACTTTGGTTACTTCTTGGTGAGCCATTTTTGTGTAAATTTCTTCAAATTCCCATTTGTACCAAAATGGGACGATTTTCTTCCCAAAGTTTCAAAACTATAGTTAGGACTATATAGTGGTTAGAATCCATTCTAAAGGGGTTCAAAGCCATATTTAGACTATTATACTAATATATTTAACTTTGGTTACTTCTTGGTGAGCCAATTTTGTGTAAATTTCTTCAAATTCCCATTTGTACCAAAACGGGACGATTTTCTTCCCAAAGTTTCAAAACTATAGTTACGACTATATATTGGGTAGAATTCATGCTTAAGGGCTTCAAAGCTATATTTAGACTATTATACTAATATATTGAACTTTGGTTACTTCTTTGTGAGCCAATTTTGTGTAAATTTCTTCAAATTCCCATTTTTACCAAAACAATACGATTTTCTTCCCAAAGTTTCAAAACTATAGTTAGGACTATATATTGGTTAGAATCCATTCTAAAGGGGTTCAAAGCTATATTTAGACTATTATACTAATATATTTAACTTTGGTTACTTCTTAATGAGCCATTTTTGTGTAAATTTCTTCAAATTCCCATTTGTACCAAAATGGGACGATTTTCTTCCCAAAGTTTCAAAACTATAGTTAGGACTATATATTGGTTAGAATCCATTCTAAACGGGTTCAAAGCTATATTTATACTATTATACTAATATATTGAACTTTGGTTACTGCTTGGTGAGCCAATTTTGTGTAAATTTCTTCAAATTCCCATTTGTACCAAAACGGGACGATTTTCTTCCCAAAGTTTCAAAACTATAGTTACGACTATATATTGGGTAGAATTCATGCTTAAGGGCTTCAAAGCTATATTTAGACTATTATACTAATATATTGAACTTTGGTTACTTCTTTGTGAGCCAATTTTGTGTAAATTTCTTCAAATTCCCATTTTTACCAAAACAATACGATTTTCTTCCCAAAGTTTCAAAACTATAGTTAGGACTATATATTGGTTAGAATCCATTCTAAAGGGGTTCAAAGCTATATTTAGACTATTATACTAATATATTTAACTTTGGTTACTTCTTAATGAGCCATTTTTGTGTAAATTTCTTCAAATTCCCATTTGTACCAAAATGGGACGATTTTCTTCCCAAAGTTTCAAAACTATAGTTAGGACTATATATTGGTTAGAATCCATTCTAAAGGGGTTCAAAGCTATATTTATACTATTATACTAATATATTGAACTTTGGTTACTTCTTGGTGAGCCAATTTTGTGTAAATTTCTTCAATTTCCCATTTATACCAAACGGGACGATTTTCTTCCCAAAGTTTCTAAACTATAGTTACGACTATATATTGGGTAGAATTCATGCTTAAGGGCATCAAAGCTATATTTAGACTATTATACTAATATATTGTACTTTGGTTACTCCTTGGTCACCAATTTTGTCTACATTTCTTCAAATTCCCTTTTGTACCAAAACAATACGATTTTCTTCCCAAAGTTTCAAAACTATAGTTACGACTATATATTGGTTAGAAACAATTCTTAAGGGATTCAAAGCTATATTTAGACTTTTATACTAATATATTTAACTTTGGTTACTTCTTGGTGAGCCAATTTTGTGTAAATTTCTTCAAATTCCCATTTGTACCAAAACGGGACGATTTTCTTCCCAAAGTTTCAAAACTATAGTTACGACTATATATTGGGTAGAATTCATGCTTAAGGGCTTCAAAGCTATATTTAGACTATTATACTAATATATTGAACTTTGGTTACTTCTTTGTGAGCCAATTTTGTGTAAATTTCTTCAAATTCCCATTTTTACCAAAACAATACGATTTTCTTCCCAAAATTTCAAAACTATAGTTAGGACTATATATTGGTTAGAATCCATTCTAAAGGGGTTCAAAGCTATATTTAGACTATTATACTAATATATTTAACTTTGGTTACTTCTTGGTGAGCCATTTTTGTGTAAATTTCTTCAAATTCCCATTTGTACCAAAATGGGACGATTTTCTTCCCAAAGTTTCAAAACTATAGTTAGGACTATATATTGGTTAGAATCCATTCTAAAGGGGTTCAAAGCTATATTTATACTATTATACTAATATATTGAACTTTGGTTACTTCTTGGTGAGCCAATTTTGTGTAAATTTCTTCAATTTCCCATTTATACCAAACGGGACGATTTTCTTCCCAAAGTTTCTAAACTATAGTTACGACTATATATTGGGTAGAATTCATGCTTAAGGGCATCAAAGCTATATTTAGACTATTATACTAATATATTGTACTTTGGTTACTCCTTGGTCACCAATTTTGTCTACATTTCTTCAAATTCCCTTTTGTACCAAAACAATACGATTTTCTTCCCAAAGTTTCAAAACTATAGTTACGACTATATATTGGTTAGAATCTATTCTTAAGGGCTTCAAAGCTATATTTAGACTTTTATACTAATATATTGAACTTTGGTTACTTCTTGGTGAGCAAATTTTGTGTAAATTTCTTCAAATTCCCATTTGTACCAAAACAGTACGATTTTCTTCCCAAAGTTTCAAAACTATAGTAAGGACTATATATTGGTTAGAATCCATTCTAAAGGGGTTCAAAGCTATATTTAGACTATTATACTAATATATTGAACTTTGGTTACTTCTTGGTGAGCCAATTTTGTGTAAATTTCTTCAAATTCCCATTTGTACCAAAATGGGACGATTTTCTTCCCAAAGTTTCAAAACTATAGTTAGGACTATATAGTGGTTAGAATCCATTCTAAAGGGGTTCAAAGCCATATTTAGACTATTATACTAATATATTTAACTTTGGTTACTTCTTGGTGAGCCAATTTTGTGTAAATTTCTTCAAATTCCCATTTGTACCAAAACGGGACGATTTTCTTCCCAAAGTTTCAAAACTATAGTTACGACTATATATTGGGTAGAATTCATGCTTAAGGGCTTCAAAGCTATATTTAGACTATTATACTAATATATTGAACTTTGGTTACTTCTTTGTGAGCCAATTTTGTGTAAATTTCTTCAAATTCCCATTTTTACCAAAACAATACGATTTTCTTCCCAAAGTTTCAAAACTATAGTTAGGACTATATATTGGTTAGAATCCATTCTAAAGGGGTTCAAAGCTATATTTAGACTATTATACTAATATTTTTAACTTTGGTTACTTCTTAATGAGCCATTTTTGTGTAAATTTCTTCAAATTCCCATTTGTACCAAAATGGGACGATTTTCTTCCCAAAGTTTCAAAACTATAGTTAGGACTATATATTGGTTAGAATCCATTCTAAACGGGTTCAAAGCTATATTTATACTATTATACTAATATATGGAACTTTGGTTACTTCTTGGTGAGCCAATTTTGTGTAAATTTCTTCAATTTCCAATTTATACCAAACGGGACGATTTTCTTCCCAAAGTTTCTAAACTATAGTTACGACTATATATTGGGTAGAATTCATGCTTAAGGGCATCAAAGCTATATTTAGACTATTATACTAATATATTGTACTTTGGTTACTCCTTGGTCACCAATTTTGTCTACATTTCTTCAAATTCCCTTTTGTACCAAAACAATACGATTTTCTTCCCAAAGTTTCAAAACTATAGTTACGACTATATATTGGTTAGAATCTATTCTTAAGGGATTCAAAGCTATATTTAGACTTTTATACTAATATATTTAACTTTGGTTACTTCTTGGTGAGCCAATTTTGTGTAAATTTCTTCAAATTCCCATTTGTACCAAAACGGGACGATTTTCTTCCCAAAGTTTCAAAACTATAGTTACGACTATATATTGGGTAGAATTCATGCTTAAGGGCTTCAAAGCTATATTTAGACTATTATACTAATATATTGAACTTTGGTTACTTCTTTGTGAGCCAATTTTGTGTAAATTTCTTCAAATTCCCATTTTTACCAAAACAATACGATTTTCTTCCCAAAGTTTCAAAACTATAGTTAGGACTATATATTGGTTAGAATCCATTCTAAAGGGGTTCAAAGCTATATTTATACTATTATACTAATATATTGAACTTTGGTTACTTCTTGGTGAGCCAATTTTGTGTAAATTTCTTCAAATTCCCATTTATACCAAACGGGACGATTTTCTTCCCAAAGTTTCTAAACTATAGTTACGACTATATATTGGGTAGAATTCATGCTTAAGGGCATCAAAGCTATATTTAGACTATTATACTAATATATTGTACTTTGGTTACTCCTTGGTCACCAATTTTGTCTACATTTCTTCAAATTCCCTTTTGTACCAAAACAATACGATTTTCTTCCCAAAGTTTCAAAACTATAGTTACGACTATATATTGGTTAGAATCTATTCTTAAGGGCTTCAAACCTATATTTAGACTTTTATACTAATATATTGAACTTTGGTTACTTCTTGGTGAGCCAATTTTGTGTAAATTTCTTCAAATTCCCATTTGTACCAAAACAGTACGATTTTCTTCCCAAAGTTTCAAAACTATAGTAAGGACTATATATTGGTTAGAATCCATTCTAAAGGGGTTCAAAGCTATATTTAGACTATTATACTAATATATTTAACTTTGGTTACTTCTTGGTGAGCCAATTTTGTGTAAATTTCTTCAAATTCCCATTTGTACCAAAATGGGACGATTTTCTTCCCAAAGTTTCAAAACTATAGTTAGGACTATATATTGGTTAAAATCCATTCTAAAGGGGTTCAAAGCCATATTTAGACTATTATACTAATATATTTAACTTTGGTTACTTCTTGGTGAGCCAATTTTGTGTAAATTTCTTCAAATTCCCATTTGTACCAAAACGGGACGATTTTCTTCCCAAAGTTTCAAAACTATAGTTACGACTATATATTGGGTAGAATTCATGCTTAAGGGCTTCAAAGCTATATTTAGACTATTATACTAATATATTGAACTTTGGTTACTTCTTGGTGAGCCAATTTTGTGTAAATTTCTTCAAATTCCCATTTTTACCAAAACAATACGATTTTCTTCCCAAAGTTTCAAAACTATAGTTAGGACTATATATTGGTTAGAATCCATTCTAAAGGGGTTCAAAGCTATATTTAGACTATTATACTAATATATTTAACTTTGGTTACTTCTTGGTGAGCTAATTTTGTGTAAATTTCTTCAAATTCCCATTTGTACCAAAAAGGGACGATTTTCTTCCCAAAGTTTCAAAACTATAGTTAGGACTATATATTGGTTAGAATCCATTCTAAAGGGGTTCAAAGCTATATTTATACTATTATACTAATATATTGAACTTTGGTTACTTCTTGGTGAGCCAATTTTGTGTAAATTTCTTCAAATTCCCATTTATACCAAACGGGACGATTTTCTACCCAAAGTTTCTAAACTATAGTTACGACTATATATTGGGTAGAATTCATGCTTAAGGGCATCAAAGCTATATTTAGACTATTATACTAATATATTGTACTTTGGTTACTCCTTGGTCACCAATTTTGTCTACATTTCTTCAAATTCCCTTTTGTACCAAAACAATACGATTTTCTTCCCAAAGTTTCAAAACTATAGTTACGACTATATATTGGTTAGAATCTATTCTTAAGGGCTTCAAAGCTATATTTAGACTTTTATACTAATATATTTAACTTTGGTTACTTCTTGGTGAGCCAATTTTGTGTAAATTTCTTCAAATTCCCATTTGTACCAAAACGGGACGATTTTCTTCCCAAAGTTTCAAAACTATAGTTACGACTATATATTGGGTAGAATTCATGCTTAAGGGCTTCAAAGCTATATTTAGACTATTATACTAATATATTGAACTTTGGTTACTTCTTTGTGAGCCAATTTTGTGTAAATTTCTTCAAATTCCCATTTTTACCAAAACAATACGATTTTCTTCCCAAAGTTTCAAAACTATAGTTAGGACTATATATTGGTTAGAATCCATTCTAAAGGGGTTCAAAGCTATATTTAGACTATTATACTAATATATTTAACTTTGGTTACTTCTTGGTGAGCCAATTTTGTGTAAATTTCTTCAAATTCCCATTTGTACCAAAACGGGACGATTTTCTTCCCAAAGTTTCAAAACTATAGTTACGACTATATATTGGGTAGAATTCATGCTTAAGGGCTTCAAAGCTATATTTAGACTATTATACTAATATATTGAACTTTGGTTACTTCTTTGTGAGCCAATTTTGTGTAAATTTCTTCAAATTCCCATTTTTACCAAAACAATACGATTTTCTTCCCAAAGTTTCAAAACTATAGTTAGGACTATATATTGGTTAGAATCCATTCTAAAGGGGTTCAAAGCTATATTTATACTATTATACTAATATATTGAACTTTGGTTACTTCTTGGTGAGCCAATTTTGTGTAAATTTCTTCAAATTCCCATTTATACCAAACGGGACGATTTTCTTCCCAAAGTTTCTAAACTATAGTTACGACTATATATTGGGTAGAATTCATGCTTAAGGGCATCAAAGCTATATTTAGACTATTATACTAATATATTGTACTTTGGTTACTCCTTGGTCACCAATTTTGTCTACATTTCTTCAAATTCCCTTTTGTACCAAAACAATACGATTTTCTTCCCAAAGTTTCAAAACTATAGTTACGACTATATATTGGTTAGAATCTATTCTTAAGGGCTTCAAACCTATATTTAGACTTTTATACTAATATATTGAACTTTGGTTACTTCTTGGTGAGCCAATTTTGTGTAAATTTCTTCAAATTCCCATTTGTACCAAAACAGTACGATTTTCTTCCCAAAGTTTCAAAACTATAGTAAGGACTATATATTGGTTAGAATCCATTCTAAAGGGGTTCAAAGCTATATTTAGACTATTATACTAATATATTTAACTTTGGTTACTTCTTGGTGAGCCAATTTTGTGTAAATTTCTTCAAATTCCCATTTGTACCAAAATGGGACGATTTTCTTCCCAAAGTTTCAAAACTATAGTTAGGACTATATATTGGTTAAAATCCATTCTAAAGGGGTTCAAAGCCATATTTAGACTATTATACTAATATATTTAACTTTGGTTACTTCTTGGTGAGCCAATTTTGTGTAAATTTCTTCAAATTCCCATTTGTACCAAAACGGGACGATTTTCTTCCCAAAGTTTCAAAACTATAGTTACGACTATATATTGGGTAGAATTCATGCTTAAGGGCTTCAAAGCTATATTTAGACTATTATACTAATATATTGAACTTTGGTTACTTCTTGGTGAGCCAATTTTGTGTAAATTTCTTCAAATTCCCATTTTTACCAAAACAATACGATTTTCTTCCCAAAGTTTCAAAACTATAGTTAGGACTATATATTGGTTAGAATCCATTCTAAAGGGGTTCAAAGCTATATTTAGACTATTATACTAATATATTTAACTTTGGTTACTTCTTGGTGAGCTAATTTTGTGTAAATTTCTTCAAATTCCCATTTGTACCAAAAAGGGACGATTTTCTTCCCAAAGTTTCAAAACTATAGTTAGGACTATATATTGGTTAGAATCCATTCTAAAGGGGTTCAAAGCTATATTTATACTATTATACTAATATATTGAACTTTGGTTACTTCTTGGTGAGCCAATTTTGTGTAAATTTCTTCAAATTCCCATTTATACCAAACGGGACGATTTTCTACCCAAAGTTTCTAAACTATAGTTACGACTATATATTGGGTAGAATTCATGCTTAAGGGCATCAAAGCTATATTTAGACTATTATACTAATATATTGTACTTTGGTTACTCCTTGGTCACCAATTTTGTCTACATTTCTTCAAATTCCCTTTTGTACCAAAACAATACGATTTTCTTCCCAAAGTTTCAAAACTATAGTTACGACTATATATTGGTTAGAATCTATTCTTAAGGGCTTCAAAGCTATATTTAGACTTTTATACTAATATATTTAACTTTGGTTACTTCTTGGTGAGCCAATTTTGTGTAAATTTCTTCAAATTCCCATTTGTACCAAAACGGGACGATTTTCTTCCCAAAGTTTCAAAACTATAGTTACGACTATATATTGGGTAGAATTCATGCTTAAGGGCTTCAAAGCTATATTTAGACTATTATACTAATATATTGAACTTTGGTTACTTCTTTGTGAGCCAATTTTGTGTAAATTTCTTCAAATTCCCATTTTTACCAAAACAATACGATTTTCTTCCCAAAGTTTCAAAACTATAGTTAGGACTATATATTGGTTAGAATCCATTCTAAAGGGGTTCAAAGCTATATTTAGTATATTATACTAATATATTTAACTTTGGTTACTTCTTGGTGAGCCATTTTTGTGTAAATTTCTTCAAATTCCCATTTGTACCAAAATGGGACGATTTTCTTCCCAAAGTTTCAAAACTATAGTTAGGACTATATATTGGTTAGAATCCATTCTAAAGGGGTTCAAAGCTATATTTATACTATTATACTAATATATTGAACTTTGGTTACTTCTTGGTGAGCCAATTTTGTGTAAATTTCTTCAATTTCCCATTTATACCAAACGGGACGATTTTCTTCCCAAAGTTTCTAAACTATAGTTACGACTATATATTGGGTAGAATTCATGCTTAAGGGCATCAAAGCTATATTTAGACTATTATACTAATATATTGTACTTTGGTTACTCCTTGGTCACCAATTTTGTCTACATTTCTTCAAATTCCCTTTTGTACCAAAACAATACGATTTTCTTCCCAAAGTTTCAAAACTATAGTTACGACTATATATTGGTTAGAATCTATTCTTAAGGGCTTCAAAGCTATATTTAGACTTTTATACTAATATATTGAACTTTGGTTACTTCTTGGTGAGCCAATTTTGTGTAAATTTCTTCAAATTCCCATTTGTACCAAAACAGTACGATTTTCTTCCCAAAGTTTCAAAACTATAGTAAGGACTATATATTGGTTAGAATCCATTCTAAAGGGGTTCAAAGCTATATTTAGACTATTATACTAATATATTTAACTTTGGTTACTTCTTGGTGAGCCAATTTTGTGTAAATTTCTTCAAATTCCCATTTGTACCAAAATGGGACGATTTTCTTCCCAAAGTTTCAAAACTATAGTTAGGACTATATATTGGTTAAAATCCATTCTAAAGGGGTTCAAAGCCATATTTAGACTATTATACTAATATATTTAACTTTGGTTACTTCTTGGTGAGCCAATTTTGTGTAAATTTCTTCAAATTCCCATTTGTACCAAAACGGGACGATTTTCTTCCCAAAGTTTCAAAACTATAGTTACGACTATATATTGGGTAGAATTCATGCTTAAGGGCTTCAAAGCTATATTTAGACTATTATACTAATATATTGAACTTTGGTTACTTCTTGGTGAGCCAATTTTGTGTAAATTTCTTCAAATTCCCATTTTTACCAAAACAATACGATTTTCTTCCCAAAGTTTCAAAACTATAGTTAGGACTATATATTGGTTAGAATCCATTCTAAAGGGGTTCAAAGCTATATTTATACTATTATACTAATATATTGAACTTTGGTTACTTCTTGGTGAGCCAATTTTGTGTAAATTTCTTCAATTTCCCATTTATACCAAACGGGACGATTTTCTTCCCAAAGTTTCTAAACTATAGTTACGACTATATATTGGGTAGAATTCATGCTTAAGGGCATCAAAGCTATATTTAGACTATTATACTAATATATTGTACTTTGGTTACTCCTTGGTCACCAATTTTGTCTACATTTCTTCAAATTCCCTTTTGTACCAAAACAATACGATTTTCTTCCCAAAGTTTCAAAACTATAGTTACGACTATATATTGGTTAGAATCTATTCTTAAGGGCTTCAAAGCTATATTTAGACTTTTATACTAATATATTGAACTTTGGTTACTTCTTGGTGAGCCAATTTTGTGTAAATTTCTTCAAATTCCCATTTGTACCAAAACAGTACGATTTTCTTCCCAAAGTTTCAAAACTATAGTAAGGACTATATATTGGTTAGAATCCATTCTAAAGGGGTTCAAAGCTATATTTAGACTATTATACTAATATATTTAACTTTGGTTACTTCTTGGTGAGCCAATTTTGTGTAAATTTCTTCAAATTCCCATTTGTACCAAAATGGGACGATTTTCTTCCCAAAGTTTCAAAACTATAGTTAGGACTATATATTGGTTAAAATCCATTCTAAAGGGGTTCAAAGCCATATTTAGACTATTATACTAATATATTTAACTTTGGTTACTTCTTGGTGAGCCAATTTTGTGTAAATTTCTTCAAATTCCCATTTGTACCAAAACGGGACGATTTTCTTCCCAAAGTTTCAAAACTATAGTTACGACTATATATTGGGTAGAATTCATGCTTAAGGGCTTCAAAGCTATATTTAGACTATTATACTAATATATTGAACTTTGGTTACTTCTTGGTGAGCCAATTTTGTGTAAATTTCTTCAAATTCCCATTTTTACCAAAACAATACGATTTTCTTCCCAAAGTTTCAAAACTATAGTTAGGACTATATATTGGTTAGAATCCATTCTAAAGGGGTTCAAAGCTATATTTATACTATTATACTAATATATTTAACTTTGGTTACTTCTTGGTGAGCTAATTTTGTGTAAATTTCTTCAAATTCCCATTTGTACCAAAAAGGGACGATTTTCTTCCCAAAGTTTCAAAACTATAGTTAGGACTATATATTGGTTAGAATCCATTCTAAAGGGGTTCAAAGCTATATTTATACTATTATACTAATATATTGAACTTTGGTTACTTCTTGGTGAGCCAATTTTGTGTAAATTTCTTCAAATTCCCATTTATACCAAACGGGACGATTTTCTTCCAAAAGTTTCTAAACTATAGTTACGACTATATATTGGGTAGAATTCATGCTTAAGGGCATCAAAGCTATATTTAGACTATTATACTAATATATTGTACTTTGGTTACTCCTTGGTCACCAATTTTGTCTACATTTCTTCAAATTCCCTTTTGTACCAAAACAATACGATTTTCTTCCCAAAGTTTCAAAACTATAGTTACGACTATATATTGGTTAGAATCTATTCTTAAGGGCTTCAAAGCTATATTTAGACTTTTATACTAATATATTTAACTTTGGTTACTTCTTGGTGAGCCAATTTTGTGTAAATTTCTTCAAATTCCCATTTGTACCAAAACGGGACGATTTTCTTCCCAAAGTTTCAAAACTATAGTTACGACTATATATTGGGTAGAATTCATGCTTAAGGGCTTCAAAGCTATATTTAGACTATTATACTAATATATTGAACTTTGGTTACTTCTTTGTGAGCCAATTTTGTGTAAATTTCTTCAAATTCCCATTTTTACCAAAACAATACGATTTTCTTCCCAAAGTTTCAAAACTATAGTTAGGACTATATATTGGTTAGAATCCATTCTAAAGGGGTTCAAAGCTATATTTAGTATATTATACTAATATATTTAACTTTGGTTACTTCTTGGTGAGCCATTTTTGTGTAAATTTCTTCAAATTCCCATTTGTACCAAAATGGGACGATTTTCTTCCCAAAGTTTCAAAACTATAGTTAGGACTATATATTGGTTAGAATCCATTCTAAAGGGGTTCAAAGCTATATTTATACTATTATACTAATATATTGTACTTTGGTTACTCCTTGGTCACCAATTTTGTCTACATTTCTTCAAATTCCCTTTTGTACCAAAACAATACGATTTTCTTCCCAAAGTTTCAAAACTATAGTTACGACTATATATTGGTTAGAATCTATTCTTAAGGGCTTCAAAGCTATATTTAGACTTTTATACTAATATATTGAACTTTGGTTACTTCTTGGTGAGCCAATTTTGTGTAAATTTCTTCAAATTCCCATTTGTACCAAAACAGTACGATTTTCTTCCCAAAGTTTCAAAACTATAGTAAGGACTATATATTGGTTAGAATCCATTCTTAAGGGGTTCAAAGCTATATTTAGACTATTATACTAATATATTTAACTTTGGTTACTTCTTGGTGAGCCAATTTTGTGTAAATTTCTTCAAATTCCCATTTGTACCAAAATGGGACGATTTTCTTCCCAAAGTTTCAAAACTATAGTTAGGACTATATATTGGTTAAAATCCATTCTAAAGGGGTTCAAAGCCATATTTAGACTATTATACTAATATATTTAACTTTGGTTACTTCTTGGTGAGCCAATTTTGTGTAAATTTCTTCAAATTCCCATTTGTACCAAAACGGGACGATTTTCTTCCCAAAGTTTCAAAACTATAGTTACGACTATATATTGGGTAGAATTCATGCTTAAGTGCTTCAAAGCTATATTTAGACTATTATACTAATATATTGAACTTTGGTTACTTCTTGGTGAGCCAATTTTGTGTAAATTTCTTAAAATTCCCATTTTTACCAAAACAATACGATTTTCTTCCCAAAGTTTCAAAACTATAGTTAGGACTATATATTGGTTAGAATCCATTCTAAAGGGGTTCAAAGCTATATTTAGACTATTATACTAATATATTTAACTTTGGTTACTTCTTGGTGAGCTAATTTTGTGTAAATTTCTTCAAATTCCCATTTGTACCAAAACGAGACGATTTTCTTCCCAAAGTTTCAAAACTATAGTTAGGACTATATATTGGTTAGAATCCATTCTAAAGGGGTTCAAAGCTATATTTATACTATTATACTAATATATTGAACTTTGGTTACTTCTTGGTGAGCCAATTTTGTGTAAATTTCTTCAAATTCCCATTTATACCAAACGGGACGATTTTCTTCCCAAAGTTTCTAAACTATAGTTACGACTATATATTGGGTAGAATTCATGCTTAAGGGCATCAAAGCTATATTTAGACTATTATACTAATATATTGTACTTTGGTTACTCCTTGGTCACCAATTTTGTCTTCATTTCTTCAAATTCCCATTTGTACCAAAACGAGACGATTTTCTTCCCAAAGTTTCAAAACTATAGTTACGACTATATATTTGGTAGAATTCATTCTTAAGGGCATCAAAGCTATATTTAGACTATTATACTAATATATTGTACTTTGGTTACTCCTTGGTCACCAATTTTGTCTTCATTTCTTCAAATTCCCATTTGTACCAAAACGAGACGATTTTCTTCCCAATGTTTCAAAACTATAGTTACGACTATATATTTGGTAGAATTCATTCTTAAGGGCTTCAAAGCTATATTTAGACTATTATACTAATATATTGAACTTTGGTTACTTCTTGGTGAGCCAATTTTGTGTAAATTTCTTCAAATTCCCATTTGTACCAAAATGGGACGATTTTCTTCCCAAAGTTTCAAAACTATAGTTAGGACTATATATTGGGTAGAATCCATGCTTATGGGCTTCAAAGCTATATTTAGACTATTATACTAATATATTGAACTTTGGTTACTTCTTGGTGAGCCAATTTTGTGTAAATTTCTTCAAATTCCCATTTGTACCAAAATAGGACGATTTTCTTCCCAAAGTTTCAAAACTATAGTTAGGACTATATATTGGGTAGAATCCATGCTTATGGGCTTCAAAGCTATATTTAGACTATTATACTAATATATTGAACTTTGGTTACTTCTTGGTGAGCCAATTTTGTGTAAATTTCTTCAAATTCCCATTTGTACCAAAACAGTACGATTTTCTTCCCAAAGTTTCAAAACTATAGTTAGGACTATATATTGGTTAGAATCCATTCTAAAGGGGTTCAAAGCTATATTTATACTATTATACTAATATATTGAACTTTGGTTACTTCTTGGTGAGCCAATTTTGTGTAAATTTCTTCAAATTCCCATTTATACCAAACGGGACGATTTTCTTCCCAAAGTTTCTAAACTATAGTTACGACTATATATTGGGTAGAATTCATGCTTAAGGGCATCAAAGCTATATTTAGACTATTATACTAATATATTGTACTTTGGTTACTCCTTGGTCACCAATTTTGTCTTCATTTCTTCAAATTCCCATTTGTACCAAAACGAGATGATTTTCTTCCCAAAGTTTCAAAACTATAGTTACGACTATATATTTGGTAGAATTCATTCTTAAGGGCATCAAAGCTATATTTAGACTATTATACTAATATATTGTACTTTGGTTACTCCTTGGTCACCAATTTTGTCTTCATTTCTTCAAATTCCCATTTGTACCAAAACGAGACGATTTTCTTCCCAATGTTTCAAAACTATAGTTACGACTATATATTTGGTAGAATTCATTCTTAAGGGCTTCAAAGCTATATTTAGACTATTATACTAATATATTGAACTTTGGTTACTTCTTGGTGAGCCAATTTTGTGTAAATTTCTTCAAATTCCCATTTGTACCAAAATGGGACGATTTTCTTCCCAAAGTTTCAAAACTATAGTTAGGACTATATATTGGTTAGAATCCATTCTAAAGGGGTTCAAAACCATATTTAGACTATTATACTAATATATTTAACTTTGGTTACTTCTTGGTGAGCCAATTTTGTGTAAATTTCTTCAAATTCCCATTTGTACCAAAATGGGACGATTTTCTTCCCAAAGTTTCAAAACTATAGTTAGGACTATATATTGGTTAGAATCCATTCTAAAGGGGTTCAAAGCTATATTTATACTATTATACTAATATATTGAGATTTGGTTACTTCTTGGTGAGCCAATTTTGTGTAAATTTCATCAAATTCCCATTTATACCAAACGGGACGATTTTCTTCCCAAAGTTTCTAAACAATAGTTACGACTATATATTGGGTAGAATTCATGCTTAAGGGCATCAAAGCTATATTTAGACTATTATACTAATATATTGTACTTTGGTTACTCCTTGGTCACCAATTTTGTCTACATTTCTTCAAATTCCCTTTTGTACCAAAACGAGACGATTTTCTTCCCAAAGTTTCAAAACTATAGTTAGGACTATATATTGGTTAGAATCCATTCTAAAGGGGTTCAAAGCTATATTTAGACTATTATACTAATATATTGAACTTTGGTTACTTCTTGGTGAGCCAATTTTGTGTAAATTTCTTCAAATTCCCATTTATACCAAACGGGACGATTTTCTTCCCAAAGTTTCTAAACTATAGTTACGACTATATATTGGGTAGAATTCATGCTTAAGGGCATAAAAGCTATATTTAGACTATTATACTAATATATTGTACTTTGGTTACTCCTTGGTCCCCAATTTTGTCTACATTCTTCAAATTCCCTTTTGTACCAAAACGAGACGATTTTCTTCCCAAAGTTTCACAACTATAGTTAGAACTATATATTGGGTAGAATCCATTCTTAAGGGCTTCAAAGCTATGTTTAGACTATAATACTAATATATTGAATTTTTGTTACTCCTTGGTCACCAATTTTGTCTACATTTCTTCGAATTCCCATTTGTACCAAAACGAGACGATTTTCTTCCCAAACTTTCAAAACTATAGTTACGACTATATATTGGGTAGAATCCATTCTTAAGGGCTTCAAAGCAATATTTAGACTATTATACTAATATATTGTACTTTGGTTACTCCTTGGTCACCAATTTTGTCTACATTTCTTCAAATTCCCTTTTGTACCAAAACGGGACGATTTTCTTCCCAAAGTTTCAAAAATATAGTTAGGACTATATATTAGGTAGAATCCATGCTTAAGGGCTTCAAAGCTATATTTAGACTATTATACTAATATATTGAACTTTGGTTACTTCTTGGTGAGCCAATTTTGTGTAAATTTTTTCAAATTCCCATTTATACCAAACGGGACGATTTTCTTCCCAAAGTTTCTAAACTATAGTTAGGACTATATATTGGTTAGAATCCATTCTAAAGGGCTTCAAAGCTATATTTAGACTATTATACTAATATATAGAACTTTGGTTACTTCTTGGTGATCCAATTTTGTGTAATTACTTCAAATTCCCATTTGTACCAAAACAGGACGATTTTCTTCCCAAAGTTTCAAAACTATAGTTAGGACTATATATTGGTTAGAATCCATTCTAAAGGGCTTCAAAGCTATATTTAGACTATTATACTAATATATTGAACTTTTGTTACTCCTTGGTCACCAATTTTGTCTACATTCTTCAAATTCCCTTTTGTACCAAAACGAGACGATTTTCTTCCCAAAGTTTCAAAACTATAGTTAGGACTATATATTGGGTAGAATCCATTCTTAAGGGCTTCAAAGCTATGTTTAGACTATAATACTAATATATTGAATTTTTGTTACTCCTTGGTCACCAATTTTGTCTACATTTCTTCGAATCCCCATTTGTACCAAAACGAGACGATTTTCTTCCCAAAGTTTCTAAACTATAGTTACGACTATATATTGGGTAGAATTCATGCTTAAGGGCATCAAAGCTATATTTAGACTATTATACTAATATATTGTACTTTGGTTACTCCTTGGTCACCAATTTTGTCTACATTCTTCAAATTCCCTTTTGTACCAAAACGAGACGATTTTCTTCCCAAAGTTTCAAAACTATAGTTAGGACTATATATTGGGTAGAATCCATTCTTAAGGGCTTCAAAGCTATGTTTAGACTATAATACTAATATATTGAACTTTTGTTACTCCTTGGTCACCAATTTTGTTTACATTTCTTCGAATTCCCATTTGTACCAAAACGAGACGATTTTCTTCCCAAAGTTTCAAAACTATAGTTACGACTATATATTGGGTAGAATTCATTCTAAAGGGGTTCAAAGCTATATTTAGACTATTATACTAATATATTGAACTTTGATTACTACTTAGTCACCAATTATGTCTACATTTCTTCATATTCCCATTTGTACCAAAACGGGACGATTTTCTTCCCAAAGTTTCAAAAATATAGTTAGGACTATATATTAGGTAGAATCCATGCTTAAGGGCTTCAAAGCTATATTTAGACTATTATACTAATATATTGAACTTTGGTTACTTCTTGGTGAGCCAATTTTGTGTAAATTTTTTCAAATTCCCATTTATACCAAACGGGACGATTTTCTTCCCAAAGTTTCTAAACTATAGTTAGGACTATATATTGGTTAGAATCCATTCTAAAGGGCTTCAAAGCTATATTTAGACTATTATACTAATATATTGAACTTTGGTTACTTCTTGGTGATCCAATTTTGTGTAATTACTTCAAATTCCCATTTGTACCAAAACAGGACGATTTTCTTCCCAAAGTTTCAAAACTATAGTTAGGACTATATATTGGTTAGAATCCATTCTAAAGGGCTTCAAAGCTATATTTAGACTATTATACTAATATATTGAACTTTTGTTACTCCTTGGTCACCAATTTTGTCTACATTCTTCAAATTCCCTTTTGTACCAAAACGAGACGATTTTCTTCCCAAAGTTTCAAAACTATAGTTAGGACTATATATTGGGTAGAATCCATTCTTAAGGGCTTCAAAGCTATGTTTAGACTATAATACTAATATATTGAATTTTTGTTACTCCTTGGTCACCAATTTTGTCTACATTTCTTCGAATCCCCATTTGTACCAAAACGAGACGATTTTCTTCCCAAAGTTTCAAAACTATAGTTACGACTATATATTGGGTAGAATTCATTCTAAAGGGGTTCAAAGCTATATTTAGACTATTATACTAATATATTGAACTTTGGTTACTTCTTGGTGAGCCAATTTTGTGTAAATTTCTTCAAATTCCCATTTATACCAAACGGGACGATTTTCTTCCCAAAGTTTCTAAACTATAGTTACGACTATATATTGGGTAGAATTCATGCTTAAGGGCATCAAAGCTATATTTAGACTATTATACTAATATATTGTACTTTGGTTACTCCTTGGTCACCAATTTTGTCTACATTCTTCAAATTCCCTTTTGTACCAAAACGAGACGATTTTCTTCCCAAAGTTTCAAAACTATAGTTAGGACTATATATTGGTTAGAATCCATTCTAAAGGGGTTCAAAGCTATATTCAGACTATTATACTAATATATTGAACTTTGGTTACTTCTTGGTGAGCCAATTTTGTGTAAATTTCTTCAAATTCCCATTTATACCAAACGGGACGATTTTCTTCCCAAAGTTTCTAAACTATAGTTACGACTATATATTGGGTAGAATTCATGCTTAAGGGCATAAAAGCTATATTTAGACTATTATACTAATATATTGAATTTTTGTTACTCCTTGGTCACCAATTTTGTCTACATTTCTTCGAATCCCCATTTGTACCAAAACGAGACGATTTTCTTCCCAAAGTTTCAAAACTATAGTTAGGACTATATATTGGGTAGAATCCATTCTTAAGGGCTTCAAAGCTATGTTTAGACTATAATACTAATATATTGAACTTTTGTTACTCCTTGGTCACCAATTTTGTCTACATTTCTTCGAATTCCCATTTGTACCAAAACGAGACGATTTTCTTCCCAAAGTTTCAAAACTATAGTTACGACTATATATTGGGTAGAATTCATTCTAAAGGGGTTCAAAGCTATATTTAGACTATTATACTAATATATTGAACTTTGATTACTACTTAGTCACCAATTATGTCTACATTTCTTCATATTCCCATTTGTACCAAAACGGGACGATTTTCTTCCCAAAGTTTCAAAAATATAGTTAGGACTATATATTAGGTAGAATCCATGCTTAAGGGCTTCAAAGCTATATTTAGACTATTATACTAATATATTGAACTTTGGTTACTTCTTGGTGAGCCAATTTTGTGTAAATTTTTTCAAATTCCCATTTATACCAAACGGGACGATTTTCTTCCCAAAGTTTCTAAACTATAGTTAGGACTATATATTGGTTAGAATCCATTCTAAAGGGCTTCAAAGCTATATTTAGACTATTATACTAATATATTGAACTTTGGTTACTTCTTGGTGATCCAATTTTGTGTAATTACTTCAAATTCCCATTTGTACCAAAACAGGACGATTTTCTTCCCAAAGTTTCAAAACTATAGTTAGGACTATATATTGGTTAGAATCCATTCTAAAGGGCTTCAAAGCTATATTTAGACTATTATACTAATATATTGAACTTTTGTTACTCCTTGGTCACCAATTTTGTCTACATTCTTCAAATTCCCTTTTGTACCAAAACGAGACGATTTTCTTCCCAAAGTTTCAAAACTATAGTTAGGACTATATATTGGGTAGAATCCATTCTTAAGGGCTTCAAAGCTATGTTTAGACTATAATACTAATATATTGAATTTTTGTTACTCCTTGGTCACCAATTTTGTCTACATTTCTTCGAATCCCCATTTGTACCAAAACGAGACGATTTTCTTCCCAAAGTTTCAAAACTATAGTTACGACTATATATTGGGTAGAATTCATTCTAAAGGGGTTCAAAGCTATATTTAGACTATTATACTAATATATTGAACTTTGGTTACTTCTTGGTGAGCCAATTTTGTGTAAATTTCTTCAAATTCCCATTTATACCAAACGGGACGATTTTCTTCCCAAAGTTTCTAAACTATAGTTACGACTATATATTGGGTAGAATTCATGCTTAAGGGCATCAAAGCTATATTTAGACTATTATACTAATATATTGTACTTTGGTTACTCCTTGGTCACCAATTTTGTCTACATTCTTCAAATTCCCTTTTGTACCAAAACGAGACGATTTTCTTCCCAAAGTTTCAAAACTATAGTTAGGACTATATATTGGGTAGAATCCATTCTTAAGGGCTTCAAAGCTATGTTTAGACTATAATACTAATATATTGAATTTTTGTTACTCCTTGGTCACCAATTTTGTCTACATTTCTTCGAATTCCCATTTGTACCAAAACGAGACGATTTTCTTCCCAAAGTTTCAAAACTATAGTTACGACTATATATTGGGTAGAATTCATTCTAAAGGGGTTCAAAGCTATATTTAGACTATTATACTAATATATTGAACTTTGGTTACTTCTTGGTGAGCCAATTTTGTGTAAATTTCTTCAAATTCCCATTTATACCAAACGGGACGATTTTCTTCCCAAAGTTTCTAAACTATAGTTATGACTATATATTGGGTAGAATTCATGCTTAAGGGCATCAAAGCTATATTTAGACTATTATACTAATATATTGTACTTTGGTTACTCCTTGGTCACCAATTTTGTCTACATTCTTCAAATTCCCTTTTGTACCAAAACGAGACGATTTTTTTCCCAAAGTTTCACAACTATAGTTAGGACTATATATTGGGTAGAATCCATTCTTAAGGGGTTCAAAGCTATGTTTAGACTATAATACTAATATATTGAATTTTTGTTACTCCTTGGTCACCAATTTTGTCTACATTTCTTCGAATTCCCATTTGTACCAAAACGAGACGATTTTCTTCCCAAAGTTTCAAAACTATAGTTACGACTATATATTGAGTAGAATTCATTCTAAAGGGGTTCAAAGCTATATTTAGACTATTATACTAATATATTGAACTTTGGTTACTTCTTGGTGAGCCAATTTTGTGTAAATTTTTTCAAATTCCCATTTATACCAAACGGGACGATTTTCTTCCCAAAGTTTCTAAACTATAGTTAGGACTATATATTGGTTAGAATCCATTCTAAAGGGATTCAAAGCTATATTTAGACTATTATACTAATATATTGAACTTTGGTTACTTCTTGGTGATCCAATTTTGTGTAATTACTTCAAATTCCCATTTGTACCAAAACAGGACGATTTTCTTCCCAAAGTTTCAAAACTATAGTTAGGACTATATATTGGTTAGAATCCATTCTAAAGGGCTTCAAAGCTATATTTAGACTATTATACTAATATATTGAACTTTTGTTACTCCTTGGTCACCAATTTTGTCTACATTCTTCAAATTCCCTTTTGTACCAAAACGAGACGATTTTCTTCCCAAAGTTTCAAAACTATAGTTAGGACTATATATTGGGTAGAATCCATTCTTAAGGGCTTCAAAGCTATGTTTAGACTATAATACTAATATATTGAATTTTTGTTACTCCTTGGTCACCAATTTTGTCTACATTTCTTCGAATCCCCATTTGTACCAAAACGAGACGATTTTCTTCCCAAAGTTTCAAAACTATAGTTACGACTATATATTGGGTAGAATTCATTCTAAAGGGGTTCAAAGCTATATTTAGACTATTATACTAATATATTGAACTTTGGTTACTTCTTGGTGAGCCAATTTTGTGTAAATTTCTTCAAATTCCCATTTATACCAAACGGGACGATTTTCTTCCCAAAGTTTCTAAACTATAGTTACGACTATATATTGGGTAGAATTCATGCTTAAGGGCATCAAAGCTATATTTAGACTATTATACTAATATATTGTACTTTGGTTACTCCTTGGTCACCAATTTTGTCTACATTCTTCAAATTCCCTTTTGTACCAAAACGAGACGATTTTCTTCCCAAAGTTTCAAAACTATAGTTAGGACTATATATTGGGTAGAATCCATTCTTAAGGGCTTCAAAGCTATGTTTAGACTATAATACTAATATATTGAATTTTTGTTACTCCTTGGTCACCAATTTTGTCTACATTTCTTCGAATTCCCATTTGTACCAAAACGAGACGATTTTCTTCCCAAAGTTTCAAAACTATAGTTACGACTATATATTGGGTAGAATTCATTCTAAAGGGGTTCAAAGCTATATTTAGACTATTATACTAATATATTGAACTTTGGTTACTTCTTGGTGAGCCAATTTTGTGTAAATTTCTTCAAATTCCCATTTATACCAAACGGGACGATTTTCTTCCCAAAGTTTCTAAACTATAGTTATGACTATATATTGGGTAGAATTCATGCTTAAGGGCATCAAAGCTATATTTAGACTATTATACTAATATATTGTACTTTGGTTACTCCTTGGTCACCAATTTTGTCTACATTCTTCAAATTCCCTTTTGTACCAAAACGAGACGATTTTTTTCCCAAAGTTTCACAACTATAGTTAGGACTATATATTGGGTAGAATCCATTCTTAAGGGGTTCAAAGCTATGTTTAGACTATAATACTAATATATTGAATTTTTGTTACTCCTTGGTCACCAATTTTGTCTACATTTCTTCGAATTCCCATTTGTACCAAAACGAGACGATTTTCTTCCCAAAGTTTCAAAACTATAGTTACGACTATATATTGAGTAGAATTCATTCTAAAGGGGTTCAAAGCTATATTTAGACTATTATACTAATATATTGAACTTTGGTTACTTCTTGGTGAGCCAATTTTGTGTAAATTTCTTCAAATTCCCATTTATACCAAATGGGACGATTTTCTTCCCAAAGTTTCTAAACTATAGTTACGACTATATATTGGGTAGAATTCATGCTTAAGGGCATCAAAGCTATATTTAGACTATTATACTAATATATTGTACTTTGGTTACTCCTTGGTCACCAATTTTGTCTACATTCTTCAAATTCCCTTTTGTACCAAAACGAGACGATTTTCTTCCCAAAGTTTCAAAACTATAGTTAGGACTATATATTGGGTAGAATCCATTCTTAAGGGCTTCAAAGCTATGTTTAGACTATAATACTAATATATTGAATTTTTGTTACTCCTTGGTCACCAATTTTGTCTACATTTCTTCGAATTCCCATTTGTACCAAAACGAGACGATTTTCTTCCCAAAGTTTCAAAACTATAGTTACGACTATATATTGGGTAGAATTCATTCTAAAGGGGTTCAAAGCTATATTTAGACTATTATACTAATATATTGAACTTTGATTACTACTTAGTCACCAATTATGTCTACATTTCTTCATATTCCCATTTGTACCAAAACGGGACGATTTTCTTCCCAAAGTTTCAAAAATATAGTTAGGACTATATATTAGGTAGAATCCATGCTTAAGGGCTTCAAAGCTATATTTAGACTATTATACTAATATATTGAACTTTGGTTACTTCTTGGTGAGCCAATTTTGTGTAAATTTTTTCAAATTCCCATTTATACCAAACGGGACGATTTTCTTCCCAAAGTTTCTAAACTATAGTTAGGACTATATATTGGTTAGAATCCATTCTAAAGGGCTTCAAAGCTATATTTAGACTATTATACTAATATATTGAACTTTGGTTACTTCTTGGTGAGCCAATTTTGTGTAAATTTCTTCAAATTGCCATTTATACCAAATGGGACGATTTTCTTCCCAAAGTTTCTAAACTATAGTTACGACTATATATTGGGTAGAATTCATGCTTAAGGGCATCAAAGCTATATTTAGACTATTATACTAATATATTGTACTTTGGTTACTCCTTGGTCACCAATTTTGTCTACATTCTTCAAATTCCCTTTTGTACCAAAACGAGACGATTTTCTTCCCAAAGTTTCAAAACTATAGTTAGGACTATATATTGGGTAGAATCCATTCTTAAGGGCTTCAAAGCTATGTTTAGACTATAATACTAATATATTGAATTTTTGTTACTCCTTGGTCAACAATTTTGTCTACATTTCTTCGAATTCCCATTTGTACCAAAACGAGACGATTTTCTTCCCAAAGTTTCAAAACTATAGTTACGACTATATATTGGGTAGAATTCTTTCTAAAGGGGTTCAAAGCTATATTTAGACTATTATACTAATATATTGAACTTTGATTACTACTTAGTCACCAATTATGTCTACATTTCTTCATATTCCCATTTGTACCAAAACGGGACGATTTTCTTCCCAAAGTTTCAAAAATATAGTTAGGACTATATATTAGGTAGAATCCATGCTTAAGGGCTTCAAAGCTATATTTAGACTATTATACTAATATATTGAACTTTGGTTACTTCTTGGTGAGCCAATTTTGTGTAAATTTTTTCAAATTCCCATTTATACCAAACGGGACGATTTTCTTCCCAAAGTTTCTAAACTATAGTTAGGACTATATATTGGTTAGAATCCATTCTAAAGGGCTTCAAAGCTATATTTAGACTATTATACTAATATATTGAACTTTGGTTACTTCTTGGTGATCCAAGTTTGTGTAATTACTTCAAATTCCCATTTGTACCAAAACAGGACGATTTTCTTCCCAAAGTTTCAAAACTATAGTTAGGACTATATATTGGTTAGAATCCATTCTAAAGGGCTTCAAAGCTATATTTAGACTATTATACTAATATATTGAACTTTTGTTACTCCTTGGTCACCAATTTTGTCTACATTCTTCAAATTCCCTTTTGTACCAAAACGAGACGATTTTCTTCCCAAAGTTTCAAAACTATAGTTAGGACTATATATTGGGTAGAATCCATTCTTAAGGGCTTCAAAGCTATGTTTAGACTATAATACTAATATATTGAATTTTTGTTACTCCTTGGTCACCAATTTTGTCTACATTTCTTCGAATCCCCATTTGTACCAAAACGAGACGATTTTCTTCCCAAAGTTTCAAAACTATAGTTACGACTATATATTGGGTAGAATTCATTCTAAAGGGGTTCAAAGCTATATTTAGACTATTATACTAATATATTGAACTTTGATTACTACTTAGTCACCAATTATGTCTACATTTCTTCATATTCCCATTTGTACCAAAACGGGATGATTTTCTTCCCAAAGTTTCAAAAATATAGTTAGGACTATATATTAGGTAGAATCCATGCTTAAGGGCTTCAAAGCTATATTTAGACTATTATACTAATATATTGAACTTTGGTTACTTCTTGGTGAGCCAATTTTGTGTAAATTTCTTCAAATTCCCATTTATACCAAACGGGACGATTTTCTTCCCAAAGTTTCTAAACTATAGTTACGAGTATATATTGGGTAGAATTCATGCTTAAGGGCATCAAAGCTATATTTAGACTATTATACTAATATATTGAACTTTTGTTACTCCTTGGTCACCAATTTTGTCTACATTCTTCAAATTCCCTTTTGTACCAAAACGAGACGATTTTCTTCCCAAAGTTTCAAAACTATAGTTAGGACTATATATTGGGTAGAATCCATTCTTAAGGGCTTCAAAGCTATGTTTAGACTATAATACTAATATATTGAATTTTTGTTACTCCTTGGTCACCAATTTTGTCTACATTTCTTCGAATCCCCATTTGTACCAAAACGAGACGATTTTCTTCCCAAAGTTTCAAAACTATAGTTACGACTATATATTGGGTAGAATTCATTCTAAAGGGGTTCAAAGCTATATTTAGACTATTATACTAATATATTGAACTTTGGTTACTTCTTGGTGAGCCAATTTTGTGTAAATTTCTTCAAATTCCCATTTGTACCAAAACAGGACGATTTTCTTCCCAAAGTTTCAAAACTATAGTTAGGACTATATATTGGTTAGAATCCATTCTAAAGGGCTTCAAAGCTATATTTAGACTATTATACTAATATATTGTACTTTGGTTACTCCTTGGTCACCAATTTTGTCTACATTCTTCAAATTCCCTTTTGTACCAAAACGAGACGATTTTCTTCCCAAAGTTTCAAAACTATAGTTAGGACTATATATTGGGTAGAATCCATTCTTAAGGGCTTCAAAGCTATGTTTAGACTATAATACTAATATATTGAATTTTTGTTACTCCTTGGTCACCAATTTTGTCTACATTTCTTCGAATTCCCATTTGTACCAAAACGAGACGATTTTCTTCCCAAAGTTTCAAAACTATAGTTACGACTATATATTGGGTAGAATTCATTCTAAAGGGGTTCAAAGCTATATTTAGACTATTATACTAATATATTGAACTTTGATTACTACTTAGTCACCAATTATGTCTACATTTCTTCATATTCCCATTTGTACCAAAACGGGATGATTTTCTTCCCAAAGTTTCAAAAATATAGTTAGGACTATATATTAGGTAGAATCCATGCTTAAGGGCTTCAAAGCTATATTTAGACTATTATACTAATATATTGAACTTTGGTTACTTCTTGGTGAGCCAATTTTGTGTAAATTTCTTCAAATTCCCATTTATACCAAACGGGACGATTTTCTTCCCAAAGTTTCTAAACTATAGTTACGAGTATATATTGGGTAGAATTCATGCTTAAGGGCATCAAAGCTATATTTAGACTATTATACTAATATATTGTACTTTGGTTACTCCTTGGTCACCAATTTTGTCTACATTCTTCAAATTCCCTTTTGTACCAAAACGAGACGATTTTCTTCCCAAAGTTTCAAAACTATAGTTAGGACTATATATTGGGTAGAATCCATTCTTAAGGGCTTCAAAGCTATGTTTAGACTATAATACTAATATATTGAATTTTTGTTACTCCTTGGTCACCAATTTTGTCTACATTTCTTCGAATCCCCATTTGTACCAAAACGAGACGATTTTCTTCCCAAAGTTTCAAAACTATAGTTACGACTATATATTGGGTAGAATTCATTCTAAAGGGGTTCAAAGCTATATTTAGACTATTATACTAATATATTGAACTTTGGTTACTTCTTGGTGAGCCAATTTTGTGTAAATTTCTTCAAATTCCCATTTATAACAAACGGGACGATTTTCTTCCCAAAGTTTCTAAACTATAGTTACGACTATATATTGGGTAGAATTCATGCTTAAGGGCATCAAAGCTATATTTAGACTATTATACTAATATATTGTACTTTGGTTACTCCTTGGTCACCAATTTTGTCTACATTCTTCAAATTCCCTTTTGTACCAAAACGAGACGATTTTCTTCCCAAAGTTTCAAAACTATAGTTAGGACTATATATTGGGTAGAATCCATTCTTAAGGGCTTCAAAGCTATGTTTAGACTATAATACTAATATATTGAATTTTTGTTACTCCTTGGTCACCAATTTTGTCTACATTTCTTCGAATTCCCATTTGTACCAAAACGAGACGATTTTCTTCCCAAAGTTTCAAAACTATAGTTACGACTATATATTGGGTAGAATTCATTCTAAAGGGGTTCAAAGCTATATTTAGACTATTATACTAATATATTGAACTTTGATTACTACTTAGTCACCAATTATGTCTACATTTCTTCATATTCCCATTTGTACCAAAACGGGACGATTTTCTTCCCAAAGTTTCAAAAATATAGTTAGGACTATATATTAGGTAGAATCCATGCTTAAGGGCTTCAAAGCTATATTTAGACTATTATACTAATATATTGAACTTTGGTTACTTCTTGGTGAGCCAATTTTGTGTAAATTTTTTCAAATTCCCATTTATACCAAACGGGACGATTTTCTTCCCAAAGTTTCTAAACTATAGTTAGGACTATATATTGGTTAGAATCCATTCTAAAGGGCTTCAAAGCTATATTTAGACTATTATACTAATATATTGAACTTTGGTTACTTCTTGGTGATCCAAGTTTGTGTAATTACTTCAAATTCCCATTTGTACCAAAACAGGACGATTTTCTTCCCAAAGTTTCAAAACTATAGTTAGGACTATATATTGGTTAGAATCCATTCTAAAGGGCTTCAAAGCTATATTTAGACTATTATACTAATATATTGAACTTTTGTTACTCCTTGGTCACCAATTTTGTCTACATTCTTCAAATTCCCTTTTGTACCAAAACGAGACGATTTTCTTCCCAAAGTTTCAAAACTATAGTTAGGACTATATATTGGGTAGAATCCATTCTTAAGGGCTTCAAAGCTATGTTTAGACTATAATACTAATATATTGAATTTTTGTTACTCCTTGGTCACCAATTTTGTCTACATTTCTTCGAATCCCCATTTGTACCAAAACGAGACGATTTTCTTCCCAAAGTTTCAAAACTATAGTTACGACTATATATTGGGTAGAATTCATTCTAAAGGGGTTCAAAGCTATATTTAGACTATTATACTAATATATTGAACTTTGATTACTACTTAGTCACCAATTATGTCTACATTTCTTCATATTCCCATTTGTACCAAAACGGGATGATTTTCTTCCCAAAGTTTCAAAAATATAGTTAGGACTATATATTAGGTAGAATCCATGCTTAAGGGCTTCAAAGCTATATTTAGACTATTATACTAATATATTGAACTTTGGTTACTTCTTGGTGAGCCAATTTTGTGTAAATTTCTTCAAATTCCCATTTATACCAAACGGGACGATTTTCTTCCCAAAGTTTCTAAACTATAGTTACGAGTATATATTGGGTAGAATTCATGCTTAAGGGCATCAAAGCTATATTTAGACTATTATACTAATATATTGAACTTTTGTTACTCCTTGGTCACCAATTTTGTCTACATTCTTCAAATTCCCTTTTGTACCAAAACGAGACGATTTTCTTCCCAAAGTTTCAAAACTATAGTTAGGACTATATATTGGGTAGAATCCATTCTTAAGGGCTTCAAAGCTATGTTTAGACTATAATACTAATATATTGAATTTTTGTTACTCCTTGGTCACCAATTTTGTCTACATTTCTTCGAATCCCCATTTGTACCAAAACGAGACGATTTTCTTCCCAAAGTTTCAAAACTATAGTTACGACTATATATTGGGTAGAATTCATTCTAAAGGGGTTCAAAGCTATATTTAGACTATTATACTAATATATTGAACTTTGGTTACTTCTTGGTGAGCCAATTTTGTGTAAATTTCTTCAAATTCCCATTTATAACAAACGGGACGATTTTCTTCCCAAAGTTTCTAAACTATAGTTACGACTATATATTGGGTAGAATTCATGCTTAAGGGCATCAAAGCTATATTTAGACTATTATACTAATATATTGTACTTTGGTTACTCCTTGGTCACCAATTTTGTCTACATTCTTCAAATTCCCTTTTGTACCAAAACGAGACGATTTTCTTCCCAAAGTTTCAAAACTATAGTTAGGACTATATATTGGGTAGAATCCATTCTTAAGGGCTTCAAAGCTATGTTTAGACTATAATACTAATATATTGAATTTTTGTTACTCCTTGGTCACCAATTTTGTCTACATTTCTTCGAATTCCCATTTGTACCAAAACGAGACGATTTTCTTCCCAAAGTTTCAAAACTATAGTTACGACTATATATTGGGTAGAATTCATTCTAAAGGGGTTCAAAGCTATATTTAGACTATTATACTAATATATTGAACTTTGATTACTACTTAGTCACCAGTTATGTCTACATTTCTTCATATTCCCATTTGTACCAAAACGGGATGATTTTCTTCCAAAAGTTTCAAAAATATAGTTAGGACTATATATTAGGTAGAATCCATGCTTAAGGGCTTCAAAGCTATATTTAGACTATTATACTAATATATTGAACTTTGGTTACTTCTTGGTGAGCCAATTTTGTGTAAATTTCTTCAAATTCCCATTTATACCAAACGGGACGATTTTCTTCCCAAAGTTTCTAAACTATAGTTACGAGTATATATTGGGTAGAATTCATGCTTAAGGGCATCAAAGCTATATTTAGACTATTATACTAATATATTGTACTTTGGTTACTCCTTGGTCACCAATTTTGTCTACATTCTTCAAATTCCCTTTTGTACCAAAACGAGACGATTTTCTTCCCAAAGTTTCAAAACTATAGTTAGGACTATATATTGGGTAGAATCCATTCTTAAGGGCTTCAAAGCTATGTTTAGACTATAATACTAATATATTGAATTTTTGTTACTCCTTGGTCACCAATTTTGTCTACATTTCTTCGAATTCCCATTTGTACCAAAACGAGACGATTTTCTTCCCAAAGTTTCAAAACTATAGTTACGACTATATATTGGGTAGAATTCATTCTAAAGGGGTTCAAAGCTATATTTAGACTATTATACTAATGTATTGAACTTTGATTACTACTTAGTCACCAATTATGTCTACATTTCTTCATATTCCCATTTGTACCAAAACGGGACGATTTTCTTCCCAAAGTTTCAAAAATATAGTTAGGACTATATATTAGGTAGAATCCATGCTTAAGGGCTTCAAAGCTATATTTAGACTATTATACTAATATATTGAACTTTGGTTACTTCTTGGTGAGCCAATTTTGTGTAAATTTTTTCAAATTCCCATTTATACCAAACGGGACGATTTTCTTCCCAAAGTTTCTAAACTATAGTTAGGACTATATATTGGTTAGAATCCATTCTAAAGGGCTTCAAAGCTATATTTAGACTATTATACTAATATATTGAACTTTGGTTACTTCTTGGTGATCCAAGTTTGTGTAATTACTTCAAATTCCCATTTGTACCAAAACAGGACGATTTTCTTCCCAAAGTTTCAAAACTATAGTTAGGACTATATATTGGTTAGAATCCATTCTAAAGGGCTTCAAAGCTATATTTAGACTATTATACTAATATATTGAACTTTTGTTACTCCTTGGTCACCAATTTTGTCTACATTCTTCAAATTCCCTTTTGTACCAAAACGAGACGATTTTCTTCCCAAAGTTTCAAAACTATAGTTAGGACTATATATTGGGTAGAATCCATTCTTAAGGGCTTCAAAGCTATGTTTAGACTATAATACTAATATATTGAATTTTTGTTACTCCTTGGTCACCAATTTTGTCTACATTTCTTCGAATCCCCATTTGTACCAAAACGAGATGATTTTCTTCCCAAAGTTTCAAAACTATAGTTACGACTATATATTGGGTAGAATTCATTCTAAAGGGGTTCAAAGCTATATTTAGACTATTATACTAATATATTGAACTTTGATTACTACTTAGTCACCAATTATGTCTACATTTCTTCATATTCCCATTTGTACCAAAACGGGATGATTTTCTTCCCAAAGTTTCAAAAATATAGTTAGGACTATATATTAGGTAGAATCCATGCTTAAGGGCTTCAAAGCTATATTTAGACTATTATACTAATATATTGAACTTTGGTTACTTCTTGGTGAGCCAATTTTGTGTAAATTTCTTCAAATTCCCATTTATACCAAACGGGACGATTTTCTTCCCAAAGTTTCTAAACTATAGTTACGAGTATATATTGGGTAGAATTCATGCTTAAGGGCATCAAAGCTATATTTAGACTATTATACTAATATATTGAACTTTTGTTACTCCTTGGTCACCAATTTTGTCTACATTCTTCAAATTCCCTTTTGTACCAAAACGAGACGATTTTCTTCCCAAAGTTTCAAAACTATAGTTAGGACTATATATTGGGTAGAATCCATTCTTAAGGGCTTCAAAGCTATGTTTAGACTATAATACTAATATATTGAATTTTTGTTACTCCTTGGTCACCAATTTTGTCTACATTTCTTCGAATCCCCATTTGTACCAAAACGAGACGATTTTCTTCCCAAAGTTTCAAAACTATAGTTACGACTATATATTGGGTAGAATTCATTCTAAAGGGGTTCAAAGCTATATTTAGACTATTATACTAATATATTGAACTTTGGTTACTTCTTGGTGAGCCAATTTTGTGTAAATTTCTTCAAATTCCCATTTATAACAAACGGGACGATTTTCTTCCCAAAGTTTCTAAACTATAGTTACGACTATATATTGGGTAGAATTCATGCTTAAGGGCATCAAAGCTATATTTAGACTATTATACTAATATATTGTACTTTGGTTACTCCTTGGTCACCAATTTTGTCTACATTCTTCAAATTCCCTTTTGTACCAAAACGAGACGATTTTCTTCCCAAAGTTTCAAAACTATAGTTAGGACTATATATTGGGTAGAATCCATTCTTAACGGCTTCAAAGCTATGTTTAGACTATAATACTAATATATTGAATTTTTGTTACTCCTTGGTCACCAATTTTGTCTACATTTCTTCGAATTCCCATTTGTACCAAAACGAGACGATTTTCTTCCCAAAGTTTCAAAACTATAGTTACGACTATATATTGGGTAGAATTCATTCTAAAGGGGTTCAAAGCTATATTTAGACTATTATACTAATATATTGAACTTTGATTACTACTTAGTCACCAATTATGTCTACATTTCTTCATATTCCCATTTGTACCAAAACGGGATGATTTTCTTCCCAAAGTTTCAAAAATATAGTTACGAGTATATATTGGGTAGAATTCATGCTTAAGGGCATCAAAGCTATATTTAGACTATTATACTAATATATTGTACTTTGGTTACTCCTTGGTCACCAATTTTGTCTACATTCTTCAAATTCCCTTTTGTACCAAAACGAGACGATTTTCTTCCCAAAGTTTCAAAACTATAGTTAGGACTATATATTGGGTAGAATCCATTCTTAAGGGCTTCAAAGCTATGTTTAGACTATAATACTAATATATTGAATTTTTGTTACTCCTTGGTCACCAATTTTGTCTACATTTCTTCGAATTCCCATTTGTACCAAAACGAGACGATTTTCTTCCCAAAGTTTCAAAACTATAGTTACGACTATATATTGGGTAGAATTCATTCTAAAGGGGTTCAAAGCTATATTTAGACTATTATACTAATATATTGAACTTTGATTACTACTTAGTCACCAATTATGTCTACATTTCTTCATATTCCCATTTGTACCAAAACGGGACGATTTTCTTCCCAAAGTTTCAAAAATATAGTTAGGACTATATATTAGGTAGAATCCATGCTTAAGGGCTTCAAAGCTATATTTAGACTATTATACTAATATATTGAACTTTGGTTACTTCTTGGTGAGCCAATTTTGTGTAAATTTTTTCAAATTCCCATTTATACCAAACGGGACGATTTTCTTCCCAAAGTTTCTAAACTATAGTTAGGACTATATATTGGTTAGAATCCATTCTAAAGGGCTTCAAAGCTATATTTAGACTATTATACTAATATATTGAACTTTGGTTACTTCTTGGTGATCCAATTTTGTGTAATTACTTCAAATTCCCATTTGTACCAAAACAGGACGATTTTCTTCCCAAAGTTTCAAAACTATAGTTAGGACTATATATTGGTTAGAATCCATTCTAAAGGGCTTCAAAGCTATATTTAGACTATTATACTAATATATTGAACTTTTGTTACTCCTTGGTCACCAATTTTGTCTACATTCTTCAAATTCCCTTTTGTACCAAAACGAGACGATTTTCTTCCCAAAGTTTCAAAACTATAGTTAGGACTATATATTGGGTAGAATCCATTCTTAAGGGCTTCAAAGCTATGTTTAGACTATAATACTAATATATTGAATTTTTGTTACTCCTTGGTCACCAATTTTGTCTACATTTCTTCGAATCCCCATTTGTACCAAAACGAGACGATTTTCTTCCCAAAGTTTCAAAACTATAGTTACGACTATATATTGGGTAGAATTCATTCTAAAGGGGTTCAAAGCTATATTTAGACTATTATACTAATATATTGAACTTTGGTTACTTCTTGGTGAGCCAATTTTGTGTAAATATCTTCAAATTCCCATTTATACCAAACGGGACGATTTTCTTCCCAAAGTTTCTAAACTATAGTTACGACTATATATTGGGTAGAATTCATGCTTAAGGGCATCAAAGCTATATTTAGACTATTATACTAATATATTGTACTTTGGTTACTCCTTGGTCACCAATTTTGTCTACATTCTTCAAATTCCCTTTTGTACCAAAACGAGACGATTTTCTTCCCAAAGTTTCAAAACTATAGTTAGGACTATATATTGGTTAGAATCCATTCTAAAGGGGTTCAAAGCTATATTCAGACTATTATACTAATATATTGAACTTTGGTTACTTCTTGGTGAGCCAATTTTGTGTAAATTTCTTCAAATTCCCATTTATACCAAACGGGACGATTTTCTTCCCAAAGTTTCTAAACTATAGTTACGACTATATATTGGGTAGAATTCATGCTTAAGGGCATAAAAGCTATATTTAGACTATTATACTAATATATTGTACTTTGGTTACTCCTTGGTCACCAATTTTGTCTACATTCTTCAAATTCCCTTTTGTACCAAAACGAGACGATTTTCTTCCCAAAGTTTCACAACTATAGTTAGGACTATATATTGGGTAGAATCCATTCTTAAGGGCTTCAAAGCTATGTTTAGACTATAATACTAATATATTGAATTTTTGTTACTCCTTGGTCACCAATTTTGTCTACATTTCTTCGAATTCCCATTTGTACCAAAACGAGACGATTTTCTTCCCAAACTTTCAAAACTATAGTTACGACTATATATTGGGTAGAATTCATTCTAAAAGGGTTCAAAGCTATATTTAGACTATTATACTAATATATTGAACTTTGGTTACTTCTTGGTGAGCAAATTTTGTGTAAATTGTTTCAAATTCCCATTTATACCAAACGGGACGATTTTCTTCCCAAAGTTTCTAAACTATAGTTACGACTATATATTGGGTAGAATTCATGCTTAAGGGCATCAAAGCTATATTTAGACTATTATACTAATATATTGTACTTTGGTTACTCCTTGGTCACCAATTTTGTCTACATTCTTCAAATTCCCTTTTGTACCAAAACGAGACGATTTTCTTCCCAAAGTTTCAAAACTATAGTTAGGACTATATATTGGGTAGAATCCATTCTTAAGGGCTTCAAAGCTATGTTTAGACTATAATACTAATATATTGAACTTTTGTTACTCCTTGGTCACCAATTTTGTCTACATTTCTTCGAATTCCCATTTGTACCAAAACGAGACGATTTTCTTCCCAAAGTTTCAAAACTATAGTTACGACTATATATTGGGTAGAATTCATTCTAAAGGGGTTCAAAGCTATATTTAGACTATTATACTAATATATTGAACTTTGATTACTACTTAGTCACCAATTATGTCTACATTTCTTCATATTCCCATTTGTACCAAAACGGGACGATTTTCTTCCCAAAGTTTCAAAAATATAGTTAGGACTATATATTAGGTAGAATCCATGCTTAAGGGCTTCAAAGCTATATTTAGACTATTATACTAATATATTGAACTTTGGTTACTTCTTGGTGAGCCAATTTTGTGTAAATTTTTTCAAATTCCCATTTATACCAAACGGGACGATTTTCTTCCCAAAGTTTCAAAACTATAGTTAGGACTATATATTGGTTAGAATCCATTCTAAAGGGCTTCAAAGCTATATTTAGACTATTATACTAATATATTGAACTTTTGTTACTCCTTGGTCACCAATTTTGTCTACATTCTTCAAATTCCCTTTTGTACCAAAACGAGACGATTTTCTTCCCAAAGTTTCAAAACTATAGTTAGGACTATATATTGGGTAGAATCCATTCTTAAGGGCTTCAAAGCTATGTTTAGACTATAATACTAATATATTGAATTTTTGTTACTCCTTGGTCACCAATTTTGTCTACATTTCTTCGAATCCCCATTTGTACCAAAACGAGACGATTTTCTTCCCAAAGTTTCAAAACTATAGTTACGACTATATATTGGGTAGAATTCATTCTAAAGGGGTTCAAAGCTATATTTAGACTATTATACTAATATATTGAACTTTGGTTACTTCTTGGTGAGCCAATTTTGTGTAAATTTCTTCAAATTCCCATTTATACCAAACGGGACGATTTTCTTCCCAAAGTTTCTAAACTATAGTTACGACTATATATTGGGTAGAATTCATGCTTAAGGGCATCAAAGCTATATTTAGACTATTATACTAATATATTGTACTTTGGTTACTCCTTGGTCACCAATTTTGTCTACATTCTTCAAATTCCCTTTTGTACCAAAACGAGACGATTTTCTTCCCAAAGTTTCAAAACTATAGTTAGGACTATATATTGGGTAGAATCCATTCTTAAGGGCTTCAAAGCTATGTTTAGACTATAATACTAATATATTGAATTTTTGTTACTCCTTGGTCACCAATTTTGTCTACATTTCTTCGAATTCCCATTTGTACCAAAACGAGACGATTTTCTTCCCAAAGTTTCAAAACTATAGTTACGACTATATATTGGGTAGAATTCATTCTAAAGGGGTTCAAAGCTATATTTAGACTATTATACTAATATATTGAACTTTGGTTACTTCTTGGTGAGCCAATTTTGTGTAAATTTCTTCAAATTCCCATTTATACCAAACGGGACGATTTTCTTCCCAAAGTTTCTAAACTATAGTTATGACTATATATTGGGTAGAATTCATGCTTAAGGGCATCAAAGCTATATTTAGACTATTATACTAATATATTGTACTTTGGTTACTCCTTGGTCACCAATTTTGTCTACATTCTTCAAATTCCCTTTTGTACCAAAACGAGACGATTTTTTTCCCAAAGTTTCACAACTATAGTTAGGACTATATATTGGGTAGAATCCATTCTTAAGGGCTTCAAAGCTATGTTTAGACTATAATACTAATATATTGAATTTTTGTTACTCCTTGGTCACCAATTTGTCTACATTTCTTCGAATTCCCATTTGTACCAAAACGAGACGATTTTCTTCCCAAAGTTTCAAAACTATAGTTACGACTATATATTGAGTAGAATTCATTCTAAAGGGGTTCAAAGCTATATTTAGACTATTATACTAATATATTGAACTTTGGTTACTTCTTGGTGAGCCAATTTTGTGTAAATTTCTTCAAATTCCCATTTATACCAAATGGGACGATTTTCTTCCCAAAGTTTCTAAACTATAGTTACGACTATATATTGGGTAGAATTCATGCTTAAGGGCATCAAAGCTATATTTAGACTATTATACTAATATATTGTACTTTGGTTACTCCTTGGTCACCAATTTTGTCTACATTCTTCAAATTCCCTTTTGTACCAAAACGAGACGATTTTCTTCCCAAAGTTTCAAAACTATAGTTAGGACTATATATTGGGTAGAATCCATTCTTAAGGGCTTCAAAGCTATGTTTAGACTATAATACTAATATATTGAATTTTTGTTACTCCTTGGTCACCAATTTTGTCTACATTTCTTCGAATTCCCATTTGTACCAAAACGAGACGATTTTCTTCCCAAAGTTTCAAAACTATAGTTACGACTATATATTGGGTAGAATTCATTCTAAAGGGGTTCAAAGCTATATTTAGACTATTATACTAATATATTGAACTTTGATTACTACTTAGTCACCAATTATGTCTACATTTCTTCATATTCCCATTTGTACCAAAACGGGACGATTTTCTTCCCAAAGTTTCAAAAATATAGTTAGGACTATATATTAGGTAGAATCCATGCTTAAGGGCTTCAAAGCTATATTTAGACTATTATACTAATATATTGAACTTTGGTTACTTCTTGGTGAGCCAATTTTGTGTAAATTTTTTCAAATTCCCATTTATACCAAACGGGACGATTTTCTTCCCAAAGTTTCTAAACTATAGTTAGGACTATATATTGGTTAGAATCCATTCTAAAGGGCTTCAAAGCTATATTTAGACTATTATACTAATATATTGAACTTTGGTTACTTCTTGGTGAGCCAATTTTGTGTAAATTTCTTCAAATTGCCATTTATACCAAATGGGACGATTTTCTTCCCAAAGTTTCTAAACTATAGTTACGACTATATATTGGGTAGAATTCATGCTTAAGGGCATCAAAGCTATATTTAGACTATTATACTAATATATTGTACTTTGGTTACTCCTTGGTCACCAATTTTGTCTACATTCTTCAAATTCCCTTTTGTACCAAAACGAGACGATTTTCTTCCCAAAGTTTCAAAACTATAGTTAGGACTATATATTGGGTAGAATCCATTCTTAAGGGCTTCAAAGCTATGTTTAGACTATAATACTAATATATTGAATTTTTGTTACTCCTTGGTCACCAATTTTGTCTACATTTCTTCGAATTCCCATTTGTACCAAAACGAGACGATTTTCTTCCCAAAGTTTCAAAACTATAGTTACGACTATATATTGGGTAGAATTCTTTCTAAAGGGGTTCAAAGCTATATTTAGACTATTATACTAATATATTGAACTTTGATTACTACTTAGTCACCAATTATGTCTACATTTCTTCATATTCCCATTTGTACCAAAATGGGACGATTTTCTTTCCAAAGTTTCAAAACTATAGTTAGGACTATATATTGGGTAGAATCCATTCTAAAGGGGTTCAAAGCTATATTTAGACTATTATACTAATATATTGAACTTTGGTTACTCCTTGGTCACCAATTATGTCTACATTTCTTCAAATTCCCATTTATACCAAACGGGACGATTTTCTTCCCAAAGTTTCTAAACTATAGTTAGGACTATATATTGGTTAGAATCCATTCTAAAGGGCTTCAAAGCTATATTTAGACTATTATACTAATATATTGAACTTTGGTTACTTCTTGGTGATCCAAGTTTGTGTAATTACTTCAAATTCCCATTTGTACCAAAACAGGACGATTTTCTTCCCAAAGTTTCAAAACTATAGTTAGGACTATATATTGGTTAGAATCCATTCTAAAGGGCTTCAAAGCTATATTTAGACTATTATACTAATATATTGAACTTTTGTTACTCCTTGGTCACCAATTTTGTCTACATTCTTCAAATTCCCTTTTGTACCAAACCGAGACGATTTTCTTCCCAAAGTTTCAAAACTATAGTTAGGACTATATATTGGGTAGAATCCATTCTTAAGGGCTTCAAAGCTATGTTTAGACTATAATACTAATATATTGAATTTTTGTTACTCCTTGGTCACCAATTTTGTCTACATTTCTTCGAATCCCCATTTGTACCAAAACGAGACGATTTTCTTCCCAAAGTTTCAAAACTATAGTTACGACTATATATTGGGTAGAATTCATTCTAAAGGGGTTCAAAGCTATATTTAGACTATTATACTAATATATTGAACTTTGATTACTACTTAGTCACCAATTATGTCTACATTTCTTCATATTCCCATTTGTACCAAAACGGGATGATTTTCTTCCCAAAGTTTCAAAAATATAGTTAGGACTATATATTAGGTAGAATCCATGCTTAAGGGCTTCAAAGCTATATTTAGACTATTATACTAATATATTGAACTTTGGTTACTTCTTGGTGAGCCAATTTTGTGTAAATTTCTTCAAATTCCCATTTATACCAAACGGGACGATTTTCTTCCCAAAGTTTCTAAACTATAGTTACGAGTATATATTGGGTAGAATTCATGCTTAAGGGCATCAAAGCTATATTTAGACTATTATACTAATATATTGAACTTTTGTTACTCCTTGGTCACCAATTTTGTCTACATTCTTCAAATTCCCTTTTGTACCAAAACGAGACGATTTTCTTCCCAAAGTTTCAAAACTATAGTTAGGACTATATATTGGGTAGAATCCATTCTTAAGGGCTTCAAAGCTATGTTTAGACTATAATACTAATATATTGAATTTTTGTTACTCCTTGGTCACCAATTTTGTCTACATTTCTTCGAATCCCCATTTGTACCAAAACGAGACGATTTTCTTCCCAAAGTTTCAAAACTATAGTTACGACTATATATTGGGTAGAATTCATTCTAAAGGGGTTCAAAGCTATATTTAGACTATTATACTAATATATTGAACTTTGGTTACTTCTTGGTGAGCCAATTTTGTGTAAATTTCTTCAAATTCCCATTTATAACAAACGGGACGATTTTCTTCCCAAAGTTTCTAAACTATAGTTACGACTATATATTGGGTAGAATTCATGCTTAAGGGCATCAAAGCTATATTTAGACTATTATACTAATATATTGTACTTTGGTTACTCCTTGGTCACCAATTTTGTCTACATTCTTCAAATTCCCTTTTGTACCAAAACGAGACGATTTTCTTCCCAAAGTTTCAAAACTATAGTTAGGACTATATATTGGGTAGAATCCATTCTTAAGGGCTTCAAAGCTATGTTTAGACTATAATACTAATATATTGAATTTTTGTTACTCCTTGGTCACCAATTTTGTCTACATTTCTTCGAATTCCCATTTGTACCAAAACGAGACGATTTTCTTCCCAAAGTTTCAAAACTATAGTTACGACTATATATTGGGTAGAATTCATTCTAAAGGGGTTCAAAGCTATATTTAGACTATTATACTAATATATTGAACTTTGATTACTACTTAGTCACCAATTATGTCTACATTTCTTCATATTCCCATTTGTACAAAAACGGGATGATTTTCTTCCCAAAGTTTCAAAAATATAGTTAGGACTATATATTAGGTAGAATCCATGCTTAAGGGCTTCAAAGCTATATTTAGACTATTATACTAATATATTGAACTTTGGTTACTTCTTGGTGAGCCAATTTTGTGTAAATTTCTTCAAATTCCCATTTATACCAAACGGGACGATTTTCTTCCCAAAGTTTCTAAACTATAGTTACAAGTATATATTGGGTAGAATTCATGCTTAAGGGCATCAAAGCTATATTTAGACTATTATACTAATATATTGTACTTTGGTTACTCCTTGGTCACCAATTTTGTCTACATTCTTCAAATTCCCTTTTGTACCAAAACGAGACGATTTTCTTCCCAAAGTTTCAAAACTATAGTTAGGACTATATATTGGGTAGAATCCATTCTTAAGGGCTTCAAAGCTATGTTTAGACTATAATACTAATATATTGAATTTTTGTTACTCCTTGGTCACCAATTTTGTCTACATTTCTTCGAATCCCCATTTGTACCAAAACGAGACGATTTTCTTCCCAAAGTTTCAAAACTATAGTTACGACTATATATTGGGTAGAATTCATTCTAAAGGGGTTCAAAGCTATATTTAGACTATTATACTAATATATTGAACTTTGATTACTACTTAGTCACCAATTATGTCTACATTTCTTCATATTCCCATTTGTACCAAAACGGGATGATTTTCTTCCCAAAGTTTCAAAAATATAGTTAGGACTATATATTAGGTAGAATCCATGCTTAAGGGCTTCAAAGCTATATTTAGACTATTATACTAATATATTGAACTTTGGTTACTTCTTGGTGAGCCAATTTTGTGTAAATTTCTTCAAATTCCCATTTATACCAAACGGGACGATTTTCTTCCCAAAGTTTCTAAACTATAGTTACGAGTATATATTGGGTAGAATTCATGCTTAAGGGCATCAAAGCTATATTTAGACTATTATACTAATATATTGAACTTTTGTTACTCCTTGGTCACCAATTTTGTCTACATTCTTCAAATTCCCTTTTGTACCAAAACGAGACGATTTTCTTCCCAAAGTTTCAAAACTATAGTTAGGACTATATATTGGGTAGAATCCATTCTTAAGGGCTTCAAAGCTATGTTTAGACTATAATACTAATATATTGAATTTTTGTTACTCCTTGGTCACCAATTTTGTCTACATTTCTTCGAATCCCCATTTGTACCAAAACGAGACGATTTTCTTCCCAAAGTTTCAAAACTATAGTTACGACTATATATTGGGTAGAATTCATTCTAAAGGGGTTCAAAGCTATATTTAGACTATTATACTAATATATTGAACTTTGGTTACTTCTTGGTGAGCCAATTTTGTGTAAATTTCTTCAAATTCCCATTTATAACAAACGGGACGATTTTCTTCCCAAAGTTTCTAAACTATAGTTACGACTATATATTGGGTAGAATTCATGCTTAAGGGCATCAAAGCTATATTTAGACTATTATACTAATATATTGTACTTTGGTTACTCCTTGGTCACCAATTTTGTCTACATTCTTCAAATTCCCTTTTGTACCAAAACGAGACGATTTTCTTCCCAAAGTTTCAAAACTATAGTTAGGACTATATATTGGGTAGAATCCATTCTTAAGGGCTTCAAAGCTATGTTTAGACTATAATACTAATATATTGAATTTTTGTTACTCCTTGGTCACCAATTTTGTCTACATTTCTTCGAATTCCCATTTGTACCAAAACGAGACGATTTTCTTCCCAAAGTTTCAAAACTATAGTTACGACTATATATTGGGTAGAATTCATTCTAAAGGGGTTCAAAGCTATATTTAGACTATTATACTAATATATTGAACTTTGATTACTACTTAGTCACCAATTATGTCTACATTTCTTCATATTCCCATTTGTACAAAAACGGGATGATTTTCTTCCCAAAGTTTCAAAAATATAGTTAGGACTATATATTAGGTAGAATCCATGCTTAAGGGCTTCAAAGCTATATTTAGACTATTATACTAATATATTGAACTTTGGTTACTTCTTGGTGAGCCAATTTTGTGTAAATTTCTTCAAATTCCCATTTATACCAAACGGGACGATTTTCTTCCCAAAGTTTCTAAACTATAGTTACGAGTATATATTGGGTAGAATTCATGCTTAAGGGCATCAAAGCTATATTTAGACTATTATACTAATATATTGTACTTTGGTTACTCCTTGGTCACCAATTTTGTCTACATTCTTCAAATTCCCTTTTGTACCAAAACGAGACGATTTTCTTCCCAAAGTTTCAAAACTATAGTTAGGACTATATATTGGGTAGAATCCATTCTTAAGGGCTTCAAAGCTATGTTTAGACTATAATACTAATATATTGAATTTTTGTTACTCCTTGGTCACCAATTTTGTCTACATTTCTTCGAATCCCCATTTGTACCAAAACGAGACGATTTTCTTCCCAAAGTTTCAAAACTATAGTTACGACTATATATTGGGTAGAATTCATTCTAAAGGGGTTCAAAGCTATATTTAGACTATTATACTAATATATTGAACTTTGGTTACTTCTTGGTGAGCCAATTTTGTGTAAATTTCTTCAAATTCCCATTTATACCAAACGGGACGATTTTCTTCCCAAAGTTTCTAAACTATAGTTACGAGTATATATTGGGTAGAATTCATGCTTAAGGGCATCAAAGCTATATTTAGACTATTATACTAATATATTGAACTTTTGTTACTCCTTGGTCACCAATTTTGTCTACATTCTTCAAATTCCCTTTTGTACCAAAACGAGACGATTTTCTTCCCAAAGTTTCAAAACTATAGTTAGGACTATATATTGGGTAGAATCCATTCTTAAGGGCTTCAAAGCTATGTTTAGACTATAATACTAATATATTGAATTTTTGTTACTCCTTGGTCACCAATTTTGTCTACATTTCTTCGAATCCCCATTTGTACCAAAACGAGACGATTTTCTTCCCAAAGTTTCAAAACTATAGTTACGACTATATATTGGGTAGAATTCATTCTAAAGGGGTTCAAAGCTATATTTAGACTATTATACTAATATATTGAACTTTGGTTACTTCTTGGTGAGCCAATTTTGTGTAAATTTCTTCAAATTCCCATTTATAACAAACGGGACGATTTTCTTCCCAAAGTTTCTAAACTATAGTTACGACTATATATTGGGTAGAATTCATGCTTAAGGGCATCAAAGCTATATTTAGACTATTATACTAATATATTGTACTTTGGTTACTCCTTGGTCACCAATTTTGTCTACATTCTTCAAATTCCCTTTTGTACCAAAACGAGACGATTTTCTTCCCAAAGTTTCAAAACTATAGTTAGGACTATATATTGGGTAGAATCCATTCTTAAGGGCTTCAAAGCTATGTTTAGACTATAATACTAATATATTGAATTTTTGTTACTCCTTGGTCACCAATTTTGTCTACATTTCTTCGAATTCCCATTTGTACCAAAACGAGACGATTTTCTTCCCAAAGTTTCAAAACTATAGTTACGACTATATATTGGGTAGAATTCATTCTAAAGGGGTTCAAAGCTATATTTAGACTATTATACTAATATATTGAACTTTGATTACTACTTAGTCACCAATTATGTCTACATTTCTTCATATTCCCATTTGTACCAAAACGGGATGATTTTCTTCCCAAAGTTTCAAAAATATAGTTAGGACTATATATTAGGTAGAATCCATGCTTAAGGGCTTCAAAGCTATATTTAGACTATTATACTAATATATTGAACTTTGGTTACTTCTTGGTGAGCCAATTTTGTGTAAATTTCTTCAAATTCCCATTTATACCAAACGGGACGATTTTCTTCCCAAAGTTTCTAAACTATAGTTACGAGTATATATTGGGTAGAATTCATGCTTAAGGGCATCAAAGCTATATTTAGACTATTATACTAATATATTGTACTTTGGTTACTCCTTGGTCACCAATTTTGTCTACATTCTTCAAATTCCCTTTTGTACCAAAACGAGACGATTTTCTTCCCAAAGTTTCAAAACTATAGTTAGGACTATATATTGGGTAGAATCCATTCTTAAGGGCTTCAAAGCTATGTTTAGACTATAATACTAATATATTGAATTTTTGTTACTCCTTGGTCACCAATTTTGTCTACATTTCTTCGAATCCCCATTTGTACCAAAACGAGACGATTTTCTTCCCAAAGTTTCAAAACTATAGTTACGACTATATATTGGGTAGAATTCATTCTAAAGGGGTTCAAAGCTATATTTAGACTATTATACTAATATATTGAACTTTGGTTACTTCTTGGTGAGCCAATTTTGTGTAAATTTCTTCAAATTCCCATTTATAACAAACGGGACGATTTTCTTCCCAAAGTTTCTAAACTATAGTTACGACTATATATTGGGTAGAATTCATGCTTAAGGGCATCAAAGCTATATTTAGACTATTATACTAATATATTGTACTTTGGTTACTCCTTGGTCACCAATTTTGTCTACATTCTTCAAATTCCCTTTTGTACCAAAACGAGACGATTTTCTTCCCAAAGTTTCAAAACTATAGTTAGGACTATATATTGGGTAGAATCCATTCTTAAGGGCTTCAAAGCTATGTTTAGACTATAATACTAATATATTGAATTTTTGTTACTCCTTGGTCACCAATTTTGTCTACATTTCTTCGAATTCCCATTTGTACCAAAACGAGACGATTTTCTTCCCATAGTTTCAAAACTATAGTTACGACTATATATTGGGTAGAATTCATTCTAAAGGGGTTCAAAGCTATATTTAGACTATTATACTAATATATTGAACTTTGATTACTACTTAGTCACCAATTATGTCTACATTTCTTCATATTCCCATTTGTACCAAAACGGGACGATTTTCTTCCCAAAGTTTCAAAAATATAGTTAGGACTATATATTAGGTAGAATCCATGCTTAAGGGCTTCAAAGCTATATTTAGACTATTATACTAATATATTGAACTTTGGTTACTTCTTGGTGAGCCAATTTTGTGTAAATTTTTTCAAATTCCCATTTATACCAAACAGGACGATTTTCTTCCCAAAGTTTCTAAACTATAGTTAGGACTATATATTGGTTAGAATCCATTCTAAAGGGCTTCAAAGCTATATTTAGACTATTATACTAATATATTGAACTTTGGTTACTTCTTGGTGATCCAAGTTTGTGTAATTACTTCAAATTCCCATTTGTACCAAAACAGGACGATTTTCTTCCCAAAGTTTCAAAACTATAGTTAGGACTATATATTGGTTAGAATCCATTCTAAAGGGCTTCAAAGCTATATTTAGACTATTATACTAATATATTGAACTTTTGTTACTCCTTGGTCACCAATTTTGTCTACATTCTTCAAATTCCCTTTTGTACCAAAACGAGACGATTTTCTTCCCAAAGTTTCAAAACTATAGTTAGGACTATATATTGGGTAGAATCCATTCTTAAGGGCTTCAAAGCTATGTTTAGACTATAATACTAATATATTGAATTTTTGTTACTCCTTGGTCACCAATTTTGTCTACATTTCTTCGAATCCCCATTTGTACCAAAACGAGACGATTTTCTTCCCAAAGTTTCAAAACTATAGTTACGACTATATATTGGGTAGAATTCATTCTAAAGGGGTTCAAAGCTATATTTAGACTATTATACTAATATATTGAACTTTGATTACTACTTAGTCACCAATTATGTCTACATTTCTTCATATTCCCATTTGTACCAAAACGGGATGATTTTCTTCCCAAAGTTTCAAAAATATAGTTAGGACTATATATTAGGTAGAATCCATGCTTAAGGGCTTCAAAGCTATATTTAGACTATTATACTAATATATTGAACTTTGGTTACTTCTTGGTGAGCCAATTTTGTGTAAATTTCTTCAAATTCCCATTTATACCAAACGGGACGATTTTCTTCCCAAAGTTTCTAAACTATAGTTACGAGTATATATTGGGTAGAATTCATGCTTAAGGGCATCAAAGCTATATTTAGACTATTATACTAATATATTGAACTTTTGTTACTCCTTGGTCACCAATTTTGTCTACATTCTTCAAATTCCCTTTTGTACCAAAACGAGACGATTTTCTTCCCAAAGTTTCAAAACTATAGTTAGGACTATATATTGGGTAGAATCCATTCTTAAGGGCTTCAAAGCTATGTTTAGACTATAATACTAATATATTGAATTTTTGTTACTCCTTGGTCACCAATTTTGTCTACATTTCTTCGAATCCCCATTTGTACCAAAACGAGACGATTTTCTTCCCAAAGTTTCAAAACTATAGTTACGACTATATATTGGGTAGAATTCATTCTAAAGGGGTTCAAAGCTATATTTAGACTATTATACTAATATATTGAACTTTGGTTACTTCTTGGTGAGCCAATTTTGTGTAAATTTCTTCAAATTCCCATTTATAACAAACGGGACGATTTTCTTCCCAAAGTTTCTAAACTATAGTTACGACTATATATTGGGTAGAATTCATGCTTAAGGGCATCAAAGCTATATTTAGACTATTATACTAATATATTGTACTTTGGTTACTCCTTGGTCACCAATTTTGTCTACATTCTTCAAATTCCCTTTTGTACCAAAACGAGACGATTTTCTTCCCAAAGTTTCAAAACTATAGTTAGGACTATATATTGGGTAGAATCCATTCTTAAGGGCTTCAAAGCTATGTTTAGACTATAATACTAATATATTGAATTTTTGTTACTCCTTGGTCACCAATTTTGTCTACATTTCTTCGAATCCCCATTTGTACCAAAACGAGACGATTTTCTTCCCAAAGTTTCAAAACTATAGTTACGACTATATATTGGGTAGAATTCATTCTAAAGGGGTTCAAAGCTATATTTAGACTATTATACTAATATATTGAACTTTGGTTACTTCTTGGTGAGCCAATTTTGTGTAAATTTCTTCAAATTCCCATTTATACCAAACGGGACGATTTTCTTCCCAAAGTTTCTAAACTATAGTTACGAGTATATATTGGGTAGAATTCATGCTTAAGGGCATCAAAGCTATATATAGACTATTATACTAATATATTGTACTTTGGTTACTCCTTGGTCACCAATTTTGTCTACATTCTTCAAATTCCCTTTTGTACCAAAACGAGACGATTTTCTTCCCAAAGTTTCAAAACTATAGTTAGGACTATATATTGGGTAGAATCCATTCTTAAGGGCTTCAAAGCTATGTTTAGACTATAATACTAATATATTGAATTTTTGTTACTCCTTGGTCACCAATTTTGTCTACATTTCTTCGAATTCCCATTTGTACCAAAACGAGACGATTTTCTTCCCAAAGTTTCAAAACTATAGTTACGACTATATATTGGGTAGAATTCATTCTAAAGGGGTTCAAAGCTATATTTAGACTATTATACTAATATATTGAACTTTGATTACTACTTAGTCACCAATTATGTCTACATTTCTTCATATTCCCATTTGTACCAAAACGGGACGATTTTCTTCCCAAAGTTTCAAAAATATAGTTAGGACTATATATTAGGTAGAATCCATGCTTAAGGGCTTCAAAGCTATATTTAGACTATTATACTAATATATTGAACTTTGGTTACTTCTTGGTGAGCCAATTTTGTGTAAATTTTTTCAAATTCCCATTTATACCAAACGGGACGATTTTCTTCCCAAAGTTTCTAAACTATAGTTAGGACTATATATTGGTTAGAATCCATTCTAAAGGGCTTCAAAGCTATATTTAGACTATTATACTAATATATTGAACTTTGGTTACTTCTTGGTGATCCAAGTTTGTGTAATTACTTCAAATTCCCATTTGTACCAAAACAGGACGATTTTCTTCCCAAAGTTTCAAAACTATAGTTAGGACTATATATTGGTTAGAATCCATTCTAAAGGGCTTCAAAGCTATATTTAGACTATTATACTAATATATTGAACTTTTGTTACTCCTTGGTCACCAATTTTGTCTACATTCTTCAAATTCCCTTTTGTACCAAAACGAGACGATTTTCTTCCCAAAGTTTCAAAACTATAGTTAGGACTATATATTGGGTAGAATCCATTCTTAAGGGCTTCAAAGCTATGTTTAGACTATAATACTAATATATTGAATTTTTGTTACTCCTTGGTCACCAATTTTGTCTACATTTCTTCGAATCCCCATTTGTACCAAAACGAGACGATTTTCTTCCCAAAGTTTCAAAACTATAGTTACGACTATATATTGGGTAGAATTCATTCTAAAGGGGTTCAAAGCTATATTTAGACTATTATACTAATATATTGAACTTTGATTACTACTTAGTCACCAATTATGTCTACATTTCTTCATATTCCCATTTGTACCAAAACGGGATGATTTTCTTCCCAAAGTTTCAAAAATATAGTTAGGACTATATATTAGGTAGAATCCATGCTTAAGGGCTTCAAAGCTATATTTAGACTATTATACTAATATATTGAACTTTGGTTACTTCTTGGTGAGCCAATTTTGTGTAAATTTCTTTAAATTCCCATTTATACCAAACGGGACGATTTTCTTCCCAAAGTTTCTAAACTATAGTTACGAGTATATATTGGGTAGAATTCATGCTTAAGGGCATCAAAGCTATATTTAGACTATTATACTAATATATTGAACTTTTGTTACTCCTTGGTCACCAATTTTGTCTACATTCTTCAAATTCCCTTTTGTACCAAAACGAGACGATTTTCTTCCCAAAGTTTCAAAACTATAGTTAGGACTATATATTGGGTAGAATCCATTCTTAAGGGCTTCAAAGCTATGTTTAGACTATAATACTAATATATTGAATTTTTGTTACTCCTTGGTCACCAATTTTGTCTACATTTCTTCGAATCCCCATTTGTACCAAAACGAGACGATTTTCTTCCCAAAGTTTCAAAACTATAGTTACGACTATATATTGGGTAGAATTCATTCTAAAGGGGTTCAAAGCTATATTTAGACTATTATACTAATATATTGAACTTTGGTTACTTCTTGGTGAGCCAATTTTGTGTAAATTTCTTCAAATTCCCATTTATAACAAACGGGACGATTTTCTTCCCAAAGTTTCTAAACTATAGTTACGACTATATATTGGGTAGAATTCATGCTTAAGGGCATCAAAGCTATATTTAGACTATTATACTAATATATTGTACTTTGGTTACTCCTTGGTCACCAATTTTGTCTACATTCTTCAAATTCCCTTTTGTACCAAAACGAGACGATTTTCTTCCCAAAGTTTCAAAACTATAGTTAGGACTATATATTGGGTAGAATCCATTCTTAAGGGCTTCAAAGCTATGTTTAGACTATAATACTAATATATTGAATTTTTGTTACTCCTTGGCCACCAATTTTGTCTACATTTCTTCGAATTCCCATTTGTACCAAAACGAGACGATTTTCTTCCCAAAGTTTCAAAACTATAGTTACGACTATATATTGGGTAGAATTCATTCTAAAGGGGTTCAAAGCTATATTTAGACTATTATACTAATATATTGAACTTTGATTACTACTTAGTCACCAGTTATGTCTACATTTCTTCATATTCCCATTTGTACCAAAACGGGATGATTTTCTTCCCAAAGTTTCAAAAATATAGTTAGGACTATATATTAGGTAGAATCCATGCTTAAGGGCTTCAAAGCTATATTTAGACTATTATACTAATATATTGAACTTTGGTTACTTCTTGGTGAGCCAATTTTGTGTAAATTTCTTCAAATTCCCATTTATACCAAACGGATAGATTTTCTTCCCAAAGTTTCTAAACTATAGTTACGAGTATATATTGGGTAGAATTCATGCTTAAGGGCATCAAAGCTATATTTAGACTATTATACTAATATATTGTACTTTGGTTACTCCTTGGTCACCAATTTTGTCTACATTCTTCAAATTCCCTTTTGTACCAAAACGAGACGATTTTCTTCCCAAAGTTTCAAAACTATAGTTAGGACTATATATTGGGTAGAATCCATTCTTAAGGGCTTCAAAGCTATGTTTAGACTATAATACTAATATATTGAATTTTTGTTACTCCTTGGTCACCAATTTTGTCTACATTTCTTCGAATTCCCATTTGTACCAAAACGAGACGATTTTCTTCCCAAAGTTTCAAAACTATAGTTACGACTATATATTGGGTAGAATTCATTCTAAAGGGGTTCAAAGCTATATTTAGACTATTATACTAATATATTGAACTTTGATTACTACTTAGTCACCAATTATGTCTACATTTCTTCATATTCCCATTTGTACCAAAACGGGACGATTTTCTTCCCAAAGTTTCAAAAATATAGTTAGGACTATATATTAGGTAGAATCCATGCTTAAGGGCTTCAAAGCTATATTTAGACTATTATACTAATATATTGAACTTTGGTTACTTCTTGGTGAGCCAATTTTGTGTAAATTTTTTCAAATTCCCATTTATACCAAACGGGACGATTTTCTTCCCAAAGTTTCTAAACTATAGTTAGGACTATATATTGGTTAGAATCCATTCTAAAGGGCTTCAAAGCTATATTTAGACTATTATACTAATATATTGAACTTTGGTTACTTCTTGGTGATCCAAGTTTGTGTAATTACTTCAAATTCCCATTTGTACCAAAACAGGACGATTTTCTTCCCAAAGTTTCAAAACTATAGTTAGGACTATATATTGGTTAGAATCCATTCTAAAGGGCTTCAAAGCTATATTTAGACTATTATACTAATATATTGAACTTTTGTTACTCCTTGGTCACCAATTTTGTCTACATTCTTCAAATTCCCTTTTGTACCAAAACGAGACGATTTTCTTCCCAAAGTTTCAAAACTATAGTTAGGACTATATATTGGGTAGAATCCATTCTTAAGGGCTTCAAAGCTATGTTTAGACTATAATACTAATATATTGAATTTTTGTTACTCCTTGGTCACCAATTTTGTCTACATTTCTTCGAATCCCCATTTGTACCAAAACGAGACGATTTTCTTCCCAAAGTTTCAAAACTATAGTTACGACTATATATTGGGTAGAATTCATTCTAAAGGGGTTCAAAGCTATATTTAGACTATTATACTAATATATTGAACTTTGGTTACTTCTTGGTGAGCCAATTTTGTGTAAATTTCTTCAAATTCCCATTTATAACAAACGGGACGATTTTCTTCCCAAAGTTTCTAAACTATAGTTACGACTATATATTGGGTAGAATTCATGCTTAAGGGCATCAAAGCTATATTTAGACTATTATACTAATATATTGTACTTTGGTTACTCCTTGGTCACCAATTTTGTCTACATTCTTCAAATTCCCTTTTGTACCAAAACGAGACGATTTTCTTCCCAAACTTTCAAAACTATAGTTAGGACTATATATTGGGTAGAATCCATTCTTAAGGGCTTCAAAGCTATGTTTAGACTATAATACTAATATATTGAATTTTTGTTACTCCTTGGTCACCAATTTTGTCTACATTTCTTCGAATTCCCATTTGTACCAAAACGAGACGATTTTCTTCCCAAAGTTTCAAAACTATAGTTACGACTATATATTGGGTAGAATTCATTCTAAAGGGGTTCAAAGCTATATTTAGACTATTATACTAATATATTGAACTTTGATTACTACTTAGTCACCAATTATGTCTACATTTCTTCATATTCCCATTTGTACCAAAACGGGATGATTTTCTTCCCAAAGTTTCAAAAATATAGTTAGGACTATATATTAGGTAGAATCCATGCTTAAGGGCTTCAAAGCTATATTTAGACTATTATACTAATATATTGAACTTTGGTTACTTCTTGGTGAGCCAATTTTGTGTAAATTTCTTCAAATTCCCATTTATACCAAACGGGACGATTTTCTTCCCAAAGTTTCTAAACTATAGTTACGAGTATATATTGGGTAGAATTCATGCTTAAGGGCATCAAAGCTATATTTAGACTATTATACTAATATATTGTACTTTGGTTACTCCTTGGTCACCAATTTTGTCTACATTCTTCAAATTCCCTTTTGTACCAAAACGAGACGATTTTCTTCCCAAAGTTTCAAAACTATAGTTAGGACTATATATTGGGTAGAATCCATTCTTAAGGGCTTCAAAGCTATGTTTAGACTATAATACTAATATATTGAATTTTTGTTACTCCTTGGTCACCAATTTTGTCTACATTTCTTCGAATCCCCATTTGTACCAAAACGAGACGATTTTCTTCCCAAAGTTTCAAAACTATAGTTACGACTATATATTGGGTAGAATTCATTCTAAAGGGGTTCAAAGCTATATTTAGACTATTATACTAATATATTGAACTTTGGTTACTTCTTGGTGAGCCAATTTTGTGTAAATTTCTTCAAATTCCCATTTGTACCAAAATGGGACGATTTTCTTCCCAAAGTTTCAAAACTATAGTTAGGACTATATATTGGTTAGAATCCATTCTAAAGGGGTTCAAAGCTATATTTATACTATTATACTAATATATTGAACTTTGGTTACTTCTTGGTGAGCCAATTTTGTGTAAATTTCTTCAAATTCCCATTTATACCAAACGGGACGATTTTCTTCCCAATGTTTCTAAACTATAGTTACGACTATATATTGGGTAGAATTCATGCTTAAGGGCATCAAAGCTATATTTAGACTATTATACTAATATATTGTACTTTGGTTACTCCTTGGTCACCAATTTTGTCTACATTCTTCAAATTCCCTTTTGTACCAAAACGAGACGATTTTCTTCCCAAAGTTTCTAAACTATAGTTAGGACTATATATTGGGTAGAATCCATTCTTAAGGGCTTCAAAGCTATGTTTAGACTATAATACTAATATATTGAATTTTTGTTACTCCTTGGTCACCAATTTTGTCTACATTTCTTCGAATTCCCATTTGTACCAAAACGAGACGATTTTCTTCCCAAAGTTTCAAAACTATAGTTACGACTATATATTGGGTAGAATTCATTCTAAAGGAGTTCAAAGCTATATTTAGACTATTATACTAATATATTGAACTTTGATTACTACTTAGGTACCAATTATGTCTACATTTCTTCATATTCCCATTTGTACTAAAACGGGACGATTTTCTTCCCAAATTTCAAAAATATAGTTAGGACTATATATTAGGTAGAATCCATGCTTAAGGGCTTCAAAGCTATATTTAGACTATTATACTAATATATTGAACTTTGGTTACTTCTTGGTGAGCCAATTTTGTGTAAATTTCTTCAAATTCCCATTTATACCAAACGAGACGATTTTCTTCCCAAAGTTTCTAAACTATAGTTACGACTATATATTGGGTAGAATTCATGCTTTAGGGCATCAAAGCTATATTTAGACTATTATACTAATATATTGTACTTTGGTTACTCCTTGGTCACCAATTTTGTCTACATTCTTCAAATTCCCTTTTGTACCAAAACGAGACGATTTTCTTCCCAAAGTTTCAAAACTATAGTTAGGACTATATATTGGGTAGAATCCATTCTTAAGGGCTTCAAAGCTATGTTTAGACTATAATACTAATATATTGAATTTTTGTTACTCCTTGGTCACCAATTTTGTCTACATTTCTTCGAATTCCCATTTGTACCAAAACGAGACGATTTTCTTCCCAAAGTTTCAAAACTATAGTTACGACTATATATTGGGTAGAATTCATTCTAAAGGGGTTCAAAGCTATATTTAGACTATTATACTAATATATTGAACTTTGGTTACTTCTTGGTGAGCCAATTTTGTGTAAATTTCTTCAAATTCCCATTTATACCAAACGGGACGATTTTCTTCCCAAAGTTTCTAAACTATAGTTACGACTATATATTGGGTAGAATTCATTCTAAAGGGGTTCAAAGCTATATTTAGACTATTATACTAATATATTGAACTTTGATTACTACTTAGTCACCAATTATGTCTACATTTCTTCATATTCCCATTTGTACCAAAACGGGACGATTTTCTTCCCAAAGTTTCAAAAATATAGTTAGGACTATATATTAGGTAGAATCCATGCTTAAGGGCTTCAAAGCTATATTTAGACTATTATACTAATATATTGAACTTTGGTTACTTCTTGGTGAGCCAATTTTGTGTAAATTTCTTCAAATTCCCATTTGTACCAAAACAATACGATTTTCTTCCCAAAGTTTCAAAACTATAGTTAGGACTATATATTGGTTAGAATCCATTCTAAAGGGGTTCAAAGCTATATTTAGACTATTATACTAATATATTTAACTTTGGTTACTTCTTGGTGAGCCAATTTTGTGTACATTTCTTCAAATTCCCATTTGTACCAAAACGGGACGATTTTCTTCCCAAAGTTTCAAAACTATAGTTACGACTATATATTGGGTAGAATTCATGCTTAAGGGCTTCAAAGCTATATTTAGACTATTATACTAATATATTGAACTTTGGATACTTCTTGGTGAGCCAATTTTGTGAAAATTTCTTCAAATTCCCATTTGTACCAAAACCATACGATTTTCTTCAAAAAAAGTTTCAAAACTATAGTTACGACTATATATTGGGTAGAATTCCAGCTTAAGGGCTTCAAAGCTATATTTAGACTATTATAATAATATATTGAACTTTGGTTACTTCTTGGTGAGCCAATTTTGTGTAAATTTCTTCAAATTCCCATTTGTACCAAAACAGTACGATTTTCTTCCAAAAGTTTCAAAACTACAGTTAGGACTATATATTGGTTAGAATCCATTCTAAAGGGATTCAAAGCTATATTTAGACTATTATACTAATATATTTAACTTTGGTTACTTCTTGGTGAGCCAATTTTGTGTAAATTTCTTCAAATTCCCATTTGTACCAAAATGGGACGATTTTCTTCCCAAAGTTTCAAAACTATAGTTAGGACTATATATTGGTTAGAATCCATTCTAAAGGGGTTCAAAGCTATATTCAGACTATTATACTAATATATTTAACTTTGGTTACTTCTTGGTGACCCAATTTTGTTTCAATTTCTTCAAATTCCTATTTGTACCAAAACGGGACGATTTTCTTCCAAAAGTTTCAAAACTATAGTTAGGACTATATATTGGGTAGAATTCATTCTAAAGGGGTTCAAAGCTATATTTAGACTATTATACTAATATATTGAACTTTGGTTACTAGTTGGTCACGAATTATGTCTACATTTCTTCAAATTCCCTTTTGTACCAAAACGAGACGATTTTCTTCCCAAACTTTCAAAACTATAGTTAGGACTATATATTGGTTAGAATCCATTCTAAAGGGGTTCAAAGCCATATTTAGACTATTATACTAATATATTTAACTTTGGTTACTTCTTGGTGAGCCAATTTTGTGTAAATTTCTTCAAATTCCCATTTGTACCAAAATGGGACGATTTTCTTCCCAAAGTTTCAAAACTATAGTTAGGACTATATATTGGTTAGAATCCATTCTAAAGGGGTTCAAAGCTATATTCAGACTATTATACTAATATATTTAACTTTGGTTACTTCTTGGTGACCCAATTTTGTTTAAATTTCTTCAAATTCCTATTTGTACCAAAACGGGACGATTTTCTTCCAAAAGTTTCAAAACTATAGTTAGGACTATATATTGGGTAGAATTCATTCTAAAGGGGTTCAAAGCTATATTTAGACTATTATACTAATATATTGAACTTTGGTTACTAGTTGGTCACGAATTATGTCTACATTTCTTCAAATTCCCTTTTGTACCAAAACGAGACGATTTTCTTCCCAAACTTTCAAAACTATAGTTAGGACTATATATTGGTTAGAATCCATTCTAAAGGGGTTCAAAGCCATATTTAGACTATTATACTAATATATTTAACTTTGGTTACTTCTTGGTGAGCCAATTTTGTGTAAATTTCTTCAAATTTCCATTTGTACCAAAACGGGACGATTTTCTTCCAAAAGTTTCAAAACTATAGTTAGGACTATATATTGGGTAGAATTCATTCTAAAGGGGTTCAAAGCTATATTTAGACTATTATACTAATATATTGAACTTTGGTTACTAGTTGGTCACGAATTATGTCTACATTTGTTCAAATTCCCTTTTGTACCAAAACGAGACGATTTTCTTCCCAAACTTTCAAAACTATAGTTAGGATTATATATTGGTTAGAATCCATTCTAAAGGGGTTCAAAGCCATATTTAGACTATTATACTAATATATTTAACTTTGGTTACTTCTTGGTGAGCCAATTTTGTGTAAATTTCTTCAAATTCCCATTTGTACCAAAACGGGACGATTTTCTTCCCAAAGTTTCAAAACTATAGTTACGACTATATATTGGGTAGAAATCATGCTTAAGGGCTTCAAAGCTATATATAGACTATTATACTAATATATTGAACTTTGGTTACTTCTTGGTGAGCCAATTTTGTGTAAATTTCTTCAAATTCCCATTTTTACCAAAACAATACGATTTTCTTCCTAAAGTTTCAAAACTATAGTTAGGACTATATATTGGTTAGAATCCATTCTAAAGGGGTTCAAAGCTATATTTAGACTATTATACTAATATATTTAACTTTGGTTACTTCTTGGTGAGCCAATTTTGTGTAAATTTCTTCAAATTCCCATTTGTACCAAAATGGGACGATTTTCTTCCCAAAGTTTCAAAACTATAGTTAGGACTATATATTTGTTAGAATCCATTCTAAAGGGGTTCAAAGCTATATTTATACTATTATACTAATATATTGATATTTGGTTACTTCTTGGTGAGCCAATTTTGTGTAAATTTCATCAAATTCCCATTTATACCAAACGGGACGATTTTCTTCCCAAAGTTTCTAAACTATAGTTACGACTATATATTGGATAGAATTCATGCTTAAGGGCATCAAAGCTATATTCAGTTTATTATACCAATATATTGAACTATGGTTACTCCTTGGTCACCAATTTTGTCTACATTTCTTCAAATTCCCTTTTGTACCAAAACGAGACGATTTTCTTCCCAATGTTTCAAAACTATAGTTAGGACTATATATTGGGTAGAATCCATTCTTAAGGGCTTCAAAGCTTTGTTTAGACTATTATACTAATATATTGAATTTTTGTTACTTCTTGGTCACCAATTTTGTCTACATTTCTTCGAATTCCCATTTGTACCAAAACGAGACGATTTTCTTCCCAAAGGTTCAAAACTATAGTTACGACTATATATTGGGTAGAATTCATTCTAAAGGGGTTCAAAGCTATATTTAGACTATTATACTAATATATTGAACTTTGATTACTACTTAGTCACCAATTATGTCTACATTTCTTCATATTCCCATTTGTACCAAAACGGGACGATTTTCTTCCCAAAGTTTCCAAAATATAGTTAGGACTATATATTGGATAGAATTCATGCTTAAGGGCATCAAAGCTATATTTAGACTATTATACTAATATATTGTACTTTGGTTACTCCTTGGTCACCAATTTTGTCTACATTTCTTCAAATTCCCTTTTGTACCAAAACGAGACGATTTTCTTCCCAAAGTTTCAAAACCATAGTTAGGACTATATATTGGGTTGAATCCATTTTTAAGGGCTTCAAAGCTATGTTTAGACTATTATACTAATATATTGAACTCTTGTTACTCCTTGGTCACCAATTTTGTCTTCATTTCTTCAAATTCCCATTTGTACCAAAACGATACGATTTTCTTCCCAAAGTTTCAAAACTATAGTTACGACTATATATTGGGTAGAATTCATTCTAAAGGGGTTCAAAGCTATATTTAGACTATTATACTAATATATTGAACTTTGGTTACTTCTTGGTGAGCCAATTTTGTGTAAATTTCTTCAAATTCCCATTTATACCAAACGGGACGATTTTCTTCCCAAAGTTTCTAAACTATAGTTACGACTATATATTGGGTAAAATTCATGCTTAAGGGCATCAAAGCTATATTTAGACTATTATACTAATATATTGTACTTTGGTTACTCCTTGGTCACCAATTTTGTCTACATTCTTCAAATTCCCTTTTGTACCAAAACGAGACGATTTTCTTCCCAAAGTTTCAAAACTATAGTTAGGACTATATATTGGGTAGAATCCATTCTTAAGGGCTTCAAAGCTATGTTTAGACTATAATACTAATATATTGAATTTTTGTTACTCCTTGGTCACCAATTTTGTCTACATTTCTTCGAATTCCCATTTGTACCAAAACGATACGATTTTCTTCCCAAAGTTTCAAAACTATAGTTACGACTATATATTGGGTAGAATTCTTTCTAAAGGGCTTCAAAGCTATATTTAGACTATTATACTAATATATTGTACTTTGGTTACTCCTTGGTCACCAATTTTGTCTACATTTCTTCAAATTCCCTTTTGTACCAAAACGAGACGATTTTCTTCCCAAAGTTTCAAAACTATAGTTAGGACTATATATTGGGTTGAATCCATTCTTAAGGGCTTCAAAGCTATGTTTAGACTATTATACTATTATATTGAACTCTTGTTACTCCTTGGTCACCAATTTTGTCTACATTTCTTCAAATTCCCATTTGTACCAAAACGAGACGATTTTCTTCAAAAAAAGTTTCAAAACTATAGTTACGACTATATATTGGGTAGAATTCCAGCTTAAGGGCTTCAAAGCTATATTTAGACTATTATAATAATATATTGAACTTTGGTTACTTCTTGGTGAGCCAATTTTGTGTAAATTTCTTCAAATTCCCATTTGTACCAAAACAGTACGATTTTCTTCCAAAAGTTTCAAAACTACAGTTAGGACTATATATTGGTTAGAATCCATTCTAAAGGGATTCAAAGCTATATTTAGACTATTATACTAATATATTTAACTTTGGTTACTTCTTGGTGAGCCAATTTTGTGTAAATTTCTTCAAATTCCCATTTGTACCAAAATGGGACAATTTTCTTCCCAAAGTTTCAAAACTATAGTTAGGACTATATATTGGTTAGAATCCATTCTAAATGGGTTCAAAGCTATATTCAGACTATTATACTAATATATTTAACTTTGGTTACTTCTTGGTGACCCAATTTTGTTTCAATTTCTTCAAATTCCTATTTGTACCAAAACGGGATGATTTTCTTCCAAAAGTTTCAAAACTATAGTTAGGACTATATATTGGGTAGAATTCATTCTAAAGGGGTTCAAAGCTATATTTAGACTATTATACTAATATATTGAACTTTGGTTACTAGTTGGTCACGAATTATGTCTACATTTCTTCAAATTCCCTTTTGTACCAAAACGAGACGATTTTCTTCCCAAACTTTCAAAACTATAGTTAGGACTATATATTGGGTTGAATCCATTCTTAAGGGCTTCAAAGCTATGTTTAGACTATTATACTATTATATTGAACTCTTGTTACTCCTTGGTCACCAATTTTGTCTACATTTCTTCAAATTCCCATTTGTACCAAAACGAGACGATTTTCTTCAAAAAAAGTTTCAAAACTATAGTTACGACTATATATTGGGTAGAATTCATTCTAAAGGGGTTCAAAGCTATATTTAGACTATTATACTAATATATTGAACTTTGGTTACTTCTTGGTGAGCCAATTTTGTGTAAATTTCTTCAAATTCCCATTTATACCAAACGGGACGATTTTCTTCCCAAAGTTTCTAAACTATAGTTACGACTATATATTGGGTAAAATTCATGCTTAAGGGCATCAAAGCTATATTTAGACTATTATACTAATATATTGTACTTTGGTTACTCCTTGGTCACCAATTTTGTCTACATTCTTCAAATTCCCTTTTGTACCAAAACGAGACGATTTTCTTCCCAAAGTTTCAAAACTATAGTTAGGACTATATATTGGGTAGAATCCATTCTTAAGGGCTTCAAAGCTATGTTTAGACTATAATACTAATATATTGAATTTTTGTTACTCCTTGGTCACCAATTTTGTCTACATTTCTTCGAATTCCCATTTGTACCAAAACGATACGATTTTCTTCCCAAAGTTTCAAAACTATAGTTACGACTATATATTGGGTAGAATTCTTTCTTAAGGGCTTCAAAGCTATGTTTAGACTATTATACTATTATATTGAACTCTTGTTACTCCTTGGTCACCAATTTTGTCTACTTTTCTTCAAATTCCCATTTGTACCAAAACGAGACGATTTTCTTCAAAAAAAGTTTCAAAACTATAGTTACGACTATATATTGGGTAGAATTCATTCTAAAGGGGTTCAAAGCTATATTTAGACTATTATACTAATATATTGAACTTTGGTTACTTCTTGGTGAGCCAATTTTGTGTAAATTTCTTCAAATTCCCATTTATACCAAACGGGACGATTTTCTTCCCAAAGTTTCTAAACTATAGTTACGACTATATATTGGGTAAAATTCATGCTTAAGGGCATCAAAGCTATATTTAGACTATTATACTAATATATTGTACTTTGGTTACTCCTTGGTCACCAATTTTGTCTACATTCTTCAAATTCCCTTTTGTACCAAAACGAGACGATTTTCTTCCCAAAGTTTCAAAACTATAGTTAGGACTATATATTGGGTAGAATCCATTCTTAAGGGCTTCAAAGCTATGTTTAGACTATAATACTAATATATTGAATTTTTGTTACTCCTTGGTCACCAATTTTGTCTACATTTCTTCGAATTCCCATTTGTACCAAAACGATACGATTTTCTTCCCAAAGTTTCAAAACTATAGTTACGACTATATATTGGGTAGAATTCTTTCTTAAGGGCTTCAAAGCTATGTTTAGACTATTATACTATTATATTGAACTCTTGTTACTCCTTGGTCACCAATTTTGTCTACTTTTCTTCAAATTCCCATTTGTACCAAAACGAGACGATTTTCTTCAAAAAAAGTTTCAAAACTATAGTTACGACTATATATTGGGTAGAATTCATTCTAAAGGGGTTCAAAGCTATATTTAGACTATTATACTAATATATTGAACTTTGGTTACTTCTTGGTGAGCCAATTTTGTGTAAATTTCTTCAAATTCCCATTTATACCAAACGGGACGATTTTCTTCCCAAAGTTTCTAAACTATAGTTACGACTATATATTGGGTAAAATTCATGCTTAAGGGCATCAAAGCTATATTTAGACTATTATACTAATATATTGTACTTTGGTTACTCCTTGGTCACCAATTTTGTCTACATTCTTCAAATTCCCTTTTGTACCAAAACGAGACGATTTTCTTCCCAAAGTTTCAAAACTATAGTTAGGACTATATATTGGGTAGAATCCATTCTTAAGGGCTTCAAAGCTATGTTTAGACTATAATACTAATATATTGAATTTTTGTTACTCCTTGGTCACCAATTTTGTCTACATTTCTTCGAATTCCCATTTGTACCAAAACGATACGATTTTCTTCCCAAAGTTTCAAAACTATAGTTACGACTATATATTGGGTAGAATTCTTTCTAAAGGGCTTCAAAGCTATATTTAGACTATTATACTAATATATTGTACTTTGGTTACTCCTTGGTCACCAATTTTGTCTACATTTCTTCAAATTCCCTTTTGTACCAAAACGAGACGATTTTCTTCCCAAAGTTTCAAAACTATAGTTAGGACTATATATTGGGTTGAATCCATTCTTAAGGGCTTCAAAGCTATGTTTAGACTATTATACTATTATATTGAACTCTTGTTACTCCTTGGTCACCAATTTTGTCTACATTTCTTCAAATTCCCATTTGTACCAAAACGAGACGATTTTCTTCAAAAAAAGTTTCAAAACTATAGTTACGACTATATATTGGGTAGAATTCCAGCTTAAGGGCTTCAAAGCTATATTTAGACTATTATAATAATATATTGAACTTTGGTTACTTCTTGGTGAGCCAATTTTGTGTAAATTTCTTCAAATTCCCATTTGTACCAAAACAGTACGATTTTCTTCCAAAAGTTTCAAAACTACAGTTAGGACTATATATTGGTTAGAATCCATTCTAAAGGGATTCAAAGCTATATTTAGACTATTATACTAATATATTTAACTTTGGTTACTTCTTGGTGAGCCAATTTTGTGTAAATTTCTTCAAATTCCCATTTGTACCAAAATGGGACGATTTTCTTCCCAAAGTTTCAAAACTATAGTTAGGACTATATATTGGTTAGAATCCATTTTAAAGGGGTTCAAAGCTATATTCAGACTATTATACTAATATATTTAACTTTGGTTACTTCTTGGTGACCCAATTTTGTTTCAATTTCTTCAAATTCCTATTTGTACCAAAACCGGACGATTTTCTTCCAAAAGTTTCAAAACTATAGTTAGGACTATATATTGGGTAGAATTCATTCTAAAGGGGTTCAAAGCTATATTTAGACTATTATACTAATATATTTAACTTTGGTTACTTCTTGGTGAGCCAATTTTGTGTAAATTTCTTCAAATTCCCATTTGTACCAAAACGGGACGATTTTCTTCCCAAAGTTTCAAAACTATAGTTACGACTATATATTGGGTAGAAATCATGCTTAAGGGCTTCAAAGCTATATTTAGACTATTATACTAATATATTGAACTTTGGTTACTTCTTGGTGAGCCAATTTTGTGTAAATTTCTTCAAATTCCCATTTTTACCAAAACAATACGATTTTCTTCCTAAAGTTTCAAAACTATAGTTAGGACTATATATTGGTTAGAATCCATTCTAAAGGGGTTCAAAGCTATATTTAGACTATTATACTAATATATTTAACTTTGGTTACTTCTTGGTGAGCCAATTTTGTGTAAATTTCTTCAAATTCCCATTTGTACCAAAATGGGACGATTTTCTTCCCAAAGTTTCAAAACTATAGTTAGGACTATATATTGGTTAGAATCCATTCTAAAGGGGTTCAAAGCTATATTTATACTATTATACTAATATATTGATATTTGGTTACTTCTTGGTGAGCCAATTTTGTGTAAATTTCATCAAATTCCCATTTATACCAAACGGGACGATTTTCTTCCCAAAGTTTCTAAACTATAGTTACGACTATATATTGGGTAGAATTCATGCTTAAGGGCATCAAAGCTATATTCAGTTTATTATACCAATATATTGAACTATGGTTACTCCTTGGTCACCAATTTTGTCTACATTTCTTCAAATTCCCTTTTGTACCAAAACGAGACGATTTTCTTCCCAAAGTTTCAAAACTATAGTTAGGACTATATATTGGGTAGAATCCATTCTTAAGGGCTTCAAAGCTTTGTTTAGACTATTATACTAATATATTGAATTTTTGTTACTCCTTGGTCACCAATTTTGTCTACATTTCTTCGAATTCCCATTTGTACCAAAACGAGACGATTTTCTTCCCAAAGGTTCAAAACTATAGTTACGACTATATATTGGGTAGAATTCATTCTAAAGGGGTTCAAAGCTATATTTAGACTATTATACTAATATATTGAACTTTGATTACTACTTAGTCACCAATTATGTCTACATTTCTTCATATTCCCATTTGTACCAAAACGGGACGATTTTCTTCCCAAAGTTTCCAAAATATAGTTAGGACTATATATTGGATAGAATTCATGCTTAAGGGCATCAAAGTTATATTTAGACTATTATACTAATATATTGTACTTTGGTTACTCCTTGGTCACCAATTTTGTCTACATTTCTTCAAATTCCCTTTTGTACCAAAACGAGACGATTTTCTTCCCAAAGTTTCAAAACCATAGTTAGGACTATATATTGGGTTGAATCCATTTTTAAGGGCTTCAAAGCTATGTTTAGACTATTATACTAATATATTGAACTTTTGTTACTCCTTGGTCACCAATTTTGTCTTCATTTCTTCAAATTCCCATTTGTACCAAAACGATACGATTTTCTTCCCAAAGTTTCAAAACTATAGTTACGACTATATATTGGGTAGAATTCATGCTTAAGAGCTTCAAAGCTATATTTAGACTATTATACTAATATATTGAACTTTGGTTACTTCTTGGTGAGCCAATTTTGTGTAAATTTCTTCAAATTCCCATTTGTACCAAAACAATACGATTTTCTTCTCAAAGTTTCAAAACTATAGTTAGGACTATATATTGGTTAGAATCCATTCTAAAGGGGTTCAAAGCTATATTTAGACTATTATACTAATATATTTAACTTTGGTTACTTCTTGGTGAGCCAATTTTGTGTACATTTCTTCAAATTCCCATTTGTACCAAAACGGGACGATTTTCTTCCCAAAGTTTCAAAACTATAGTTACGACTATATATTGGGTAGAATTCATGCTTAAGGGCTTCAAAGCTATATTTAGACTATTATACTAATATATTTAACTTTGGTTACTTCTTGGTGAGCCAATTTTGTGTACATTTCTTCAAATTCCCATTTGTACCAAAACGGGACGATTTTCTTCCCAAAGTTTCAAAACCATAGTTAGGACTATATATTGGGTTGAATCCATTTTTAAGGGCTTCAAAGCTATGTTTAGACTATTATACTAATATATTTAACTTTGGTTACTTCTTGGTGAGCCAATTTTGTGTAAATTTCTTCAAATTCCCATTTGTACCAAAATGGGACGATTTTCTTCCCAATGTTTCAAAACTATAGTTAGGACTATATATTGGTTGGAATCCATTCTAAAGGGGTTCAAAGCTATATTTATACTATTATACTAATATATTGAACTTTGGTTACTTCTTGGTGAGCCAATTTTGTGTAAATTTCTTCAAATTCCCATTTATACCAAACGGGACGATTTTCTTCCCAAAGTTTCAAAACTATAGTTACGACTATATATTGGGTAGAATTCATGCTTAAGGGCATCAAAGCTATATTTAGACTATTATACTAATATATTGTACTTTGGTTACTCCTTGGTCACCAATTTTGTCTACATTCTTCAAATTCCCTTTTGTACCAAAACGAGACGATTTTCTTCCCAAAGTTTCAAAACTATAGTTAGGACTATATATTGGGTAGAATCCATTCTTAAGGGCTTCAAAGCTATGTTTAGACTATAATACTAATATATTGAATTTTTGTTACTCCTTGGTCACCAATTTTGTCTACATTTCTTCGAATTCCCATTTGTACCAAAACGAGACGATTTTCTTCCCAAAGTTTCAAAACTATAGTTACGACTATATATTGGGTAGAATTCATTCTAAAGGGGTTCAAAGCTATATTTAGACTATTATACTAATATATTGAACTTTGGTTACTTCTTGGTGAGCCAATTTTGTGTAAATTTCTTCAAATTCCCATTTATACCAAACGGGACGATTTTCTTCCCAAAGTTTCTAAACTATAGTTACGACTATATATTGGGTAGAATTCATTCTAAAGGGGTTCAAAGCTATATTTAGACTATTATACTAATATATTGAACTTTGATTACTACTTAGTCACCAATTATGTCTACATTTCTTCATATTCCCATTTGTACCAAAACGGGACGATTTTCTTCCCAAAGTTTCAAAAATATAGTTAGGACTATATATTAGGTAGAATCCATGCTTAAGGGCTTCAAAGCTATATTTAGACTATTATACTAATATATTGAACTTTGGTTACTTCTTGGTGAGCCAATTTTGTGTAAATTTCTTCAAATTCCCATTTGTACCAAAACAATACGATTTTCTTCCCAAAGTTTCAAAACTATAGTTAGGACTATATATTGGTTAGAATCCATTCTAAAGGGGTTCAAAGCTATATTTAGACTATTATACTAATATATTTAACTTTGGTTACTTCTTGGTGAGCCAATTTTGTGTACATTTCTTCAAATTCCCATTTGTACCAAAACGGGACGATTTTCTTCCCAAAGTTTCAAAACTATAGTTACGACTATATATTGGGTAGAATTCATGCTTAAGGGCTTCAAAGCTATATTTAGACTATTATACTAATATATTGAACTTTGGATACTTCTTGGTGAGCCAATTTTGTGAAAATTTCTTCAAATTCCCATTTGTACCAAAACCATACGATTTTCTTCCCAAAGTTTCAAAACTATAGTTAGGACTATATATTGGTTAGAATCCATTCTAAAGGGGTTCAAAGCTATATTTAGACTATTATACTAATATATTTAACTTTGGTTACTTCTTGGTGAGCCAATTTTGTGTAAATTTCTTCAAATTCCCATTTTTACCAAAATGGGACGATTTTCTTCCCAAAGTTTCAAAACTATAGTTAGGACTATATATTGGTTAGAATCCATTCTAAAGGGGTTCAAAGCTATATTTATACTATTATACTAATATATTGAACTTTGGTTACTTCTTGGTGAGCCAATTTTGTGTAAATTTCTTCAAATTCCCATTTATACCAAACGGGACGATTTTCTTCCCAAAGTTTCTAAACTATAGTTACGACTATATATTGGGTAGAATTCATGCTTTAGGGCATCAAAGCTATATTTAGACTATTATACTAATATATTGTACTTTGGTTACTCCTTGGTCACCAATTTTGTCTACATTCTTCAAATTCCCTTTTGTACCAAAACGAGACGATTTTCTTCCCAAAGTTTCAAAACTATAGTTAGGACTATATATTGGGTAGAATCCATTCTTAAGGGCTTCAAAGCTATGTTTAGACTATAATACTAATATATTGAATTTTTGTTACTCCTTGGTCACCAATTTTGTCTACATTTCTTCGAATTCCCATTTGTACCAAAACGAGACCATTTTCTTCCTAAAGTTTCAAAACTATAGTTACGACTATATATTGGGTAGAATTCATTCTAAAGGGGTTCAAAGCTATATTTAGACTATTATACTAATATATTGAACTTTGATTACTACTTAGTCACCAATTATGTCTACATTTCTTCATATTCCCATTTGTACCAAAACGGGACGATTTTCTTCCCAAAGTTTCAAAAATATAGTTAGGACTATATATTAGGTAGAATCCATGCTTAAGGGCTTCAAAGCTATATTTAGACTATTATACTAATATATTGAACTTTGGTTACTTCTTGGTGAGCCAATTTTGTGTAAATTTCTTCAAATTCCCATTTATACCAAACGAGACGATTTTCTTCCCAAAGTTTCTAAACTATAGTTACGACTATATATTGGGTAGAATTCATGCTTTAGGGCATCAAAGCTATATTTAGACTATTATACTAATATATTGTACTTTGGTTACTCCTTGGTCACCAATTTTGTCTACATTCTTCAAATTCCCTTTTGTACCAAAACGAGACGATTTTCTTCCCAAAGTTTCAAAACTATAGTTAGGACTATATATTGGGTAGAATCCATTCTTAAGGGCTTCAAAGCTATGTTTAGACTATAATACTAATATATTGAATTTTTGTTACTCCTTGGTCACCAATTTTGTCTACATTTCTTCGAATTCCCATTTGTACCAAAACGATACGATTTTCTTCCCAAAGTTTCAAAACTATAGTTACGACTATATATTGGGTAGAATTCTTTCTAAAGGGGTTCAAAGCTATATTTAGACTATTATACTAATATATTGAACTTTGATTACTACTTAGTCACCAATTATGTCTACATTTCTTCATATTCTCATTTGTACCAAAACGGGACGATTTTCTTCCCAAAGTTTCAAAACTATAGTTAGGACTATATATTGGTTAGAATCCATTCTAAAGGGGTTCAAAGCTATATTTAGACTATTATACTAATATATTTAACTTTGGTTACTTCTTGGTGAGCCAATTTTGTGTACATTTCTTCAAATTCCCATTTGTACCAAGACGGGACGATTTTCTTCCCAAAGTTTCAAAACTATAGTTACGACTATATATTGGGTAGAATTCATGCTTAAGGGCTTCAAAGCTATATTTAGACTATTATACTAATATATTGAACTTTGGATACTTCTTGGTGAGCCAATTTTGTGAAAATTTCTTCAAATTCCCATTTGTACCAAAACCATACGATTTTCTTCCCAAAGTTTCAAAACTATAGTTAGGACTATATATTGGTTAGAATCCATTCTAAAGGGGTTCAAAGCTATATTTAGACTATTATACTAATATATTTAACTTTGGTTACTTCTTGGTGAGCCAATTTTGTGTAAATTTCTTCAAATTCCCATTTGTACCAAAATGGGACGATTTTCTTCCCAAAGTTTCAAAACTATAGTTAGGACTATATATTGGTTAGAATCCATTCTAAAGGGGTTCAAAGCTATATTTATACTATTATACTAATATATTGAACTTTGGTTACTTCTTGGTGAGCCAATTTTGTGTAAATTTCTTCAAATTCCCATTTATACCAAACGGGACGATTTTCTTCCCAAAGTTTCAAAACTATAGTTACGACTATATATTGGGTAGAATTCATGCTTAAGGGCATCAAAGCTATATTTAGACTATTATACTAATATATTGTACTTTGGTTACTCCTTGGTCACCAATTTTGTCTACATTCTTCAAATTCCCTTTTGTACCAAAACGAGACGATTTTTTTCCCAAAGTTTCAAAACTATAGTTAGGACTATATATTGGGTAGAATCCATTCTTAAGGGCTTCAAAGCTATGTTTAGACTATAATACTAATATATTGAATTTTTGTTACTCCTTGGTCACCAATTTTGTCTACATTTCTTCGAATTCCCATTTGTACCAAAACGAGACGATTTTCTTCCCAAAGTTTCAAAACTATAGTTACGACTATATATTGGGTAGAATTCATTCTAAAGGGGTTCAAAGCTATATTTAGACTATTATACTAATATATTGAACTTTGGTTACTTCTTGGTGAGCCAATTTTGTGTAAATTTCTTCAAATTCCCATTTATACCAAACGGGACGATTTTCTTCCCAAAGTTTCTAAACTATAGTTACGACTATATATTGGGTAGAATTCATTCTAAAGGGGTTCAAAGCTATATTTAGACTATTATACTAATATATTGAACTTTGATTACTACTTAGTCACCAATTATGTCTACATTTCTTCATATTCCCATTTGTACCAAAACGGGACGATTTTCTTCCCAAAGTTTCAAAAATATAGTTAGGACTATATATTAGGTAGAATCCATGCTTAAGGGCTTCAAAGCTATATTTAGACTATTATATTAATATATTGAACTTTGGTTACTTCTTGGTGAGCCAATTTTGTGTAAATTTCTTCAAATTCCCATTTATACCAAACGAGACGATTTTCTTCCCAAAGTTTCTAAACTATAGTTACGACTATATATTGGGTAGAATTCATGCTTTAGGGCATCAAAGCTATATTTAGACTATTATACTAATATATTGTACTTTGGTTACTCCCTGGTCACCAATTTTGTCTACATTCTTCAAATTCAATTTTTGTACCAAAACGAGACGATTTTCTTCTCAAAGTTTCAAAACTATAGTTAGGACTATATATTGGGTAGAATCCATTCTTAAGGGCTTCAAAGCTATGTTTAGACTATAATACTAATATATTGAATTTTTGTTACTCCTTGGTCACCAATTTTGTCTACATTTCTTCGAATTCCCATTTGTACCAAAACGAGACGATTTTCTTCCCAAAGTTTCAAAACTATAGTTACGACTATATATTGGGTAGAATTCATTCTAAAGGGGTTCAAAGCTATATTTAGACTATTATACTAATATATTGAACTTTGGTTACTTCTTGGTGAGCCAATTTTGTGTAAATTTCTTCAAATTCCCATTTATACCAAACGGGACGATTTTCTTCCCAAAGTTTCTAAACTATAGTTACGACTATATATTGGGTAAAATTCATGCTTAAGGGCATCAAAGCTATATTTAGACTATTATACTAATATATTGTACTTTGGTTACTCCTTGGTCACCAATTTTGTCTACATTCTTCAAATTCCCTTTTGTACCAAAACGAGACAATTTTCTTCCCAAAGTTTCAAAACTATAGTTAGGACTATATATTGGGTAGAATCCATTCTTAAGGGCTTCAAAGCTATGTTTAAACTATAATACTAATATATTGAATTTTTGTTACTCCTTGGTCACCAATTTTGTCTACATTTCTTCGAATTCCCATTTGTACCAAAACGATACGATTTTCTTCCCAAAGTTTCAAAACTATAGTTACGACTATATATTGGGTAGAATTCATTCTAAAGGGGTTCAAAGCTATATTTAGACTATTATACTAATGTATTGAACTTTGGTTACTTCTTGGTGAGCCAATTTTGTGTAAATTTCTTCAAATTCCCATTTATACCAAACGGGACGATTTTCTTCCCAAAGTTTCTAAACTATAGTTAGGACTATATATTGGGTAGAATTCATTCTAAAGGGGTTCAAAGCTATATTTAGACTATTATACTAATATATTGAACTTTGGTTACTCCTTGGTCACCAATTTTGTCTACATTCTTCAAATTCCCTTTTGTACCAAAACGAGAAGATTTTCTTCCCAAAGTTTCAAAACTATAGTTAGGACTATATATTGGGTAGAATCCATTCTTAAGGGCTTCAAAGCTATGTTTAGACTATAATACTAATATATTGAATTTTTGTTACTCCTTGGTCACCAATTTTGTCTACATTTCTTCGAATTCCCATTTGTACCAAAACGATACGATTTTCTTCCCAAAGTTTCAAAACTATAGTTAGGACTATATATTGGGTAGAATCCATTCTTAAGGGCTTCAAAGCTATGTTTAGACTATAATACTAATATATTGAATTTTTGTTACTCCTTGGTCACCAATTTTGTCTACATTTCTTCGAATTCCCATTTGTACCAAAACGATACGATTTTCTTCCCAAAGTTTCAAAACTATAGTTACGACTATATATTGGGTAGAATTCTTTCTAAAGGGCTTCAAAGCTATATTTAGACTATTATACTAATATATTGTACTTTGGTTACTCCTTGGTCACCAATTTTGTCTACATTCTTCAAATTCCCTTTTGTACCAAAACGAGACGATTTTCTTCCCAAAGTTTCAAAACTATAGTTAGGACTATATATTGGGTAGAATCCATTCTTAAGGGCTTCAAAGCTATGTTTAGACTATAATACTAATATATTGAATTTTTGTTACTCCTTGGTCACCAATTTTGTCTACATTTCTTCGAATTCCCATTTGTACCAAAACGATACGATTTTCTTCCCAAAGTTTCAAAACTATAGTTACGACTATATATTGGGTAGAATTCTTTCTAAAGGGCTTCAAAGCTATATTTAGACTATTATACTAATATATTGTACTTTGGTTACTCCTTGGTCACCAATTTTGTCTACATTTCTTCAAATTCCCATTTGTACCAAAACAGTACGATTTTCTTCCAAAAGTTTCAAAACTACAGTTAGGACTATATATTGGTTAGAATCCATTCTAAAGGGATTCAAAGCTATATTTAGACTATTATACTAATATATTTAACTTTGGTTACTTCTTGGTGAGCCAATTTTGTGTAAATTTCTTCAAATTCCCATTTGTACCAAAATGGGACGATTTTCTTCCCAAAGTTTCAAAACTATAGTTAGGACTATATATTGGTTAGAATCCATTCTAAAGGGGTTCAAAGCTATATTCAGACTATAATACTAATATATTTAACTTTGGTTACTTCTTGGTGACCCAATTTTGTTTCAATTTCTTCAAATTCCTATTTAAACCAAAACGGGACGATTTTCTTCCAAAAGTTTCAAAACTATAGTTAGGACTATATATTGGGTAGAATTCATTCTAAAGGGGTTCAAAGCTATATTTAGACTATTATACTAATATATTGAACTTTGGTTACTAGTTGGTCACGAATTATGTCTACATTTCTTCAAATTCCCTTTTGTACCAAAACGAGACGATTTTCTTCCCAAACTTTCAAAACTATAGTTAGGACTATATATTGGTTAGAATCCATTCTAAAGGGGTTCAAAGCCATATTTAGACTATTATACTAATATATTTAACTTTGGTTACTTCTTGGTGAGCCAATTTTGTGTAAATTTCTTCAAATTCCCATTTGTACCAAAACGGGACGATTTTCTTCCCAAAGTTTCAAAACTATAGTTACGACTATATATTGGGTAGAAATCATGCTTAAGGGCTTCAAAGCTATATTTAGACTATTATACTAATATATTGAACTTTGGTTACTTCTTGGTGAGCCAATTTTGTGTAAATTTCTTCAAATTCCCATTTTTACCAAAACAATACGATTTTCTTCCTAAAGTTTCAAAACTATAGTTAGGACTATATATTGGTTAGAATCCATTCTAAAGGGGTTCAAAGCTATATTTAGACTATTATACTAATATATTTAACTTTGGTTACTTCTTGGTGAGCCAATTTTGTGTAAATTTCTTCAAATTCCCATTTATACCAAACGGGACGATTTTCTTCCCAAAGTTTCTAAACTATAGTTACGACTATATATTGGGTAAAATTCATGCTTAAGGGCATCAAAGCTATATTTAGACTATTATACTAATATATTGTACTTTGGTTACTCCTTGGTCACCAATTTTGTCTACATTCTTCAAATTCCCTTTTGTACCAAAACGAGACGATTTTCTTCCCAAAGTTTCAAAACTATAGTTAGGACTATATATTGGGTAGAATCCATTCTTAAGGGCTTCAAAGCTATGTTTAGACTATAATACTAATATATTGAATTTTTGTTACTCCTTGGTCACCAATTTTGTCTACATTTCTTCGAATTCCCATTTGTACCAAAACGATACGATTTTCTTCCCAAAGTTTCAAAACTATAGTTACGACTATATATTGGGTAGAATTCATTCTAAAGGGGTTCAAAGCTATATTTAGACTATTATACTAATATATTGAACTTTGGTTACTTCTTGGTGAGCCAATTTTGTGTAAATTTCTTCAAATTCCCATTTATACCAAACGGGACGATTTTCTTCCCAAAGTTTCTAAACTATAGTTAGGACTATATATTGGGTAGAATTCATTCTAAAGGGGTTCAAAGCTATATTTAGACTATTATACTAATATATTGAACTTTGGTTACTCCTTGGTCACCAATTTTGTCTACATTCTTCAAATTCCCTTTTGTACCAAAACGAGACGATTTTCTTCCCAAAGTTTCAAAACTATAGTTAGGACTATATATTGGGTAGAATCCATTCTTAAGGGCTTCAAAGCTATGTTTAGACTATAATACTAATATATTGAATTTTTGTTACTCCTTGGTCACCAATTTTGTCTACATTTCTTCGAATTCCCATTTGTACCAAAACGATACGATTTTCTTCCCAAAGTTTCAAAACTATAGTTAGGACTATATATTGGGTAGAATCCATTCTTAAGGGCTTCAAAGCTATGTTTAGACTATAATACTAATATATTGAATTTTTGTTACTCCTTGGTCACCAATTTTGTCTACATTTCTTCGAATTCCCATTTGTACCAAAACGATACGATTTTCTTCCCAAAGTTTCAAAACTATAGTTACGACTATATATTGGGTAGAATTCTTTCTAAAGGGCTTCAAAGCTATATTTAGACTATTATACTAATATATTGTACTTTGGTTACTCCTTGGTCACCAATTTTGTCTACATTCTTCAAATTCCCTTTTGTACCAAAACGAGACGATTTTCTTCCCAAAGTTTCAAAACTATAGTTAGGACTATATATTGGGTAGAATCCATTCTTAAGGGCTTCAAAGCTATGTTTAGACTATAATACTAATATATTGAATTTTTGTTACTCCTTGGTCACCAATTTTGTCTACATTTCTTCGAATTCCCATTTGTACCAAAACGATACGATTTTCTTCCCAAAGTTTCAAAACTATAGTTACGACTATATATTGGGTAGAATTCTTTCTAAAGGGCTTCAAAGCTATATTTAGACTATTATACTAATATATTGTACTTTGGTTACTCCTTGGTCACCAATTTTGTCTACATTTCTTCAAATTCCCTTTTGTACCAAAACGAGACGATTTTCTTCCCAAAGTTTCAAAACTATAGTTAGGACTATATATTGGGTTGAATCCATTCTTAAGGGCTTCAAAGCTATGTTTAGACTATTATACTATTATATTGAACTCTTGTTACTCCTTGGTCACCAATTTTGTCTACATTTCTTCAAATTCCCATTTGTACCAAAACGAGACGATTTTCTTCAAAAAAAGTTTCAAAACTATAGTTACGACTATATATTGGGTAGAATTCCAGCTTAAGGGCTTCAAAGCTATATTTAGACTATTATAATAATATATTGAACTTTGGTTACTTCTTGGTGAGCCAATTTTGTGTAAATTTCTTCAAATTCCCATTTGTACCAAAACAGTACGATTTTCTTCCAAAAGTTTCAAAACTACAGTTAGGACTATATATTGGTTAGAATCCATTCTAAAGGGATTCAAAGCTATATTTAGACTATTATACTAATATATTTAACTTTGGTTACTTCTTGGTGAGCCAATTTTGTGTAAATTTCTTCAAATTCCCATTTGTACCAAAATGGGACGATTTTCTTCCCAAAGTTTCAAAACTATAGTTAGGACTATATATTGGGTAGAAATCATGCTTAAGGGCTTCAAAGCTATATTCAGACTATTATACTAATATATTTAACTTTGGTTACTTCTTGGTGACCCAATTTTGTTTCAATTTCTTCAAATTCCTATTTGTACCAAAACGGGACGATTTTCTTCCAAAAGTTTCAAAACTATAGTTAGGACTATATATTGGGTAGAATTCATTCTAAAGGGGTTCAAAGCTATATTTAGACTATTATACTAATATATTGAACTTTGGTTACTAGTTGGTCACGAATTATGTCTACATTTCTTCAAATTCCCTTTTGTACCAAAACGAGACGATTTTCTTCCCAAACTTTCAAAACTATAGTTAGGACTATATATTGGTTAGAATCCATTCTAAAGGGGTTCAAAGCCATATTTAGACTATTATACTAATATATTTAACTTTGGTTACTTCTTGGTGAGCCAATTTTGTGTAAATTTCTTCAAATTCCCATTTGTACCAAAACGGGACGATTTTCTTCCCAAAGTTTCAAAACTATAGTTACGACTATATATTGGGTAGAAATCATGCTTAAGGGCTTCAAAGCTATATTTAGACTATTATACTAATATATTGAACTTTGGTTACTTCTTGGTGAGCCAATTTTGTGTAAATTTCTTCAAATTCCCATTTTTACCAAAACAATACGATTTTCTTCCTAAAGTTTCAAAACTATAGTTAGGACTATATATTGGTTAGAATCCATTCTAAAGGGGTTCAAAGCTATATTTAGACTATTATACTAATATATTTAACTTTGGTTACTTCTTGGTGAGCCAATTTTGTGTAAATTTCTTCAAATTCCCATTTATACCAAACGGGACGATTTTCTTCCCAAAGTTTCTAAACTATAGTTACGACTATATATTGGGTAAAATTCATGCTTAAGGGCATCAAAGCTATATTTAGACTATTATACTAATATATTGTACTTTGGTTACTCCTTGGTCACCAATTTTGTCTACATTCTTCAAATTCCCTTTTGTACCAAAACGAGACGATTTTCTTCCCAAAGTTTCAAAACTATAGTTAGGACTATATATTGGGTAGAATCCATTCTTAAGGGCTTCAAAGCTATGTTTAGACTATAATACTAATATATTGAATTTTTGTTACTCCTTGGTCACCAATTTTGTCTACATTTCTTCGAATTCCCATTTGTACCAAAACGATACGATTTTCTTCCCAAAGTTTCAAAACTATAGTTACGACTATATATTGGGTAGAATTCATTCTAAAGGGGTTCAAAGCTATATTTAGACTATTATACTAATATATTGAACTTTGGTTACTTCTTGGTGAGCCAATTTTGTGTAAATTTCTTCAAATTCCCATTTATACCAAACGGGACGATTTTCTTCCCAAAGTTTCTAAACTATAGTTAGGACTATATATTGGGTAGAATTCATTCTAAAGGGGTTCAAAGCTATATTTAGACTATTATACTAATATATTGAACTTTGGTTACTCCTTGGTCACCAATTTTGTCTACATTCTTCAAATTCCCTTTTGTACCAAAACGAGACGATTTTCTTCCCAAAGTTTCAAAACTATAGTTAGGACTATATATTGGGTAGAATCCATTCTTAAGGGCTTCAAAGCTATGTTTAGACTATAATACTAATATATTGAATTTTTGTTACTCCTTGGTCACCAATTTTGTCTACATTTCTTCGAATTCCCATTTGTACCAAAACGATACGATTTTCTTCCCAAAGTTTCAAAACTATAGTTACGACTATATATTGGGTAGAATTCTTTCTAAAGGGCTTCAAAGCTATATTTAGACTATTATACTAATATATTGTACTTTGGTTACTCCTTGGTCACCAATTTTGTCTACATTCTTCAAATTCCCTTTTGTACCAAAACGAGACGATTTTCTTCCCAAAGTTTCAAAACTATAGTTAGGACTATATATTGGGTAGAATCCATTCTTAAGGGCTTCAAAGCTATGTTTAGACTATAATACTAATATATTGAATTTTTGTTACTCCTTGGTCACCAATTTTGTCTACATTTCTTCGAATTCCCATTTGTACCAAAACGATACGATTTTCTTCCCAAAGTTTCAAAACTATAGTTACGACTATATATTGGGTAGAATTCTTTCTAAAGGGCTTCAAAGCTATATTTAGACTATTATACTAATATATTGTACTTTGGTTACTCCTTGGTCACCAATTTTGTCTACATTTCTTCAAATTCCCTTTTGTACCAAAACGAGACGATTTTCTTCCCAAAGTTTCAAAACTATAGTTAGGACTATATATTGGGTTGAATCCATTCTTAAGGGCTTCAAAGCTATGTTTAGACTATTATACTATTATATTGAACTCTTGTTACTCCTTGGTCACCAATTTTGTCTACATTTCTTCAAATTCCCATTTGTACCAAAACGAGACGATTTTCTTCAAAAAAAGTTTCAAAACTATAGTTACGACTATATATTGGGTAGAATTCCAGCTTAAGGGCTTCAAAGCTATATTTAGACTATTATAATAATATATTGAACTTTGGTTACTTCTTGGTGAGCCAATTTTGTGTAAATTTCTTCAAATTCCCATTTGTACCAAAACAGTACGATTTTCTTCCAAAAGTTTCAAAACTACAGTTAGGACTATATATTGGTTAGAATCATTTCTAAAGGGATTCAAAGCTATATTTAGACTATTATACTAATATATTTAACTTTGGTTACTTCTTGGTGAGCCAATTTTGTGTAAATTTCTTCAAATTCCCATTTGTACCAAAATGGGACGATTTTCTTCCCAAAGTTTCAAAACTATAGTTAGGACTATATATTGGTTAGAATCCATTCTAAAGGGGTTCAAAGCTATATTCAGACTATTATACTAATATATTTAACTTTGGTTACTTCTTGGAGACCCAATTTTGTTTCAATTTCTTCAAATTCCTATTTGTACCAAAACGGGACGATTTTCTTCCAAAAGTTTCAAAACTATAGTTAGGACTATATATTGGGTAGAATTCATTCTAAAGGGGTTCAAAGCTATATTTAGACTATTATACTAATATATTGAACTTTGGTTACTAGTTGGTCACGAATTATGTCTACATTTCTTCAAATTCCCTTTTGTACCAAAACGAGACGATTTTCTTCCCAAACTTTCAAAACTATAGTTAGGACTATATATTGGTTAGAATCCATTCTAAAGGGGTTCAAAGCCATATTTAGACTATTATACTAATATATTTAACTTTGGTTACTTCTTGGTGAGCCAATTTTGTGTAAATTTCTTCAAATTCCCATTTGTACCAAAACGGGACGATTTTCTTCCCAAAGTTTCAAAACTATAGTTACGACTATATATTGGGTAGAAATCATGCTTAAGGGCTTCAAAGCTATATTTAGACTATTATACTAATATATTGAACTTTGGTTTCTTCTTGGTGAGCCAATTTTGTGTAAATTTCTTCAAATTCCCATTTTTACCAAAACAATACGATTTTCTTCCTAAAGTTTCAAAACTATAGTTAGGACTATATATTGGTTAGAATCCATTCTAAAGGGGTTCAAAGCTATATTTAGACTATTATACTAATATATTTAACTTTGGTTACTTCTTGGTGAGCCAATTTTGTGTAAATTTCTTCAAATTCCCATTTGTACCAAAATGGGACGATTTTCTTCCCAAAGTTTCAAAACTATAGTTAGGACTATATATTGGTTAGAATCCATTCTAAAGGGGTTCAAAGCTATATTTATACTATTATACTAATATATTGATATTTGGTTACTTCTTGGTGAGCCAATTTTGTGTAAATTTCATCAAATTCCCATTTATACCAAACGGGACGATTTTCTTCCCAAAGTTTCTAAACTATAGTTACGACTATATATTGGGTAGAATTCATGCTTAAGGGCATCAAAGATATATTCAGTTTATTATACCAATATATTGAACTATGGTTACTCCTTGGTCACCAATTTTGTCTACATTTCTTTAAATTCCCTTTTGTACCAAAACGAGACGATTTTCTTCCCAAAGTTTCAAAACTATAGTTAGGACTATATATTGGGTAGAATCCATTCTTAAGGGCTTCAAAGCTTTGTTTAGACTATTATACTAATATATTGAATTTTTGTTACTCCTTGGTCACCAATTTTGTCTACATTTCTTCGAATTCCCATTTGTACCAAAACGAGACGATTTTCTTCCCAAAGGTTCAAAACTATAGTTACGACTATATATTGGGTAGAATTCATTCTAAAGGGGTTCAAAGCTATATTTAGACTATTATACTAATATATTGAACTTTGATTACTACTTAGTCACCAATTATGTCTACATTTCTTCATATTCCCATTTGTACCAAAACGGGACGATTTTCTTCCCAAAGTTTCCAAAATATAGTTAGGAATATATATTGGATAGAATTCATGCTTAAGGGCATCAAAGCTATATTTAGACTATTATACTAATATATTGTACTTTGGTTACTCCTTGGTCACCAATTTTGTCTACATTTCTTCAAATTCCCTTTTGTACCAAAACGAGACGATTTTCTTCCCAAAGTTTCAAAACCATAGTTAGGACTATATATTGGGTTGAATCCATTTTTAAGGGCTTCAAAGCTATGTTTAGACTATTATACTAATATATTGAACTTTTGTTACTCCTTGGTCACCAATTTTGTCTACATTTCTTCGAATTCCCATTTGTACCAAAACGATACGATTTTCTTCCCAAAGTTTCAAAACTATAGTTAGGACTATATATTGGGTAGAATCCATTCTTAAGGGCTTCAAAGCTATGTTTAGACTATAATACTAATATATTGAATTTTTGTTACTCCTTGGTCACCAATTTTGTCTACATTTCTTCGAATTCCCATTTGTACCAAAACGATACGATTTTCTTCCCAAAGTTTCAAAACTATAGTTACGACTATATATTGGGTAGAATTCTTTCTAAAGGGCTTCAAAGCTATATTTAGACTATTATACTAATATATTGTACTTTGGTTACTCCTTGGTCACCAATTTTGTCTACATTCTTCAAATTCCCTTTTGTACCAAAACGAGACGATTTTCTTCCCAAAGTTTCAAAACTATAGTTAGGACTATATATTGGGTAGAATCCATTCTTAAGGGCTTCAAAGCTATGTTTAGACTATAATACTAATATATTGAATTTTTGTTACTCCTTGGTCACCAATTTTGTCTACATTTCTTCGAATTCCCATTTGTACCAAAACGATACGATTTTCTTCCCAAAGTTTCAAAACTATAGTACGACTATATATTGGGTAGAATTCTTTCTAAAGGGCTTCAAAGCTATATTTAGACTATTATACTAATATATTGTACTTTGGTTACTCCTTGGTCACCAATTTTGTCTACATTTCTTCAAATTCCCTTTTGTACCAAAACGAGACGATTTTCTTCCCAAAGTTTCAAAACTATAGTTAGGACTATATATTGGGTTGAATCCATTCTTAAGGGCTTCAAAGCTATGTTTAGACTATTATACTATTATATTGAACTCTTGTTACTCCTTGGTCACCAATTTTGTCTACGTTTCTTCAAATTCCCATTTGTACCAAAACGAGACGATTTTCTTCAAAAAAAGTTTCAAAACTATAGTTACGACTATATATTGGGTAGAATTCCAGCTTAAGGGCTTCAAAGCTATATTTAGACTATTATAATAATATATTGAACTTTGGTTACTTCTTGGTGAGCCAATTTTGTGTAAATTTCTTCAAATTCCCATTTGTACCAAAACAGTACGATTTTCTTCCAAAAGTTTCAAAACTACAGTTAGGACTATATATTGGTTAGAATCCATTCTAAAGGGATTCAAAGCTATATTTAGACTATTATACTAATATATTTAACTTTGGTTACTTCTTGGTGAGCCAATTTTGTGTAAATTTCTTCAAATTCCCATTTGTACCAAAATGGGACGATTTTCTTCCCAAAGTTTCAAAACTATAGTTAGGACTATATATTGGTTAGAATCCATTCTAAAGGGGTTCAAAGCTATATTCAGACTATTATACTAATATATTTAACTTTGGTTACTTCTTGGAGACCCAATTTTGTTTCAATTTCTTCAAATTCCTATTTGTACCAAAACGGGACGATTTTCTTCCAAAAGTTTCAAAACTATAGTTAGGACTATATATTGGGTAGAATTCATTCTAAAGGGGTTCAAAGCTATATTTAGACTATTATACTAATATATTGAACTTTGGTTACTAGTTGGTCACGAATTATGTCTACATTTCTTCAAATTCCCTTTTGTACCAAAACGAGACGATTTTCTTCCCAAACTTTCAAAACTATAGTTAGGACTATATATTGGTTAGAATCCATTCTAAAGGGGTTCAAAGCCATATTTAGACTATTATACTAATATATTTAACTTTGGTTACTTCTTGGTGAGCCAATTTTGTGTAAATTTCTTCAAATTCCCATTTGTACCAAAACGGGACGATTTTCTTCCCAAAGTTTCAAAACTATAGTTACGACTATATATTGGGTAGAAATCATGCTTAAGGGCTTCAAAGCTATATTTAGACTATTATACTAATATATTGAACTTTGGTTACTTCTTGGTGAGCCAATTTTGTGTAAATTTCTTCAAATTCCCATTTTTACCAAAACAATACGATTTTCTTCCTAAAGTTTCAAAACTATAGTTAGGACTATATATTGGTTAGAATCCATTCTAAAGGGGTTCAAAGCTATATTTAGACTATTATACTAATATATTTAACTTTGGTTACTTCTTGGTGAGCCAATTTTGTGTAAATTTCTTCAAATTCCCATTTGTACCAAAATGGGACGATTTTCTTCCCAAAGTTTCAAAACTATAGTTAGGACTATATATTGGTTAGAATCCATTCTAAAGGGGTTCAAAGCTATATTTATACTATTATACTAATATATTGATATTTGGTTACTTCTTGGTGAGCCAATTTTGTGTAAATTTCATCAAATTCCCATTTATACCAAACGGGACGATTTTCTTCCCAAAGTTTCTAAACTATAGTTACGACTATATATTGGGTAGAATTCATGCTTAAGGGCATCAAAGATATATTCAGTTTATTATACCAATATATTGAACTATGGTTACTCCTTGGTCACCAATTTTGTCTACATTTCTTCAAATTCCCTTTTGTACCAAAACGAGACGATTTTCTTCCCAAAGTTTCAAAACTATAGTTAGGACTATATATTGGGTAGAATCCATTCTTAAGGGCTTCAAAGCTTTGTTTAGACTATTATACTAATATATTGAATTTTTGTTACTCCTTGGTCACCAATTTTGTCTACATTTCTTCGAATTCCCATTTGTACCAAAACGAGACGATTTTCTTCCCAAAGGTTCAAAACTATAGTTACGACTATATATTGGGTAGAATTCATTCTAAAGGGGTTCAAAGCTATATTTAGACTATTATACTAATATATTGAACTTTGATTACTACTTAGTCACCAATTATGTCTACATTTCTTCATATTCCCATTTGTACCAAAACGGGACGATTTTCTTCCCAAAGTTTCCAAAATATAGTTAGGACTATATATTGGATAGAATTCATGCTTAAGGGCATCAAAGCTATATTTAGACTATTATACTAATATATTGTACTTTGGTTACTCCTTGGTCACCAATTTTGTCTACATTTCTTCAAATTCCCTTTTGTACCAAAACGAGACGATTTTCTTCCCAAAGTTTCAAAACCATAGTTAGGACTATATATTGGGTTGAATCCATTTTTAAGGGCTTCAAAGCTATGTTTAGACTATTATACTAATATATTGAACTTTTGTTACTCCTTGGTCACCAATTTTGTCTTCATTTCTTCAAATTCCCATTTGTACCAAAACGATACGATTTTCTTCCCAAAGTTTCAAAACTATAGTTACGACTATATATTGGGTAGAATTCATGCTTAAGAGCTTCAAAGCTATATTTAGACTATTATACTAATATATTGAACTTTCGTTACTTCTTGGTGAGCCAATTTTGTGTAAATTTCTTCAAATTCCCATTTGTACCAAAACAATACGATTTTCTTCCCAAAGTCTCAAAACTATAGTTAGGACTATATATTGGTTAGAATCCATTCTAAAGGGGTTCAAAGCTATATTTAGACTATTATACTAATATATTTAACTTTGGTTACTTCTTGGTGAGCCAATTTTGTGTACATTTCTTCAAATTCCCATTTGTACCAAAACGGGACGATTTTCTTCCCAAAGTTTCAAAACCATAGTTAGGACTATATATTGGGTTGAATCCATTTTTAAGGGCTTCAAAGCTATGTTTAGACTATTATACTAATATATTGAACTTTTGTTACTCCTTGGTCACCAATTTTGTCTTCATTTCTTCAAATTCCCATTTGTACCAAAACGATACGATTTTCTTCCCAAAGTTTCAAAACTATAGTTACGACTATATATTGGGTAGAATTCATGCTTAAGGGCTTCAAAGCTATATTTAGACTATTATACTAATATATTGAACTTTGGTTACTTCTTGGTGAGCCAATTTTGTGTAAATTTCTTCAAATTCCCATTTGTACCAAAACAATACGATTTTCTTCCCAAAGTTTCAAAACTATAGTTAGGACTATATATTGGTTAGAATCCATTCTAAAGGGGTTCAAAGCTATATTTAGACTATTATACTAATATATTTAACTTTGGTTACTTCTTGGTGAGCCAATTTTGTGTACATTTCTTCAAATTCCCATTTGTACCAAAACGGGACGATTTTCTTCCCAAAGTTTCAAAACTATAGTTACGACTATATATTGGGTAGAATTCATGCTTAAGGGCTTCAAAGCTATATTTAGACTATTATACTAATATATTGAACTTTGGATACTTCTTGGTGAGCCAATTTTGTGAAAATTTCTTCAAATTCCCATTTGTACCAAAACCATACGATTTTCTTCCCAAAGTTTCAAAACTATAGTTAGGACTATATATTGGTTAGAATCCATTCTAAAGGGGTTCAAAGCTATATTTAGACTATTATACTAATATATTTAACTTTGGTTACTTCTTGGTGAGCCAATTTTGTGTAAATTTCTTCAAATTCCCATTTGTACCAAAATGGGACGATTTTCTTCCCAAAGTTTCAAAACTATAGTTAGGACTATATATTGGTTAGAATCCATTCTAAAGGGGTTCAAAGCTATATTTATACTATTATACTAATATATTGAACTTTGGTTACTTCTTGGTGAGCCAATTTTGTGTAAATTTCTTCAAATTCCCATTTATACCAAACAGGACGATTTTCTTCCCAAAGTTTCTAAACTATAGTTACGACTATATATTGGGTAGAATTCATGCTTAAGGGTATCAAAGCTATATTTAGACTATTATACTAATATATTGTACTTTGGTTACTCCTTGGTCACCAATTTTGTCTACATTTCTTCGAATTCCCATTTGTACCAAAACGAGACGATTTTCTTCCCAAAGTTTCAAAACTATAGTTACGACTATATATTGGGTAGAATTCATTCTAAAGGGGTTCAAAGCTATATTTAGACTATTATACTAATATATTGAACTTTGGTTACTTCTTGGTGAGCCAATTTTGTGTAAATTTCTTCAAATTCCCATTTATACCAAACGGGACGATTTTCTTCCCAAAGTTTCTAAACTATAGTTACGACTATATATTGGGTAGAATTCATTCTAAAGGGGTTCAAAGCTATATTTAGACTATTATACTAATATATTGAACTTTGATTACTACTTAGTCACCAATTATGTCTACATTTCTTCATATTCCCATTTGTACCAAAACGGGACGATTTTCTTCCCAAAGTTTCAAAAATATAGTTAGGACTATATATTAGGTAGAATCCATGCTTAAGGGCTTCAAAGCTATATTTAGACTATTATACTAATATATTGAACTTTGGTTACTTCTTGGTGAGCCAATTTTGTGTAAATTTCTTCAAATTCCCATTTATACCAAACGAGACGATTTTCTTCCCAAAGTTTCTAAACTATAGTTACGACTATATATTGGGTAGAATTCATGCTTTAGGGCATCAAAGCTATATTTAGACTATTATACTAATATATTGTACTTTGGTTACTCCTTGGTCACCAATTTTGTCTACATTCTTCAAATTCCCTTTTGTCCCAAAACGAGACGATTTTCTTCCCAAAGTTTCAAAACTATAGTTAGGACTATATATTGGGTAGAATCCATTCTTAAGGGCTTCAAAGCTATGTTTAGACTATAATACTAATATATTGAATTTTTGTTACTCCTTGGTCACCAATTTTGTCTACATTTCTTCGAATTCCCATTTGTACCAAAACGATACGATTTTCTTCCCAAAGTTTCAAAACTATAGTTACGACTATATATTGGGTAGAATTCTTTCTAAAGGGGTTCAAAGCTATATTTAGACTATTATACTAATATATTGAACTTTGATTACTACTTAGTTACCAATTATGTCTACATTTCTTCATATTCTCATTTGTACCAAAACGGGACGATTTTCTTCCCAAAGTTTCAAAACTATAGTTAGGACTATATATTGGTTAGAATCCATTCTAAAGGGGTTCAAAGCTATATTTAGACTATTATACTAATATATTTAACTTTGGTTACTTCTTGGTGAGCCAATTTTGTGTAAATTTCTTCAAATTCCCATTTGTACCAAAATGGGACGATTTTCTTCCCAAAGTTTCAAAACTATAGTTAGGACTATATATTGGTTAGAATCCATTCTAAAGGGGTTCAAAGCTATATTTATACTATTATACTAATATATTGAAATTTGGTTACTTCTTGGTGAGCCAATTTTGTGTAAATTTCTTCAAATTCCCATTTATACCAAACGGGACGATTTTCTTCCCAAAGTTTCTAAACTATAGTTACGACTATATATTGGGTAGAATTCATGCTTAAGGGCATCAAAGCTATATTTAGACTATTATACTAATATATTGTACTTTGGTTACTCCTTGGTCACCAATTTTGTCTACATTTCTTCGAATTCCCATTTGTACCAAAACGAGACGATTTTCTTCCCAAAGTTTCAAAACTATAGTTACGACTATATATTGGGTAGAATTCATTCTAAAGGGGTTCAAAGCTATATTTAGACTATTATACTAATATATTGAACTTTGGTTACTTCTTGGTGAGCCAATTTTGTGTAAATTTCTTCAAATTCCCATTTATACCAAACGGGACGATTTTCTTCCCAAAGTTTCTAAACTATAGTTACGACTATATATTGGGTAGAATTCATTCTAAAGGGGTTCAAAGCTATATTTAGACTATTATACTAATATATTGAACTTTGATTACTACTTAGTCACCAATTATGTCTACATTTCTTCATATTCCCATTTGTACCAAAACGGGACGATTTTCTTCCCAAAGTTTCAAAAATATAGTTAGGACTATATATTAGGTAGAATCCATGCTTAAGGGCTTCAAAGCTATATTTAGACTATTATACTAATATATTGAACTTTGGTTACTTCTTGGTGAGCCAATTTTGTGTAAATTTCTTCAAATTCCCATTTATACCAAACGAGACGATATTCTTCCCAAAGTTTCTAAACTATAGTTACGACTATATATTGGGTAGAATTCATGCTTTAGGGCATCAAAGCTATATTTAGACTATTATACTAATATATTGTACTTTGGTTACTCCTTGGTCACCAATTTTGTCTACATTCTTCAAATTCCCTTTTGTACCAAAACGAGACGATTTTCTTCCCAAAGTTTCAAAACTATAGTTAGGACTATATATTGGGTAGAATCCATTCTTAAGGGCTTCAAAGCTTAGTTTAGACTATAATACTAATATATTGAATTTTGGTTACTCCTTGGTCACCAATTTTGTCTACATTTCTTCGAATTCCCATTTGTACCAAAACGAGACGATTTTCTTCCCAAAGTTTCAAAACTATAGTTACGACTATATATTGGGTAGAATTCATTCTAAAGGGGTTCAAAGCTATATTTAGACTATTATACTAATATATTGAACTTTGATTACTACTTAGTCACCAATTATGTCTACATTTCTTCATATTCCCATTTGTACCAAAACGGGACGATTTTCTTCCCAAAGTTTCAAAAATATAGTTAGGACTATATATTAGGTAGAATCCATGCTTAAGGGCTTCAAAGCTATATTTAGACTATTATACTAATATATTGAACTTTGGTTACTTCTTGGTGAGCCAATTTTGTGTAAATTTCTTCAAATTCCCATTTATACCAAACGAGACGATTTTCTTCCCAAAGTTTCTAAACTATAGTTACGACTATATATTGGGTAGAATTCATGCTTTAGGGCATCAAAGCTATATTTAGACTATTATACTAATATATTGTACTTTGGTTACTCCTTGGTCACCAATTTTGTCTACATTCTTCAAATTCCCTTTTGTACCAAAACGAGACGATTTTCTTCCCAAAGTTTCAAAACTATAGTTAGGACTATATATTGGGTAGAATCCATTCTTAAGGGCTTCAAAGCTATGTTTAGACTATAATACTAATATATTGAATTTTTGTTACTCCTTGGTCACCAATTTTGTCTACATTTCTTCGAATTCCCATTTGTACCAAAACGATACGATTTTCTTCCCAAAGTTTCAAAACTATAGTTACGACTATATATTGGGTAGAATTCTTTCTAAAGGGGTTCAAAGCTATATTTAGACTATTATACTAATATATTGAACTTTGATTACTACTTAGTTACCAATTATGTCTACATTTCTTCATATTCTCATTTGTACCAAAACGGGACGATTTTCTTCCCAAAGTTTCAAAACTATAGTTAGGACTATATATTGGTTAGAATCCATTCTAAAGGGGTTCAAAGCTATATTTAGACTATTATACTAATATATTTAACTTTGGTTACTTCTTGGTGAGCCAATTTTGTGTAAATTTCTTCAAATTCCCATTTGTACCAAAATGGGACGATTTTCTTCCCAAAGTTTCAAAACTATAGTTAGGACTATATATTGGTTAGAATCCATTCTAAAGGGGTTCAAATCTATATTTATACTATTATACTAATATATTGAACTTTGGTTACTTCTTGGTGAGCCAATTTTGTGTAAATTTCTTCAAATTCCCATTTATACCAAACGGGACGATTTTCTTCCCAAAGTTTCAAAACTATAGTTACGACTATATATTGGGTAGAATTCATGCTTAAGGGCATCAAAGCTATATTTAGACTATTATACTAATATATTGTACTTTGGTTACTCCTTGGTCACCAATTTTGTCTACATTCTTCAAATTCCCTTTTGTACCAAAACGAGACGATTTTCTTCCCAAAGTTTCAAAACTATAGTTAGGACTATATATTGGGTAGAATCCATTCTTAAGGGCTTCAAAGCTATGTTTAGACTATAATACTAATATATTGAATTTTTGTTACTCCTTGGTCACCAATTTTGTCTACATTTCTTCGAATTCCCATTTGTACCAAAACGAGACGATTTTCTTCCCAAAGTTTCAAAACTATAGTTACGACTATATATTGGGTAGAATTCATTCTAAAGGGGTTCAAAGCTATATTTAGACTATTATACTAATATATTGAACTTTGGTTACTTCTTGGTGAGCCAATTTTGTGTAAATTTCTTCAAATTCCCATTTATACCAAACGGGACGATTTTCTTCCCAAAGTTTCTAAACTATAGTTACGACTATATATTGGGTAGAATTCATTCTAAAGGGGTTCAAAGCTATATTTAGACTATTATACTAATATATTGAACTTTGATTACTACTTAGTCACCAATTATGTCTACATTTCTTCATATTCCCATTTGTACCAAAACGGGACGATTTTCTTCCCAAAGTTTCAAAAATATAGTTAGGACTATATATTAGGTAGAATCCATGCTTAAGGGCTTCAAAGCTATATTTAGACTATTATACTAATATATTGAACTTTGGTTACTTCTTGGTGAGCCAATTTTGTGTAAATTTCTTCAAATTCCCATTTATACCAAACGAGACGATTTTCTTCCCAAAGTTTCTAAACTATAGTTACGACTATATATTGGGTAGAATTCATGCTTTAGGGCATCAAAGCTATATTTAGACTATTATACTAATATATTGTACTTTGGTTACTCCTTGGTCACCAATTTTATCTACATTCTTCAAATTCCCTTTTGTACCAAAACGAGACGATTTTCTTCCCAAAGTTTCAAAACTATAGTTAGGACTATATATTGGGTAGAATCCATTCTTAAGGGCTTCAAAGCTATGTTTAGACTATAATACTAATATATTGAATTTTTGTTACTCCTTGTCACGAATTTTGTCTACATTTCTTCGAATTCCCATTTGTACCAAAACGAGACGATTTTCTTCCCAAAGTTTCAAAACTATAGTTACGACTATATATTGGGTAGAATTCATTCTAAAGGGGTTCAAAGCTATATTTAGACTATTATACTAATATATTGAACTTTGATTACTACTTAGTCACCAATTATGTCTACATTTCTTCATATTCCCATTTGTACCAAAACGGGACGATTTTCTTCCCAAAGTTTCAAAAATATAGTTAGGACTATATATTAGGTAGAATCCATGCTTAAGGGCTTCAAAGCTATATTTAGACTATTATACTAATATATTGAACTTTGGTTACTTCTTGGTGAGCCAATTTTGTGTAAATTTCTTCAAATTCCCATTTATACCAAACGAGACGATTTTCTTCCCAAAGTTTCTAAACTATAGTTACGACTATATATTGGGTAGAATTCATGCTTTAGGGCATCAAAGCTATATTTAGACTATTATACTAATATATTGTACTTTGGTTACTCCTTGGTCACCAATTTTGTCTACATTCTTCAAATTCCCTTTTGTACCAAAACGAGACGATTTTCTTCCCAAAGTTTCAAAACTATAGTTAGGACTATATATTGGGTAGAATCCATTCTTAAGGGCTTCAAAGCTATGTTTAGACTATAATACTAATATATTGAATTTTTGTTACTCCTTGGTCACCAATTTTGTCTACATTTCTTCGAATTCCCATTTGTACCAAAACGATACGATTTTCTTCCCAAAGTTTCAAAACTATAGTTACGACTATATATTGGGTAGAATTCTTTCTAAAGGGGTTCAAAGCTATATTTAGACTATTATACTAATATATTGAACTTTGATTACTACTTAGTTACCAATTATGTCTACATTTCTTCATATTCTCATTTGTACCAAAACGGGACGATTTTCTTCCCAAAGTTTCAAAACTATAGTTAGGACTATATATTGGTTAGAATCCATTCTAAAGGGGTTCAAAGCTATATTTAGACTATTATACTAATATATTTAACTTTGGTTACTTCTTGGTGAGCCAATTTTGTGTAAATTTCTTCAAATTCCCATTTGTACCAAAATGGGACGATTTTCTTCCCAAAGTTTCAAAACTATAGTTAGGACTATATATTGGTTAGAATCCATTCTAAAGGGGTTCAAAGCTATATTTATACTATTATACTAATATATTGAACTTTGGTTACTTCTTGGTGAGCCAATTTTGTGTAAATTTCTTCAAATTCCCATTTATACCAAACGGGACGATTTTCTTCCCAAAGTTTCTAAACTATAGTTACGACTATATATTGGGTAGAATTCATGCTTAAGGGCATCAAAGCTATATTTAGACTATTATACTAATATATTGTACTTTGGTTACTCCTTGGTCACCAATTTTGTCTACATTCTTCAAATTCCCTTTTGTACCAAAACGAGACGATTTTCTTCCCAAAGTTTCAAAACTATAGTTAGGACTATATATTGGGTAGAATCCATTCTTAAGGGCTTCAAAGCTATGTTTAGACTATAATACTAATATATTGAATTTTTGTTACTCCTTGGTCACCAATTTTGTCTACATTTCTTCGAATTCCCATTTGTACCAAAACGAGACGATTTTCTTCCCAAAGTTTCAAAACTATAGTTACGACTATATATTGGGTAGAATTCATTCTAAAGGGGTTCAAAGCTATATTTAGACTATTATACTAATATATTGAACTTTGGTTACTTCTTGGTGAGCCAATTTTGTGTAAATTTCTTCAAATTCCCATTTATACCAAACGGGACGATTTTCTTCCCAAAGTTTCTAAACTATAGTTACGACTATATATTGGGTAGAATTCATTCTAAAGGGGTTCAAAGCTATATTTAGACTATTATACTAATATATTGAACTTTGATTACTACTTAGTCACCAATTATGTCTACATTTCTTCATATTCCCATTTGTACCAAAACGGGACGATTTTCTTCCCAAAGTTTCAAAAATATAGTTAGGACTATATATTAGGTAGAATCCATGCTTAAGGGCTTCAAAGCTATATTTAGACTATTATACTAATATATTGAACTTTGGTTACTTCTTGGTGAGCCAATTTTGTGTAAATTTCTTCAAATTCCCATTTATACCAAACGAGACGATTTTCTTCCCAAAGTTTCTAAACTATAGTTACGACTATATATTGGGTAGAATTCATGCTTTAGGGCATCAAAGCTATATTTAGACTATTATACTAATATATTGTACTTTGGTTACTCCTTGGTCACCAATTTTGTCTACATTCTTCAAATTCCCTTTTGTACCAAAACGAGACGATTTTCTTCCCAAAGTTTCAAAACTATAGTTAGGACTATATATTGGGTAGAATCCATTCTTAAGGGCTTCAAAGCTATGTTTAGACTATAATACTAATATATTGAATTTTTGTTACTCCTTGGTCACCAATTTTGTCTACATTTCTTCGAATTCCCATTTGTACCAAAACGAGACGATTTTCTTCCCAAAGTTTCAAAACTATAGTTACGACTATATATTGGGTAGAATTCATTCTAAAGGGGTTCAAAGCTATATTTAGACTATTATACTAATATATTGAACTTTGATTACTACTTAGTCACCAATTATGTCTACATTTCTTCATATTCCCATTTGTACCAAAACGGGACGATTTTCTTCCCAAAGTTTCAAAAATATAGTTAGGACTATATATTAGGTAGAATCCATGCTTAAGGGCTTCAAAGCTATATTTAGACTATTATACTAATATATTGAACTTTGGTTACTTCTTGGTGAGCCAATTTTGTGTAAATTTCTTCAAATTCCCATTTATACCAAACGAGACGATTTTCTTCCCAAAGTTTCTAAACTATAGTTACGACTATATATTGGGTAGAATTCATGCTTTAGGGCATCAAAGCTATATTTAGACTATTATACTAATATATTGTACTTTGGTTACTCCTTGGTCACCAATTTTGTCTACATTCTTCAAATTCAATTTTTGTACCAAAACGAGACGATTTTCTTCCCAAAGTTTCAAAACTATAGTTAGGACTATATATTGGGTAGAATCCATTCTTAAGGGCTTCAAAGCTATGTTTAGACTATAATACTAATATATTGAATTTTTGTTACTCCTTGGTCACCAATTTTGTCTACATTTCTTCGAATTCCCATTTGTACCAAAACGAGACGATTTTCTTCCCAAAGTTTCAAAACTATAGTTACGACTATATATTGGGTAGAATTCATTCTAAAGGGGTTCAAAGCTATATTTAGACTATTATACTAATATATTGTACTTTGGTTACTCCTTGGTCACCAATTATGTCTACATTTCTTCATATTCCCATTTGTACCAAAACGGGACGATTTTCTTCCCAAAGTTTCAAAAATATAGTTAGGACTATATATTAGGTAGAATCCATGCTTAAGGGCTTCAAAGCTATATTTAGACTATTATACTAATATATTGAACTTTGGTTACTTCTTGGTGAGCCAATTTTGTGTAAATTTCTTCAAATTCCCATTTATACCAAACGAGACGATTTTCTTCCCAAAGTTTCAAAACTATAGTTACGACTATATATTGGGTAGAATTCATTCTAAAGGGGTTCAAAGCTATATTTAGACTATTATACTAATATATTGAACTTTGGTTACTTCTTGGTGAGCCAATTTTGTGTAAATTTCTTCAAATTCCCATTTATACCAAACGGGACGATTTTCTTCCCAAAGTTTCTAAACTATAGTTACGACTATATATTGGGTAGAATTCATTCTAAAGGGGTTCAAAGCTATATTTAGACTATTATACTAATATATTGAACTTTGATTACTACTTAGTCACCAATTATGTCTACATTTCTTCATATTCCCATTTGTACCAAAACGGGACGATTTTCTTCCCAAAGTTTCAAAAATATAGTTAGGACTATATATTAGGTAGAATCCATGCTTAAGGGCTTCAAAGCTATATTTAGACTATTATACTAATATATTGAACTTTGGTTACTTCTTGGTGAGCCAATTTTGTGTAAATTTCTTCAAATTCCCATTTATACCAAACGAGACGATTTTCTTCCCAAAGTTTCTAAACTATAGTTACGACTATATATTGGGTAGAATTCATGCTTTAGGGCATCAAAGCTATATTTAGACTATTATACTAATATATTGTACTTTGGTTACTCCTTGGTCACCAATTTTGTCTACATTCTTCAAATTCCCTTTTGTACCAAAACGAGACGATTTTCTTCCCAAAGTTTCAAAACTATAGTTAGGACTATATATTGGGTAGAATCCATTCTTAAGGGCTTCAAAGCTATGTTTAGACTATAATACTAATATATTGAATTTTTGTTACTCCTTGGTCACCAATTTTGTCTACATTTCTTCGAATTCCCATTTGTACCAAAACGAGACGATTTTCTTCCCAAAGTTTCAAAACTATAGTTACGACTATATATTGGGTAGAATTCATTCTAAAGGGGTTCAAAGCTATATTTAGACTATTATACTAATATATTGAACTTTGATTACTACTTAGTCACCAATTATGTCTACATTTCTTCATATTCCCATTTGTACCAAAACGGGACGATTTTCTTCCCAAAGTTTCAAAAATATAGTTAGGACTATATATTAGGTAGAATCCATGCTTAAGGGCTTCAAAGCTATATTTAGACTATTATACTAATATATTGAACTTTGGTTACTTCTTGGTGAGCCAATTTTGTGTAAATTTCTTCAAATTCCCATTTATACCAAACGAGACGATTTTCTTCCCAAAGTTTCTAAACTATAGTTACGACTATATATTGGGTAGAATTCATGCTTTAGGGCATCAAAGCTATATTTAGACTATTATACTAATATATTGTACTTTGGTTACTCCTTGGTCACCAATTTTGTCTACATTCTTCAAATTCAATTTTTGTACCAAAACGAGACGATTTTCTTCCCAAAGTTTCAAAACTATAGTTAGGACTATATATTGGGTAGAATCCATTCTTAAGGGCTTCAAAGCTATGTTTAGACTATAATACTAATATATTGAATTTTTGTTACTCCTTGGTCACCAATTTTGTCTACATTTCTTCGAATTCCCATTTGTACCAAAACGAGACGATTTTCTTCCCAAAGTTTCAAAACTATAGTTACGACTATATATTGGGTAGAATTCATTCTAAAGGGGTTCAAAGCTATATTTAGACTATTATACTAATATATTGTACTTTGGTTACTCCTTGGTCACCAATTATGTCTACATTTCTTCATATTCCCATTTGTACCAAAACGGGACGATTTTCTTCCCAAAGTTTCAAAAATATAGTTAGGACTATATATTAGGTAGAATCCATGCTTAAGGGCTTCAAAGCTATATTTAGACTATTATACTAATATATTGAACTTTGGTTACTTCTTGGTGAGCCAATTTTGTGTAAATTTCTTCAAATTCCCATTTATACCAAACGAGACGATTTTCTTCCCAAAGTTTCAAAACTATAGTTACGACTATATATTGGGTAGAATTCATTCTAAAGGGGTTCAAAGCTATATTTAGACTATTATACTAATATATTGAACTTTGATTACTACTTAGTCACCAATTATGTCTACATTTCTTCATATTCCCATTTGTACCAAAACGGGACGATTTTCTTCCCAAAGTTTCAAAAATATAGTTAGAACTATATATTAGGTAGAATCCATGCTTAAGGGCTTCAAAGCTATATTTAGACTATTATACTAATATATTGAACTTTGGTTACTTCTTGGTGAGCCAATTTTGTGTAAATTTCTTCAAATTCCCATTTATACCAAACGAGACGATTTTCTTCCCAAAGTTTCTAAACTATAGTTACGACTATATATTGGGTAGAATTCATGCTTTAGGGCATCAAAGCTATATTTAGACTATTATACTAATATATTGTACTTTGGTTACTCCTTGGTCACCAATTTTGTCTACATTCTTCAAATTCCCTTTTGTACCAAAACGAGACGATTTTCTTCCCAAAGTTTCAAAACTATAGTTAGGACTATATATTGGGTAGAATCCATTCTTAAGGGCTTCAAAGCTATGTTTAGACTATAATACTAATATATTGAATTTTTGTTACTCCTTGGTCACCAATTTTGTCTACATTTCTTCGAATTCCCATTTGTACCAAAACGAGACGATTTTCTTCCCAAAGTTTCAAAACTATAGTTACGACTATATATTGGGTAGAATTCATTCTAAAGGGGTTCAAAGCTATATTTAGACTATTATACTAATATATTGAACTTTGATTACTACTTAGTCACCAATTATGTCTACATTTCTTCATATTCCCATTTGTACCAAAACAGGACGATTTTCTTCCCAAAGTTTCAAAAATATAGTTAGGACTATATATTAGGTAGAATCCATGCTTAAGGGCTTCAAAGCTATATTTAGACTATTATACTAATATATTGAACTTTGGTTACTTCTTGGTGAGCCAATTTTGTGTAAATTTCTTCAAATTCCCATTTATACCAAACGAGACGATTTTCTTCCCAAAGTTTCTAAACTATAGTTACGACTATATATTGGGTAGAATTCATGCTTTAGGGCATCAAAGCTATATTTAGACTATTATACTAATATATTGTACTTTGGTTACTCCTTGGTCACCAATTTTGTCTACATTCTTCAAATTCAATTTTTGTACCAAAACGAGACGATTTTCTTCCCAAAGTTTCAAAACTATAGTTAGGACTATATATTGGGTAGAATCCATTCTTAAGGGCTTCAAAGCTATGTTTAGACTATAATACTAATATATTGAATTTTTGTTACTCCTTGGTCACCAATTTTGTCTACATTTCTTCGAATTCCCATTTGTACCAAAACGAGACGATTTTCTTCCCAAAGTTTCAAAACTATAGTTACGACTATATATTGGGTAGAATTCATTCTAAAGGGGTTCAAAGCTATATTTAGACTATTATACTAATATATTGAACTTTGGTTACTTCTTGGTGAGCCAATTTTGTGTAAATTTCTTCAAATTCCCATTTATACCAAACGGGACGATTTTCTTCCCAAAGTTTCTAAACTATAGTTACGACTATATATTGGGTAAAATTCATGCTTAAGGGCATCAAAGCTATATTTAGACTATTATACTAATATATTGTACTTTGGTTACTCCTTGGTCACCAATTATGTCTACATTTCTTCATATTCCCATTTGTACCAAAACGGGACGATTTTCTTCCCAAAGTTTCAAAAATATAGTTAGGACTATATATTAGGTAGAATCCATGCTTAAGGGCTTCAAAGCTATATTTAGACTATTATACTAATATATTGAACTTTGGTTACTTCTTGGTGAGCCAATTTTGTGTAAATTTCTTCAAATTCCCATTTATACCAAACGAGACGATTTTCTTCCCAAAGTTTCAAAACTATAGTTACGACTATATATTGGGTAGAATTCATTCTAAAGGGGTTCAAAGCTATATTTAGACTATTATACTAATATATTGAACTTTGATTACTACTTAGTCACCAATTATGTCTACATTTCTTCATATTCCCATTTGTACCAAAACGGGACGATTTTCTTCCCAAAGTTTCAAAAATATAGTTAGAACTATATATTAGGTAGAATCCATGCTTAAGGGCTTCAAAGCTATATTTAGACTATTATACTAATATATTGAACTTTGGTTACTTCTTGGTGAGCCAATTTTGTGTAAATTTCTTCAAATTCCCATTTATACCAAACGAGACGATTTTCTTCCCAAAGTTTCTAAACTATAGTTACGACTATATATTGGGTAGAATTCATGCTTTAGGGCATCAAAGCTATATTTAGACTATTATACTAATATATTGTACTTTGGTTACTCCTTGGTCACCAATTTTGTCTACATTCTTCAAATTCCCTTTTGTACCAAAACGAGACGATTTTCTTCCCAAAGTTTCAAAACTATAGTTAGGACTATATATTGGGTAGAATCCATTCTTAAGGGCTTCAAAGCTATGTTTAGACTATAATACTAATATATTGAATTTTTGTTACTCCTTGGTCACCAATTTTGTCTACATTTCTTCGAATTCCCATTTGTACCAAAACGAGACGATTTTCTTCCCAAAGTTTCAAAACTATAGTTACGACTATATATTGGGTAGAATTCATTCTAAAGGGGTTCAAAGCTATATTTAGACTATTATACTAATATATTGAACTTTGATTACTACTTAGTCACCAATTATGTCTACATTTCTTCATATTCCCATTTGTACCAAAACGGGACGATTTTCTTCCCAAAGTTTCAAAAATATAGTTAGGACTATATATTAGGTAGAATCCATGCTTAAGGGCTTCAAAGCTATATTTAGACTATTATACTAATATATTGAACTTTGGTTACTTCTTGGTGAGCCAATTTTGTGTAAATTTCTTCAAATTCCCATTTATACCAAACGAGACGATTTTCTTCCCAAAGTTTCTAAACTATAGTTACGACTATATATTGGGTAGAATTCATGCTTTAGGGCATCAAAGCTATATTTAGACTATTATACTAATATATTGTACTTTGGTTACTCCTTGGTCACCAATTTTGTCTACATTCTTCAAATTCAATTTTTGTACCAAAACGAGACGATTTTCTTCCCAAAGTTTCAAAACTATAGTTAGGACTATATATTGGGTAGAATCCATTCTTAAGGGCTTCAAAGCTATGTTTAGACTATAATACTAATATATTGAATTTTTGTTACTCCTTGGTCACCAATTTTGTCTACATTTCTTCGAATTCCCATTTGTACCAAAACGAGACGATTTTCTTTCCAAAGTTTCAAAACTATAGTTACGACTATATATTGGGTAGAATTCATTCTAAAGGGGTTCAAAGCTATATTTAGACTATTATACTAATATATTGAACTTTGGTTACTTCTTGGTGAGCCAATTTTGTGTAAATTTCTTCAAATTCCCATTTATACCAAACGGGACGATTTTCTTCCCAAAGTTTCTAAACTATAGTTACGACTATATATTGGGTAAAATTCATGCTTAAGGGCATCAAAGCTATATTTAGACTATTATACTAATATATTGTACTTTGGTTACTCCTTGGTCACCAATTATGTCTACATTTCTTCATATTCCCATTTGTACCAAAACGGGACGATTTTCTTCCCAAAGTTTCAAAAATATAGTTAGGACTATATATTAGGTAGAATCCATGCTTAAGGGCTTCAAAGCTATATTTAGACTATTATACTAATATATTGAACTTTGGTTACTTCTTGGTGAGCCAATTTTGTGTAAATTTCTTCAAATTCCCATTTATACCAAACGAGACGATTTTCTTCCCAAAGTTTCTAAACTATAGTTACGACTATATATTGGGTAGAATTCATGCTTTAGGGCATCAAAGCTATATTTAGACTATTATACTAATATATTGTACTTTGGTTACTCCTTGGTCACCAATTTTGTCTACATTCTTCAAATTCCCTTTTGTACCAAAACGAGACGATTTTCTTCCCAAAGTTTCAAAACTATAGTTAGGACTATATATTGGGTAGTAGAATCCATTCTTAAGGGCTTCAAAGCTATGTTTAGACTATAATACTAATATATTGAATTTTTGTTACTCCTTGGTCACCAATTTTGTCTACATTTCTTCGAATTCCCATTTGTACCAAAACGAGACGATTTTCTTCCCAAAGTTTCAAAACTATAGTTACGACTATATATTGGGTAGAATTCATTCTAAAGGGGTTCAAAGCTATATTTAGACTATTATACTAATATATTGAACTTTGATTACTACTTAGTCACCAATTATGTCTACATTTCTTCATATTCCCATTTGTACCAAAACGAGACGATTTTCTTCCCAAAGTTTCAAAAATATAGTTAGGACTATATATTAGGTAGAATCCATGCTTAAGGGCTTCAAAGCTATATTTAGACTATTATACTAATATATTGAACTTTGGTTACTTCTTGGTGAGCCAATTTTGTGTAAATTTCTTCAAATTCCCATTTATACCAAACGAGACGATTTTCTTCCCAAAGTTTCTAAACTATAGTTACGACTATATATTGGGTAGAATTCATGCTTTAGGGCATCAAAGCTATATTTAGACTATTATACTAATATATTGTACTTTGGTTACTCCTTGGTCACCAATTTTGTCTACATTCTTCAAATTCAATTTTTGTACCAAAACGAGACGATTTTCTTCCCAAAGTTTCAAAACTATAGTTAGGACTATATATTGGGTAGAATCCATTCTTAAGGGCTTCAAAGCTATGTTTAGACTATAATACTAATATATTGAATTTTTGTTACTCCTTGGTCACCAATTTTGTCTACATTTCTTCGAATTCCCATTTGTACCAAAACGAGACGATTTTCTTCCCAAAGTTTCAAAACTATAGTTACGACTATATATTGGGTAGAATTCATTCTAAAGGGGTTCAAAGCTATATTTAGACTATTATACTAATATATTGAACTTTGGTTACTTCTTGGTGAGCCAATTTTGTGTAAATTTCTTCAAATTCCCATTTATACCAAACGGGACGATTTTCTTCCCAAAGTTTCTAAACTATAGTTACGACTATATATTGGGTAAAATTCATGCTTAAGGGCATCAAAGCTATATTTAGACTATTATACTAATATATTGTACTTTGGTTACTCCTTGGTCACCAATTTTGTCTACATTCTTCAAATTCCCTTTTGTACCAAAACGAGACGATTTTCTTCCCAAAGTTTCAAAACTATAGTTAGGACTATATATTGGGTAGAATCCATTCTTAAGGGCTTCAAAGCTATGTTTAGACTATAATACTAATATATTGAATTTTTGTTACTCCTTGGTCACCAATTTTGTCTACATTTCTTCGAATTCCCATTTGTACCAAAACGATACGATTTTCTTCCCAAAGTTTCAAAACTATAGTTACGACTATATATTGGGTAGAATTCTTTCTAAAGGGGTTCAAAGCTATATTTAGACTATTATACTAATATATTGAACTTTGATTACTACTTAGTCACCAATTATGTCTACATTTCTTCATATTCTCATTTGTACCAAAACGGGACGATTTTCTTCCCAAAGTTTAAAAAATATAGTTAGGACTATATATTAGGTAGAATCCATGCTTAAGGGCTTCAAAGCTATATTTAGACTATTATACTAATATATTGAACTTTGGTTACTTCTTGGTGAGCCAATTTTGTGTAGATTTCTTCAAATTCCCATTTGTACCAAAACCGGACAATTTTCTTCCCAAAGTTTCAAACCTACAGTTAGGACTATATATTGGTTAGAATCCATTCTAAAGGGCTTCAAAGCTATATTTAGACTATTATAATAATATATTGTACTTTGGTTACTCCTTGGTCACCAATTTTGTCTACATTTCTTCAAATTCCCTTGTGTACCAAAACGAGACGATTTTCTTCCCAAAGTTTCAAAACCATAGTTAGGACTATATATTGGGTTGAATCCATTTTTAAGGGCTTCAAAGCTATGTTTATACTATTATACTAATATATTGAACTTTTGTTACTCCTTGGTCACCAATTTTGTCTACATTTCTTCAAATTTCCATTTGTACCAAAATGGGACGATTTTCTTCCCTAAGTATCAAAACTATAGTTAGGACTATATATTGGTTAGAATCCATTCTAAAGGGGTTCAAAGCTATATTTATACTATTATACTAATATATTGAACTTTGGTTACTTCTTGGTGAGCCAATTTTGTGTAAATTTCTTCAAATTCCCATTTATACCAAACGGGACGATTTTCTTCCCAAAGTTTCTAAACTATAGTTACGACTATATATTGAGTAGAATTCATGCTTAAGGGCATCAAAGCTATATTTAGACTATTATACTAATATATTGTACTTTGGTTACTCCTTGGTCACCAATTTTGTCTACATTCTTCAAATTCAATTTTTGTACCAAAACGAGACGATTTTCTTCCCAAAGTTTCAAAACTATAGTTAGGACTATATATTGGGTAGAATCCATTCTTAAGGGCTTCAAAGCTATGTTTAGACTATAATACTAATATATTGAATTTTTGTTACTCCTTGGTCACCAATTTTGTCTACATTTCTTCGAATTCCCATTTGTACCAAAACGATACGATTTTCTTCCCAAAGTTTCAAAACTATAGTTACGACTATATATTGGGTAGAATTCTTTCTAAAGGGGTTCAAAGCTATATTTAGACTATTATACTAATATATTGAACTTTGATTACTACTTAGTCACCAATTATGTCTACATTTCTTCATATTCTCATTTGTACCAAAACGGGACGATTTTCTTCCCAAAGTTTAAAAAATATAGTTAGGACTATATATTAGGTAGAATCCATGCTTAAGGGCTTCAAAGCTATATTTAGACTATTATACTAATATATTGAACTTTGGTTACTTCTTGGTGAGCCAATTTTGTGTAGATTTCTTCAAATTCCCATTTGTACCAAAACCGGACAATTTTCTTCCCAAAGTTTCAAACCTACAGTTAGGACTATATATTGGTTAGAATCCATTCTAAAGGGCTTCAAAGCTATATTTAGACTATTATAATAATATATTGTACTTTGGTTACTCCTTGGTCACCAATTTTGTCTACATTTCTTCAAATTCCCTTGTGTACCAAAACGAGACGATTTTCTTCCCAAAGTTTCAAAACTATAGTTAGGACTATATATTGGGTAGAATCCATTCTTAAGGCCTTCAAAGCTATGTTTAGACTATAATACTAATATATTGAATTTTTGTTACTCCTTGGTCACCAATTTTGTCTACATTTCTTCGAATTCCCATTTGTACCAAAACGAGACGATTTTCTTCCCAAAGTTTCAAAACTATAGTTACGACTATATATTGGGTAGAATTCATTCTAAAGGGGTTCAAAGCTATATTTAGACTATTATACTAATATATTGAACTTTGATTACTACTTAGTCACCAATTATGTCTACATTTCTTCATATTCCCATTTGTACCAAAACGGGACGATTTTCTTCCCAAAGTTTCAAAAATATAGTTAGGACTATATATTAGGTAGAATCCATGCTTAAGGGCTTCAAAGCTATATTTATACTATTATACTAATATATTGAACTTTGGTTACTTCTTGGTGAGCCAATTTTGTGTAAATTTCTTCAAATTCCCATTTATACCAAACGAGACGATTTTCTTCCCAAAGTTTCTAAACTATAGTTACGACTATATATTGGGTAGAATTCATGCTTTAGGGCATCAAAGCTATATTTAGACTATTATACTAATATATTGTACTTTGGTTACTCCTTGGTCACCAATTTTGTCTACATTCTTCAAATTCAATTTTTGTACCAAAACGAGACGATTTTCTTCCCAAAGTTTCAAAACTATAGTTAGGACTATATATTGGGTAGAATCCATTCTTAAGGGCTTCAAAGCTATGTTTAGACTATAATACTAATATATTGAATTTTTGTTACTCCTTGGTCACCAATTTTGTCTACATTTCTTCGAATTCCCATTTGTACCAAAACGAGACGATTTTCTTCCCAAAGTTTCAAAACTATAGTTACGACTATATATTGGGTAGAATTCATTCTAAAGGGGTTCAAAGCTATATTTAGACTATTATACTAATATATTGAACTTTGGTTACTTCTTGGTGAGCCAATTTTGTGTAAATTTCTTCAAATTCCCATTTATACCAAACGGGACGATTTTCTTCCCAAAGTTTCTAAACTATAGTTACGACTATATATTGGGTAAAATTCATGCTTAAGGGCATCAAAGCTATATTTAGACTATTATACTAATATATTGTACTTTGGTTACTCCTTGGTCACCAATTTTGTCTACATTCTTCAAATTCCCTTTTGTACCAAAACGAGACGATTTTCTTCCCAAAGTTTCAAAACTATAGTTAGGACTATATATTGGGTAGAATCCATTCTTAAGGGCTTCAAAGCTATGTTTAGACTATAATACTAATATATTGAATTTTTGTTACTCCTTGGTCACCAATTTTGTCTACATTTCTTCGAATTCCCATTTGTACCAAAACGATACGATTTTCTTCCCAAAGTTTCAAAACTATAGTTACGACTATATATTGGGTAGAATTCTTTCTAAAGGGGTTCAAAGCTATATTTAGACTATTATACTAATATATTGAACTTTGATTACTACTTAGTCACCAATTATGTCTACATTTCTTCATATTCTCATTTGTACCAAAACGGGACGATTTTCTTCCCAAAGTTTAAAAAATATAGTTAGGACTATATATTAGGTAGAATCCATGCTTAAGGGCTTCAAAGCTATATTTAGACTATTATACTAATATATTGAACTTTGGTTACTTCTTGGTGAGCCAATTTTGTGTAGATTTCTTCAAATTCCCATTTGTACCAAAACCGGACAATTTTCTTCCCAAAGTTTCAAACCTACAGTTAGGACTATATATTGGTTAGAATCCATTCTAAAGGGCTTCAAAGCTATATTTAGACTATTATAATAATATATTGTACTTTGGTTACTCCTTGGTCACCAATTTTGTCTACATTTCTTCAAATTCCCTTGTGTACCAAAACGAGACGATTTTCTTCCCAAAGTTTCAAAACCATAGTTAGGACTATATATTGGGTTGAATCCATTTTTAAGGGCTTCAAAGCTATGTTTATACTATTATACTAATATATTGAACTTTTGTTACTCCTTGGTCACCAATTTTGTCTACATTTCTTCAAATTTCCATTTGTACCAAAATGGGACGATTTTCTTCCCTAAGTTTCAAAACTATAGTTAGGACTATATATTGGTTAGAATCCATTCTAAAGGGGTTCAAAGCTATATTTATACTATTATACTAATATATTGAACTTTGGTTACTTCTTGGTGAGCCAATTTTGTGTAAATTTCTTCAAATTCCCATTTATACCAAACGGGACGATTTTCTTCCCAAAGTTTCTAAACTATAGTTACGACTATATATTGAGTAGAATTCATGCTTAAGGGCATCAAAGCTATATTTAGACTATTATACTAATATATTGTACTTTGGTTACTCCTTGGTCACCAATTTTGTCTACATTCTTCAAATTCCCTTTTGTACCAAAACGAGACGATTTTCTTCCCAAAGTTTCAAAACTATAGTTAGGACTATATATTGGGTAGAATCCATTCTTAAGGGCTTCAAAGCTATGTTTAGACTATAATACTAATATATTGAATTTTTGTTACTCCTTGGTCACCAATTTTGTCTACATTTCTTCGAATTCCCATTTGTACCAAAACGAGACGATTTTCTTCCCAAAGTTTCAAAACTATAGTTACGACTATATATTGGGTAGAATTCATTCTAAAGGGGTTCAAAGCTATATTTAGACTATTATACTAATATATTGAACTTTGATTACTACTTAGTCACCAATTATGTCTACATTTCTTCATATTCCCATTTGTACCAAAACGGGACGATTTTCTTCCCAAAGTTTCAAAAATATAGTTAGGACTATATATTAGGTAGAATCCATGCTTAAGGGCTTCAAAGCTATATTTAGACTATTATACTAATATATTGAACTTTGGTTACTTCTTGGTGAGCCAATTTTGTGTAAATTTCTTCAAATTCCCATTTATACCAAACGGGACGATTTTCTTCCCAAAGTTTCTAAACTATAGTTACGACTATATATTGGGTAGAATTCATGCTTAAGGGCATCAAAGCTATATTTAGACTATTATACTAATATATTGTACTTTGGTTACTCCTTGGTCACCAATTTTGTCTACATTCTTCAAATTCCCTTTTGTACCAAAACGAGACGATTTTCTTCCCAAAGTTTCAAAACTATAGTTAGGACTATATATTGGGTAGAATTCATTCTAAAGGGGTTCAAAGCTATATTTAGACTATTATACTAATATATTGAACTTTGGTTACTTCTTGGTGAGCCATTTTTGTGTAAATTTCTTCAAATTCCCATTTGTACCAAAATGGGACGATTTTCTTCCCAAAGTTTCAAAACTATAGTTAGGACTATATATTGGTTAGAATCCATTCTAAAGGGGTTCAAAGCTATATTTATACTATTATACTAATATATTGAACTTTGGTTACTTCTTGGTGAGCCAATTTTGTGTAAATTTCTTCAATTTCCCATTTATACCAAACGGGACGATTTTCTTCCCAAAGTTTCTAAACTATAGTTACGACTATATATTGGGTAGAATTCATGCTTAAGGGCATCAAAGCTATATTTAGACTATTATACTAATATATTGAACTTTGGTTACTTCTTTGTGAGCCAATTTTGTCTACATTCTTCAAATTCCCTTTTGTACCAAAACGAGACGATTTTCTTCCCAAAGTTTCAAAACTATAGTTAGGACTATATATTGGGTAGAATCCATTCTTAAGGGCTTCAAAGCTATGTTTAGACTATAATACTAATATATTGAATTTTTGTTACTCCTTGGTCACCAATTTTGTCTACATTTCTTCGAATTCCCATTTGTACCAAAACGATACGATTTTCTTCCCAAAGTTTCAAAACTATAGTTACGACTATATATTGGGTAGAATTCTTTCTAAAGGGGTTCAAAGCTATATTTAGACTATTATACTAATATATTGAACTTTGATTACTACTTAGTCACCAATTATGTCTACATTTCTTCATATTCTCATTTGTACCAAAACGGGACGATTTTCTTCCCAAAGTTTAAAAAATATAGTTAGGACTATATATTAGGTAGAATCCATGCTTAAGGGCTTCAAAGCTATATTTAGACTATTATACTAATATATTGAACTTTGGTTACTTCTTGGTGAGCCAATTTTGTGTAAATTTCTTCAAATTCCCATTTATACCAAACGGGACGATTTTCTTCCCAAAGTTTCTAAACTATAGTTACGACTATATATTGGGTAGAATTCATGCTTAAGGGCATCAAAGCTATATTTAGACTATTATACTAATATATTGTACTTTGGTTACTCCTTGGTCACCAATTTTGTCTACATTCTTCAAATTCCCTTTTGTACCAAAACGAGACGATTTTCTTCCCAAAGTTTCAAAACTATAGTTAGGACTATATATTGGGTAGAATTCATTCTAAAGGGGTTCAAAGCTATATTTAGACTATTATACTAATATATTGAACTTTGGTTACTTCTTGGTGAGCCATTTTTGTGTAAATTTCTTCAAATTCCCATTTGTACCAAAATGGGACGATTTTCTTCCCAAAGTTTCAAAACTATAGTTAGGACTATATATTGGTTAGAATCCATTCTAAAGGGGTTCAAAGCTATATTTATACTATTATACTAATATATTGAACTTTGGTTACTTCTTGGTGAGCCAATTTTGTGTAAATTTCTTCAATTTCCCATTTATACCAAACGGGACGATTTTCTTCCCAAAGTTTCTAAACTATAGTTACGACTATATATTGGGTAGAATTCATGCTTAAGGGCATCAAAGCTATATTTAGACTATTATACTAATGTATTGTACTTTGGTTACTCCTTGGTCACCAATTTTGTCTACATTCTTCAAATTCCCTTTTGTACCAAAACGAGACGATTTTCTTCCCAAAGTTTCAAAACTATAGTTAGGACTATATATTGGGTAGAATCCATTCTTAAGGGCTTCAAAGCTATGTTTAGACTATAATACTAATATATTGAATTTTTGTTACTCCTTGGTCACCAATTTTGTCTACATTTCTTCGAATTCCCATTTGTACCAAAACGAGACGATTTTCTTCCCAAAGTTTCAAAACTATAGTTACGACTATATATTGGGTAGAATTCATTCTAAAGGGGTTCAAAGCTATATTTAGACTATTATACTAATATATTGAACTTTGATTACTACTTAGTCACCAATTATGTCTACATTTCTTCATATTCCCATTTGTACCAAAACGGGACGATTTTCTTCCCAAAGTTTCAAAAATATAGTTAGGACTATATATTAGGTAGAATCCATGCTTAAGGGCTTCAAAGCTATATTTATACTATTATACTAATATATTGAACTTTGGTTACTTCTTGGTGAGCCAATTTTGTGTAAATTTCTTCAAATTCCCATTTATACCAAACGAGACGATTTTCTTCCCAAAGTTTCTAAACTATAGTTACGACTATATATTGGGTAGAATTCATGCTTAAGGGCATCAAAGCTATATTTAGACTATTATACTAATGTATTGTACTTTGGTTACTCCTTGGTCACCAATTTTGTCTACATTCTTCAAATTCAATTTTTGTACCAAAACGAGACGATTTTCTTCCCAAAGTTTCAAAACTATAGTTAGGACTATATATTGGGTAGAATCCATTCTTAAGGGCTTCAAAGCTATGTTTAGACTATAATACTAATATATTGAATTTTTGTTACTCCTTGGTCACCAATTTTGTCTACATTTCTTCGAATTCCCATTTGTACCAAAACGAGACGATTTTCTTCCCAAAGTTTCAAAACTATAGTTACGACTATATATTGGGTAGAATTCATTCTAAAGGGGTTCAAAGCTATATTTAGACTATTATACTAATATATTGAACTTTGGTTACTTCTTGGTGAGCCAATTTTGTGTAAATTTCTTCAAATTCCCATTTATACCAAACGGGACGATTTTCTTCCCAAAGTTTCTAAACTATAGTTACGACTATATATTGGGTAAAATTCATGCTTAAGGGCATCAAAGCTATATTTAGACTATTATACTAATATATTGTACTTTGGTTACTCCTTGGTCACCAATTTTGTCTACATTCTTCAAATTCCCTTTTGTACCAAAACGAGACGATTTTCTTCCCAAAGTTTCAAAACTATAGTTAGGACTATATATTGGGTAGAATCCATTCTTAAGGGCTTCAAAGCTATGTTTAGACTATAATACTAATATATTGAATTTTTGTTACTCCTTGGTCACCAATTTTGTCTACATTTCTTCGAATTCCCATTTGTACCAAAACGATACGATTTTCTTCCCAAAGTTTCAAAACTATAGTTACGACTATATATTGGGTAGAATTCTTTCTAAAGGGGTTCAAAGCTATATTTAGACTATTATACTAATATATTGAACTTTGATTACTACTTAGTCACCAATTATGTCTACATTTCTTCATATTCTCATTTGTACCAAAACGGGACGATTTTCTTCCCAAAGTTTAAAAAATATAGTTAGGACTATATATTAGGTAGAATCCATGCTTAAGGGCTTCAAAGCTATATTTAGACTATTATACTAATATATTGAACTTTGGTTACTTCTTGGTGAGCCAATTTTGTGTAGATTTCTTCAAATTCCCATTTGTACCAAAACCTGACAATTTTCTTCCCAAAGTTTCAAACCTACAGTTAGGACTATATATTGGTTAGAATCCATTCTAAAGGGCTTCAAAGCTATATTTAGACTATTATAATAATATATTGTACTTTGGTTACTCCTTGGTCACCAATTTTGTCTACATTTCTTCAAATTCCCTTGTGTACCAAAACGAGACGATTTTCTTCCCAAAGTTTCAAAACCATAGTTAGGACTATATATTGGGTTGAATCCATTTTTAAGGGCTTCAAAGCTATGTTTATACTATTATACTAATATATTGAACTTTTGTTACTCCTTGGTCACCAATTTTGTCTACATTTCTTCAAATTTCCATTTGTACCAAAATGGGACGATTTTCTTCCCTAAGTTTCAAAACTATAGTTAGGACTATATATTGGTTAGAATCCATTCTAAAGGGGTTCAAAGCTATATTTATACTATTATACTAATATATTGAACTTTGGTTACTTCTTGGTGAGCCAATTTTGTGTAAATTTCTTCAAATTCCCATTTATACCAAACGGGACGATTTTCTTCCCAAAGTTTCTAAACTATAGTTACGACTATATATTGAGTAGAATTCATGCTTAAGGGCATCAAAGCTATATTTAGACTATTATACTAATATATTGTACTTTGGTTACTCCTTGGTCACCAATTTTGTCTACATTCTTCAAATTCCCTTTTGTACCAAAACGAGACGATTTTCTTCCCAAAGTTTCAAAACTATAGTTAGGACTATATATTGGGTAGAATCCATTCTTAAGGGCTTCAAAGCTATGTTTAGACTATAATACTAATATATTGAATTTTTGTTACTCCTTGGTCACCAATTTTGTCTACATTTCTTCGAATTCCCATTTGTACCAAAACGAGACGATTTTCTTCCCAAAGTTTCAAAACTATAGTTACGACTATATATTGGGTAGAATTCATTCTAAAGGGGTTCAAAGCTATATTTAGACTATTATACTAATATATTGAACTTTGATTACTACTTAGTCACCAATTATGTCTACATTTCTTCATATTCCCATTTGTACCAAAACGGGACGATTTTCTTCCCAAAGTTTCAAAAATATAGTTAGGACTATATATTAGGTAGAATCCATGCTTAAGGGCTTCAAAGCTATATTTATACTATTATACTAATATATTGAACTTTGGTTACTTCTTGGTGAGCCAATTTTGTGTAAATTTCTTCAAATTCCCATTTATACCAAACGAGACGATTTTCTTCCCAAAGTTTCTAAACTATAGTTACGACTATATATTGGGTAGAATTCATGCTTAAGGGCATCAAAGCTATATTTAGACTATTATACTAATGTATTGTACTTTGGTTACTCCTTGGTCACCAATTTTGTCTACATTCTTCAAATTCAATTTTTGTACCAAAACGAGACGATTTTCTTCCCAAAGTTTCAAAACTATAGTTAGGACTATATATTGGGTAGAATCCATTCTTAAGGGCTTCAAAGCTATGTTTAGACTATAATACTAATATATTGAATTTTTGTTACTCCTTGGTCACCAATTTTGTCTACATTTCTTCGAATTCCCATTTGTACCAAAACGAGACGATTTTCTTCCCAAAGTTTCAAAACTATAGTTACGACTATATATTGGGTAGAATTCATTCTAAAGGGGTTCAAAGCTATATTTAGACTATTATACTAATATATTGAACTTTGGTTACTTCTTGGTGAGCCAATTTTGTGTAAATTTCTTCAAATTCCCATTTATACCAAACGGGACGATTTTCTTCCCAAAGTTTCTAAACTATAGTTACGACTATATATTGGGTAAAATTCATGCTTAAGGGCATCAAAGCTATATTTAGACTATTATACTAATATATTGTACTTTGGTTACTCCTTGGTCACCAATTTTGTCTACATTCTTCAAATTCCCTTTTGTACCAAAACGAGACGATTTTCTTCCCAAAGTTTCAAAACTATAGTTAGGACTATATATTGGGTAGAATCCATTCTTAAGGGCTTCAAAGCTATGTTTAGACTATAATACTAATATATTGAATTTTTGTTACTCCTTGGTCACCAATTTTGTCTACATTTCTTCGAATTCCCATTTGTACCAAAACGATACGATTTTCTTCCCAAAGTTTCAAAACTATAGTTACGACTATATATTGGGTAGAATTCTTTCTAAAGGGGTTCAAAGCTATATTTAGACTATTATACTAATATATTGAACTTTGATTACTACTTAGTCACCAATTATGTCTACATTTCTTCATATTCTCATTTGTACCAAAACGGGACGATTTTCTTCCCAAAGTTTAAAAAATATAGTTAGGACTATATATTAGGTAGAATCCATGCTTAAGGGCTTCAAAGCTATATTTAGACTATTATACTAATATATTGAACTTTGGTTACTTCTTGGTGAGCCAATTTTGTGTAGATTTCTTCAAATTCCCATTTGTACCAAAACCTGACAATTTTCTTCCCAAAGTTTCAAACCTACAGTTAGGACTATATATTGGTTAGAATCCATTCTAAAGGGCTTCAAAGCTATATTTAGACTATTATAATAATATATTGTACTTTGGTTACTCCTTGGTCACCAATTTTGTCTACATTTCTTCAAATTCCCTTGTGTACCAAAACGAGACGATTTTCTTCCCAAAGTTTCAAAACCATAGTTAGGACTATATATTGGGTTGAATCCATTTTTAAGGGCTTCAAAGCTATGTTTATACTATTATACTAATATATTGAACTTTTGTTACTCCTTGGTCACCAATTTTGTCTACATTTCTTCAAATTTCCATTTGTACCAAAATGGGACGATTTTCTTCCCTAAGTTTCAAAACTATAGTTAGGACTATATATTGGTTAGAATCCATTCTAAAGGGGTTCAAAGCTATATTTATACTATTATACTAATATATTGAACTTTGGTTACTTCTTGGTGAGCCAATTTTGTGTAAATTTCTTCAAATTCCCATTTATACCAAACGGGACGATTTTCTTCCCAAAGTTTCTAAACTATAGTTACGACTATATATTGAGTAGAATTCATGCTTAAGGGCATCAAAGCTATATTTAGACTATTATACTAATATATTGTACTTTGGTTACTCCTTGGTCACCAATTTTGTCTACATTCTTCAAATTCCCTTTTGTACCAAAACGAGACGATTTTCTTCCCAAAGTTTCAAAACTATAGTTAGGACTATATATTGGGTAGAATCCATTCTTAAGGGCTTCAAAGCTATGTTTAGACTATAATACTAATATATTGAATTTTTGTTACTCCTTGGTCACCAATTTTGTCTACATTTCTTCGAATTCCCATTTGTACCAAAACGAGACGATTTTCTTCCCAAAGTTTCAAAACTATAGTTACGACTATATATTGGGTAGAATTCATTCTAAAGGGGTTCAAAGCTATATTTAGACTATTATACTAATATATTGAACTTTGATTACTACTTAGTCACCAATTATGTCTACATTTCTTCATATTCCCATTTGTACCAAAACGGGACGATTTTCTTCCCAAAGTTTCAAAAATATAGTTAGGACTATATATTAGGTAGAATCCATGCTTAAGGGCTTCAAAGCTATATTTAGACTATTATACTAATATATTGAACTTTGGTTACTTCTTGGTGAGCCAATTTTGTGTAAATTTCTTCAAATTCCCATTTATACCAAACGGGACGATTTTCTTCCCAAAGTTTCTAAACTATAGTTACGACTATATATTGGGTAGAATTCATGCTTAAGGGCATCAAAGCTATATTTAGACTATTATACTAATATATTGTACTTTGGTTACTCCTTGGTCACCAATTTTGTCTACATTCTTCAAATTCCCTTTTGTACCAAAACGAGACGATTTTCTTCCCAAAGTTTCAAAACTATAGTTAGGACTATATATTGGGTAGAATTCATTCTAAAGGGGTTCAAAGCTATATTTAGACTATTATACTAATATATTGAACTTTGGTTACTTCTTGGTGAGCCAATTTTGTGTAAATTTCTTCAAATTCCCATTTATACCAAACGGGACGATTTTCTTCCCAAAGTTTCTAAACTATAGTTACGACTATATATTGGGTAAAATTCATGCTTAAGGGCATCAAAGCTATATTTAGACTATTATACTAATATATTGTACTTTGGTTACTCCTTGGTCACCAATTTTGTCTACATTCTTCAAATTCCCTTTTGTACCAAAACGAGACGATTTTCTTCCCAAAGTTTCAAAACTATAGTTAGGACTATATATTGGGTAGAATCCATTCTTAAGGGCTTCAAAGCTATGTTTAGACTATAATACTAATATATTGAATTTTTGTTACTCCTTGGTCACCAATTTTGTCTACATTTCTTCGAATTCCCATTTGTACCAAAACGATACGATTTTCTTCCCAAAGTTTCAAAACTATAGTTACGACTATATATTGGGTAAAATTCATGCTTAAGGGCATCAAAGCTATATTTAGACTATTATACTAATATATTGTACTTTGGTTACTCCTTGGTCACCAATTTTGTCTACATTCTTCAAATTCAATTTTTGTACCAAAACGAGACGATTTTCTTCCCAAAGTTTCAAAACTATAGTTAGGACTATATATTGGGTAGAATCCATTCTTAAGGGCTTCAAAGCTATGTTTAGACTATAATACTAATATATTGAATTTTTGTTACTCCTTGGTCACCAATTTTGTCTACATTTCTTCGAATTCCCATTTGTACCAAAACGAGACGATTTTCTTCCCAAAGTTTCAAAACTATAGTTACGACTATATATTGGGTAGAATTCATTCTAAAGGGGTTCAAAGCTATATTTAGACTATTATACTAATATATTGAACTTTGGTTACTTCTTGGTGAGCCAATTTTGTGTAAATTTCTTCAAATTCCCATTTATACCAAACGGGACGATTTTCTTCCCAAAGTTTCTAAACTATAGTTACGACTATATATTGGGTAAAATTCATGCTTAAGGGCATCAAAGCTATATTTAGACTATTATACTAATATATTGTACTTTGGTTACTCCTTGGTCACCAATTTTGTCTACATTCTTCAAATTCCCTTTTGTACCAAAACGAGACGATTTTCTTCCCAAAGTTTCAAAACTATAGTTAGGACTATATATTGGGTAGAATCCATTCTTAAGGGCTTCAAAGCTATGTTTAGACTATAATACTAATATATTGAATTTTTGTTACTCCTTGGTCACCAATTTTGTCTACATTTCTTCGAATTCCCATTTGTACCAAAACGATACGATTTTCTTCCCAAAGTTTCAAAACTATAGTTACGACTATATATTGGGTAGAATTCTTTCTAAAGGGGTTCAAAGCTATATTTAGACTATTATACTAATATATTGAACTTTGATTACTACTTAGTCACCAATTATGTCTACATTTCTTCATATTCTCATTTGTACCAAAACGGGACGATTTTCTTCCCAAAGTTTAAAAAATATAGTTAGGACTATATATTAGGTAGAATCCATGCTTAAGGGCTTCAAAGCTATATTTAGACTATTATACTAATATATTGAACTTTGGTTACTTCTTGGTGAGCCAATTTTGTGTAGATTTCTTCAAATTCCCATTTGTACCAAAACCTGACAATTTTCTTCCCAAAGTTTCAAACCTACAGTTAGGACTATATATTGGTTAGAATCCATTCTAAAGGGCTTCAAAGCTATATTTAGACTATTATAATAATATATTGTACTTTGGTTACTCCTTGGTCACCAATTTTGTCTACATTTCTTCAAATTCCCTTGTGTACCAAAACGAGACGATTTTCTTCCCAAAGTTTCAAAACCATAGTTAGGACTATATATTGGGTTGAATCCATTTTTAAGGGCTTCAAAGCTATGTTTATACTATTATACTAATATATTGAACTTTTGTTACTCCTTGGTCACCAATTTTGTCTACATTTCTTCAAATTTCCATTTGTACCAAAATGGGACGATTTTCTTCCCTAAGTTTCAAAACTATAGTTAGGACTATATATTGGTTAGAATCCATTCTAAAGGGGTTCAAAGCTATATTTATACTATTATACTAATATATTGAACTTTGGTTACTTCTTGGTGAGCCAATTTTGTGTAAATTTCTTCAAATTCCCATTTATACCAAACGGGACGATTTTCTTCCCAAAGTTTCTAAACTATAGTTACGACTATATATTGAGTAGAATTCATGCTTAAGGGCATCAAAGCTATATTTAGACTATTATACTAATATATTGTACTTTGGTTACTCCTTGGTCACCAATTTTGTCTACATTCTTCAAATTCCCTTTTGTACCAAAACGAGACGATTTTCTTCCCAAAGTTTCAAAACTATAGTTAGGACTATATATTGGGTAGAATCCATTCTTAAGGGCTTCAAAGCTATGTTTAGACTATAATACTAATATATTGAATTTTTGTTACTCCTTGGTCACCAATTTTGTCTACATTTCTTCGAATTCCCATTTGTACCAAAACGAGACGATTTTCTTCCCAAAGTTTCAAAACTATAGTTACGACTATATATTGGGTAGAATTCATTCTAAAGGGGTTCAAAGCTATATTTAGACTATTATACTAATATATTGAACTTTGATTACTACTTAGTCACCAATTATGTCTACATTTCTTCATATTCCCATTTGTACCAAAACGGGACGATTTTCTTCCCAAAGTTTCAAAAATATAGTTAGGACTATATATTAGGTAGAATCCATGCTTAAGGGCTTCAAAGCTATATTTATACTATTATACTAATATATTGAACTTTGGTTACTTCTTGGTGAGCCAATTTTGTGTAAATTTCTTCAAATTCCCATTTATACCAAACGAGACGATTTTCTTCCCAAAGTTTCTAAACTATAGTTACGACTATATATTGGGTAGAATTCATGCTTAAGGGCATCAAAGCTATATTTAGACTATTATACTAATGTATTGTACTTTGGTTACTCCTTGGTCACCAATTTTGTCTACATTCTTCAAATTCAATTTTTGTACCAAAACGAGACGATTTTCTTCCCAAAGTTTCAAAACTATAGTTAGGACTATATATTGGGTAGAATCCATTCTTAAGGGCTTCAAAGCTATGTTTAGACTATAATACTAATATATTGAATTTTTGTTACTCCTTGGTCACCAATTTTGTCTACATTTCTTCGAATTCCCATTTGTACCAAAACGAGACGATTTTCTTCCCAAAGTTTCAAAACTATAGTTACGACTATATATTGGGTAGAATTCATTCTAAAGGGGTTCAAAGCTATATTTAGACTATTATACTAATATATTGAACTTTGGTTACTTCTTGGTGAGCCAATTTTGTGTAAATTTCTTCAAATTCCCATTTATACCAAACGGGACGATTTTCTTCCCAAAGTTTCTAAACTATAGTTACGACTATATATTGGGTAAAATTCATGCTTAAGGGCATCAAAGCTATATTTAGACTATTATACTAATATATTGTACTTTGGTTACTCCTTGGTCACCAATTTTGTCTACATTCTTCAAATTCCCTTTTGTACCAAAACGAGACGATTTTCTTCCCAAAGTTTCAAAACTATAGTTAGGACTATATATTGGGTAGAATCCATTCTTAAGGGCTTCAAAGCTATGTTTAGACTATAATACTAATATATTGAATTTTTGTTACTCCTTGGTCACCAATTTTGTCTACATTTCTTCGAATTCCCATTTGTACCAAAACGATACGATTTTCTTCCCAAAGTTTCAAAACTATAGTTACGACTATATATTGGGTAGAATTCTTTCTAAAGGGGTTCAAAGCTATATTTAGACTATTATACTAATATATTGAACTTTGATTACTACTTAGTCACCAATTATGTCTACATTTCTTCATATTCTCATTTGTACCAAAACGGGACGATTTTCTTCCCAAAGTTTAAAAAATATAGTTAGGACTATATATTAGGTAGAATCCATGCTTAAGGGCTTCAAAGCTATATTTAGACTATTATACTAATATATTGAACTTTGGTTACTTCTTGGTGAGCCAATTTTGTGTAGATTTCTTCAAATTCCCATTTGTACCAAAACCTGACAATTTTCTTCCCAAAGTTTCAAACCTACAGTTAGGACTATATATTGGTTAGAATCCATTCTAAAGGGCTTCAAAGCTATATTTAGACTATTATAATAATATATTGTACTTTGGTTACTCCTTGGTCACCAATTTTGTCTACATTTCTTCAAATTCCCTTGTGTACCAAAACGAGACGATTTTCTTCCCAAAGTTTCAAAACCATAGTTAGGACTATATATTGGGTTGAATCCATTTTTAAGGGCTTCAAAGCTATGTTTATACTATTATACTAATATATTGAACTTTTGTTACTCCTTGGTCACCAATTTTGTCTACATTTCTTCAAATTTCCATTTGTACCAAAATGGGACGATTTTCTTCCCTAAGTTTCAAAACTATAGTTAGGACTATATATTGGTTAGAATCCATTCTAAAGGGGTTCAAAGCTATATTTATACTATTATACTAATATATTGAACTTTGGTTACTTCTTGGTGAGCCAATTTTGTGTAAATTTCTTCAAATTCCCATTTATACCAAACGGGACGATTTTCTTCCCAAAGTTTCTAAACTATAGTTACGACTATATATTGAGTAGAATTCATGCTTAAGGGCATCAAAGCTATATTTAGACTATTATACTAATATATTGTACTTTGGTTACTCCTTGGTCACCAATTTTGTCTACATTCTTCAAATTCCCTTTTGTACCAAAACGAGACGATTTTCTTCCCAAAGTTTCAAAACTATAGTTAGGACTATATATTGGGTAGAATCCATTCTTAAGGGCTTCAAAGCTATGTTTAGACTATAATACTAATATATTGAATTTTTGTTACTCCTTGGTCACCAATTTTGTCTACATTTCTTCGAATTCCCATTTGTACCAAAACGAGACGATTTTCTTCCCAAAGTTTCAAAACTATAGTTACGACTATATATTGGGTAGAATTCATTCTAAAGGGGTTCAAAGCTATATTTAGACTATTATACTAATATATTGAACTTTGATTACTACTTAGTCACCAATTATGTCTACATTTCTTCATATTCCCATTTGTACCAAAACGGGACGATTTTCTTCCCAAAGTTTCAAAAATATAGTTAGGACTATATATTAGGTAGAATCCATGCTTAAGGGCTTCAAAGCTATATTTAGACTATTATACTAATATATTGAACTTTGGTTACTTCTTGGTGAGCCAATTTTGTGTAAATTTCTTCAAATTCCCATTTATACCAAACGGGACGATTTTCTTCCCAAAGTTTCTAAACTATAGTTACGACTATATATTGGGTAGAATTCATGCTTAAGGGCATCAAAGCTATATTTAGACTATTATACTAATATATTGTACTTTGGTTACTCCTTGGTCACCAATTTTGTCTACATTCTTCAAATTCCCTTTTGTACCAAAACGAGACGATTTTCTTCCCAAAGTTTCAAAACTATAGTTAGGACTATATATTGGGTAGAATTCATTCTAAAGGGGTTCAAAGCTATATTTAGACTATTATACTAATATATTGAACTTTGGTTACTTCTTGGTGAGCCAATTTTGTGTAAATTTCTTCAAATTCCCATTTATACCAAACGGGACGATTTTCTTCCCAAAGTTTCTAAACTATAGTTACGACTATATATTGGGTAAAATTCATGCTTAAGGGCATCAAAGCTATATTTAGACTATTATACTAATATATTGTACTTTGGTTACTCCTTGGTCACCAATTTTGTCTACATTCTTCAAATTCCCTTTTGTACCAAAACGAGACGATTTTCTTCCCAAAGTTTCAAAACTATAGTTAGGACTATATATTGGGTAGAATCCATTCTTAAGGGCTTCAAAGCTATGTTTAGACTATAATACTAATATATTGAATTTTTGTTACTCCTTGGTCACCAATTTTGTCTACATTTCTTCGAATTCCCATTTGTACCAAAACGATACGATTTTCTTCCCAAAGTTTCAAAACTATAGTTACGACTATATATTGGGTAGAATTCTTTCTAAAGGGGTTCAAAGCTATATTTAGACTATTATACTAATATATTGAACTTTTGTTACTCCTTGGTCACCAATTTTGTCTACATTTCTTCAAATTTCCATTTGTACCAAAATGGGACGATTTTCTTCCCTAAGTTTCAAAACTATAGTTAGGACTATATATTGGTTAGAATCCATTCTAAAGGGGTTCAAAGCTATATTTATACTATTATACTAATATATTGAACTTTGGTTACTTCTTGGTGAGCCAATTTTGTGTAAATTTCTTCAAATTCCCATTTATACCAAACGGGACGATTTTCTTCCCAAAGTTTCTAAACTATAGTTACGACTATATATTGAGTAGAATTCATGCTTAAGGGCATCAAAGCTATATTTAGACTATTATACTAATATATTGTACTTTGGTTACTCCTTGGTCACCAATTTTGTCTACATTCTTCAAATTCCCTTTTGTACCAAAACGAGACGATTTTCTTCCCAAAGTTTCAAAACTATAGTTAGGACTATATATTGGGTAGAATCCATTCTTAAGGGCTTCAAAGCTATGTTTAGACTATAATACTAATATATTGAATTTTTGTTACTCCTTGGTCACCAATTTTGTCTACATTTCTTCGAATTCCCATTTGTACCAAAACGAGACGATTTTCTTCCCAAAGTTTCAAAACTATAGTTACGACTATATATTGGGTAGAATTCATTCTAAAGGGGTTCAAAGCTATATTTAGACTATTATACTAATATATTGAACTTTGATTACTACTTAGTCACCAATTATGTCTACATTTCTTCATATTCCCATTTGTACCAAAACGGGACGATTTTCTTCCCAAAGTTTCAAAAATATAGTTAGGACTATATATTAGGTAGAATCCATGCTTAAGGGCTTCAAAGCTATATTTAGACTATTATACTAATATATTGAACTTTGGTTACTTCTTGGTGAGCCAATTTTGTGTAAATTTCTTCAAATTCCCATTTATACCAAACGGGACGATTTTCTTCCCAAAGTTTCTAAACTATAGTTACGACTATATATTGGGTAGAATTCATGCTTAAGGGCATCAAAGCTATATTTAGACTATTATACTAATATATTGTACTTTGGTTACTCCTTGGTCACCAATTTTGTCTACATTCTTCAAATTCCCTTTTGTACCAAAACGAGACGATTTTCTTCCCAAAGTTTCAAAACTATAGTTAGGACTATATATTGGGTAGAATTCATTCTAAAGGGGTTCAAAGCTATATTTAGACTATTATACTAATATATTGAACTTTGGTTACTTCTTGGTGAGCCAATTTTGTGTAAATTTCTTCAAATTCCCATTTATACCAAACGGGACGATTTTCTTCCCAAAGTTTCTAAACTATAGTTACGACTATATATTGGGTAAAATTCATGCTTAAGGGCATCAAAGCTATATTTAGACTATTATACTAATATATTGTACTTTGGTTACTCCTTGGTCACCAATTTTGTCTACATTCTTCAAATTCCCTTTTGTACCAAAACGAGACGATTTTCTTCCCAAAGTTTCAAAACTATAGTTAGGACTATATATTGGGTAGAATCCATTCTTAAGGGCTTCAAAGCTATGTTTAGACTATAATACTAATATATTGAATTTTTGTTACTCCTTGGTCACCAATTTTGTCTACATTTCTTCGAATTCCCATTTGTACCAAAACGATACGATTTTCTTCCCAAAGTTTCAAAACTATAGTTACGACTATATATTGGGTAGAATTCTTTCTAAAGGGGTTCAAAGCTATATTTAGACTATTATACTAATATATTGAACTTTGATTACTACTTAGTCACCAATTATGTCTACATTTCTTCATATTCTCATTTGTACCAAAACGGGACGATTTTCTTCCCAAAGTTTAAAAAATATAGTTAGGACTATATATTAGGTAGAATCCATGCTTAAGGGCTTCAAAGCTATATTTAGACTATTATACTAATATATTGAACTTTGGTTACTTCTTGGTGAGCCAATTTTGTGTAGATTTCTTCAAATTCCCATTTGTACCAAAACCGGACAATTTTCTTCCCAAAGTTTCAAACCTACAGTTAGGACTATATATTGGTTAGAATCCATTCTAAAGGGCTTCAAAGCTATATTTAGACTATTATAATAATATATTGTACTTTGGTTACTCCTTGGTCACCAATTTTGTCTACATTTCTTCAAATTCCCTTGTGTACCAAAACGAGACGATTTTCTTCCCAAAGTTTCAAAACCATAGTTAGGACTATATATTGGGTTGAATCCATTTTTAAGGGCTTCAAAGCTATGTTTATACTATTATACTAATATATTGAACTTTTGTTACTCCTTGGTCACCAATTTTGTCTACATTTCTTCAAATTTCCATTTGTACCAAAATGGGACGATTTTCTTCCCTAAGTTTCAAAACTATAGTTAGGACTATATATTGGTTAGAATCCATTCTAAAGGGGTTCAAAGCTATATTTATACTATTATACTAATATATTGAACTTTGGTTACTTCTTGGTGAGCCAATTTTGTGTAAATTTCTTCAAATTCCCATTTATACCAAACGGGACGATTTTCTTCCCAAAGTTTCTAAACTATAGTTACGACTATATATTGAGTAGAATTCATGCTTAAGGGCATCAAAGCTATATTTAGACTATTATACTAATATATTGTACTTTGGTTACTCCTTGGTCACCAATTTTGTCTACATTTCTTCAAATTCCCTTTTGTACCAAAACGAGAAGATTTTCTTCCCAAAGTTTCAAAACTATAGTTAGGACTATATATTGGGTAGAATCCATTCTTAAGGGCTTCAAAGCTATGTTTAGACTATAATACTAATATATTGAATTTTTGTTACTCCTTGGTCACCAATTTTGTCTACATTTCTTCGAATTCCCATTTGTACCAAAACGAGACGATTTTCTTCCCAAAGTTTCAAAACTATAGTTACGACTATATATTGGGTAGAATTCATTCTAAAGGGGTTCAAAGCTATATTTAGACTATTATACTAATATATTGAACTTTGATTACTACTTAGTCACCAATTATGTCTACATTTCTTCATATTCCCATTTGTACCAAAACGGGACGATTTTCTTCCCAAAGTTTAAAAAATATAGTTAGGACTATATATTAGGTAGAATCCATGCTTAAGGGCTTCAAAGCTATATTTAGACTATTATACTAATATATTGAACTTTGGTTACTTCTTGGTGAGCCAATTTTGTGTAGATTTCTTCAAATTCCCATTTGTACCAAAACCGGACAATTTTCTTCCCAAAGTTTCAAACCTACAGTTAGGACTATATATTGGTTAGAATCCATTCTAAAGGGCTTCAAAGCTATATTTAGACTATTATAATAATATATTGTACTTTGGTTACTCCTTGGTCACCAATTTTGTCTACATTTCTTCAAATTCCCTTGTGTACCAAAACGAGACGATTTTCTTCCCAAAGTTTCAAAACCATAGTTAGGACTATATATTGGGTTGAATCCATTTTTAAGGGCTTCAAAGCTATGTTTATACTATTATACTAATATATTGAACTTTTGTTACTCCTTGGTCACCAATTTTGTCTACATTTCTTCAAATTTCCATTTGTACCAAAATGGGACGATTTTCTTCCCTAAGTTTCAAAACTATAGTTAGGACTATATATTGGTTAGAATCCATTCTAAAGGGGTTCAAAGCTATATTTATACTATTATACTAATATATTGAACTTTGGTTACTTCTTGGTGAGCCAATTTTGTGTAAATTTCTTCAAATTCCCATTTATACCAAACGGGACGATTTTCTTCCCAAAGTTTCTAAACTATAGTTACGACTATATATTGAGTAGAATTCATGCTTAAGGGCATCAAAGCTATATTTAGACTATTATACTAATATATTGTACTTTGGTTACTCCTTGGTCACCAATTTTGTCTACATTTCTTCAAATTCCCTTTTGTACCAAAACGAGAAGATTTTCTTCCCAAAGTTTCAAAACTATAGTTAGGACTATATATTGGGTAGAATCCATTCTTAAGGGCTTCAAAGCTATGTTTAGACTATAATACTAATATATTGAATTTTTGTTACTCCTTGGTCACCAATTTTGTCTACATTTCTTCGAATTCCCATTTGTACCAAAACGAGACGATTTTCTTCCCAAAGTTTCAAAACTATAGTTACGACTATATATTGGGTAGAATTCATTCTAAAGGGGTTCAAAGCTATATTTAGACTATTATACTAATATATTGAACTTTGATTACTACTTAGTCACCAATTATGTCTACATTTCTTCATATTCCCATTTGTACCAAAACGGGACGATTTTCTTCCCAAAGTTTAAAAAATATAGTTAGGACTATATATTAGGTAGAATCCATGCTTAAGGGCTTCAAAGCTATATTTAGACTATTATACTAATATATTGAACTTTGGTTACTTCTTGGTGAGCCAATTTTGTGTAAATTTCTTCAAATTCCCATTTATACCAAACGGGACGATTTTCTTCCCAAAGTTTCTAAACTATAGTTACGACTATATATTGGGTAGAATTCATGCTTAAGGGCATCAAAGCTATATTTAGACTATTATACTAATATATTGTACTTTGGTTACTCCTTGGTCACCAATTTTGTCTACATTCTTCAAATTCCCTTTTGTACCAAAACGAGACGATTTTCTTCCCAAACTTTCAAAACTATAGTTAGGACTATATATTGGGTAGAATCCATTCTTAAGGGCTTCAAAACTATGTTTAGACTATTATACTAATATATTGAACTTTTGTTACTCCTTGGTCACCAATTTTGTCTACATTTCTTCAAATTCCCTTTTGTACCAAAACGAGAAGATTTTCTTCCCAAAGTTTCAAAACTATAGTTAGGACTATATATTGGGTAGAATCCATTCTTAAGGGCTTCAAAGCTATGTTTAGACTATAATACTAATATATTGAATTTTTGTTACTCCTTGGTCACCAATTTTGTCTACATTTCTTCGAATTCCCATTTGTACCAAAACGAGACGATTTTCTTCCCAAAGTTTCAAAACTATAGTTACGACTATATATTGGGTAGAATTCATTCTAAAGGGGTTCAAAGCTATATTTAGACTATTATACTAATATATTGAACTTTGATTACTACTTAGTCACCAATTATGTCTACATTTCTTCATATTCCCATTTGTACCAAAACGGGACGATTTTCTTCCCAAAGTTTCAAAAATATAGTTAGGACTATATATTAGGTAGAATCCATGCTTAAGGGCTTCAAAGCTATATTTAGACTATTATACTAATATATTGAACTTTGGTTACTTCTTGGTGAGCCAATTTTGTGTAAATTTCTTCAAATTCCCATTTATACCAAACGGGACGATTTTCTTCCCAAAGTTTCTAAACTATAGTTACGACTATATATTGGGTAGAATTCATGCTTAAGGGCATCAAAGCTATATTTAGACTATTATACTAATATATTGTACTTTGGTTACTCCTTGGTCACCAATTTTGTCTACATTCTTCAAATTCCCTTTTGTACCAAAACGAGACGATTTTCTTCCCAAACTTTCAAAACTATAGTTAGGACTATATATTGGGTAGAATCCATTCTAAAGGGCTTCAAAGCTATATTTTGACTATTATACTAATATATTGACCCTTGGTTACTCCTTGGTCACCATTTTGTCTACATTTCTTCAAATTCCCATTTGTACCAAAACGGGACAATTTTCTTCCCAAAGTTTCTAAACTATAGTTACGACTATATATTGGGTAAAATTCATGCTTAAGGGCATCAAAGCTATATTTAGACTATTATACTAATATATTGTACTTTGGTTACTCCTTGGTCACCAATTTTGTCTACATTCTTCAAATTCCCTTTTGTACCAAAACGAGACGATTTTCTTCCCAAAGTTTCAAAACTATAGTTAGGACTATATATTGGGTAGAATTCATTCTAAAGGGGTTCAAAGCTATATTTAGACTATTATACTAATATATTGAACTTTGGTTACTTCTTGGTGAGCCAATTTTGTGTAAATTTCTTCAAATTCCCATTTATACCAAACGGGACGATTTTCTTCCCAAAGTTTCTAAACTATAGTTACGACTATATATTGGGTAAAATTCATGCTTAAGGGCATCAAAGCTATATTTAGACTATTATACTAATATATTGTACTTTGGTTACTCCTTGGTCACCAATTTTGTCTACATTCTTCAAATTCCCTTTTGTACCAAAACGAGACGATTTTCTTCCCAAAGTTTCAAAACTATAGTTAGGACTATATATTGGGTAGAATCCATTCTTAAGGGCTTCAAAGCTATGTTTAGACTATAATACTAATATATTGAATTTTTGTTACTCCTTGGTCACCAATTTTGTCTACATTTCTTCGAATTCCCATTTGTACCAAAACGATACGATTTTCTTCCCAAAGTTTCAAAACTATAGTTACGACTATATATTGGGTAGAATTCTTTCTAAAGGGGTTCAAAGCTATATTTAGACTATTATACTAATATATTGAACTTTGATTACTACTTAGTCACCAATTATGTCTACATTTCTTCATATTCTCATTTGTACCAAAACGGGACGATTTTCTTCCCAAAGTTTAAAAAATATAGTTAGGACTATATATTAGGTAGAATCCATGCTTAAGGGCTTCAAAGCTATATTTAGACTATTATACTAATATATTGAACTTTGGTTACTTCTTGGTGAGCCAATTTTGTGTAGATTTCTTCAAATTCCCATTTGTACCAAAACCGGACAATTTTCTTCCCAAAGTTTCAAACCTACAGTTAGGACTATATATTGGTTAGAATCCATTCTAAAGGGCTTCAAAGCTATATTTAGACTATTATAATAATATATTGTACTTTGGTTACTCCTTGGTCACCAATTTTGTCTACATTTCTTCAAATTCCCTTGTGTACCAAAACGAGACGATTTTCTTCCCAAAGTTTCAAAACCATAGTTAGGACTATATATTGGGTTGAATCCATTTTTAAGGGCTTCAAAGCTATGTTTATACTATTATACTAATATATTGAACTTTTGTTACTCCTTGGTCACCAATTTTGTCTACATTTCTTCAAATTTCCATTTGTACCAAAATGGGACGATTTTCTTCCCTAAGTTTCAAAACTATAGTTAGGACTATATATTGGTTAGAATCCATTCTAAAGGGGTTCAAAGCTATATTTATACTATTATACTAATATATTGAACTTTGGTTACTTCTTGGTGAGCCAATTTTGTGTAAATTTCTTCAAATTCCCATTTATACCAAACGGGACAATTTTCTTCCCAAAGTTTCTAAACTATAGTTACGACTATATATTGAGTAGAATTCATGCTTAAGGGCATCAAAGCTATATTTAGACTATTATACTAATATATTGTACTTTGGTTACTCCTTGGTCACCAATTTTGTCTACATTTCTTCAAATTCCCTTTTGTACCAAAACGAGAAGATTTTCTTCCCAAAGTTTCAAAACTATAGTTAGGACTATATATTGGGTAGAATCCATTCTTAAGGGCTTCAAAGCTATGTTTAGACTATAATACTAATATATTGAATTTTTGTTACTCCTTGGTCACCAATTTTGTCTACATTTCTTCGAATTCCCATTTGTACCAAAACGAGACGATTTTCTTCCCAAAGTTTCAAAACTATAGTTACGACTATATATTGGGTAGAATTCATTCTAAAGGGGTTCAAAGCTATATTTAGACTATTATACTAATATATTGAACTTTGATTACTACTTAGTCACCAATTATGTCTACATTTCTTCATATTCCCATTTGTACCAAAACGGGACGATTTTCTTCCCAAAGTTTCAAAAATATAGTTAGGACTATATATTAGGTAGAATCCATGCTTAAGGGCTTCAAAGCTATATTTAGACTATTATACTAATATATTGAACTTTGGTTACTTCTTGGTGAGCCAATTTTGTGTAAATTTCTTCAAATTCCCATTTATACCAAACGGGACGATTTTCTTCCCAAAGTTTCTAAACTATAGTTACGACTATATATTGGGTAGAATTCATGCTTAAGGGCATCAAAGCTATATTTAGACTATTATACTAATATATTGTACTTTGGTTACTCCTTGGTCACCAATTTTGTCTACATTCTTCAAATTCCCTTTTGTACCAAAACGAGACGATTTTCTTCCCAAAGTTTCAAAACTATAGTTAGGACTATATATTGGGTAGAATCCATTCTTAAGGGCTTCAAAGCTATGTTTAGACTATAATACTAATATATTGAATTTTTGTTACTCCTTGGTCACCAATTTTGTCTACATTTCTTCGAATTCCCATTTGTACCAAAACGAGACGATTTTCTTCCCAAAGTTTCAAAACTATAGTTACGACTATATATTGGGTAGAATTCATTCTAAAGGGGTTCAAAGCTATATTTAGACTATTATACTAATATATTGAACTTTGGTTACTTCTTGGTGAGCCAATTTTGTGTAAATTTCTTCAAATTCCCATTTATACCAAACGGGACGATTTTCTTCCCAAAGTTTCTAAACTATAGTTACGACTATATATTGGGTAAAATTCATGCTTAAGGGCATCAAAGCTATATTTAGACTATTATACTAATATATTGTACTTTGGTTACTCCTTGGTCACCAATTTTGTCTACATTCTTCAAATTCCCTTTTGTACCAAAACGAGACGATTTTCTTCCCAAAGTTTCAAAACTATAGTTAGGACTATATATTGGGTAGAATCCATTCTTAAGGGCTTCAAAGCTATGTTTAGACTATAATACTAATATATTGAATTTTTGTTACTCCTTGGTCACCAATTTTGTCTACATTTCTTCGAATTCCCATTTGTACCAAAACGATACGATTTTCTTCCCAAAGTTTCAAAACTATAGTTACGACTATATATTGGGTAGAATTCTTTCTAAAGGGCTTCAAAGCTATATTTAGACTATTATAATAATATATTGTACTTTGGTTACTCCTTGGTCACCAATTTTGTCTACATTTCTTCAAATTCCCTTTTGTACCAAAACGAGACGATTTTCTTCCCAAAGTTTCAAAACTATAGTTAGGACTATATATTGGGTTGAATCCATTCTTAAGGGCTTCAAAGCTATGTTTAGACTATTATACTATTATATTGAACTCTTGTTACTCCTTGGTCACCAATTTTGTCTACATTTCTTCAAATTCCCATTTGTACCAAAACGAGACGATTTTCTTCAAAAAAAGTTTCAAAACTATAGTTACGACTATATATTGGGTAGAATTCCAGCTTAAGGGCTTCAAAGCTATATTTAGACTATTATAATAATATATTGAACTTTGGTTACTTCTTGGTGAGCGAATTTTGTGTAAATTTCTTCAAATTCCCATTTGTACCAAAATGGGACGATTTTCTTCCCAAAGTTTCTAAACTATAGTTACGACTATATATTGGGTAAAATTCATGCTTAAGGGCATCAAAGCTATATTTAGACTATTATACTAATATATTCTACTTTGGTTACTCCTTGGTCACCAATTTTGTCTACATTCTTCAAATTCCCTTTTGTACCAAAACGAGACGATTTTCTTCCCAAAGTTTCAAAACTATAGTTAGGACTATATATTGGGTAGAATCCATTCTTAAGGGCTTCAAAGCTATGTTTAGACTATAATACTAATATATTGAATTTTTGTTACTCCTTGGTCACCAATTTTGTCTACATTTCTTCGAATTCCCATTTGTACCAAAACAGTACGATTTTCTTCCAAAAGTTTCAAAACTACAGTTAGGACTATATATTGGTTAGAATCCATTCTAAAGGGATTCAAAGCTATATTTAGACTATTATACTAATATATTTAACTTTGGTTACTTCTTGGTGAGCCAATTTTGTGTAAATTTCTTCAAATTCCCATTTGTACCAAAATGGGACGATTTTCTTCCCAAAGTTTCAAAACTATAGTTAGGACTATATATTGGTTAGAATCCATTCTAAAGGGGTTCAAAGCTATATTCAGACTATTATACTAATATATTTAACTTTGGTTACTTCTTGGTGACCCAATTTTGTTTCAATTTCTTCAAATTCCTATTTGTACCAAAACGGGACGATTTTCTTCCAAAAGTTTCAAAACTATAGTTAGGACTATATATTGGGTAGAATTCATTCTAAAGGGGTTCAAAGCTATATTTAGACTATTATACTAATATATTGAACTTTGGTTACTAGTTGGTCACGAATTATGTCTACATTTCTTCAAATTCCCTTTTGTACCAAAACGAGACGATTTTCTTCCCAAACTTTCAAAACTATAGTTAGGACTATATATTGGTTAGAATCCATTCTAAAGGGGTTCAAAGCCATATTTAGACTATTATACTAATATATTTAACTTTGGTTACTTCTTGGTGAGCCAATTTTGTGTAAATTTCTTCAAATTCCCATTTGTACCAAAACGGGACGATTTTCTTCCCAAATTTCAAAACTATAGTTACGACTATATATTGGGTAGAAATCATGCTTAAGGGCTTCAAAGCTATATTTAGACTATTATACTAATATATTGAACTTTGGTTACTTCTTGGTGAGCCAATTTTGTGTAAATTTCTTCAAATTCCCATTTTTACCAAAACAATACGATTTTCTTCCTAAAGTTTCAAAACTATAGTTAGGACTATATATTGGTTAGAATCCATTCTAAAGGGGTTCAAAGCTATATTTAGACTATTATACTAATATATTTAACTTTGGTTACTTCTTGGTGAGCCAATTTTGTGTAAATTTCTTCAAATTCCCATTTATACCAAACGGGACGATTTTCTTCCCAAAGTTTCTAAACTATAGTTACGACTATATATTGGGTAGAATCCATTCTTAAGGGCTTCAAAGCTTTGTTTAGACTATTATACTAATATATTGAATTTTTGTTACTCCTTGGTCACCAATTTTGTCTACATTTCTTCGAATTCCCATTTGTACCAAAACGAGACGATTTTCTTCCCAAAGGTTCAAAACTATAGTTACGACTATATATTGGGTAGAATTCATTCTAAAGGGGTTCAAAGCTATATTTAGACTATTATACTAATATATTGAACTTTGATTACTACTTAGTCACCAATTATGTCTACATTTCTTCATATTCCCATTTGTACCAAAACGGGACGATTTTCTTCCCAAAGTTTCCAAAATATAGTTAGGACTATATATTGGATAGAATTCATGCTTAAGGGCATCAAAGCTATATTTAGACTATTATACTAATATATTGTACTTTGGTTACTCCTTGGTCACCAATTTTGTCTACATTTCTTCAAATTCCCTTTTGTACCAAAACGATACGATTTTCTTCCCAAAGTTGCAAAACTATAGTTACGACTATATATTGGGTAGAATTCATGCTTAAGGGCTTCAAAGCTATATTTAGACTATTATACTAATATATTGAACTTTGGTTACTTCTTGGTGAGCCAATTTTGTGTAAATTTCTTCAAATTCCCATTTGTACCAAAACAATACGATTTTCTTCCCAAAGTTTCAAAACTATAGTTAGGACTATATATTGGTTAGAATCCATTCTAAAGGGGTTCAAAGCTATATTTAGACTATTATACTAATATATTTAACTTTGGTTACTTCTTGGTGAGCCAATTTTGTGTACATTTCTTCAAATTCCCATTTGTACCAAAACGGGACGATTTTCTTCTCAAAGTTTCAAAACCATAGTTAGGACTATATATTGGGTTGAATCCATTTTTAAGGGCTTCAAAGCTATGTTTAGACTATTATACTAATATATTGAACTTTTGTTACTCCTTGGTCACCAATTTTGTCTTCATTTCTTCAAATTCCCATTTGTACCAAAACGATACGATTTTCTTCCCAAAGTTTCAAAACTATAGTTACGACTATATATTGGGTAGAATTCATGCTTAAGAGCTTCAAAGCTATATTTAGACTATTATACTAATATATTGAACTTTGGTTACTTCTTGGTGAGCCAATTTTGTGTAAATTTCTTCAAATTCCCATTTCTACCAAAACAATACGATTTTCTTCCCAAAGTTTCAAAACTATAGTTAGGACTATATATTGGTTAGAATCCATTCTAAAGGGGTTCAAAGCTATATTTAGACTATTATACTAATATATTTAACTTTGGTTACTTCTTGGTGAGCCAATTTTGTGTACATTTCTTCAAATTCCCATTTGTACCAAAACGGGACGATTTTCTTCCCAAAGTTTCAAAACTATAGTTACGACTATATATTGGGTAGAATTCATGCTTAAGGGCTTCAAAGCTATATTTAGACTATTATACTAATATATTGAACTTTGGATACTTCTTGGTGAGCCTATTTTGTGAAAATTTCTTCAAATTCCCATTTGTACCAAAACCATACGATTTTCTTCCCAAAGTTTCAAAACTATAGTTAGGACTATATATTGGTTAGAATCCATTCTAAAGGGGTTCAAAGCTATATTTAGACTATTATACTAATATATTTAACTTTGGTTACTTCTTGGTGAGCCAATTTTGTGTACATTTCTTCAAATTCCCATTTGTACCAAAACGGGACGATTTTCTTCTCAAAGTTTCAAAACCATAGTTAGGACTATATATTGGGTTGAATCCATTTTTAAGGGCTTCAAAGCTATGTTTAGACTATTATACTAATATATTGAACTTTTGTTACTCCTTGGTCACCAATTTTGTCTTCATTTCTTCAAATTCCCATTTGTACCAAAACGATACGATTTTCTTCCCAAAGTTTCAAAACTATAGTTACGACTATATATTGGGTAGAATTCATGCTTAAGAGCTTCAAAGCTATATTTAGACTATTATACTAATATATTGAACTTTGGTTACTTCTTGGTGAGCCAATTTTGTGTAAATTTCTTCAAATTCCCATTTCTACCAAAACAATACGATTTTCTTCCCAAAGTTTCAAAACTATAGTTAGGACTATATATTGGTTAGAATCCATTCTAAAGGGGTTCAAAGCTATATTTAGACTATTATACTAATATATTTAACTTTGGTTACTTCTTGGTGAGCCAATTTTGTGTACATTTCTTCAAATTCCCATTTGTACCAAAACGGGACGATTTTCTTCCCAAAGTTTCAAAACTATAGTTACGACTATATATTGGGTAGAATTCATGCTTAAGGGCTTCAAAGCTATATTTAGACTATTATACTAATATATTGAACTTTGGATACTTCTTGGTGAGCCAATTTTGTGAAAATTTCTTCAAATTCCCATTTGTACCAAAACCATACGATTTTCTTCCCAAAGTTTCAAAACTATAGTTAGGACTATATATTGGTTAGAATCCATTCTAAAGGGGTTCAAAGCTATATTTAGACTATTATACTAATATATTTAACTTTGGTTACTTCTTGGTGAGCCAATTTTGTGTAAATTTCTTCAAATTCCCATTTGTACCAAAATGGGACGATTTTCTTCCCAAAGTTTCAAAACTATAGTTACGACTATATATTGGGTAGAATTCATGCTTAAGGGCTTCAAAGCTATATTTAGACTATTATACTAATATATTGAACTTTGGATACTTCTTGGTGAGCCAATTTTGTGAAAATTTCTTCAAATTCCCATTTGTACCAAAACCATACGATTTTCTTCCCAAAGTTTCAAAACTATAGTTAGGACTATATATTGGTTAGAATCCATTCTAAAGGGGTTCAAAGCTATATTTAGACTATTATACTAATATATTTAACTTTGGTTACTTCTTGGTGAGCCAATTTTGTGTACATTTCTTCAAATTCCCATTTGTACCAAAACGGGACGATTTTCTTCCCAAAGTTTCAAAACCATAGTTAGGACTATATATTGGGTTGAATCCATTTTTAAGGGCTTCAAAGCTATGTTTAGACTATTATACTAATATATTGAACTTTTGTTACTCCTTGGTCACCAATTTTGTCTTCATTTCTTCAAATTCCCATTTGTACCAAAACAGTACGATTTTCTTCCAAAAGTTTCAAAACTACAGTTAGGACTATATATTGGTTAGAATCCATTCTAAAGGGATTCAAAGCTATATTTAGACTATTATACTAATATATTGAACTTTGGTTACTTCTTGGTGAGCCAATTTTGTGTAAATTTCTTCAAATTCCCATTTGTACCAAAACAATACGATTTTCTTCCCAAAGTTTCAAAACTATAGTTAGGACTATATATTGGTTAGAATCCATTCTAAAGGGGTTCAAAGCTATATTTAGACTATTATACTAATATATTTAACTTTGGTTACTTCTTGGTGAGCCAATTTTGTGTACATTTCTTCAAATTCCCATTTGTACCAAAACGGGACGATTTTCTTCTCAAAGTTTCAAAACCATAGTTAGGACTATATATTGGGTTGAATCCATTTTTAAGGGCTTCAAAGCTATGTTTAGACTATTATACTAATATATTGAACTTTTGTTACTCCTTGGTCACCAATTTTGTCTTCATTTCTTCAAATTCCCATTTGTACCAAAACGATACGATTTTTTTCCCAAAGTTTCAAAACTATAGTTACGACTATATATTGGGTAGAATTCATGCTTAAGAGCTTCAAAGCTATATTTAGACTATTATACTAATATATTGAACTTTGGTTACTTCTTGGTGAGCCAATTTTGTGTAAATTTCTTCAAATTCCCATTTCTACCAAAACAATACGATTTTCTTCCCAAAGTTTCAAAACTATAGTTAGGACTATATATTGGTTAGAATCCATTCTAAAGGGGTTCAAAGCTATATTTAGACTATTATACTAATATATTTAACTTTGGTTACTTCTTGGTGAGCCAATTTTGTGTACATTTCTTCAAATTCCCATTTGTACCAAAACGGGACGATTTTCTTCCCAAAGTTTCAAAACTATAGTTACGACTATATATTGGGTAGAATTCATGCTTAAGGGCTTCAAAGCTATATTTAGACTATTATACTAATATATTGAACTTTGGATACTTCTTGGTGAGCCAATTTTGTGAAAATTTCTTCAAATTCCCATTTGTACCAAAACCATACGATTTTCTTCCCAAAGTTTCAAAACTATAGTTAGGACTATATATTGGTTAGAATCCATTCTAAAGGGGTTCAAAGCTATATTTAGACTATTATACTAATATATTTAACTTTGCTTACTTCTTGGTGAGCCAATTTTGTGTAAATTTCTTCAAATTCCCATTTGTACCAAAATGGGACGATTTTCTTCCCAAAGTTTCAAAACTATAGTTACGACTATATATTGGGTAGAATTCATGCTTAAGGGCTTCAAAGCTATATTTAGACTATTATACTAATATATTGAACTTTGGATACTTCTTGGTGAGCCAATTTTGTGAAAATTTCTTCAAATTCCCATTTGTACCAAAACCATACGATTTTCTTCCCAAAGTTTCAAAACTATAGTTAGGACTATATATTGGTTAGAATCCATTCTAAAGGGGTTCAAAGCTATATTTAGACTATTATACTAATATATTTAACTTTGGTTACTTCTTGGTGAGCCAATTTTGTGTACATTTCTTCAAATTCCCATTTGTACCAAAACGGGACGATTTTCTTCCCAAAGTTTCAAAACCATAGTTAGGACTATATATTGGGTTGAATCCATTTTTAAGGGCTTCAAAGCTATGTTTAGACTATTATACTAATATATTGAACTTTTGTTACTCCTTGGTCACCAATTTTGTCTTCATTTCTTCAAATTCCCATTTGTACCAAAACAGTACGATTTTCTTCCAAAAGTTTCAAAACTACAGTTAGGACTATATATTGGTTAGAATCCATTCTAAAGGGGTTCAAAGCTATATTTAGACTATTATACTAATATATTTAACTTTGGTTACTTCTTGGTGAGCCAATTTTGTGTAAATTTCTTCAAATTCCCATTTGTACCAAAATGGGACGATTTTCTTTCCAAAGTTTCAAAACTATAGTTAGGACTATATATTGGTTAGAATCCATTCTAAAGGGGTTCAAAGCTATATTTAGACTATTATACTAATATATTTAACTTTGGTTACTTCTTGGTGAGCCAATTTTGTGTACATTTCTTCAAATTCCCATTTGTACCAAAACGGGACGATTTTCTTCCCAAAGTTTCAAAACTATAGTTACGACTATATATTGGGTAGAATTCATGCTTAAGGGCTTCAAAGCTATATTTAGACTATTATACTAATATATTGAACTTTGGATACTTCTTGGTGAGCCAATTTTGTGAAAATTTCTTCAAATTCCCATTTGTACCAAAACCATACGATTTTCTTCCCAAAGTTTCAAAACTATAGTTAGGACTATATATTGGTTAGAATCCATTCTAAAGGGGTTCAAAGCTATATTTAGACTATTATACTAATATATTTAACTTTGGTTACTTCTTGGTGAGCCAATTTTGTGTACATTTCTTCAAATTCCCATTTGTACCAAAACGGGACGATTTTCTTCCCAAAGTTTCAAAACCATAGTTAGGACTATATATTGGGTTGAATCCATTTTTAAGGGCTTCAAAGCTATGTTTAGACTATTATACTAATATATTGAACTTTTGTTACTCCTTGGTCACCAATTTTGTCTTCATTTCTTCAAATTCCCATTTGTACCAAAACAGTACGATTTTCTTCCAAAAGTTTCAAAACTACAGTTAGGACTATATATTGGTTAGAATCCATTCTAAAGGGATTCAAAGCTATATTTAGACTATTATACTAATATATTGAACTTTGGTTACTTCTTGGTGAGCCAATTTTGTGTAAATTTCTTCAAATTCCCATTTGTACCAAAACAATACGATTTTCTTCCCAAAGTTTCAAAACTATAGTTAGGACTATATATTGGTTAGAATCCATTCTAAAGGGGTTCAAAGCTATATTTAGACTATTATACTAATATATTTAACTTTGGTTACTTCTTGGTGAGCCAATTTTGTGTACATTTCTTCAAATTCCCATTTGTACCAAAACGGGACGATTTTCTTCTCAAAGTTTCAAAACCATAGTTAGGACTATATATTGGGTTGAATCCATTTTTAAGGGCTTCAAAGCTATGTTTAGACTATTATACTAATATATTGAACTTTTGTTACTCCTTGGTCACCAATTTTGTCTTCATTTCTTCAAATTCCCATTTGTACCAAAACGATACGATTTTCTTCCCAAAGTTTCAAAACTATAGTTACGACTATATATTGGGTAGAATTCATGCTTAAGAGCTTCAAAGCTATATTTAGACTATTATACTAATATATTGAACTTTGGTTACTTCTTGGTGAGCCAATTTTGTGTAAATTTCTTCAAATTCCCATTTCTACCAAAACAATACGATTTTCTTCCCAAAGTTTCAAAACTATAGTTAGGACTATATATTGGTTAGAATCCATTCTAAAGGGGTTCAAAGCTATATTTAGACTATTATACTAATATATTTAACTTTGGTTACTTCTTGGTGAGCCAATTTTGTGTACATTTCTTCAAATTCCCATTTGTACCAAAACGGGACGATTTTCTTCCCAAAGTTTCAAAACTATAGTTACGACTATATATTGGGTAGAATTCATGCTTAAGGGCTTCAAAGCTATATTTAGACTATTATACTAATATATTGAACTTTGGATACTTCTTGGTGAGCCAATTTTGTGAAAATTTCTTCAAATTCCCATTTGTACCAAAACCATACGATTTTCTTCCCAAAGTTTCAAAACTATAGTTAGGACTATATATTGGTTAGAATCCATTCTAAAGGGGTTCAAAGCTATATTTAGACTATTATACTAATATATTTAACTTTGGTTACTTCTTGGTGAGCCAATTTTGTGTAAATTTCTTCAAATTCCCATTTGTACCAAAATGGGACGATTTTCTTCCCAAAGTTTCAAAACTATAGTTACGACTATATATTGGGTAGAATTCATGCTTAAGGGCTTCAAAGCTATATTTAGACTATTATACTAATATATTGAACTTTGGATACTTCTTGGTGAGCCAATTTTGTGAAAATTTCTTCAAATTCCCATTTGTACCAAAACCATACGATTTTCTTCCCAAAGTTTCAAAACTATAGTTAGGACTATATATTGGTTAGAATCCATTCTAAAGGGGTTCAAAGCTATATTTAGACTATTATACTAATATATTTAACTTTGGTTACTTCTTGGTGAGCCAATTTTGTGTAAATTTCTTCAAATTCCCATTTGTACCAAAATGGGACGATTTTCTTTCCAAAGTTTCAAAACTATAGTTAGGACTATATATTGGTTAGAATCCATTCTAAAGGGGTTCAAAGCTATATTTAGACTATTATACTAATATATTTAACTTTGGTTACTTCTTGGTGAGCCAATTTTGTGTACATTTCTTCAAATTCCCATTTGTACCAAAACGGGACGATTTTCTTCCCAAAGTTTCAAAACCATAGTTAGGACTATATATTGGGTTGAATCCATTTTTAAGGGCTTCAAAGCTATGTTTAGACTATTATACTAATATATTGAACTTTTGTTACTCCTTGGTCACCAATTTTGTCTTCATTTCTTCAAATTCCCATTTGTACCAAAACAGTACGATTTTCTTCCAAAAGTTTCAAAACTACAGTTAGGACTATATATTGGTTAGAATCCATTCTAAAGGGATTCAAAGCTATATTTAGACTATTATACTAATATATTGAACTTTGGTTACTTCTTGGTGAGCCAATTTTGTGTAAATTTCTTCAAATTCCCATTTGTACCAAAACAATACGATTTTCTTCCCAAAGTTTCAAAACTATAGTTAGGACTATATATTGGTTAGAATCCATTCTAAAGGGGTTCAAAGCTATATTTAGACTATTATACTAATATATTTAACTTTGGTTACTTCTTGGTGAGCCAATTTTGTGTACATTTCTTCAAATTCCCATTTGTACCAAAACGGGACGATTTTCTTCTCAAAGTTTCAAAACCATAGTTAGGACTATATATTGGGTTGAATCCATTTTTAAGGGCTTCAAAGCTATGTTTAGACTATTATACTAATATATTGAACTTTTGTTACTCCTTGGTCACCAATTTTGTCTTCATTTCTTCAAATTCCCATTTGTACCAAAACGATACGATTTTCTTCCCAAAGTTTCAAAACTATAGTTACGACTATATATTGGGTAGAATTCATGCTTAAGAGCTTCAAAGCTATATTTAGACTATTATACTAATATATTGAACTTTGGTTACTTCTTGGTGAGCCAATTTTGTGTAAATTTCTTCAAATTCCCATTTCTACCAAAACAATACGATTTTCTTCCCAAAGTTTCAAAACTATAGTTAGGACTATATATTGGTTAGAATCCATTCTAAAGGGGTTCAAAGCTATATTTAGACTATTATACTAATATATTTAACTTTGGTTACTTCTTGGTGAGCCAATTTTGTGTACATTTCTTCAAATTCCCATTTGTACCAAAACGGGACGATTTTCTTCCCAAAGTTTCAAAACTATAGTTACGACTATATATTGGGTAGAATTCATGCTTAAGGGCTTCAAAGCTATATTTAGACTATTATACTAATATATTGAACTTTGGATACTTCTTGGTGAGCCAATTTTGTGAAAATTTCTTCAAATTCCCATTTGTACCAAAACCATACGATTTTCTTCCCAAAGTTTCAAAACTATAGTTAGGACTATATATTGGTTAGAATCCATTCTAAAGGGGTTCAAAGCTATATTTAGACTATTATACTAATATATTTAACTTTGGTTACTTCTTGGTGAGCCAATTTTGTGTAAATTTCTTCAAATTCCCATTTGTACCAAAATGGGACGATTTTCTTCCCAAAGTTTCAAAACTATAGTTACGACTATATATTGGGTAGAATTCATGCTTAAGGGCTTCAAAGCTATATTTAGACTATTATACTAATATATTGAACTTTGGATACTTCTTGGTGAGCCAATTTTGTGAAAATTTCTTCAAATTCCCATTTGTACCAAAACCATACGATTTTCTTCCCAAAGTTTCAAAACTATAGTTAGGACTATATATTGGTTAGAATCCATTCTAAAGGGGTTCAAAGCTATATTTAGACTATTATACTAATATATTTAACTTTGGTTACTTCTTGGTGAGCCAATTTTGTGTAAATTTCTTCAAATTCCCATTTGTACCAAAATGGGACGATTTTCTTTCCAAAGTTTCAAAACTATAGTTAGGACTATATATTGGTTAGAATCCATTCTAAAGGGGTTCAAAGCTATATTTAGACTATTATACTAATATATTTAACTTTGGTTACTTCTTGGTGAGCCAATTTTGTGTAAATTTCTTCAAATTCCCATTTGTACCAAAATGGGACGATTTTCTTCCCAAAGTTTCAAAACTATAGTTACGACTATATATTGGGTAGAATTCATGCTTAAGGGCTTCAAAGCTATATTTAGACTATTATACTAATATATTGAACTTTGGATACTTCTTGGTGAGCCAATTTTGTGAAAATTTCTTCAAATTCCCATTTGTACCAAAACCATACGATTTTCTTCCCAAAGTTTCAAAACTATAGTTAGGACTATATATTGGTTAGAATCCATTCTAAAGGGGTTCAAAGCTATATTTAGACTATTATACTAATATATTTAACTTTGGTTACTTCTTGGTGAGCCAATTTTGTGTACATTTCTTCAAATTCCCATTTGTACCAAAACGGGACGATTTTCTTCCCAAAGTTTCAAAACCATAGTTAGGACTATATATTGGGTTGAATCCATTTTTAAGGGCTTCAAAGCTATGTTTAGACTATTATACTAATATATTGAACTTTTGTTACTCCTTGGTCACCAATTTTGTCTTCATTTCTTCAAATTCCCATTTGTACCAAAACAGTACGATTTTCTTCCAAAAGTTTCAAAACTACAGTTAGGACTATATATTGGTTAGAATCCATTCTAAAGGGATTCAAAGCTATATTTAGACTATTATACTAATATATTGAACTTTGGTTACTTCTTGGTGAGCCAATTTTGTGTAAATTTCTTCAAATTCCCATTTGTACCAAAACAATACGATTTTCTTCCCAAAGTTTCAAAACTATAGTTAGGACTATATATTGGTTAGAATCCATTCTAAAGGGGTTCAAAGCTATATTTAGACTATTATACTAATATATTTAACTTTGGTTACTTCTTGGTGAGCCAATTTTGTGAACATTTCTTCAAATTCCCATTTGTACCAAAACGGGACGATTTTCTTCTCAAAGTTTCAAAACCATAGTTAGGACTATATATTGGGTTGAATCCATTTTTAAGGGCTTCAAAGCTATGTTTAGACTATTATACTAATATATTGAACTTTTGTTACTCCTTGGTCACCAATTTTGTCTTCATTTCTTCAAATTCCCATTTGTACCAAAACGATACGATTTTCTTCCCAAAGTTTCAAAACTATAGTTACGACTATATATTGGGTAGAATTCATGCTTAAGAGCTTCAAAGCTATATTTAGACTATTATACTAATATATTGAACTTTGGTTACTTCTTGGTGAGCCAATTTTGTGTAAATTTCTTCAAATTCCCATTTCTACCAAAACAATACGATTTTCTTCCCAAAGTTTCAAAACTATAGTTAGGACTATATATTGGTTAGAATCCATTCTAAAGGGGTTCAAAGCTATATTTAGACTATTATACTAATATATTTAACTTTGGTTACTTCTTGGTGAGCCAATTTTGTGTACATTTCTTCAAATTCCCATTTGTACCAAAACGGGACGATTTTCTTCCCAAAGTTTCAAAACTATAGTTACGACTATATATTGGGTAGAATTCATGCTTAAGGGCTTCAAAGCTATATTTAGACTATTATACTAATATATTGAACTTTGGATACTTCTTGGTGAGCCAATTTTGTGAAAATTTCTTCAAATTCCCATTTGTACCAAAACCAAACGATTTTCTTCCCAAAGTTTCAAAACTATAGTTAGGACTATATATTGGTTAGAATCCATTCTAAAGGGGTTCAAAGCTATATTTAGACTATTATACTAATATATTTAACTTTGGTTACTTCTTGGTGAGCCAATTTTGTGTAAATTTCTTCAAATTCCCATTTGTACCAAAATGGGACGATTTTCTTCCCAAAGTTTCAAAACTATAGTTACGACTATATATTGGGTAGAATTCATGCTTAAGGGCTTCAAAGCTATATTTAGACTATTATACTAATATATTGAACTTTGGATACTTCTTGGTGAGCCAATTTTGTGAAAATTTCTTCAAATTCCCATTTGTACCAAAACCATACGATTTTCTTCCCAAAGTTTCAAAACTATAGTTAGGACTATATATTGGTTAGAATCCATTCTAAAGGGGTTCAAAGCTATATTTAGACTATTATACTAATATATTTAACTTTGGTTACTTCTTGGTGAGCCAATTTTGTGTAAATTTCTTCAAATTCCCATTTGTACCAAAATGGGACGATTTTCTTTCCAAAGTTTCAAAACTATAGTTAGGACTATATATTGGTTAGAATCCATTCTAAAGGGGTTCAAAGCTATATTTAGACTATTATACTAATATATTTAACTTTGGTTACTTTTTGGTGAGCCAATTTTGTGTACATTTCTTCAAATTCCCATTTGTACCAAAACGGGACGATTTTCTTCCCAAAGTTTCAAAACCATAGTTAGGACTATATATTGGGTTGAATCCATTTTTAAGGGCTTCAAAGCTATGTTTAGACTATTATACTAATATATTGAACTTTTGTTACTCCTTGGTCACCAATTTTGTCTTCATTTCTTCAAATTCCCATTTGTACCAAAACGATACGATTTTCTTCCCAAAGTTTCAAAACTATAGTTACGACTATATATTGGGTAGAATTCAAGCTTAAGGGCTTCAAAGCTATATTTAGACTATTATACTAATATATTGAACTTTGGTTACTTCTTGGTGAGCCAATTTTGTGTAAATTTCTTCAAATTCCCATTTGTACCAAAACAATACGATTTTCTTCCCAAAGTTTCAAAACTATAGTTAGGACTATATATTGGTTAGAATCCATTCTAAAGGGGTTCAAAGCTATATTTAGACTATTATACTAATATATTTAACTTTGGTTACTTCTTGGTGAGCCAATTTTGTGTACATTTCTTCAAATTCCCATTTGTACCAAAACGGGACGATTTTCTTCCCAAAGTTTCAAAACCATAGTTAGGACTATATATTGGGTTGAATCCATTTTTAAGGGCTTCAAAGCTATGTTTAGACTATTATACTAATATATTGAACTTTTGTTACTCCTTGGTCACCAATTTTGTCTTCATTTCTTCAAATTCCCATTTGTACCAAAACGATACGATTTTCTTCCCAAAGTTTCAAAACTATAGTTACGACTATATATTGGGTAGAATTCAAGCTTAAGGGCTTCAAAGCTATATTTAGACTATTATACTAATATATTGAACTTTGGTTACTTCTTGGTGAGCCAATTTTGTGTAAATTTCTTCAAATTCCCATTTGTACCAAAACAATACGATTTTCTTCCCAAAGTTTCAAAACTATAGTTAGGACTATATATTGGTTAGAATCCATTCTAAAGGGGTTCAAAGCTATATTTAGACTATTATACTAATATATTTAACTTTGGTTACTTCTTGGTGAGCCAATTTTGTGTACATTTCTTCAAATTCCCATTTGTACCAAAATGGGACGATTTTCTTCTCAAAGTTTCAAAACCATAGTTAGGACTATATATTGGGTTGAATCCATTTTTAAGGGCTTCAAAGCTATGTTTAGACTATTATACTAATATATTGAACTTTTGTTACTCCTTGGTCACCAATTTTGTCTTCATTTCTTCAAATTCCCATTTGTACCAAAACGATACGATTTTCTTCCCAAAGTTTCAAAACTATAGTTACGACTATATATTGGGTAGAATTCATGCTTAAGAGCTTCAAAGCTATATTTAGACTATTATACTAATATATTGAACTTTGGTTACTTCTTGGTGAGCCAATTTTGTGTAAATTTCTTCAAATTCCCATTTCTACCAAAACAATACGATTTTCTTCCCAAAGTTTCAAAACTATAGTTAGGACTATATATTGGTTAGAATCCATTCTAAAGGGGTTCAAAGCTATATTTAGACTATTATACTAATATATTTAACTTTGGTTACTTCTTGGTGAGCCAATTTTGTGTACATTTCTTCAAATTCCCATTTGTACCAAAACGGGACGATTTTCTTCCCAAAGTTTCAAAACTATAGTTACGACTATATATTGGGTAGAATTCATGCTTAAGGGCTTCAAAGCTATATTTAGACTATTATACTAATATATTGAACTTTGGATACTTCTTGGTGAGCCAATTTTGTGAAAATTTCTTCAAATTCCCATTTGTACCAAAACCATACGATTTTCTTCCCAAAGTTTCAAAACTATAGTTAGGACTATATATTGGTTAGAATCCATTCTAAAGGGGTTCAAAGCTATATTTAGACTATTATACTAATATATTTAACTTTGGTTACTTCTTGGTGAGCCAATTTTGTGTAAATTTCTTCAAATTCCCATTTGTACCAAAATGGGACGATTTTCTTCCCAAAGTTTCAAAACTATAGTTACGACTATATATTGGGTAGAATTCATGCTTAAGGGCTTCAAAGCTATATTTAGACTATTATACTAATATATTGAACTTTGGATACTTCTTGGTGAGCCAATTTTGTGAAAATTTCTTCAAATTCCCATTTGTACCAAAACCATACGATTTTCTTCCCAAAGTTTCAAAACTATAGTTAGGACTATATATTGGTTAGAATCCATTCTAAAGGGGTTCAAAGCTATATTTAGACTATTATACTAATATATTTAACTTTGGTTACTTCTTGGTGAGCCAATTTTGTGTAAATTTCTTCAAATTCCCATTTGTACCAAAATGGGACGATTTTCTTCCCAAAGTTTCAAAACTATAGTTAGGACTATATATTGGTTAGAATACATTCTAAAGGGGTTCAAAGCTATATTTATACTATTATACTAATATATTGAACTTTGGTTACTTCTTGGTGAGCCAATTTTGTGTAAATTTCTTCAAATTCCCATTTATACCAAACGGGACGATTTTCTTCCCAAAGTTTCTAAACTATAGTTACGACTATATATTGGGTAGAATTCATGCTTAAGGGCATCAAAGCTATATTTAGACTATTATACTAATATATTGAACTTTGGTTACTCCTTGGTCACCAATTTTGTCTACATTTCTTCAAATTCCCTTTTGTACCAAAACGAGACGATTTTCTTCCCAATGTTTCAAAACCATAGTTAGGACTATATATTGGGTTGAATCCATTTTTAAGGGCTTCAAAGCTATGTTTAGACTATTATACTAATATATTGAACTTTTGTTACTATTTGGTCACCAATTTTGTCTTCATTTCTTCAAATTCCCATTTGTACCAAAACGATACGATTTTCTTCCCAAAGTTTCAAAACTATAGTTACGACTATATATTGGGTAGAATTCATGCTTAAGGGCTTCAAAGCTATATTTAGACTATTATACTAATATATTGAACTTTGGTTACTTCTTGGTGAGCCAATTTTGTGTAAATTTCTTCAAATTCCTATTTGTACCAAAACAATACGATTTTCTTCCCAAAGTTTCAAAACTATAGTTAGGACTATATATTGGTTAGAATCCATTCTAAAGGGGTTCAAAGCTATATTTAGACTATTATACTAATATATTTAACTTTGGTTACTTATTGGTGAGCCAATTTTGTGTACATTTCTTCAAATTCCCATTTGTACCAAAACGGGACGATTTTCTTCCCAAAGTTTCAAAACCATAGTTAGGACTATATATTGGGTTGAATTCATGCTTAAGGGCTTCAAAGCTATATTTAGACTATTATACTAATATATTGACCTTTGGATACTTCTTGGTGAGCCAATTTTGTGAAAATTTCTTCAAATTCCCATTTGTACCAAAACCATACGATTTTCTTCCCAAAGTTTCAAAACTATAGTTAGGACTATATATTGGTTAGAATCCATTCTAAAGGGGTTCAAAGCTATATTTAGACTATTATACTAATATATTTAACTTTGGTTACTTCTTGGTGAGCCAATTTTGTGTAAATTTCTTCAAATTCCCATTTGTACCAAAATGGGACGATTTTCTTTCCAAAGTTTCAAAACTATAGTTAGGACTATATATTGGTTAGAATCTATTCTAAAGGGGTTCAAAGCTATATTTATACTATTATACTAATATATTGAACTTTGGTTACTTCTTGGTGAGCCAATTTTGTGTAAATTTCTTCAAATTCCCATTTATACCAAACGGGACGATTTTCTTCCCAATGTTTCTAAACTATAGTTACGACTATATATTGGGTAGAATTCATGCTTAAGGGCTTCAAAGCTATATTTAGACTATTATACTAATATATTGAACTTTGGTTACTTCTTGGTGAGCCAATTTTGTGTAAATTTCTTCAAATTCCCATTTGTACCAAAATGGGACGATTTTCTTCCCAAAGTTTCAAAACTATAGTTAGGACTATATATTGGTTAGAATACATTCTAAAGGGGTTCAAAGCTATATTTATACTATTATACTAATATATTGAACTTTGTTTACTTCTTGGTGAGCCAATTTTGTGTAAATTTCTTCAAATTCCCATTTATACCAAACGGGACGATTTTCTTCCCAAAGTTTCTAAACTATAGTTACGACTATATATTGGGTAGAATTCATGCTTAAGGGCATCAAAGCTATATTTAGACTATTATACTAATATATTGAACTTTGGTTACTCCTTGGTCACCAATTTTGTCTACATTTCTTCAAATTCCCTTTTGTACCAAAACGAGACGATTTTCTTCCCAATGTTTCAAAACCATAGTTAGGACTATATATTGGGTTGAATCCATTTTTAAGGGCTTCAAAGCTATGTTTAGACTATTATACTAATATATTGAACTTTTGTTACTCCTTGGTCACCAATTTTGTCTTCATTTCTTCAAATTCCCATTTGTACCAAAACAATACGATTTTCTTCCCAAAGTTTCAAAACTATAGTTAGGACTATATATTGGTTAGAATCCATTCTAAAGGGGTTCAAAGCTATATTTAGACTATTATACTAATATATTTAACTTTGGTTACTTCTTGGTGAGCCAATTTTGTGTACATTTCTTCAAATTCCCATTTGTACCAAAACGGGACGATTTTCTTCCCAAAGTTTCAAAACTATAGTTACGACTATATATTGGGTTGAATTCATGCTTAAGGGCTTCAAAGCTATATTTAGACTATTATACTAATATATTGACCTTTGGATACTTCTTGGTGAGCCAATTTTGTGAAAATTTCTTCAAATTCCCATTTGTACCAAAACCATACGATTTTCTTCCCAAAGTTTCAAAACTATAGTTAGGACTATATATTGGTTAGAATCCATTCTAAAGGGGTTCAAAGCTATATTTAGACTATTATACTAATATATTTAACTTTGGTTACTTCTTGGTGAGCCAATTTTGTGTAAATTTCTTCAAATTCCCATTTGTACCAAAATGGGACGATTTTCTTTCCAAAGTTTCAAAACTATAGTTAGGACTATATATTGGTTAGAATCTATTCTAAAGGGGTTCAAAGCTATATTTATACTATTATACTAATATATTGAACTTTGGTTACTTCTTGGTGAGCCAATTTTGTGTAAATTTCTTCAAATTCCCATTTATACCAAACGGGACGATTTTCTTCCCAATGTTTCTAAACTATAGTTACGACTATATATTGGGTAGAATTCATGCTTAAGGGCTTCAAAGCTATATTTAGACTATTATACTAATATATTGAACTTTGGTTACTTCTTGGTGAGCCAATTTTGTGTAAATTTCTTCAAATTCCCATTTGTACCAAAATGGGACGATTTTCTTCCCAAAGTTTCAAAACTATAGTTACGACTATATATTGGGTAGAATTCATGCTTAAGGGCTTCAAAGCTATATTTAGACTATTATACTAATATATTGAACTTTGGATACTTCTTGGTGAGCCAATTTTGTGAAAATTTCTTCAAATTCCCATTTGTACCAAAACCATACGATTTTCTTCCCAAAGTTTCAAAACTATAGTTAGGACTATATATTGGTTAGAATCCATTCTAAAGGGGTTCAAAGCTATATTTAGACTATTATACTAATATATTTAACTTTGGTTACTTCTTGGTGAGCCAATTTTGTGTAAATTTCTTCAAATTCCCATTTGTACCAAAATGGGACGATTTTCTTCCCAAAGTTTCAAAACTATAGTTAGGACTATATATTGGTTAGAATACATTCTAAAGGGGTTCAAAGCTATATTTATACTATTATACTAATATATTGAACTTTGGTTACTTCTTGGTGAGCCAATTTTGTGTAAATTTCTTCAAATTCCCATTTATACCAAACGGGACGATTTTCTTCCCAAAGTTTCTAAACTATAGTTACGACTATATATTGGGTAGAATTCATGCTTAAGGGCATCAAAGCTATATTTAGACTATTATACTAATATATTGAACTTTGGTTACTCCTTGGTCACCAATTTTGTCTACATTTCTTCAAATTCCCTTTTGTACCAAAACGAGACGATTTTCTTCCCAATGTTTCAAAACCATAGTTAGGACTATATATTGGGTTGAATCCATTTTTAAGGGCTTCAAAGCTATGTTTAGACTATTATACTAATATATTGAACTTTTGTTACTATTTGGTCACCAATTTTGTCTTCATTTCTTCAAATTCCCATTTGTACCAAAACGATACGATTTTCTTCCCAAAGTTTCAAAACTATAGTTACGACTATATATTGGGTAGAATTCATGCTTAAGGGCTTCAAAGCTATATTTAGACTATTATACTAATATATTGAACTTTGGTTACTTCTTGGTGAGCCAATTTTGTGTAAATTTCTTCAAATTCCTATTTGTACCAAAACAATACGATTTTCTTCCCAAAGTTTCAAAACTATAGTTAGGACTATATATTGGTTAGAATCCATTCTAAAGGGGTTCAAAGCTATATTTAGACTATTATACTAATATATTTAACTTTGGTTACTTATTGGTGAGCCAATTTTGTGTACATTTCTTCAAATTCCCATTTGTACCAAAACGGGACGATTTTCTTCCCAAAGTTTCAAAACCATAGTTAGGACTATATATTGGGTTGAATTCATGCTTAAGGGCTTCAAAGATATATTTAGACTATTATACTAATATATTGACCTTTGGATACTTCTTGGTGAGCCAATTTTGTGAAAATTTCTTCAAATTCCCATTTGTACCAAAACCATACGATTTTCTTCCCAAAGTTTCAAAACTATAGTTAGGACTATATATTGGTTAGAATCCATTCTAAAGGGGTTCAAAGCTATATTTAGACTATTATACTAATATATTTAACTTTGGTTACTTCTTGGTGAGCCAATTTTGTGTAAATTTCTTCAAATTCCCATTTGTACCAAAATGGGACGATTTTCTTTCCAAAGTTTCAAAACTATAGTTAGGACTATATATTGGTTAGAATCTATTCTAAAGGGGTTCAAAGCTATATTTATACTATTATACTAATATATTGAACTTTGGTTACTTCTTGGTGAGCCAATTTTGTGTAAATTTCTTCAAATTCCCATTTATACCAAACGGGACGATTTTCTTCCCAATGTTTCTAAACTATAGTTACGACTATATATTGGGTAGAATTCATGCTTAAGGGCTTCAAAGCTATATTTAGACTATTATACTAATATATTGAACTTTGGTTACTTCTTGGTGAGCCAATTTTGTGTAAATTTCTTCAAATTCCCATTTGTACCAAAATGGGACGATTTTCTTCCCAAAGTTTCAAAACTATAGTTAGGACTATATATTGGTTAGAATACATTCTAAAGGGGTTCAAAGCTATATTTATACTATTATACTAATATATTGAACTTTGGTTACTTCTTGGTGAGCCAATTTTGTGTAAATTTCTTCAAATTCCCATTTATACCAAACGGGACGATTTTCTTCCCAAAGTTTCTAAACTATAGTTACGACTATATATTGGGTAGAATTCATGCTTAAGGGCATCAAAGCTATATTTAGACTATTATACTAATATATTGAACTTTGGTTACTCCTTGGTCACCAATTTTGTCTACATTTCTTCAAATTCCCTTTTGTACCAAAACGAGACGATTTTCTTCCCAATGTTTCAAAACCATAGTTAGGACTATATATTGGGTTGAATCCATTTTTAAGGGCTTCAAAGCTATGTTTAGACTATTATACTAATATATTGAACTTTTGTTACTCCTTGGTCACCAATTTTGTCTTCATTTCTTCAAATTCCCATTTGTACCAAAACGATACGATTTTCTTCCCAAAGTTTCAAAACTATAGTTACGACTATATATTGGGTAGAATTCAAGCTTAAGGGCTTCAAAGCTATATTTAGACTATTATACTAATATATTGAACTTTGGTGACTTCTTGGTGAGCCAATTTTGTGTAAATTTCTTCAAATTCCCATTTGTACCAAAACAATACGATTTTCTTCCCAAAGTTTCAAAACTATAGTTAGGACTATATATTGGTTAGAATCCATTCTAAAGGGGTTCAAAGCTATATTTAGACTATTATACTAATATATTTAACTTTGGTTACTTCTTGGTGAGCCAATTTTGTGTACATTTCTTCAAATTCCCATTTGTACCAAAACGGGACGATTTTCTTCCCAAAGTTTCAAAACTATAGTTACGACTATATATTGGGTTGAATTCATGCTTAAGGGCTTCAAAGCTATATTTAGACTATTATACTAATATATTGACCTTTGGATACTTCTTGGTGAGCCAATTTTGTGAAAATTTCTTCAAATTCCCATTTGTACCAAAACCATACGATTTTCTTCCCAAAGTTTCAAAACTATAGTTAGGACTATATATTGGTTAGAATCCATTCTAAAGGGGTTCAAAGCTATATTTAGACTATTATACTAATATATTTAACTTTGGTTACTTCTTGGTGAGCCAATTTTGTGTAAATTTCTTCAAATTCCCATTTGTACCAAAATGGGACGATTTTCTTTCCAAAGTTTCAAAACTATAGTTAGGACTATATATTGGTTAGAATCTATTCTAAAGGGGTTCAAAGCTATATTTATACTATTATACTAATATATTGAACTTTGGTTACTTCTTGGTGAGCCAATTTTGTGTAAATTTCTTCAAATTCCCATTTATACCAAACGGGACGATTTTCTTCCCAATGTTTCTAAACTATAGTTACGACTATATATTGGGTAGAATTCATGCTTAAGGGCTTCAAAGCTATATTTAGACTATTATACTAATATATTGAACTTTGGTTACTTCTTGGTGAGCCAATTTTGTGTAAATTTCTTCAAATTCCCATTTGTACCAAAATGGGACGATTTTCTTCCCAAAGTTTCAAAACTATAGTTAGGACTATATATTGGTTAGAATCCATTCTAAAGGGGTTCAAAGCTATATTTATACTATTATACTAATATATTGAACTTTGGTTACTTCTTGGTGAACCAATTTTGTGTAAATTTCTTCAAATTCCCATTTGTACCAAAACAATACGATTTTCTTCCCAAAGTTTCAAAACTATAGTTAGGACTATATATTGGTTAGAATCCATTCTAAAGGGGTTCAAAGCTATATTTAGACTATTATACTAATATATTTAACTTTGGTTACTTCTTGGTGAGCCAATTTTGTGTACATTTCTTCAAATTCCCATTTGTACCAAAACGGGACGATTTTCTTCCCAAAGTTTCAAAACCATAGTTAGGACTATATATTGGGTTGAATCCATTTTTAAGGGCTTCAAAGCTATGTTTAGACTATTATACTAATATATTGAACTTTTGTTACTCCTTGGTCACCAATTTTGTCTTCATTTCTTCAAATTCCCATTTGTACCAAAACGATACGATTTTCTTCCCAAAGTTTCAAAACTATAGTTACGACTATATATTGGGTAGAATTCAAGCTTAAGGGCTTCAATGCTATATTTAGACTATTATACTAATATATTGAACTTTGGTTACTTCTTGGTGAGCCAATTTTGTGTAAATTTCTTCAAATTCCCATTTGTACCAAAACAATACGATTTTCTTCCCAAAGTTTCAAAACTATAGTTAGGACTATATATTGGGTAGAATTCATGCTTAAGGGCTTCAAAGCTATATTTAGACTATTATACTAATATATTGAACTTTGGATACTTCTTGGTGAGCCAATTTTGTCTACATTTCTTCAAATTCCCATTTGTACACAAAACGAGACGATTTTCTTCCCAAAGTTTCAAAACTATAGTTAGGACTATATATTGGGTAGAATCCATTCTTAAGGGCTTCAAAGCTATGTTTAGACTATAATACTAATATTTGTTACTCCTTGGTCACCAATTTTGTCTACATTTCTTCGAATTCCTATTTGTACCAAAACGAGACGATTTTCTTCCCAAAGTTTCAAAACTATAGTTACGACTATATATTGGGTAGAATTCATTCTAAAGGGGTTCAAATCTATATTTAGACTATTATACTAATATATTGAACTTTGATTACTACTTAGTCACCAATTATGTCTACATTTCTTCATATTCCCATTTGTACCAAAACGGGACGATTTTCTTCCCAAAGTTTCAAAAATATAGTTAGGACTATATATTAGGTAGAATCCATGCTTAAGGGCTTCAAAGCTATATTTAGACTATTATACTTATATATTGAACTTTGGTTACTTCTTGGTGAGCCAATTTTGTGTAAATTTCTTCAAATTCCCATTTCTACCAAAACCGGACAATTTTCTTCCCAAAGTTTCAAAACTATAGTTAGGACTATATATTGCGTAGAATGAATTCTAAAGGGCTTCAAAGCTATATTTAGACTACTATACTAATATATTGTACTTTGGTTACTCCTTGGTCACCAATTTTGTCTACATTTCTTCAAATTCCCTTTTGTACCAAAACGAGACGATTTTCTTCCCAAAGTTTCAAAACTATAGTTAGGACTATATATTGGGTTGAATCCATTCTTAAGGGCTTCAAAGCTATGTTTAGACTACTATACTAATATATTGAACTCTTGTTACTCCTTGGTCACCAATTTTGTCTACATTTCTTCAAATTCCCATTTGTACCAAAACGAGACGATTTTCTTCAAAAAAAGTTTCAAAACTATAGTTACGACTATATATTGGGTAGAATTCCAGCTTAAGGGCTTCAAAGCTATATTTAGACTATTATACTAATATATTGAACTTTGGTTACTTCTTGGTGAGCCAATTTTGTGTAAATTTCTTCAAATTCCCATTTGTACCAAAACAGTACGATTTTCTTCCCAAAGTTTCAAAACTACAGTTAGGACTATATATTGGTTAGAATCCATTCTAAAGGGATTCAAAGCTATATTTAGACTATTATACAAATATATTTAACTTTGGTTACTTCTTGGTGAGCCAATTTTGTGTAAATTTCTTCAAATTCCCATTTGTACCAAAATGGGACGATTTTCTTCCCAAAGTTTCAAAACTATAGTTAGGACTATATATTGGTTAGAATCCATTCTAAAGGGGTTCAAAGCTATATTCAGACTATTATACTAATATATTTAACTTTGGTTACTTCTTGGTGACCCAATTTGGTTTCAATTTCTTCAAATTCCTATTTGTACCAAAACGGGACGATTTTCTTCCAAAAGTTTCAAAACTATAGTTAGGACTATATATTGGGTAGAATTCATTCTAAAGGGGTTCAAAGCTATATTTAGACTATTATACTAATATATTGAACTTTGGTTACTAGTTGGTCACGAATTATGTCTACATTTCTTCAAATTCCCTTTTGTACCAAAACGAGACGATTTTCTTCCCAAACTTTCAAAACTATAGTTAGGACTATATATTGGTTAGAATCCATTCTAAAGGGGTTCAAAGCCATATTTAGACTATTATACTAATATATTTAACTTTGGTTACTTCTTGGTGAGCCAATTTTGTGTAAATTTCTTCAAATTCCCATTTGTACCAAAATGGGACGATTTTCTTCCCAAAGTTTCAAAACTATAGTTACGACTATATATTGGGTAGAATTCATGCTTAAGGGCTTCAAAGCTATATTTAGACTATTATACTAATATATTGAACTTTGGATACTTCTTGGTGAGCCAATTTTGTGAAAATTTCTTCAAATTCCCATTTGTACCAAAACCATACGATTTTCTTCCCAAAGTTTCAAAACTATAGTTAGGACTATATATTGGTTAGAATCCATTCTAAAGGGGTTCAAAGCTATATTTAGACTATTATACTAATATATTTAACTTTGGTTACTTCTTGGTGAGCCAATTTTGTGTAAATTTCTTCAAATTCCCATTTGTACCAAAATGGGACGATTTTCTTTCCAAAGTTTCAAAACTATAGTTAGGACTATATATTGGTTAGAATCCATTCTAAAGGGGTTCAAAGCTATATTTAGACTATTATACTAATATATTTAACTTTGGTTACTTCTTGGTGAGCCAATTTTGTGTACATTTCTTCAAATTCCCATTTGTACCAAAACGGGACTATTTTCTTCCCAAAGTTTCAAAACCATAGTTAGGACTATATATTGGGTAGAATCCATTTTTAAGGGCTTCAAAGCTATGTTTAGACTATTATACTAATATATTGAACTTTTGTTACTCCTTGGTCACCAATTTTGTCTTCATTTCTTCAAATTCCCATTTGTACCAAAACGATACGATTTTCTTCCCAAAGTTTCAAAACTATAGTTACGACTATATATTGGGTAGAATTCAAGCTTAAGGGCTTCAAAGCTATATTTAGACTATTATACTAATATATTGAACTTTGGTTACTTCTTGGTGAGCCAATTTTGTGTAAATTTCTTCAAATTCCCATTTGTACCAAAACAATACGATTTTCTTCCCAAAGTTTCAAAACTATAGTTAGGACTATATATTGGTTAGAATCCATTCTAAAGGGGTTCAAAGCTATATTTAGACTATTATACTAATATATTTAACTTTGGTTACTTCTTGGTGAGCCAATTTTGTGTACATTTCTTCAAATTCCCATTTGTACCAAAACGGGACGATTTTCTTCTCAAAGTTTCAAAACCATAGTTAGGACTATATATTGGGTTGAATCCATTTTTAAGGGCTTCAAAGCTATGTTTAGACTATTATACTAATATATTGAACTTTTGTTACTCCTTGGTCACCAATTTTGTCTTCATTTCTTCAAATTCCCATTTGTACCAAAACGATACGATTTTCTTCCCAAAGTTTCAAAACTATAGTTACGACTATATATTGGGTAGAATTCATGCTTAAGAGCTTCAAAGCTATATTTAGACTATTATACTAATATATTGAACTTTGGTTACTTCTTGGTGAGCCAATTTTGTGTAAATTTCTTCAAATTCCCATTTCTACCAAAACAATACGATTTTCTTCCCAAAGTTTCAAAACTATAGTTAGGACTATATATTGGTTAGAATCCATTCTAAAGGGGTTCAAAGCTATATTTAGACTATTATACTAATATATTTAACTTTGGTTACTTCTTGGTGAGCCAATTTTGTGTACATTTCTTCAAATTCCCATTTGTACCAAAACGGGACGATTTTCTTCCCAAAGTTTCAAAACTATAGTTACGACTATATATTGGGTAGAATTCATGCTTAAGGGCTTCAAAGCTATATTTAGACTATTATACTAATATATTGAACTTTGGATACTTCTTGGTGAGCCAATTTTGTGAAAATTTCTTCAAATTCCCATTTGTACCAAAACCATACGATTTTCTTCCCAAAGTTTCAAAACTATAGTTAGGACTATATATTGGTTAGAATCCATTCTAAAGGGGTTCAAAGCTATATTTAGACTATTATACTAATATATTTAACTTTGGTTACTTCTTGGTGAGCCAATTTTGTGTAAATTTCTTCAAATTCCCATTTGTACCAAAATGGGACGATTTTCTTCCCAAAGTTTCAAAACTATAGTTACGACTATATATTGGGTAGAATTCATGCTTAAGGGCTTCAAAGCTATATTTAGACTATTATACTAATATATTGAACTTTGGATACTTCTTGGTGAGCCAATTTTGTGAAAATTTCTTCAAATTCCCATTTGTACCAAAACCATACGATTTTCTTCCCAAAGTTTCAAAACTATAGTTAGGACTATATATTGGTTAGAATCCATTCTAAAGGGGTTCAAAGCTATATTTAGACTATTATACTAATATATTTAACTTTGGTTACTTCTTGGTGAGCCAATTTTGTGTAAATTTCTTCAAATTCCCATTTGTACCAAAATGGGACGATTTTCTTCCCAAAGTTTCAAAACTATAGTTAGGACTATATATTGGTTAGAATACATTCTAAAGGGGTTCAAAGCTATATTTATACTATTATACTAATATATTGAACTTTGGTTACTTCTTGGTGAGCCAATTTTGTGTAAATTTCTTCAAATTCCCATTTATACCAAACGGGACGATTTTCTTCCCAAAGTTTCTAAACTATAGTTACGACTATATATTGGGTAGAATTCATGCTTAAGGGCATCAAAGCTATATTTAGACTATTATACTAATATATTGAACTTTGGTTACTCCTTGGTCACCAATTTTGTCTACATTTCTTCAAATTCCCTTTTGTACCAAAACGAGACGATTTTCTTCCCAAAGTTTCAAAACCATAGTTAGGACTATATATTGGGTTGAATCCATTTTTAAGGGCTTCAAAGCTATGTTTAGACTATTATACTAATATATTGAACTTTTGTTACTATTTGGTCACCAATTTTGTCTTCATTTCTTCAAATTCCCATTTGTACCAAAACGATACGATTTTCTTCCCAAAGTTTCAAAACTATAGTTACGACTATATATTGGGTAGAATTCATGCTTAAGGGCTTCAAAGCTATATTTAGACTATTATACTAATATATTGAACTTTGGTTACTTCTTGGTGAGCCAATTTTGTGTAAATTTCTTCAAATTCCTATTTGTACCAAAACAATACGATTTTCTTCCCAAAGTTTCAAAACTATAGTTAGGACTATATATTGGTTAGAATCCATTCTAAAGGGGTTCAAAGCTATATTTAGACTATTATACTAATATATTTAACTTTGGTTACTTCTTGGTGAGCCAATTTTGTGTACATTTCTTCAAATTCCCATTTGTAACAAAACGGGACGATTTTCTTCCCAAAGTTTCAAAACCATAGTTAGGACTATATATTGGGTTGAATCCATTTTTAAGGGCTTCAAAGCTATGTTTAGACTATTATACTAATATATTGAACTTTTGTTACTCCTTGGTCACCAATTTTGTCTTCATTTCTTCAAATTCCCATTTGTACCAAACAATACGATTTTCTTCCCAAAGTTTCAAAACTATAGTTACGACTATATATTGGGTAGAATTCAAGCTTAAGGGCTTCAAAGCTATATTTAGACTATTATACTAATATATTGAACTTTGGTGACTTCTTGGTGAGCCAATTTTGTGTAAATTTCTTCAAATTCCCATTTGTACCAAAACAATACGATTTTCTTCCCAAAGTTTCAAAACTATAGTTAGGACTATATATTGGTTAGAATCCATTCTAAAGGGGTTCAAAGCTATATTTAGACTATTATACTAATATATTTAACTTTGGTTACTTCTTGGTGAGCCAATTTTGTGTACATTTCTTCAAATTCCCATTTGTACCAAAACGGGACGATTTTCTTCCCAAAGTTTCAAAACTATAGTTACGACTATATATTGGGTTGAATTCATGCTTAAGGGCTTCAAAGCTATATTTAGACTATTATACTAATATATTGACCTTTGGATACTTCTTGGTGAGCCAATTTTGTGAAAATTTCTTCAAATTCCCATTTGTACCAAAACCATACGATTTTCTTCCCAAAGTTTCAAAACTATAGTTAGGACTATATATTGGTTAGAATCCATTCTAAAGGGGTTCAAAGCTATATTTAGACTATTATACTAATATATTTAACTTTGGTTACTTCTTGGTGAGCCAATTTTGTGTAAATTTCTTCAAATTCCCATTTGTACCAAAATGGGACGATTTTCTTTCCAAAGTTTCAAAACTATAGTTAGGACTATATATTGGTTAGAATCCATTCTAAAGGGGTTCAAAGCTATATTTATACTATTATACTAATATATTGAACTTTGGTTACTTCTTGGTGAGCCAATTTTGTGTAAATTTCTTCAAATTCCCATTTATACCAAACGGGACGATTTTCTTCCCAATGTTTCTAAACTATAGTTACGACTATATATTGGGTAGAATTCATGCTTAAGGGCTTCAAAGCTATATTTAGACTATTATACTAATATATTGAACTTTGGTTACTCCTTGGTCACCAACTTTGTCTACATTTCTTCAAATTCCCATTTGTACCAGAACGGGACGATTTTCTTCCCAAAGTTTCAAAACTATAGTTAGGACTATATATTGGGTAGAATCCATTCTTAAGGGCTTCAAAGCTATGTTTAGACTATAATACTAATATTTGTTACTCCTTGGTCACCAATTTTGTCTACATTTCTTCGAATTCCTATTTGTACCAAAACGAGACGATTTTCTTCCCAAAGTTTCAAAACTATAGTTACGACTATATATTGGGTAGAATTCATTCTAAAGGGGTTCAAATCTATATTTAGACTATTATACTAATATATTGAACTTTGATTACTACTTAGTCACCAATTATGTCTACATTTCTTCATATTCCCATTTGTACCAAAACGGGACGATTTTCTTCCCAAAGTTTCAAAAATATAGTTAGGACTATATATTAGGTAGAATCCATGCTTAAGGGCTTCAAAGCTATATTTAGACTATTATACTAATATATTGAACTTTGGTTACTTCTTGGTGAGCCAATTTTGTGTAAATTTCTTCAAATTCCCATTTGTACCAAAACCGGACAATTTTCTTCCCAAAGTTTCAAAACTATAGTTAGGACTATATATTGCGTAGAATGAATTCTAAAGGGCTTCAAAGCTATATTTAGACTACTATACTAATATATTGTACTTTGGTTACTCCTTGGTCACCAATTTTGTCTACATTTCTTCAAATTCCCTTTTGTACCAAAACGAGACGATTTTCTTCCCAAAGTTTCAAAACTATAGTTAGGACTATATATTGGGTTGAATCCATTCTTAAGGGCTTCAAAGCTATGTTTAGACTACTATACTAATATATTGAACTCTTGTTACTCCTTGGTCACCAATTTTGTCTACATTTCTTCAAATTCCCATTTGTACCAAAACGAGACGATTTTCTTCAAAAAAAGTTTCAAAACTATAGTTACGACTATATATTGGGTAGAATTCCAGCTTAAGGGCTTCAAAGCTATATTTAGACTATTATACTAATATATTGAACTTTGGTTACTTCTTGGTGAGCCAATTTTGTGTAAATTTCTTCAAATTCCCATTTGTACCAAAACAGTACGATTTTCTTCCCAAAGTTTCAAAACTACAGTTAGGACTATATATTGGTTAGAATCCATTCTAAAGGGATTCAAAGCTATATTTAGACTATTATACAAATATATTTAACTTTGGTTACTTCTTGGTGAGCCAATTTTGTGTAAATTTCTTCAAATTCCCATTTGTACCAAAATGGGACGATTTTCTTCCCAAAGTTTCAAAACTATAGTTAGGACTATATATTGGTTAGAATCCATTCTAAAGGGGTTCAAAGCTATATTCAGACTATTATACTAATATATTTAACTTTGGTTACTTCTTGGTGACCCAATTTGGTTTCAATTTCTTCAAATTCCTATTTGTAACAAAACGGGACGATTTTCTTCCAAAAGTTTCAAAACTATAGTTAGGACTATATATTGGGTAGAATTCATTCTAAAGGGGTTCAAAGCTATATTTAGACTATTATACTAATATATTGAACTTTGGTTACTAGTTGGTCACGAATTATGTCTACATTTCTTCAAATTCCCTTTTGTACCAAAACGAGACGATTTTCTTCCCAAACTTTCAAAACTATAGTTAGGACTATATATTGGTTAGAATCCATTCTAAAGGGGTTCAAAGCCATATTTAGACTATTATACTAATATATTTAACTTTGGTTACTTCTTGGTGAGCCAATTTTGTGTAAATTTCTTCAAATTCCCATTTGTACCAAAACGGGACGATTTTCTTCCCAAAGTTTCAAAACTATAGTTACGACTATATATTGGGTAGAAATCATGCTTAAGGGCTTCAAAGCTATATTTAGACTATTATACTAATATATTGAACTTTGGTTACTTCTTGGTGAGCCAATTTTGTGTAAATTTCTTCAAATTCCCATTTTTACCAAAACATTACGATTTTCTTCCCAAAGTTTCAAAACTATAGTTAGGACTATATATTGGTTAGAATCCATTCTAAAGGGGTTCAAAGCTATATTTAGACTATTATACTAATATATTTAACTTTGGTTACTTCTTGGTGAGCTAATTTTGTGTAAATTTCTTCAAATTCCCATTTGTACCAAAATGGGACGATTTTCTTCCCAAAGTTTCAAAACTATAGTTAGGACTATATATTGGTTAGAATCCATTCTAAAGGGGTTCAAAGCTATATTTATACTATTATACTAATATATTGAGATTTGGTTACTTCTTGGTGAGCCAATTTTGTGTAAATTTCATCAAATTCCCATTTATACCAAACGGGACGATTTTCTTCCCAAAGTTTCTAAACTATAGTTACGACTATATATTGGGTAGAATTCATGCTTAAGGGCATCAAAGCTATATTCAGACTATTATACCAATATATTGTACTTTGGTTACTCCTTGGTCACCAATTTTGTCTACATTTCTTCAAATTCCCTTTTGTACCAAAACAAGACGATTTTCTTCCCAAAGTTTCAAAACTATAGTTAAGACTATATATTGGGTAGAATCAATTCTTAAGGGCTTCAAAGCTTTGTTTAGACTATTATACTAATATATTGAATTTTTGTTACTCCTTGGTCACCATATTTGTCTACATTTCTTCGAATTCCCATTTGTACCAAAACGAGACGATTTTCTTCCCTAAGTTTCAAAACTATAGTTACGACTATATATTGGGTAGAATTCATTCTAAAGGGGTTCAAAGCTATATTTAGACTATTATACTAATATATTGAACTTTGATGACTACTTAGTCACCAATTATGTCTACATTTCTTCATATTCCCATTTGTACCAAAACGGGACGATTTTCTTCCCAAAGTTTCAAAAATATAGTTAGGACTATATATTAGGTAGAATCCATGCTTAAGGGGTTCAAAGCTATATTTAGACTATTATACTAATATATTGAACTTGGGTTACTAGTTAGTCACGAATTATGTCTACATTTCTTCAAATTCCCTTTTGTACCAAAACGAGACGATTTTCTTCCCAAACTTTCAAAACTATAGTTAGGACTATATATTGGTTAGAATCCATTCTAAAGGGGTTCAAAGCCATATTTAGACTATTATACTAATATATTTAACTTTGGTTACTTCTTGGTGAGCCAATTTTGTGTAAATTTCTTCAAATTCCCATTTGTACCATAACGGGACGATTTTCTTCCCAAAGTTTCAAAACTATAATTACGACTATATATTGGGTAGAAATCATGCTTAAGGGCTTCAAAGCTATATTTAGACTATTATACTAATATATTGAACTTTGGTTACTTCTTGGTGAGCCAATTTTGTGTAAATTTCTTCAAATTCCCATTTTTACCAAACGGGACGATTTTCTTCCCAAAGTTTCTAAACTATAGTTACGACTATATATTGGGTAGAATTCATGCTTAAGGGCATCAAAGCTATATTCAGACTATTATACTAATATATTGTACTTTGGTTACTCCTTGGTCACCAATTTTGTCTACATTTCTTCAAATTCCCTTTTGTACCAAAACGAGACGATTTTCTTCCCAAAGTTTCAAAACTATAGTTAGGACTATATATTGGATAGAATCCATTCTTAAGGGCTTCAAAGCTATGTTTAGACTATTATACTAATATATTGAATATTTTGTTACTCCTTGGTCACCAATTTTGTCTACATTTCTTCGAATTCCCATTTGTACCAAAACGAGACGATTTTCTTCCCAAAGTTTCAAAACTATAGTTACGACTATATATTGGGTAGAATTCATTCTAAAGGGGTTCAAAGCTATATTTAGACTATTATACTAATATATTGAACTTTGATTACTACTTAGTCACCAATTATGTCTACATTTCTTCATATTCCCATTTGTACCAAAACGGGACGATTTTCTTCCCAAAGTTTCAAAAATATAGTTAGGACTATATATTAGGTAGAATCCATGCTTAAGGGCTTCAAAGCTATATTTAGACTATTATACTAATATATTGAACTTTGGTTACTTCTTGGTGAGCCAATTTTGTGTAAATTTCTTCAAATTCCCATTTGTACTAAAACCGGACAATTTTCTTCCCAAAGTTTCAAAACTATAGATAGGACTATATATTGGGTAGAATCCATTCTTAAGGGCTTCAAAGCTATGTTTAGACTATAATACTAATATTTGTTACTCCTTGGTCACCAATTTTGTCTACATTTCTTCGAATTCCTATTTGTACCAAAACGAGACGATTTTCTTCCCAAAGTTTCAAAACTATAGTTACGACTATATATTGGGTAGAATTCATTCTAAAGGGGTCCAAATCTATATTTAGACTATTATACTAATATATTGAACTTTGATTACTACTTAGTCACCAATTATGTCTACATTTCTTCATATTCCCATTTGTACCAAAACGGGACGATTTTCTTCCCAAAGTTTCAAAAATATAGTTAGGACTATATATTAGGTAGAATCCATGCTTAAGGGCTTCAAAGCTATATTTAGACTATTATACTAATATATTGAACTTTGGTTACTTCTTGGTGAGCCAATTTTGTGTAAATTTCTTCAAATTCCCATTTGTACCAAAACCGGACAATTTTCTTCCCAAAGTTTCAAAACTATAGTTAGGACTATATATTGCGTAGAATGAATTCTAAAGGGCTTCAAAGCTATATTTAGACTACTATACTAATATATTGTACTTTGGTTACTCCTTGGTCACCAATTTTGTCTACATTTCTTCAAATTCCCTTTTGTACCAAAACGAGACGATTTTCTTCCCAAAGTTTCAAAACTATAGTTAGGACTATATATTGGGTTGAATCCATTCTTAAGGGCTTCAAAGCTATGTTTAGACTACTATACTAATATATTGAACTCTTGTTACTCCTTGGTCACCAATTTTGTCTACATTTCTTCAAATTCCCATTTGTACCAAAACGAGACGATTTTCTTCAAAAAAAGTTTCAAAACTATAGTTAAGACTATATATTGGGTAGAATTCCAGCTTAAGGGCTTCAAAGCTATATTTAGACTATTATACTAATATATTGAACTTTGGTTACTTCTTGGTGAGCCAATTTTGTGTAAATTTCTTCAAATTCCCATTTGTACCAAAACAGTACGATTTTCTTCCCAAAGTTTCAAAACTACAGTTAGGACTATATATTGGTTAGAATCCATTCTAAAGGGATTCAAAGCTATATTTAGACTATTATACAAATATATTTAACTTTGGTTACTTCTTGGTGAGCCAATTTTGTGTAAATTTCTTCAAATTCCCATTTGTACCAAAATGGGACGATTTTCTTCCCAAAGTTTCAAAACTATAGTTAGGACTATATATTGGTTAGAATCCATTCTAAAGGGGTTCAAAGCTATATTCAGACTATTATACTAATATATTTAACTTTGGTTACTTCTTGGTGACCCAATTTGGTTTCAATTTCTTCAAATTCCTATTTGTACCAAAACGGGACGATTTTCTTCCAAAAGTTTCAAAACTATAGTTAGGACTATATATTGGGTAGAATTCATTCTAAAGGGGTTCAAAGCTATATTTAGACTATTATACTAATATATTGAACTTTGGTTACTAGTTGGTCACGAATTATGTCTACATTTCTTCAAATTCCCTTTTGTACCAAAACGAGACGATTTTCTTCCCAAACTTTCAAAACTATAGTTAGGACTATATATTGGTTAGAATCCATTCTAAAGGGGTTCAAAGCCATATTTAGACTATTATACTAATATATTTAACTTTGGTTACTTCTTGGTGAGCCAATTTTGTGTAAATTTCTTCAAATTCCCATTTGTACCAAAACGGGACGATTTTCTTCCCAAAGTTTCAAAACTATAGTTACGACTATATATTGGGTAGAAATCATGCTTAAGGGCTTCAAAGCTATATTTAGACTATTATACTAATATATTGAACTTTGGTTACTTCTTGGTGAGCCAATTTTGTGTAAATTTCTTCAAATTCCCATTTTTACCAAAACATTACGATTTTCTTCCCAAAGTTTCAAAACTATAGTTAGGACTATATATTGGTTAGAATCCATTCTAAAGGGGTTCAAAGCTATATTTAGACTATTATACTAATATATTTAACTTTGGTTACTTCTTGGTGAGCTAATTTTGTGTAAATTTCTTCAAATTCCCATTTGTACCAAAATGGGACGATTTTCTTCCCAAAGTTTCAAAACTATAGTTAGGACTATATATTGGTTAGAATCCATTCTAAAGGGGTTCAAAGCTATATTTATACTATTATACTAATATATTGAGATTTGGTTACTTCTTGGTGAGCCAATTTTGTGTAAATTTCATCAAATTCCCATTTATACCAAACGGGACGATTTTCTTCCCAAAGTTTCTAAACTATAGTTACGACTATATATTGGGTAGAATTCATGCTTAAGGACATCAAAGCTATATTCAGACTATTATACCAATATATTGTACTTTGGTTACTCCTTGGTCACCAATTTTGTCTACATTTCTTCAAATTCCCTTTTGTACCAAAACAAGACGATTTTCTTCCCAAAGTTTCAAAACTATAGTTAAGACTATATATTGGGTAGAATCAATTCTTAAGGGCTTCAAAGCTTTGTTTAGACTATTATACTAATATATTGAATTTTTGTTACTCCTTGGTCACCATATTTGTCTACATTTCTTCGAATTCCCATTTGTACCAAAACGAGACGATTTTCTTCCTTAAGTTTCAAAACTATAGTTACGACTATATATTGGGTAGAATTCATTCTAAAGGGGTTCAAAGCTATATTTAGACTATTATACTAATATATTGAACTTTGATGACTACTTAGTCACCAATTATGTCTACATTTCTTCATATTCCCATTTGTACCAAAACGGGACGATTTTCTTCCCAAAGTTTCAAAAATATAGTTAGGACTATATATTAGGTAGAATCCATGCTTAAGGGGTTCAAAGCTATATTTAGACTATTATACTAATATATTGAACTTGGGTTACTAGTTAGTCACGAATTATGTCTACATTTCTTCAAATTCCCTTTTGTACCAAAACGAGACGATTTTCTTCCCAAACTTTCAAAACTATAGTTAGGACTATATATTGGTTAGAATCCATTCTAAAGGGGTTCAAAGCCATATTTAGACTATTATACTAATATATTTAACTTTGGTTACTTCTTGGTGAGCCAATTTTGTGTAAATTTCTTCAAATTCCCATTTGTACCATAACGGGACGATTTTCTTCCCAAAGTTTCAAAACTATAATTACGACTATATATTGGGTAGAAATCATGCTTAAGGGCTTCAAAGCTATATTTAGACTATTATACTAATATATTGAACTTTGGTTACTTCTTGGTGAGCCAATTTTGTGTAAATTTCTTCAAATTCCCATTTTTACCAAACGGGACGATTTTCTTCCCAAAGTTTCTAAACTATAGTTACGACTATATATTGGGTAGAATTCATGCTTAAGGGCATCAAAGCTATATTCAGACTATTATACTAATATATTGTACTTTGGTTACTCCTTGGTCACCAATTTTGTCTACATTTCTTCAAATTCCCTTTTGTACCAAAACGAGACGATTTTCTTCCCAAAGTTTCAAAACTATAGTTAGGACTATATATTGGATAGAATCCATTCTTAAGGGCTTCAAAGCTATGTTTAGACTATTATACTAATATATTGAATATTTTGTTACTCCTTGGTCACCAATTTTGTCTACATTTCTTCGAATTCCCATTTGTACCAAAACGAGACGATTTTCTTCCCAAAGTTTCAAAACTATAGTTACGACTATATATTGGGTAGAATTCATTCTAAAGGGGTTCAAAGCTATATTTAGACTATTATACTAATATATTGAACTTTGATTATTACTTAGTCACCAATTATGTCTACATTTCTTCATATTCCCATTTGTACCAAAACGGGACGATTTTCTTCCCAAAGTTTCAAAAATATAGTTAGGACTATATATTAGGTAGAATCCATGCTTAAGGGCTTCAAAGCTATATTTAGACTATTATACTAATATATTGAACTTTGGTTACTTCTTGGTGAGCCAATTTTGTGTAAATTTCTTCAAATTCCCATTTGTACTAAAACCGGACAATTTTCTTCCCAAAGTTTCAAAACTATAGATAGGACTATATATTGGGTAGAATCCATTCTTAAGGGCTTCAAAGCTATGTTTAGACTATTATACTAATATATTGAATTTTTGTTACTCCTTGGTCACCAATTTTGTCTACATTTCTTCGAATTCCCATTTGTACCAAAACGAGACGATTTTCTTCCCAAAGTTTCAAAACTATAGTTACGACTATATATTGGGTAGAATTCATTCTAAAGGGGTTCAAAGCTATATTTAGACTATTATACTAATATATTGAACTTTGATTACTACTTAGTCACCAATTATGTCTACATTTCTTCATATTCCCATTTGTACCAAAACGGGACGATTTTCTTCCCAAAGTTTCAAAACTATAGTTAGGATTATATATTGGGTAGAATTCATTCTAAAGGGGTTCAAAGCTATATTTAGACTATTATACTAATATATTGAACTTTGGTTACTAGTTAGTCACGAATTATGTCTACATTTCTTTAAATTCCCTTTTGTACCAAAACGAGACGATTTTCTTCCCAAACTTTCAAAACTATAGTTAGGACTATATATTGGTTAGAATCCATTCTAAAGGGGTTCAAAGCCATATTTAGACTATTATACTAATATATTTAACTTTGGTTACTTCTTGGTGAGCCAATTTTGTGTAAATTTCTTCAAATTCCCATTTGTACCAAAACGGGACGATATTCTTCCCAAAGTTTCAAAACTATAGTTAGGACTATATATTGGTTAGAATTCATTCTAAAGGGGTTCAAAGCTATATTTAGACTATTATACTAATATATTGAACTTTGGTTACTAGTTAGTCACGAATTATGTCTACATTTCTTTAAATTCCCTTTTGTACCAAAACGAGACGATTTTCTTCCCAAACTTTCAAAACTATAGTTAGGACTATATATTGGTTAGAATCCATTCTAAAGGGGTTCAAAGCCATATTTAGACTATTATACTAATATATTTAACTTTGGTTACTTCTTGGTGAGCCAATTTTGTGTAAATTTCTTCAAATTCCCATTTGTACCAAAACGGGACGATATTCTTCCCAAAGTTTCAAAACTATAGTTAGGACTATATATTGGGTAGAATCCATTCTAAAGGGGTTCAAAGCTATATTTAGACTATTTTACTAATATATTGAACATTGGTTACTCCTTGATGAGAAAATTTTGTGTCAAATTCTTCAAATTCCCATTTGTACCAAAACGGGACGATTTTCTTCCCAAACTTTCAAAACTATAGTTAGGACTATATATTGGTTAGAATCCATTCTAAAGGGGTTCAAAGCCATATTTAGACTATTATACTAATATATTTAACTTTGGTTACTTCTTGGTGACCCAATTTTGTGTAAATTTCTTCAAATTCCCATTTGTACCAAAACGGGACGATTTTCTTCCAAAAGTTTCAAAACTATAGTTAGGATTATATATTGGGTAGAATTCATTCTAAAGGGGTTCAAAGCTATATTTAGACTATTATACTAATATATTGAACTTTGGTTACTAGTTAGTCACGAATTATGTCTACATTTCTTTAAATTCCCTTTTGTACCAAAACGAGACGATTTTCTTCCCAAACTTTCAAAACTCTAGTTAGGACTATATATTGGTTAGAATCCATTCTAAAGGGGTTCAAAGCCATATTTAGACTATTATACTAATATATTTAACTTTGGTTACTTCTTGGTGAGCCAATTTTGTGTAAATTTCTTCAAATTCCCATTTGTACCAAAACGGGACGATTTTCTTCCCAAAGTTTCAAAACTATAGTTACGACTATATATTGGGTAGAAATCATGCTTAAGGGCTTCAAAGCTATATTTAGACTATTATACTAATATATTGAACTTTGGTTACTTCTTGGTGAGCCAATTTTGTGTAAATTTCTTCAAATTCCCATTTTTACCAAAATAATACGATTTTCTTCCCAAAGTTTCAAAACTATAGTTAGGACTATATATTTGTTAGAATCCATTCTAAAGGGGTTCAAAGCTATATTTAGACTATTATACTAATATATTTAACTTTGGTTACTTCTTGGTGAGCCAATTTTGTGTAAATTTCTTCAAATTCCCATTTGTACCAAAATGGGACGATTTTCTTCCCAAAGTTTCAAAACTATAGTTAGGACTATATATTGGTTAGAATCCATTCTAAAGGGGTTCAAAGCTATATTTATACTATTATACTAATATATTGAGATTTGGTTACTTCTTGGTGAGCCAATTTTGTGTAAATTTCATCAAATTCCCATTTATACCAAACGGGACGATTTTCTTCCCAAAGTTTCTAAACTATAGTTACGACTATATATTGGGTAGAATTCATGCTTAAGGGCATCAAAGCTATATTCAGACTATTATACCAATATCTTGTACTTTGGTTACTCCTTGGTCACCAATTTTGTCTACATTTCTTCAAATTCCCTTTTGTACCAAAACGAGACGATTTTCTTGCCAAAGTTTCAAAACTATAGTTAGGACTATATATTGGGTAGAATCCATTCTTAAGGGCTTCAAAGCTATGTTTAGACTATTATACTAATATATTGAATTTTTGTTACTCCTTGGTCACCAATTTTGTCTACATTTCTTCGAATTCCCATTTGTACCAAAACGAGACGATTTTCTTCCCAAAGTTTCAAAACTATAGTTACGACTATATATTGGGTAGAATTCATTCTAAAGGGGTTCAAAGCTATATTTAGACTATTATACTAATATATTGAACTTTGATTACTACTTAGTCACCAATTATGTCTACATTTCTTCATATTCCCATTTGTACCAAAACGGGACGATTTTCTTCCCAAAGTTTCAAAAATATAGTTAGGACTATATATTTGGTAGAATCCATGCTTAAGGGCTTCAAAGCTATATTTAGACTATTATACTAATATATTGAACTTTGGTTACTTCTTGGTGAGCCAGTTTTGTGTAAATTTCTTCAAATTCCCATTTGTACCAAAACAGGACAATTTTCTTCCCAAAGTTTCAAAACTATTGTTAGGACTATATATTGGGTAGAATCCATTCTAAAGGGCTTCAAAGCTATATTTAGACTATTATACTAATATATTGTACTTTGGTTACTCCTTGGTCACCAATTTTGTCTACATTTCTTCAAATTCCCTTTTGTACCAAAACGAGACGATTTTCTTCCCAAAGTTTCAAAACTATAGTTAGGACTATATATTGGGTTGAATCCATTCTTAAGGGCTTCAAAGCTATGTTTAGACTATTATACTAATATATTGAATTTTTGTTACTCCTTGGTCACCAATTTTGTCTACATTTCTTCGAATTCCCATTTGTACCAAAACGAGACGATTTTCTTCCCAAAGTTTCAAAACAATAGTTACGACTATATATTGGGTAGAATTCATTCTAAAGGGGTTCAAAGCTATATTTAGACTATTATACTAATATATTGAACTTTGATTACTACTTAGTCACCAATTATGTCTACATTTCTTCATATTCCCATTTGTACCAAAACGGGACGATTTTCTTCCCAAAGTTTCAAAAATATAGTTAGGACTATATATTTGGTAGAATCCATGCTTAAGGGCTTCAAAGCTATATTTAGACTATTATACTAATATATTGAACTTTGGTTACTTCTTGGTGATCCAATTTTGTGTAAATTTCTTCAAATTCCCATTTGTACCAAAACAGGACAATTTTCTTCCCAAAGTTTCAAAACTATTGTTAGGACTATATATTGGGTAGAATCCATTCTAAAGGGCTTCAAAGCTATATTTAGACTATTATACTAATATATTGTACTTTAATTACTCCTTGGTCACCAATTTTGTCTACATTTCTTCAAATTCCCTTTTGTACCAAAACGAGACGATTTTCTTCCCAAAGTTTAAAAACTATAGTTAGGACTATATATTGGGTTGAATCCATTCTTAAGGGCTTCAAAGCTATGTTTAGACTATTATACTAATATATTGAATTCTTGTTACTCCTTGGTCACCAATTTTGTCTACATTTCTTCAAATTCCCATTTGTACCAAAACGAGACGATTTTCTTCAAAAAAAGTTTCAAAACTATAGTTACGACTATATATTGGGTAGAATTCCAGCTTAAGGGCTTCAAAGCTATATTTAGACTATTATACTAATATATTGAACTTTGGTTACTTCTTGGTGAGCCAATTTTGTGTAAATTTCTTCAAATTCCCATTTGTACCAAAACAGTACGATTTTCTTCCCAAAGTTTCAAAACTATAGTTAGGACTATATATTGGTTAGAATCCATTCTAAAGGGCTTCAAAGCTATATTTAGACTATTATACTAATATATTGAACATTGGTTAGTTCTTGGTGATCCAATTTTGTGTAATTTCTTCAAATTCCCATTTGTACCAAAACAGGACGATTTTCTTCCCAAAGTTTCAAAACTATAGTTAGGACTATATATTGGGTAGAATCCATTCTTAAGGGCTTCAAAGCTATATTTAGACTATTATACTAATATATTGTACTTTGGTTACTCCTTGGTCAACAATTTTGTCTACATTTCTTCAAATTCCCTTTTGTACCAAAACGAGACGATTTTCTTCCCAAAGTTTCAAAACTATAGTTAGGACTATATATTGGGTTGAATCCATTCTTAAGGGCTTCAAAGCTATGTTTAGACTATTATACTAATATATTGAATTCTTGTTACTCCTTGGTCACCAATTTTGTCTACATTTCTTCAAATTCCCATTTGTACCAAAACGAGACGATTTTCTTCAAAAAAAGTTTCAAAACTATAGTTACGACTATATATTGGGTAGAATTCCAGCTTAAGGGCTTCAAAGCTATATTTAGACTATTATACTAATATATTGAACTTTGGTTACTTCTTGGTGAGCCAATTTTGTGTAAATTTCTTCAAATTCCCATTTGTACCAAAACAGTACGATTTTCTTCCCAAAGTTTCAAAACTATAGTTAGGACTATATATTGGTTAGAATCCATTCTAAAGGGCTTCAAAGCTATATTTAGACTATTATACTAATATATTGAACTTTGGTTACTTCTTGGTGATCCAATTTTGTGTAATTTCTTTAAATTCCCATTTGTACCAAAACAGGACGATTTTCTTCCCAAAGTTTCAAAATTATAGTTAGGACTATATATTGGGTAGAATCCATTTTTAAGGGCTTCAAAGCTATATTTAGACTATTATACTAATATATTGTACTTTGGTTACTCCTTGGTCACCAATTTTGTCTACATTTCTTCAAATTCCCTTTTGTACCAAAACGAGACGATTTTCTTCCCAAAGTTTCAAAACTATAGTTAGGACTATATATTGGGTTGAATCCATTCTTAAGGGCTTCAAAGCTATGTTTAGACTATTATACTAATATATTGAATGTTTGTTACTCCTTGGTCACCAATTTTGTCTACATTTCTTCGAATTCCCATTTGTACCAAAACGAGACGATTTTCTTCCCAAAGTTTCAAAACTATAGTTACGACTATATATTGGGTAGAATTCATTCTAAAGGGGTTCAAAGCTATATTTAGACTATTATACTAATATATTGAACTTTGATTACTACTTAGTCACCAATTATGTCTACATTTCTTCATATTCCCATTTGTACCAAAACGGGACGATTTTCTTCCCAAAGTTTCAAAAATATAGTTAGGACTATATATTTGGTAGAATCCATGCTTAAGGGCTTCAAAGCTATATTTAGACTATTATACTAATATATTGAACTTTGCTTACTTCTTGGTGAGCCAATTTTGTGTAAATTTCTTCAAATTCCCATTTGTACCAAAACAGGACAATTTTCTTCCCAAAGTTTCAAAACTATTGTTAGGACTATATATTGGGTAGAATCCATTCTAAAGGGCTTCAAAGCTATATTTAGACTATTATACTAATATATTGTACATTGATTACTCCTTGGTCACCAATTTTGTCTACATTTCTTCAAATTCCCTTTTGTACCAAAACGAGACGATTTTCTTCCCAAAGTTTCAAAACTATAGTTAGGACTATATATTGGGTTGAATCCATTCTTAAGGGCTTCAAAGCTATGTTTAGACTATTATACTAATATATTGAATTCTTGTTACTCCTTGGTCACCAATTTTGTCTACATTTCTTCAAATTCCCATTTGTACCAAAACGAGACGATTTTCTTCAAAAAAAGTTTCAAAACTATAGTTACGACTATATATTGGGTAGAATTCCAGCTTAAGGTCTTCAAAGCTATATTTAGACTATTATACTAATATATTGAACTTTGGTTACTTCTTGGTGAGCCAATTTTGTGTAAATTTCTTCAAATTCCCATTTGTACCAAAACAGTACGATTTTCTTCCCAAAGTTTCAAAACTATAGTTAGGACTATATATTGGTTAGAATCCATTCTAAAGGGCTTCAAAGCTATATTTAGACTATTATACTAATATATTGAACTTTGGTTAGTTCTTGGTGATCCAATTTTGTGTAATTTCTTCAAATTCCCATTTGTACCAAAACAGGACAATTTTCTTCCCAAAGTTTCAAAACTATAGTTAGGACTATATATTGGGTAGAATCCATTCTTAAGGGCTTCAAAGCTATATTTAGACTATTATACTAATATATTGTACTTTGGTTACTCCTTGGTCACCAATTTTGTCTACATTTCTTCAAATTCCCTTTTGTACCAAAACGAGACGATTTTCTTCCCAAAGTTTCAAAACTATAGTTAGGACTATATATTGGGTTGAATTCATTCTTAAGGGCTTCAAAGCTATGTTTAGACTATTATACTAATATATTGAATTCTTGTTACTCCTTGGTCACCAATTTTGTCTACATTTCTTCAAATTCCCATTTGTACCAAAACGAGACGATTTTCTTCAAAAAAAGTTTCAAAACTATAGTTACGACTATATATTGGGTAGAATTCCAGCTTAAGGGCTTCAAAGCTATATTTAGACTATTATACTAATATATTGAACTTTGGTTACTTCTTGGTGAGCCAATTTTGTGTAAATTTCTTCAAATTCCCATTTTTACCAAAACAGTACGATTTTCTTCCCAAAGTTTCAAAACTATAGTTAGGACTATATATTGGTTAGAATCCATTCTAAAGGGGTTCAAAGCTATATTTAGACTATTATACTAATATATTTAACTTTGGTTACTAGTTAGTCACGAATTATGTCTACATTTCTTCATATTCCCATTTGTACCAAAACGGGACGATTTTCTTCCCAAAGTTTCAAAAATATAGTTAGGACTATATATTGGGTAGAATCCATGCTTAAGGGCTTCAAAGCTATATTTAGACTATTATACTAATATATTTAACTTTGGTTACTTCTTCGCGAGCCAATTTTGTGTAAATTTCTTCAAATTCCAATTTGTACCAAAACGGGACGATTTTCTTCCCAAATGTTTCAAAACTATAGTTAGGACTATATATTGCGTAGAATCAATTCTAAAGGGCTTCAAAGCTATATTTAGACTACTATACTAATATATTGTACTTTGTTTACTCCTTGGTCACCAATTTTGTCTACATTTCTTCAAATTCCCTTTTGTACCAAAACGAGACGATTTTCTTCCCAAACTTTCAAAACTATAGTTAGGACTATATATTGGGTAGAATCCATTCTTAAGGGCTTCAAAGCTATGTTTAGACTATTATACTAATATATTGAACTTTTGTTACTCCATGGTCACCAATTTTGTCTACATTTCTTCAAATTTCCATTTGTACCAAAACGAGACGATTTTCTTCCCAAAGTTTCAAAAATATAGTTAGGACTATATATTAAGTAGAATCCATGCTTAAAGGCTTCAAAGCTATATTTAGACTATTATACTAATATATTGAACTTTGGTTACTTCTTGGTGAGCCAATTTTGTGTAAATTTCTTCAAATTCCAATTTGTACCAAAACGGGACGATTTTCTTCCCAAATGTTTCAAAACTATAGTTAGGACTATATATTGCGTAGAATCAATTCTAAAGGGCTTCAAAGCTATATTTAGACTACTATACTAATATATTGTACTTTGGTTACTCCTTGGTCACCAATTTTGTCTACATTTCTTCAAATTCCCTTTTGTACCCAAACGAGACGATTTTCTTCCCAAAGTTTCAAAACTATAGTTACGACTATATATTGGGTAGAATTCATTCTAAAGGGGTTCAAAGCTATATTTAGACTATTATACTAATATATTGAACTTTGATTACTACTTAGTCACCAATTATGTCTACATTTCTTCATATTCCCATTTGTACCAAAACGGGACGATTTTCTTCCCAAAGTTTCAAAAATATAGTTAGGACTATATATTTGGTAGAATCCATGCTTAAGGGCTTCAAAGCTATATTTAGACTATTATACTAATATATTGAACTTTGGTTACTTCTTGGTGAGCCAATTTTGTGTAAATTTCTTCAAATTCCCATTTGTACCAAAACAGGACAATTTTCTTCCCAAAGTTTCAAAACTATTGTTAGGACTATATATTGGGTAGAATCCATTCTAAAGGGCTTCAAAGCTATATTTAGACTATTATACTAATATATTGTACTTTGATTACTCCTTGGTCACCAATTTTGTCTACATTTCTTCAAATTCCCTTTTGTACCAAAACGAGACGATTTTCTTCCCAAAGTTTCAAAACTATAGTTAGGACTATATATTGGGTTGAATCCATTCTTAAGGGCTTCAAAACTATGTTTAGACTATTATACTAATATATTGAATTCTTGTTACTCCTTGGTCACCAATTTTGTCTACATTTCTTCAAATTCCCATTTGTACCAAAACGAGACGATTTTCTTCAAAAAAAGTTTCAAAACTATAGTTACGACTATATATTGGGTAGAATTCCAGCTTAAGGGCTTCAAAGCTATATTTAGACTATTATACTAATATATTGAACTTTGGTTACTTCTTGGTGAGCCAATTTTGTGTAAATTTCTTCAAATTCCCATTTGTACCAAAACAGTACGATTTTCTTCCAAAAGTTTCAAAACTATAGTTAGGACTATATATTGGTTAGAATCCATTCTAAAGGGCTTCAAAGCTATATTTAGACTATTATACTAATATATTTAACTTTGGTTACTTCTTGGTGAGCCAATTTTGTGTAAATTTCTTCAAATTCCCATTTGTACCAAAATGGGACGATTTTCTTCCCAAAGTCTCAAAACTATAGTTAGGACTATATATTGGTTAGAATCCATTCTAAAGGGGTTCAAAGCTATATTTATACTATTATACTAATATATTGAACTTTGGTTACTACTTAGTCACCAATTATGTCTACATTTCTTCAAATTCCCATTTGTACCAAAACGAGACGATTTTCTTCAAAAAAAGTTTCAAAACTATAGTTACGACTATATATTGGGTAGAATTCCAGCTTAAGGGCTTCAAAGCTATATTTAGACTATTATACTAATATATTGAACTTTGGTTACTTCTTGGTGAGCCAATTTTGTGTAAATTTCTTCAAATTCCCATTTTTACCAAAACAGTACGATTTTCTTCCCAAAGTTTCAAAACTATAGTTAGGACTATATATTGGTTAGAATCCATTCTAAAGGGGTTCAAAGCTATATTTAGACTATTATACTAATATATTTAACTTTGGTTACTAGTTAGTCACGAATTATGTCTACATTTCTTCATATTCCCATTTGTACCAAAACGGGACGATTTTCTTCCCAAAGTTTCAAAAATATAGTTAGGACTATATATTTGGTAGAATCCATGCTTAAGGGCTTCAAAGCTATATTTAGACTATTATACTAATATATTGAACTTTGGTTACTTCTTGGTGAGCCAATTTTGTGTAAATTTCTTCAAATTCCCATTTGTACCAAAACAGGACAATTTTCTTCCCAAAGTTTCAAAACTATTGTTAGGACTATATATTGGGTAGAATCCATTCTAAAGGGCTTCAAAGCTATATTTAGACTATTATACTAATATATTGTACTTTGATTACTCCTTGGTCACCAATTTTGTCTACATTTCTTCAAATTCCCTTTTGTACCAAAACGAGACGATTTTCTTCCCAAAGTTTCAAAACTATAGTTAGGACTATATATTGGGTTGAATCCATTCTTAAGGGCTTCAAAACTATGTTTAGACTATTATACTAATATATTGAATTCTTGTTACTCCTTGGTCACCAATTTTGTCTACATTTCTTCAAATTCCCATTTGTACCAAAACGAGACGATTTTCTTCAAAAAAAGTTTCAAAACTATAGTTACGACTATATATTGGGTAGAATTCCAGCTTAAGGGCTTCAAAGCTATATTTAGACTATTATACTAATATATTGAACTTTGGTTACTTCTTGGTGAGCCAATTTTGTGTAAATTTCTTCAAATTCCCATTTGTACCAAAACAGTACGATTTTCTTCCAAAAGTTTCAAAACTATAGTTAGGACTATATATTGGTTAGAATCCATTCTAAAGGGCTTCAAAGCTATATTTAGACTATTATACTAATATATTTAACTTTGGTTACTTCTTGGTGAGCCAATTTTGTGTAAATTTCTTCAAATTCCCATTTGTACCAAAATGGGACGATTTTCTTCCCAAAGTCTCAAAACTATAGTTAGGACTATATATTGGTTAGAATCCATTCTAAAGGGGTTCAAAGCTATATTTATACTATTATACTAATATATTGAACTTTGGTTACTACTTAGTCACCAATTATGTCTACATTTCTTCAAATTCCCATTTGTACCAAAACGAGACGATTTTCTTCAAAAAAAGTTTCAAAACTATAGTTACGACTATATATTGGGTAGAATTCCAGCTTAAGGGCTTCAAAGCTATATTTAGACTATTATACTAATATATTGAACTTTGGTTACTTCTTGGTGAGCCAATTTTGTGTAAATTTCTTCAAATTCCCATTTTTACCAAAACAGTACGATTTTCTTCCCAAAGTTTCAAAACTATAGTTAGGACTATATATTGGTTAGAATCCATTCTAAAGGGGTTCAAAGCTATATTTAGACTATTATACTAATATATTTAACTTTGGTTACTAGTTAGTCACGAATTATGTCTACATTTCTTCATATTCCCATTTGTACCAAAACGGGACGATTTTCTTCCCAAAGTTTCAAAAATATAGTTAGGACTATATATTGGGTAGAATCCATGCTTAAGGGCTTCAAAGCTATATTTAGACTATTATACTAATATATTTAACTTTGGTTACTTCTTCGCGAGCCAATTTTGTGTAAATTTCTTCAAATTCCAATTTGTACCAAAACGGGACGATTTTCTTCCCAAATGTTTCAAAACTATAGTTAGGACTATATATTGCGTAGAATCAATTCTAAAGGGCTTCAAAGCTATATTTAGACTACTATACTAATATATTGTACTTTGGTTACTCCTTGGTCACCAATTTTGTCTACATTTCTTCAAATTCCCTTTTGTACCAAAACGAGACGATTTTCTTCCCAAACTTTCAAAACTATAGTTAGGACTATATATTGGGTAGAATCCATTCTTAAGGGCTTCAAAGCTATGTTTAGACTATTATACTAATATATTGAAGTTTTGTTACTCCATGGTCACCAATTTTGTCTACATTTCTTCAAATTTCCATTTGTACCAAAACGAGACGATTTTCTTCCCAAAGTTTCAAAAATATAGTTAGGACTATATATTAAGTAGAATCCATGCTTAAAGGCTTCAAAGCTATATTTAGACTATTATACTAATATATTGAACTTTGGTTACTTCTTGGTGAGCCAATTTTGTGTAAATTTCTTCAAATTCCAATTTGTACCAAAACGGGACGATTTTCTTCCCAAATGTTTCAAAACTATAGTTAGGACTATATATTGCGTAGAATCAATTCTAAAGGGCTTCAAAGCTATATTTAGACTACTATACTAATATATTGTACTTTGGTTACTCCTTGGTCACCAATTTTGTCTACATTTCTTCAAATTCCCTTTTGTACCAAAACGAGACGATTTTTTTCCCAAAGTTTCAAACCTATAGGTACGACTATATATTGGGTAGAATTCATTCTAAAGGGGTTCAAAGCTATATTTATACTATTATACTAATATATTGAACTTTGGTTACTACTTAGTCACCAATTATGTCTACATTTCTTCATATTCCCATTTGTACCAAAACGGGACGATTTTCTTCCCAAAGTTTCAAAAATATAGTTAGGACTATATATTAAGTAGAATCCATGCTTAAAGGCTTCAAAGCTATATTTAGACTATTATACTAATATATTGAACTTTGGTTACTTCTTGGTGAGCCAATTTTGTGTAAATTTCTTCAAATTCCCATTTGTACCAAAACAGGACGATTTTCTTTCCAAAGTTTCAAAACTATAGTTACGACTATATATTGGGTAGAATTCATGCTTAAGGGCTTCAAAGCTATATTTAGACTATTATACTAATATATTGAACTTTGGTTACTTCTTGGTGAGCCAATTTTGTGTAAATATCTTCAAATTCCCATTTTTACCAAAACAATACAATTTTCTTCCCAAAGTCTCAAAACTATAGTTAGGACTATATATTGGTTAGAATCCATTCTAAAGGGGTTCAAAGCTATATTTAGACTATTATACTAATATATTTAACTTTGGTTACTTCTTGGTGAGCCAATTTTGTGTAAATTTCTTCAAATTCCCATTTGTACCAAAATGGGACGATTTTCTTCCCAAAGTCTCAAAACTATAGTTAGGACTATATATTGGTTAGAATCCATTCTAAAGGGGTTCAAAGCTATATTTATACTATTATACTAATATATTGAACTTTGGTTACTACTTAGTCACCAATTATGTCTACATTTCTTCAAATTCCCATTTGTACCAAAACGAGACGATTTTCTTCAAAAAAAGTTTCAAAACTATAGTTACGACTATATATTGGGTAGAATTCCAGCTTAAGGGCTTCAAAGCTATATTTAGACTATTATACTAATATATTGAACTTTGGTTACTTCTTGGTGAGCCAATTTTGTGTAAATTTCTTCAAATTCCCATTTTTACCAAAACAGTACGATTTTCTTCCCAAAGTTTCAAAACTATAGTTAGGACTATATATTGGTTAGAATCCATTCTAAAGGGGTTCAAAGCTATATTTAGACTATTATACTAATATATTTAACTTTGGTTACTAGTTAGTCACGAATTATGTCTACATTTCTTCATATTCCCATTTGTACCAAAACGGGACGATTTTCTTCCCAAAGTTTCAAAAATATAGTTAGGACTATATATTGGGTAGAATCCATGCTTAAGGGCTTCAAAGCTATATTTAGACTATTATACTAATATATTTAACTTTGGTTACTTCTTCGCGAGCCAATTTTGTGTAAATTTCTTCAAATTCCAATTTGTACCAAAACGGGACGATTTTCTTCCCAAATGTTTCAAAACTATAGTTAGGACTATATATTGCGTAGAATCAATTCTAAAGGGCTTCAAAGCTATATTTAGACTACTATACTAATATATTGTACTTTGGTTACTCCTTGGTCACCAATTTTGTCTACATTTCTTCAAATTCCCTTTTGTACCAAAACGAGACGATTTTCTTCCCAAACTTTCAAAACTATAGTTAGGACTATATATTGGGTAGAATCCATTCTTAAGGGCTTCAAAGCTATGTTTAGACTATTATACTAATATATTGAACTTTTGTTACTCCATGGTCACCAATTTTGTCTACATTTCTTCAAATTTCCATTTGTACCAAAACGAGACGATTTTCTTCCCAAAGTTTCAAAAATATAGTTAGGACTATATATTAAGTAGAATCCATGCTTAAAGGCTTCAAAGCTATATTTAGACTATTATACTAATATATTGAACTTTGGTTACTTCTTGGTGAGCCAATTTTGTGTAAATTTCTTCAAATTCCAATTTGTACCAAAACGGGACGATTTTCTTCCCAAATGTTTCAAAACTATAGTTAGGACTATATATTGCGTAGAATCAATTCTAAAGGGCTTCAAAGCTATATTTAGACTACTATACTAATATATTGTACTTTGGTTACTCCTTGGTCACCAATTTTGTCTACATTTCTTCAAATTCCCTTTTGTACCAAAACGAGACGATTTTCTTCCCAAACTTTCAAAACTATAGTTAGGACTATATATTGGGTAGAATCCATTCTTAAGGGCTTCAAAGCTATGTTTAGACTATTATACTAATATATTGAACTTTTGTTACTCCATGGTCACCAATTTTGTCTACATTTCTTCAAATTTCCATTTGTACCAAAACGAGACGATTTTCTTCCCAAAGTTTCAAAAATATAGTTAGGACTATATATTAAGTAGAATCCATGCTTAAAGGCTTCAAAGCTATATTTAGACTATTATACTAATATATTGAACTTTGGTTACTTCTTGGTGAGCCAATTTTGTGTAAATTTCTTCAAATTCCAATTTGTACCAAAACGGGACGATTTTCTTCCCAAATGTTTCAAAACTATAGTTAGGACTATATATTGCGTAGAATCAATTCTAAAGGGCTTCAAAGCTATATTTAGACTACTATACTAATATATTGTACTTTGGTTACTCCTTGGTCACCAATTTTGTCTACATTTCTTCAAATTCCCTTTTGTACCAAAACGAGACGATTTTTTTCCCAAAGTTTCAAACCTATAGTTACGACTATATATTGGGTAGAATTCATTCTAAAGGGGTTCAAAGCTATATTTATACTATTATACTAATATATTGAACTTTGGTTACTACTTAGTCACCAATTATGTCTACATTTCTTCATATTCCCATTTGTACCAAAACGGGACGATTTTCTTCCCAAAGTTTCAAAAATATAGTTAGGACTATATATTAAGTAGAATCCATGCTTAAAGGCTTCAAAGCTATATTTAGACTATTATACTAATATATTGAACTTTGGTTACTTCTTGGTGAGCCAATTTTGTGTAAATTTCTTCAAATTCCCATTTGTACCAAAACAGGACGATTTTCTTTCCAAAGTTTCAAAACTATAGTTACGACTATATATTGGGTAGAATTCATGCTTAAGGGCTTCAAAGCTATATTTAGACTATTATACTAATATATTGAACTTTGGTTACTTCTTGGTGAGCCAATTTTGTGTAAATATCTTCAAATTCCCATTTTTACCAAAACAATACGATTTTCTTCCCAAAGTCTCAAAACTATAGTTAGGACTATATATTGGTTAGAATCCATTCTAAAGGGGTTCAAAGCTATATTTAGACTATTATACTAATATATTTAACTTTGGTTACTTCTTGGTGAGCCAATTTTGTGTAAATTTCTTCAAATTCCCATTTGTACCAAAATGGGACGATTTTCTTCCCAAAGTCTCAAAACTATAGTTAGGACTATATATTGGTTAGAATCCATTCTAAAGGGGTTCAAAGCTATATTTATACTATTATACTAATATATTGAACTTTGGTTACTACTTAGTCACCAATTATGTCTACATTTCTTCATATTCCCATTTGTACCAAAACGGGACGATTTTCTTCCCAAAGTTTCAAAAATATAGTTAGGACTATATATTAAGTAGAATCCATGCTTAAAGGCTTCAAAGCTATATTTAGACTATTATACTAATATATTGAACTTTGGTTACTTCTTGGTGAGCCAATTTTGTGTAAATTTCTTCAAATTCCCATTTGTACCAAAACAGGACGATTTTCTTTCCAAAGTTTCAAAACTATAGTTACGACTATATATTGGGTAGAATTCATGCTTAAGGGCTTCAAAGCTATATTTAGACTATTATACTAATATATTGAACTTTGGTTACTTCTTGGTGAGCCAATTTTGTGTAAATATCTTCAAATTCCCATTTTTACCAAAACAATACAATTTTCTTCCCAAAGTCTCAAAACTATAGTTAGGACTATATATTGGTTAGAATCCATTCTAAAGGGGTTCAAAGCTATATTTAGACTATTATACTAATATATTTAACTTTGGTTACTTCTTGGTGAGCCAATTTTGTGTAAATTTCTTCAAATTCCCATTTGTACCAAAATGGGACGATTTTCTTCCCAAAGTCTCAAAACTATAGTTAGGACTATATATTGGTTAGAATCCATTCTAAAGGGGTTCAAAGCTATATTTAGACTATTATACTAATATATTTAACTTTGGTTACTAGTTAGTCACGAATTATGTCTACATTTCTTCATATTCCCATTTGTACCAAAACAGGACGATTTTCTTGCCAAAGTTTCAAAACTATAGTTAGGACTATATATTGGGTAGAATCCATTCTTAAGGGCTTCAAAGCTATATTTAGACTTTTATACTAATATATTGAACTTTTTTTACTCCTTGGTCACAAATTATTTCTACATTTCTTCGAATTCCCATTTGTACCAAAACGAGACGATTTTCTTCCCAAAGTTTCAAAACTATAGTTACGACTATATATTGGGTAGAATTCATTCTAAAGGGTTTCAAAGCTATATTAATACTATTATACTAATATATTTAACTTCGGTTACTTCTTGGCGAGCCAATTTTTTGTAAATTTCTTCAAATTCCAATTTGTACCAAAACGGGACGATTTTCTTCCCAAATGTTTCAAAACTATAGTTAGGACTATATATTGCGTAGAATCAATTCTAAAGGGCTTCAAAGCTATATTTAGACTACTATACTAATATATTGTACTTTGGTTACTCCTTGGTCACCAATTTTGTCTACGTTTCTTCAAATTCCCTTTTGTACCAAAACGAGACGATTTTCTTCCCAAACTTTCAAAACTATAGTTAGGACTATATATTGGGTAGAATCCATTCTTAAGGGCTTCAAAGCTATGTTTAGACTATTGTACTAATATATTGAACTTTTGTTACTCCTTGGTCACCAATTTTTTTCTACATTTGTTCAAATTTCCATTTGTACCAAAACGAGACGATTTTCTTCCCAAAGTTTCAAACCTATAGTTACGACTATATATTGGGTAGAATTCATTCTAAAGGGGTTCAAAGCTATATTTATACTATTATACTAATATATTTAACTTTGGTTACTACTTAGTCACCAATTATGTCTACATTTCTTCATATTCCCATTTGTACCAAAACGGGACGATTTTCTTCCCAAAATTTCAAAAATATAGTTAGGACTATATATTAGGTAGAATCCATTCTTAAGGGCTTCAAAGGTATGTTTAGACTATTATACTAATATATTGAACTTTTGTTACTCCTTGGTCACCAATTTTGTCTACATTTGTTCAAATTCCAATTTGTACCAAAACGGGACGATTTTCTTCCCAAATGTTTCAAAACTATAGTTAGGACTATATATTGCGTAGAATCAATTCTAAAGGGCTTCAAAGCTATATTTAGACTACTATACTAATATATTGTACTTTGGTTACTCCTTGGTCACCAATTTTGTCTACATTTCTTCAAATTCCCATTTGTACCAAAACGAGACGATTTTCTTCCCAAAGTTTCAAAAATATAGTTAGGACTATATATTGGGTAGAATCCATGCTTAAGGGCTTCAAAGCTATATTTAGACTATTATACTAATATATTGAACTTTGGTTACTTCTTGGTGAGCCAATTTTGTGTAAATTTCTTCAAATTCCCATTTGTACCAAAACAGTACGATTTTCTTCCCAAAGTTTCAAAACTATAGTTAGGACTATATATTGGTTAGAATTCATTCTAAAGGGCTTCAAAGCTATATTTAGACTATTATACTAATATATTGAACTTTGGTTACTTCTTGGTGATCCAATTTTGTGTAATTTCTTCCAATTCCCATTTGTACCAAAACAGGACGATTTTCTTCCCAAAGTTTCAAAACTATAGTTAGGACTATATATTGGGTAGAATCCTTTCTTAAGGGCTTCAAAGCTATATTTAGACTATTATACTAATATATTGTACTTTGGTTACTCCTTGGTCACCAATTTTGTCTACATTTCTTCAAATTCCCTTTTGTGCCAAAACGAGACGATTTTCTTCCCAAAGTTTCAAAAATATAGTTAGGACTATATATTGGGTAGAATCCATTCTTAAGGGCTTCAAAGCTATGTTTAGACTATTATACTAATAAATTGAACTTTTGTTACTCGTTGGTCACCAATTTTGTCTACATTTGTTCAAATTCCAATTTGTTCCAAAACGGGACGATTTTCTTCCCAAATGTTTCAAAACTATAGTTAGGACTATATATTGCGTAGAATCAATTCTAAAGGGCTTCAAAGCTATATTTAGACTACTATACTAATATATTGTACTTTGGTTACTCCTTGGTCACCAATTTTGTCTACATTTCTTCAAATTCCCATTTGTACCAAAACGAGACGATTTTCTTCCCAAAGTTTCAAAAATATAGTTAGGACTATATATTGGGTAGAATCCATTCTTAAGGGCTTCAAAGCTATATTTAGACTATTATACTAATATATTGAACTTTGGTTACTTCTTGGTGAGCCAATTTTGTGTAAATTTCTTCAAATTCCCATTTGTACCAAAACAGTACGATTTTCTTCCCAAAGTTTCAAAACTATAGTTAGGACTATATATTGGGTAGAATCCATTCTTAAGGGCTTCAAAGCTATATTTAGACTATTATACTAATATATTGTACTTTGGTTACTCCTTGGTCACCAATTTTGTCTACATTTCTTCAAATTCCCTTTTGTGCCAAAACGAGACGATTTTCTTCCCAAAGTTTCAAAAATATAGTTAGGACTATATATTGGGTAGAATCCATTCTTAAGGGCTTCAAAGCTATGTTTAGACTATTATACTAATATATTGAACTTTTGTTACTCCTTGGTCACCAATTTTGTCTACATTTGTTCAAATTCCAATTTGTACCAAAACGGGACGATTTTCTTCCCAAATGTTTCAAAACTATAGTTAGGACTATATATTGGGTAGAATCCATTCTTAAGGGCTTCAAAGCTATATTTAGACTATTATACTAATATATTGAACTTTTGTTACTCCTTGGTCACAAATTATTTCTACATTTCTTCGAATTCCCATTTGTACCAAAACGAGACGATTTTCTTCTTAAAGTTTCAAAAATATAGTTAGGACTATATATTGGGTAGAATCCATGCTTAAGGGCTTCAAAGCTATATTTAGACTATTATACTAATATATTGAACTTTGGTTACTTCTTGCTAAGCCAATTTTGTGTAAATTTCTTCAAATTCCCATTTGTACCAAAACAGTACGATTTTCTTCCAAAAGTTTCAAAACTATAGTTAGGACTATATATTGGTTAGAATCCATTCTAAAGGGCTTCAAAGCTATATTTAGACTATTATACTAATATATTGAACTTTGGTTACTTCTTGGTGATCCAATTTTGTGTAATTTCTTCAAATTCCCATTTGTACCAAAACAGGACGATTTTCTTCCCAAAGTTTCAAAAATATAGTTAGGACTATATATTGGGTAGAATCCATTCTTAAGGGCTTCAAAGCTATGTTTAGACTATTATACTAATATATTGAACTTTTGTTACTCCTTGGTCACCAATTTTGTCTACATTTGTTCAAATTCCAATTTGTACCAAAACGGGACGATTTTCTTCCCAAATGTTTCAAAACTATAGTTAGGACTATATATTGCGTAGAATCAATTCTAAAGGGCTTCAAAGCTATATTTAGACTACTATACTAATATATTGTACTTTGGTTACTCCTTGGTCACCAATTTTGTCTACATTTCTTCAAATTCCCATTTGTACCAAAACGGGACGATTTTCTTCCCAAAGTTTCAAAAATATAGTTAGGACTATATATTGGGTAGAATCCATGCTTAAGGGCTTCAAAGCTATATTTAGACTATTATACTAATATATTGAACTTTGGTTACTTCTTGGTGAGCCAATTTTGTGTAAATTTCTTCAAATTCCCATTTGTACCAAAACAGTACGATTTTCTTCCCAAAGTTTCAAAACTATAGTTAGGACTATATATTGGTTAGAATTCATTCTAAAGGGCTTCAAAGCTATATTTAGACTATTATACTAATATATTGAACTTTGGTTACTTCTTGGTGATCCAATTTTGTGTAATTTCTTCCAATTCCCATTTGTACCAAAACAGGACGATTTTCTTCCCAAAGTTTCAAAACTATAGTTAGGACTATATATTGGGTAGAATCCTTTCTTAAGGGCTTCAAAGCTATATTTAGACTATTATACTAATATATTGTACTTTGGTTACTCCTTGGTCACCAATTTTGTCTACATTTCTTCAAATTCCCTTTTGTGCCAAAACGAGACGATTTTCTTCCCAAAGTTTCAAAAATATAGTTAGGACTATATATTGGGTAGAATCCATTCTTAAGGGCTTCAAAGCTATGTTTAGACTATTATACTAATAAATTGAACTTTTGTTACTCGTTGGTCACCAATTTTGTCTACATTTGTTCAAATTCCAATTTGTTCCAAAACGGGACGATTTTCTTCCCAAATGTTTCAAAACTATAGTTAGGACTATATATTGCGTAGAATCAATTCTAAAGGGCTTCAAAGCTATATTTAGACTACTATACTAATATATTGTACTTTGGTTACTCCTTGGTCACCAATTTTGTCTACATTTCTTCAAATTCCCATTTGTACCAAAACGAGACGATTTTCTTCCCAAAGTTTCAAAAATATAGTTAGGACTATATATTGGGTAGAATCCATTCTTAAGGGCTTCAAAGCTATATTTAGACTATTATACTAATATATTGAACTTTGGTTACTTCTTGGTGAGCCAATTTTGTGTAAATTTCTTCAAATTCCCATTTGTACCAAAACAGTACGATTTTCTTCCCAAAGTTTCAAAACTATAGTTAGGACTATATATTGGGTAGAATCCATTCTTAAGGGCTTCAAAGCTATATTTAGACTATTATACTAATATATTGTACTTTGGTTACTCCTTGGTCACCAATTTTGTCTACATTTCTTCAAATTCCCTTTTGTGCCAAAACGAGACGATTTTCTTCCCAAAGTTTCAAAAATATAGTTAGGACTATATATTGGGTAGAATCCATTCTTAAGGGCTTCAAAGCTATGTTTAGACTATTATACTAATATATTGAACTTTTGTTACTCCTTGGTCACCAATTTTGTCTACATTTGTTCAAATTCCAATTTGTACCAAAACGGGACGATTTTCTTCCCAAATGTTTCAAAACTATAGTTAGGACTATATATTGGGTAGAATCCATTCTTAAGGGCTTCAAAGCTATATTTAGACTATTATACTAATATATTGAACTTTTGTTACTCCTTGGTCACAAATTATTTCTACATTTCTTCGAATTCCCATTTGTACCAAAACGAGACGATTTTCTTCTTAAAGTTTCAAAAATATAGTTAGGACTATATATTGGGTAGAATCCATGCTTAAGGGCTTCAAAGCTATATTTAGACTATTATACTAATATATTGAACTTTGGTTACTTCTTGCTGAGCCAATTTTGTGTAAATTTCTTCAAATTCCCATTTGTACCAAAACAGTACGATTTTCTTCCAAAAGTTTCAAAACTATAGTTAGGACTATATATTGGTTAGAATCCATTCTAAAGGGCTTCAAAGCTATATTTAGACTATTATACTAATATATTGAACTTTGGTTACTTCTTGGTGATCCAATTTTGTGTAATTTCTTCAAATTCCCATTTGTACCAAAACAGGACGATTTTCTTCCCAAAGTTTCAAAAATATAGTTAGGACTATATATTGGGTAGAATCCATTCTTAAGGGCTTCAAAGCTATGTTTAGACTATTATACTAATATATTGAACTTTTGTTACTCCTTGGTCACCAATTTTGTCTACATTTGTTCAAATTCCAATTTGTACCAAAACGGGACGATTTTCTTCCCAAATGTTTCAAAACTATAGTTAGGACTATATATTGCGTAGAATCAATTCTAAAGGGCTTCAAAGCTATATTTAGACTACTATACTAATATATTGTACTTTGGTTACTCCTTGGTCACCAATTTTGTCTACATTTCTTCAAATTCCCTTTTGTACCAAAACGGGACGATTTTCTTCCCAAAGTTTCAAAACTATAGTTACGACTATATATTGGGTAGAATTCATGCTTAAGGGCATCAAAGCTATATTTAGACTATTATACTAATATATTGTACTTTGGTTACTTCTTCGTGAGCCAATTTTGTGTAAATTTCTTCAAATTCCCATTTGTACCAAAACAGTACGATTTTCTTCCCAAAGTTTCAAAAATATAGTTAGGACTATATTTTGGGTAGAATCCATGCTTAAGGGCTTCAAAGCTATATTTAGACTATTATACTAATATATTGAACTTTGGTTACTTCTTGGTGAGCCAATTTTGTGTAAATTTCTTCAAATTCCCATTTGTACCAAAATAGTACGATTTTCTTCCCAAAGTTTCAAAACTATAGTTAGGACTATATATTGGTTAGAATCCATTCTAAAGGGGTTCAAAGCTATATTTAGACTATTATACTAATATATTTAACTTTGGTTACTTCTTCGTGAGCCAATTTGGTGTAAATTTCTTCAAATTCCCATTTGTACCAAAACGGGACTATTTTCTTCCCAAAGTTTCAAAACTATAGTTAGGACTATATATTGGGTAGAATCCATTCTTAAGGGCTTCAAAGCTATATTTAGACTATTATACTAATATATTGTACTTTGGTTACTCCTTGGTCACCAATTTTGTCTACATTTGTTCAAATTCCCTTTTGTACCAAAACGAGACGATTTTCTTCCCAAAGTTACAAAACTATAGTTAGGACTATATATTGGGTAGAATCCATTCTTAAGGGCTTCAAAGCTATATTTAGACTATTATACTAATATATTGAACTTTTGTTACTCCTTGGTCACAAATTATTTCTACATTTCTTCGAATTCCCATTTGTACCAAAACGAGACGATTTTCTTCCCAAAGTTTCTAAACTATAGTTACGACTATATATTGGGTAGAATTCATGCTTAAGGGCATCAAAGCTATATTTAGACTATTATACTAATATATTGTACTTTGGTTACTTCTTCGTGAGCCAATTTTGTGTAAATTTCTTCAAATTCCCATTTGTACCAAAACAGTACGATTTTCTTCCCAAAGTTTCAAAAATATAGTTAGGACTATATTTTGGGTAGAATCCATGCTTAAGGGCTTCAAAGCTATATTTAGACTATTATACTAATATATTGAACTTTGGTTACTTCTTGGTGAGCCAATTTTGTGTAAATTTCTTCAAATTCCCATTTGTACCAAAATAGTACGATTTTCTTCCCAAAGTTTCAAAACTATAGTTAGGACTATATATTGGTTAGAATCCATTCTAAAGGGGTTCAAAGCTATATTTAGACTATTATACTAATATATTTAACTTTGGTTACTTCTTCGTGAGCCAATTTGGTGTAAATTTCTTCAAATTCCCATTTGTACCAAAACGGGACTATTTTCTTCCCAAAGTTTCAAAACTATAGTTAGGACTATATATTGGGTAGAATCCATTCTTAAGGGCTTCTAAGCTATATTTAGACTATTATACTAATATATTGTACTTTGGTTACTCCTTGGTCACCAATTTTGTCTACATTTGTTCAAATTCCCTTTTGTACCAAAACGAGACGATTTTCTTCCCAAAGTTACAAAACTATAGTTAGGACTATATATTGGGTAGAATCCATTCTTAAGGGCTTCAAAGCTATATTTAGACTATTATACTAATATATTGAACTTTTGTTACTCCTTGGTCACAAATTATTTCTACATTTCTTCGAATTCCCATTTGTACCAAAACGAGACGATTTTCTTCCCAAAGTTTCAAAAATATAGTTAGGACTATATATTGGGTAGAATCCATGCTTAAGGGCTTCAAAGCTATATTTAGACTATTATACTAATATATTGAACTTTGGTTACTTCTTGCTGAGCCAATTTTGTGTAAATTTCTTCAAATTCCCATTTGTACCAAAACAGTACGATTTTCTTCCAAAAGTTTCAAAACTATAGTTAGGACTATATATTGGTTAGAATCCATTCTAAAGGGCTTCAAAGCTATATTTAGACTATTATACTAATATATTGAACTTTGGTTACTTCTTGGTGATCCAATTTTGTGTAATTTCTTCAAATTCCCATTTGTACCAAAACAGGACGATTTTCTTCCCAAAGTTTCAAAAATATAGTTAGGACTATATATTGGGTAGAATCCATTCTTAAGGGCTTCAAAGCTATGTTTAGACTATTATACTAATATATTGAACTTTTGTTACTCCTTGGTCACCAATTTTGTCTACATTTGTTCAAATTCCAATTTGTACCAAAACGGGACGATTTTCTTCCCAAATGTTTCAAAACTATAGTTAGGACTATATATTGCGTAGAATCAATTCTAAAGGGCTTCAAAGCTATATTTAGACTACTATACTAATATATTGTACTTTGGTTACTCCTTGGTCACCAATTTTGTCTACATTTCTTCAAATTCCCTTTTGTACCAAAACGGGACGATTTTCTTCCCAAAGTTTCAAAACTATAGTTACGACTATATATTGGGTAGAATTCATTCTAAAGGGTTTCAAAGCTATATTTAGACTATTATACTAATATATTTAACTTCGGTTACTACTTGGCGAGCCAATTTTTTGTAAATTTCTTCAAATTCCAATTTGTACCAAAACGGTCGATTTTCTTCCCAAATGTTTCAAAACTATAGTTACGACTATATATTGGGTAGAATTCATTCTAAAGGGGTTCAAAGCTATATTTATACTATTATACTAATATATTGAACTTTGGTTACTACTTAGTCACCAATTATGTCTACATTTCTTCATATTCCCATTTGTACCAAAACGGGACGATTTTCTTCCCAAAGTTTCAAAAATATAGTTAGGACTATATATTGGGTAGAATCCATTCTTAAGGGCTTCAAAGCTATGTTTAGACTATTATACTAATATATTGAACTTTTGTTACTCCTTGGTCACCAATTTTGTCTACATTTGTTCAAATTCCAATTTGTACCAAAACGGGACGATTTTCTTCCCAAATGTTTCAAAACTATAGTTAGGACTATATATTGCGTAGAATCAATTCTAAAGGGCTTCAAAGCTATATTTAGACTACTATACTAATATATTTAACTTTGGTTACTTCTTCGTGAGCCAATTTGGTGTAAATTTCTTCAAATTCCCATTTGTACCAAAACGGGACTATTTTCTTCCCAAAGTTTCAAAACTATAGTTAGGACTATATATTGGGTAGAATCCATTCTTAAGGGCTTCAAAGCTATATTTAGACTATTATACTAATATATTGTACTTTGGTTACTCCTTGGTCACAAATTATTTCTACATTTCTTCGAATTCCCATTTGTACCAAAACGAGACGATTTTCTTCCCAAAGTTTCAAAACTATAGTTACGACTATATATTGGGTAGAATTCATTCTAAAGGGTTTCAAAGCTATATTTAGTCTATTATACTAATATATTTAACTTCGGTTACTACTTGGCGAGCCAATTTTTTGTAAATTTCTTCAAATTCCAATTTGTACCAAAACGGTCGATTTTCTTCCCAAATGTTTCAAAACTATAGTTACGACTATATATTGGGTAGAATTCATTCTAAAGGGGTTCAAAGCTATATTTATACTATTATACTAATATATTGAACTTTGGTTACTACTTAGTCACCAATTATGTCTACATTTCTTCATATTCCCATTTGTACCAAAACGGGACGATTTTCTTCCCAAAGTTTCAAAAATATAGTTAGGACTATATATTGGGTAGAATCCATTCTTAAGGGCTTCAAAGCTATGTTTAGACTATTATACTAATATATTGAACTTTTGTTACTCCTTGGTCACCAATTTTGTCTACATTTGTTCAAATTCCAATTTGTACCAAAACGGGACGATTTTCTTCCCAAATGTTTCAAAACTATAGTTAGGACTATATATTGCGTAGAATCAATTCTAAAGGGCTTCAAAGCTATATTTAGACTACTATACTAATATATTTAACTTTGGTTACTTCTTCGTGAGCCAATTTGGTGTAAATTTCTTCAAATTCCCATTTGTACCAAAACGGGACTATTTTCTTCCCAAAGTTTCAACACTATAGTTAGGACTATATATTGGGTAGAATCCATTCTTAAGGGCTTCAAAGCTATATTTAGACTATTATACTAATATATTGTACTTTGGTTACTCCTTGGTCACCAATTTTGTCTTCATTTGTTCAAATTCCCTTTTGTACCAAAACGAGACGATTTTCTTCCCAAAGTTACAAAACTATAGTTAGGACTATATATTGGGTAGAATCCATTCTTAAGGGCTTCAAAGCTATATTTAGACTATTATACTAATATATTGAACTTTTGTTACTCCTTGGTCACCAATTTTGTCTACATTTCTTCAAATTCCCATTTGTACCAAAACGAGACGATTTTCTTCCCAAAGTTTCAAAAATATAGTTAGGACTATATATTGGGTAGAATCCATGCTTAAGGGCTTCAAAGCTATATTTAGACTATTATACTAATATATTGAACTTTGGTTACTTCTTGGTGATCCAATTTTGTGTAATTTCTTCAAATTCCCATTTGTACCAAAACAGGACGATTTTCTTCCCAAAGTTTCAAAACTATAGTTAGGACTATATATTGGTTAGAATCCATTCTAAAGGGGTTCAAAGCTATATTTATACTATTATACTAATATATTGAGCTTTGGTTACTTCTTGGTGAGCCAATTTTGTGTAAATTTCATCAAATTCCCATTTATACCAAACGGGACGATTTTCTTCCCAAAGTTTCTAAACTATAGTTACGACTATATATTGGGTAGAATTCATGCTTAAGGGCATCAAAGCTATATTTAGACTATTATACTAAGATATTGTACTTTGGTTACTTCTTCGTGAGCCAATTTTGTGTAAATTTCTTCAAATTCCCATTTGTACCAAAACAATACGATTTTCTTCCCAAAGTTTCAAAAATATAGTTAGGACTATATTTTGGGTAGAATCCATGCTTAAGGGCTTCAAAGCTATATTTAGACTATTATACTAATATATTGAACTTTGGTTACTTCTTGGTGAGCCAATTTTGTGTAAATTTCTTCAAATTCCCATTTGTACCAAAATAGTACGATTTTCTTCCCAAAGTTTCAAAACTATAGTTAGGACTATATATTGGTTAGAATCCATTCTAAAGGGGTTCAAAGCTATATTTAGACTATTATACTAATATATTTAACTTTGGTTACTTCTTCGTGAGCCAATTTGGTGTAAATTTCTTCAAATTCCCATTTGTACCAAAACGGGACTATTTTCTTCCCAAAGTTTCAAAACTATAGTTAGGACTATATATTGGGTAGAATCCATTCTTAAGGGCTTCAAAGCTATATTTAGACTATTATACTAATATATTGTACTTTGGTTACTCCTTGGTCACCAATTTTGTCTACATTTGTTCAAATTCCCTTTTGTACCAAAACGAGACGATTTTCTTCCCAAAGTTACAAAACTATAGTTAGGACTATATATTGGGTAGAATCCATTCTTAAGGGCTTCAAAGCTATATTAAGACTATTATACTAATATATTGAACTTTTGTTACTCCTTGGTCACAAATTATTTCTACATTTCTTCGAATTCCCATTTGTACCAAAACGAGACGATTTTCTTCCCAAAGTTTCAAAAATATAGTTAGGACTATATATTGGGTAGAATCCATGCTTAAGGGCATCAAAGCTATATTTAGACTATTATACTAATATATTGTACTTTGGTTACTTCTTCGTGAGCCAATTTTGTGTAAATTTCTTCAAATTCCCATTTGTACCAAAACAGTACGATTTTCTTCCCAAAGTTTCAAAAATATAGTTAGGACTATATTTTGGGTAGAATCCATGCTTAAGGGCTTCAAAGCTATATTTAGACTATTATACTAATATATTGAACTTTGGTTACTTCTTGGTGAGCCAATTTTGTGTAAATTTCTTCAAATTCCCATTTGTACCAAAATAGTACGATTTTCTTCCCAAAGTTTCAAAACTATAGTTAGGACTATATATTGGTTAGAATCCATTCTAAAGGGGTTCAAAGCTATATTTAGACTATTATACTAATATATTTAACTTTGGTTACTTCTTCGTGAGCCAATTTGGTGTAAATTTCTTCAAATTCCCATTTGTACCAAAACGGGACTATTTTCTTCCCAAAGTGTCAAAACTATAGTTAGGACTATATATTGGGTAGAATCCATTCTTAAGGGCTTCTAAGCTATATTTAGACTATTATACTAATATATTGTACTTTGGTTACTCCTTGGTCACCAATTTTGTCTACATTTGTTCAAATTCCCTTTTGTACCAAAACGAGACGATTTTCTTCCCAAAGTTACAAAACTATAGTTAGGACTATATATTGGGTAGAATCCATTCTTAAGGGCTTCAAAGCTATATTTAGACTATTATACTAATATATTGAACTTTTGTTACTCCTTGGTCACAAATTATTTCTACATTTCTTCGAATTCCCATTTGTACCAAAACGAGACGATTTTCTTCCCAAAGTTTCAAAAATATAGTTAGGACTATATATTGGGTAGAATCCATGCTTAAGGGCTTCAAAGCTATATTTAGACTATTATACTAATATATTGAACTTTGGTTACTTCTTGCTGAGCCAATTTTGTGTAAATTTCTTCAAATTCCCATTTGTACCAAAACAGTACGATTTTCTTCCAAAAGTTTCAAAACTATAGTTAGGACTATATATTGGTTAGAATCCATTCTAAAGGGCTTCAAAGCTATATTTAGACTATTATACTAATATATTGAACTTTGGTTACTTCTTGGTGATCCAATTTTGTGTAATTTCTTCAAATTCCCATTTGTACCAAAACAGGACGATTTTCTTCCCAAAGTTTCAAAAATATAGTTAGGACTATATATTGGGTAGAATCCATTCTTAAGGGCTTCAAAGCTATGTTTAGACTATTATACTAATATATTGAACTTTTGTTACTCCTTGGTCACCAATTTTGTCTACATTTGTTCAAATTCCAATTTGTACCAAAACGGGACGATTTTCTTCCCAAATGTTTCAAAACTATAGTTAGGACTATATATTGCGTAGAATCAATTCTAAAGGGCTTCAAAGCTATATTTAGACTACTATACTAATATATTGTACTTTGGTTACTCCTTGGTCACCAATTTTGTCTACATTTCTTCAAATTCCCTTTTGTACCAAAACGGGACGATTTTCTTCCCAAAGTTTCAAAACTATAGTTACGACTATATATTGGGTAGAATTCATTCTAAAGGGTTTCAAAGCTATATTTAGACTATTATACTAATATATTTAACTTCGGTTACTACTTGGCGAGCCAATTTTTTGTAAATTTCTTCAAATTCCAATTTGTACCAAAACGGTCGATTTTCTTCCCAAATGTTTCAAAACTATAGTTACGACTATATATTAGGTAGAATTCATTCTAAAGGGGTTCAAAGCTATATTTATACTATTATACTAATATATTGAACTTTGGTTACTACTTAGTCACCAATTATGTCTACATTTCTTCATATTCCCATTTGTACCAAAACGGGACGATTTTCTTCCCAAAGTTTCAAAAATATAGTTAGGACTATATATTGGGTAGAATCCATTCTTAAGGGCTTCAAAGCTATGTTTAGACTATTATACTAATATATTGAACTTTTGTTACTCCTTGGTCACCAATTTTGTCTACATTTGTTCAAATTCCAATTTGTACCAAAACGGGACGATTTTCTTCCCAAATGTTTCAAAACTATAGTTAGGACTATATATTGCGTAGAATCAATTCTAAAGGGCTTCAAAGCTATATTTAGACTACTATACTAATATATTTAACTTTGGTTACTTCTTCGTGAGCCAATTTGGTGTAAATTTCTTCAAATTCCCATTTGTACCAAAACGGGACTATTTTCTTCCCAAAGTTTCAAAACTATAGTTAGGACTATATATTGGGTAGAATCCATTCTTAAGGGCTTCAAAGCTATATTTAGACTATTATACTAATATATTGTACTTTGGTTACTCCTTGGTCACAAATTATTTCTACATTTCTTCGAATTCCCATTTGTACCAAAACGAGACGATTTTCTTCCCAAAGTTTCAAAACTATAGTTACGACTATATATTGGGTAGAATTCATTCTAAAGGGTTTCAAAGCTATATTTAGTCTATTATACTAATATATTTAACTTCGGTTACTACTTGGCGAGCCAATTTTTTGTAAATTTCTTCAAATTCCAATTTGTACCAAAACGGTCGATTTTCTTCCCAAATGTTTCAAAACTATAGTTACGACTATATATTGGGTAGAATTCATTCTAAAGGGGTTCAAAGCTATATTTATACTATTATACTAATATATTGAACTTTGGTTACTACTTAGTCACCAATTATGTCTACATTTCTTCATATTCCCATTTGTACCAAAACGGGACGATTTTCTTCCCAAAGTTTCAAAAATATAGTTAGGACTATATATTGGGTAGAATCCATTCTTAAGGGCTTCAAAGCTATGTTTAGACTATTATACTAATATATTGAACTTTTGTTACTCCTTGGTCACCAATTTTGTCTACATTTGTTCAAATTCCAATTTGTACCAAAACGGGACGATTTTCTTCCCAAATGTTTCAAAACTATAGTTAGGACTATATATTGCGTAGAATCAACTCTAAAGGGCTTCAAAGCTATATTTAGACTACTATACTAATATATTTAACTTTGGTTACTTCTTCGTGAGCCAATTTGGTGTAAATTTCTTCAAATTCCCATTTGTACCAAAACGGGACTATTTTCTTCCCAAAGTTTCAAAACTATAGTTAGGACTATATATTGGGTAGAATCCATTCTTAAGGGCTTCAAAGCTATATTTAGACTATTATACTAATATATTGTACTTTGGTTACTCCTTGGTCACCAATTTTGTCTACATTTGTTCAAATTCCCTTTTGTACCAAAACGAGACGATTTTCTTCCCAAAGTTACAAAACTATAGTTAGGACTATATATTGGGTAGAATCCATTCTTAAGGGCTTCAAAGCTATATTTAGACTATTATACTAATATATTGAACTTTTTTTACTCCTTGGTCACAAATTATTTCTACATTTCTTCGAATTCCCATTTGTACCAAAACGAGACGATTTTCTTCCCAAAGTTTCAAAACTATAGTTACGACTATATATTGGGTAGAATTCATTCTAAAGGGTTTCAAAGCTATATTTAGACTATTATACTAATATATTTAACTTCGGTTACTACTTAGTCACCAATTATGTCTACATTTCTTCATATTCCCATTTGTACCAAAACGGGACGATTTTCTTCCCAAAGTTTCAAAAATATAGTTAGGACTATATATTGGGTAGAATCCATTCTTAAGGGCTTCAAAGCTATGTTTAGACTATTATACTAATATATTGAACTTTTGTTACTCCTTGGTCACCAATTTTGTCTACATTTGTTCAAATTCCAATTTGTACCAAAACGGGACGATTTTCTTCCCAAATGTTTCAAAACTATAGTTAGGACTATATATTGCGTAGAATCAATTCTAAAGGGCTTCAAAGCTATATTTAGACTACTATACTAATATATTTAACTTTGGTTACTTCTTCGTGAGCCAATTTGGTGTAAATTTCTTCAAATTCCCATTTGTACCAAAACGGGACTATTTTCTTCCCAAAGTTTCAAAACTATAGTTAGGACTATATATTGGGTAGAATCCATTCTTAAGGGCTTCAAAGCTATATTTAGACTATTATACTAATATATTGTACTTTGGTTACTCCTTGGTCACCAATTTTGTCTACATTTGTTCAAATTCCCTTTTGTACCAAAACGAGACGATTTTCTTCCCAAAGTTACAAAACTATAGTTAGGACTATATATTGGGTAGAATCCATTCTTAAGGGCTTCAAAGCTATATTTAGACTATTATACTAATATATTGAACTTTTTTTACTCCTTGGTCACAAATTATTTCTACATTTCTTCGAATTCCCATTTGTACCAAAACGAGACGATTTTCTTCCCAAAGTTTCAAAACTATAGTTACGACTATATATTGGGTAGAATTCATTCTAAAGGGTTTCAAAGCTATATTTAGACTATTATACTAATATATTTAACTTCGGTTACTACTTGGCGAGCCAATTTTTTGTAAATTTCTTCAAATTCCAATTTGTACCAAAACGGGACGATTTTATACCCAAATGTTTCAAAACTATAGTTAGGACTATATATTGCGTAGAATCAATTCTAAAGGGCTTCAAAGCTATATTTAGACTACTATACTAATATATTGTACTTTGGTTACTCCTTGGTCACCAATTTTGTCTACATTTCTTCAAATTCCCTTTTGTACCAAAACGAGACGATTTTCTTCCCAAACTTTCAAAACTATAGTTAGGACTATATATTGGGTAGAATCCATTCTTAAGCGCTTCAAAGCTATGTTTAGACTATTATACTAATATATTGAACTTTTGTTACTCCTTGGTCACCAATTTTGTCTACATTTGTTCAAATTCCCTTTTGTACCAAAACGAGACGATTTTCTTCCCAAAGTTTCAAACCTATAGTTACGACTATATATTGGGTAGAATTCATTCTAAAGGGGTTCAAAGCTATATTTATACTATTATACTAATATATTGAACTTTGGTTACTACTTAGTCACCAATTATGTCTACATTTCTTCATATTCCCATTTGTACCAAAACGGGACGATTTTCTTCCCAAAGTTTCAAAAATATAGTTAGGACTATATATTGGGTAGAATCCATTCTTAAGGGCTTCAAAGCTATGTTTAGACTATTATACTAATATATTGAACTTTTGTTACTCCTTGGTCACCAATTTTGTCTACATTTGTTCAAATTCCAATTTGTACCAAAACGGGACGATTTTCTTCCCAAATGTTTCAAAACTATAGTTAGGACTATATATTGCGTAGAATCAATTCTAAAGGGCTTCAAAGCTATATTTAGACTACTATACTAATATATTTAACTTTGGTTACTTCTTCGTGAGCCAATTTGGTGTAAATTTCTTCAAATTCCCATTTGTACCAAAACGGGACTATTTTCTTCTTAAAGTTTCAAAACTATAGTTAGGACTATATATTGGGTAGAATCCATTCTTAAGGGCTTCAAAGCTATATTTAGACTATTATACTAATATATTGTACTTTGGTTACTCCTTGGTCACCAATTTTGTCTACATTTGTTCAAATTCCCTTTTGTACCAAAACGAGACGATTTTCTTCCCAAAGTTACAAAACTATAGTTAGGACTATATATTGGGTAGAATCCATTCTTAAGGGCTTCAAAGCTATGTTTAGACTATTATACTAATATATTGAACTTTTGTTACTCCTTGGTCACCAATTTTGTCTACATTTGTTCAAATTCCAATTTGTACCAAAACGGGACGATTTTCTTCCCAAATGTTTCAAAACTATAGTTAGGACTATATATTGCGTAGAATCAATTCTAAAGGGCTTCAAAGCTATATTTAGACTACTATACTAATATATTTAACTTTGGTTACTTCTTCGTGAGCCAATTTGGTGTAAATTTCTTCAAATTCCCATTTGTACCAAAACGGGACTATTTTCTTCCCAAAGTTTCAAAACTATAGTTAGGACTATATATTGGGTAGAATCCATTCTTAAGGGCTTCAAAGCTATATTTAGACTATTATACTAATATATTGTACTTTGGTTACTCCTTGGTCACCAATTTTGTCTACATTTGTTCAAATTCCCTTTTGTACCAAAACGAGACGATTTTCTTCCCAAAGTTACAAAACTATAGTTAGGACTATATATTGGGTAGAATCCATTCTTAAGGGCTTCAAAGCTATATTTAGACTATTATACTAATATATTGAACTTTTTTTACTCCTTGGTCACTAATTATTTCTACATTTCTTCGAATTCCCATTTGTACCAAAACGAGACGATTTTCTTCCCAAAGTTTCAAAACTATAGTTACGACTATATATTGGGTAGAATTCATTCTAAAGGGTTTCAAAGCTATATTTAGACTATTATACTAATATATTTAACTTCGGTTACTACTTGGCGAGCCAATTTTTTGTAAATTTCTTCAAATTCCAATTTGTACCAAAACGGGACGATTTTCTTCCCAAATGTTTCAAAACTATAGTTAGGACTATATATTGCGTAGAATCAATTCTAAAGGGCTTCAAAGCTATATTTTGACTACTATACTAATATATTGTACTTTGGTTACTCCTTGGTCACCAATTTTGTCTACATTTCTTCAAATTCCCTTTTGTACCAAAACGAGACGATTTTCTTCCCAAACTTTCAAAACTATAGTTAGGACTATATATTGGGTAGAATCCATTCTTAAGCGCTTCAAAGCTATGTTTAGACTATTATACTAATATATTGAACTTTTGTTACTCCTTGGTCACCAATTTTGTCTACATTTGTTCAAATTCCCTTTTGTACCAAAACGAGACGATTTTCTTCCCAAAGTTTCAAACCTATAGTTACGACTATATATTGGGTAGAATTCATTCTAAAGGGGTTCAAAGCTATATTTATACTATTATACTAATATATTGAACTTTGGTTACTACTTAGTCACCAATTATGTCTACATTTCTTCATATTCCCATTTGTACCAAAACGGGACGATTTTCTTCCCAAAGTTTCAAAAATATAGTTAGGACTATATATTGGGTAGAATCCATTCTTAAGGGCTTCAAAGCTATGTTTAGACTATTATACTAATATATTGAACTTTTGTTACTCCTTGGTCACCAATTTTGTCTACATTTGTTCAAATTCCAATTTGTACCAAAACGGGACGATTTTCTTCCCAAATGTTTCAAAACTATAGTTAGGACTATATATTGCGTAGAATCAATTCTAAAGGGCTTCAAAGCTATATTTAGACTACTATACTAATATATTTAACTTTGGTTACTTCTTCGTGAGCCAATTTGGTGTAAATTTCTTCAAATTCCCATTTGTACCAAAACGGGACTATTTTCTTCCCAAAGTTTCAAAACTATAGTTAGGACTATATATTGGGTAGAATCCATTCTTAAGGGCTTCAAAGCTATATTTAGACTATTATACTAATATATTGTACTTTGGTTACTCCTTGGTCACCAATTTTGTCTACATTTGTTCAAATTCCCTTTTGTACCAAAACGAGACGATTTTCTTCCCAAAGTTACAAAACTATAGTTAGGACTATATATTGGGTAGAATCCATTCTTAAGGGCTTCAAAGCTATGTTTAGACTATTATACTAATATATTGAACTTTTGTTACTCCTTGGTCACCAATTTTGTCTACATTTGTTCAAATTCCAATTTGTACCAAAACGGGACGATTTTCTTCCCAAATGTTTCAAAACTATAGTTAGGACTATATATTGCGTAGAATCAATTCTAAAGGGCTTCAAAGCTATATTTAGACTACTATACTAATATATTTAACTTTGGTTACTTCTTCGTGAGCCAATTTGGTGTAAATTTCTTCAAATTCCCATTTGTACCAAAACGGGACTATTTTCTTCCCAAAGTTTCAAAACTATAGTTAGGACTATATATTGGGTAGAATCCATTCTTAAGGGCTTCAAAGCTATATTTAGACTATTATACTAATATATTGTACTTTGGTTACTCCTTGGTCACCAATTTTGTCTACATTTGTTCAAATTCCCTTTTGTACCAAAACGAGACGATTTTCTTCCCAAAGTTACAAAACTATAGTTAGGACTATATATTGGGTAGAATCCATTCTTAAGGGCTTCAAAGCTATATTTAGACTATTATACTAATATATTGAACTTTTTTTACTCCTTGGTCACAAATTATTTCTACATTTCTTCGAATTCCCATTTGTACCAAAACGAGACGATTTTCTTCCCAAAGTTTCAAAACTATAGTTACGACTATATATTGGGTAGAATTCATTCTAAAGGGTTTCAAAGCTATATTTAGACTATTATACTAATATATTTAACTTCGGTTACTACTTAGTCACCAATTATGTCTACATTTCTTCATATTCCCATTTGTACCAAAACGGGACGATTTTCTTCCCAAAGTTTCAAAAATATAGTTAGGACTATATATTGGGTAGAATCCATTCTTAAGGGCTTCAAAGCTATGTTTAGACTATTATACTAATATATTGAACTTTTGTTACTCCTTGGTCACCAATTTTGTCTACATTTGTTCAAATTCCAATTTGTACCAAAACGGGACGATTTTCTTCCCAAATGTTTCAAAACTATAGTTAGGACTATATATTGCGTAGAATCAATTCTAAAGGGCTTCAAAGCTATATTTAGACTACTATACTAATATATTTAACTTTGGTTACTTCTTCGTGAGCCAATTTGGTGTAAATTTCTTCAAATTCCCATTTGTACCAAAACGGGACTATTTTCTTCCCAAAGTTTCAAAACTATAGTTAGGACTATATATTGGGTAGAATCCATTCTTAAGGGCTTCAAAGCTATATTTAGACTATTATACTAATATATTGTACTTTGGTTACTCCTTGGTCACCAATTTTGTCTACATTTGTTCAAATTCCCTTTTGTACCAAAACGAGACGATTTTCTACCCAAAGTTACAAAACTATAGTTAGGACTATATATTGGGTAGAATCCATTCTTAAGGGCTTCAAAGCTATATTTAGACTATTATACTAATATATTGAACTTTTTTTACTCCTTGGTCACAAATTATTTCTACATTTCTTCGAATTCCCATTTGTACCAAAACGAGACGATTTTCTTCCCAAAGTTTCAAAACTATAGTTACGACTATATATTGGGTAGAATTCATTCTAAAGGGTTTCAAAGCTATATTTAGACTATTATACTAATATATTTAACTTCGGTTACTACTTGGCGAGCCAATTTTTTGTAAATTTCTTCAAATTCCAATTTGTACCAAAACGGGACGATTTTCTTCCCAAATGTTTCAAAACTATAGTTAGGACTATATATTGCGTAGAATCAATTCTAAAGGGCTTCAAAGCTATATTTAGACTACTATACTAATATATTGTACTTTGGTTACTCCTTGGTCACCAATTTTGTCTACATTTCTTCAAATTCCCTTTTGTACCAAAACGAGACGATTTTCTTCCCAAACTTTCAAAACTATAGTTAGGACTATATATTGGGTAGAATCCATTCTTAAGCGCTTCAAAGCTATGTTTAGACTATTATACTAATATATTGAACTTTTGTTACTCCTTGGTCACCAATTTTGTCTACATTTGTTCAAATTCCCTTTTGTACCAAAACGAGACGATTTTCTTCCCAAAGTTTCAAACCTATAGTTACGACTATATATTGGGTAGAATTCATTCTAAAGGGGTTCAAAGCTATATTTATACTATTATACTAATATATTGAACTTTGGTTACTACTTAGTCACCAATTATGTCTACATTTCTTCATATTCCCATTTGTACCAAAACGGGAAGATTTTCTTCCCAAAGTTTCAAAAATATAGTTAGGACTATATATTGGGTAGAATCCATTCTTAAGGGCTTCAAAGCTATGTTTAGACTATTATACTAATATATTGAACTTTTGTTACTCCTTGGTCACCAATTTTGTCTACATTTGTTCAAATTCCAATTTGTACCAAAACGGGACGATTTTCTTCCCAAATGTTTCAAAACTATAGTTAGGACTATATATTGCGTAGAATCAATTCTAAAGGGCTTCAAAGCTATATTTAGACTACTATACTAATATATTTAACTTTGGTTACTTCTTCGTGAGCCAATTTGGTGTAAATTTCTTCAAATTCCCATTTGTACCAAAACGGGACTATTTTCTTCCCAAAGTTTCAAAACTATAGTTAGGACTATATATTGGGTAGAATCCATTCTTAAGGGCTTCAAAGCTATATTTAGACTATTATACTAATATATTGTACTTTGGTTACTCCTTGGTCACCAATTTTGTCTACATTTGTTCAAATTCCCTTTTGTACCAAAACGAGACGATTTTCTTCCCAAAGTTACAAAACTATAGTTAGGACTATATATTGGGTAGAATCCATTCTTAAGGGCTTCAAAGCTATATTTAGACTATTATACTAATATATTGAACTTTTTTTACTCCTTGGTCACAAATTATTTCTACATTTCTTCGAATTCCCATTTGTACCAAAACGAGACGATTTTCTTCCCAAAGTTTCAAAACTATAGTTACGACTATATATTGGGTAGAATTCATTCTAAAGGGTTTCAAAGCTATATTTAGACTATTATACTAATATATTTAACTTCGGTTACTACTTAGTCACCAATTATGTCTACATTTCTTCATATTCCCATTTGTACCAAAACGGGACGATTTTCTTCCCAAAGTTTCAAAAATATAGTTAGGACTATATATTGGGTAGAATCCATTCTTAAGGGCTTCAAAGCTATGTTTAGACTATTATACTAATATATTGAACTTTTGTTACTCCTTGGTCACCAATTTTGTCTACATTTGTTCAAATTCCAATTTGTACCAAAACGGGACGATTTTCTTCCCAAATGTTTCAAAACTATAGTTAGGACTATATATTGCGTAGAATCAATTCTAAAGGGCTTCAAAGCTATATTTAGACTACTATACTAATATATTTAACTTTGGTTACTTCTTCGTGAGCCAATTTGGTGTAAATTTCTTCAAATTCCCATTTGTACCAAAACGGGACTATTTTCTTCCCAAAGTTTCAAAACTATAGTTAGGACTATATATTGGGTAGAATCCATTCTTAAGGGCTTCAAAGCTATATTTAGACTATTATACTAATATATTGTACTTTGGTTACTCCTTGGTCACCAATTTTGTCTACATTTGTTCAAATTCCCTTTTGTACCAAAACGAGACGATTTTCTTCCCAAAGTTACAAAACTATAGTTAGGACTATATATTGGGTAGAATCCATTCTTAAGGGCTTCAAAGCTATATTTAGACTATTATACTAATATATTGAACTTTTTTTACTCCTTGGTCACAAATTATTTCTACATTTCTTCGAATTCCCATTTGTACCAAAACGAGACGATTTTCTTCCCAAAGTTTCAAAACTATAGTTACGACTATATATTGGGTAGAATTCATTCTAAAGGGTTTCAAAGCTATATTTAGACTATTATACTAATATATTTAACTTCGGTTACTACTTGGCGAGCCAATTTTTTGTAAATTTCTTCAAATTCCAATTTGTACCAAAACGGGACGATTTTCTTCCCAAATGTTTCAAAACTATAGTTAGGACTATATATTGCGTAGAATCAATTCTAAAGGGCTTCAAAGCTATATTTAGACTACTATACTAATATATTGTACTTTGGTTACTCCTTGGTCACCAATTTTGTCTACATTTCTTGAAATTCCCTTTTGTACCAAAACGAGACGATTTTCTTCCCAAACTTTCAAAACTATAGTTAGGACTATATATTGGGTAGAATCCATTCTTAAGCGCTTCAAAGCTATGTTTAGACTATTATACTAATATATTGAACTTTTGTTACTCCTTGGTCACCAATTTTGTCTACATTTGTTCAAATTCCCTTTTGTACCAAAACGAGACGATTTTCTTCCCAAAGTTTCAAACCTATAGTTACGACTATATATTGGGTAGAATTCATTCTAAAGGGGTTCAAAGCTATATTTATACTATTATACTAATATATTGAACTTTGGTTACTACTTAGTCACCAATTATGTCTACATTTCTTCATATTCCCATTTGTACCAAAACGGGAAGATTTTCTTCCCAAAGTTTCAAAAATATAGTTAGGACTATATATTGGGTAGAATCCATTCTTAAGGGCTTCAAAGCTATGTTTAGACTATTATACTAATATATTGAACTTTTGTTACTCCTTGGTCACCAATTTTGTCTACATTTGTTCAAATTCCAATTTGTACCAAAACGGGACGATTTTCTTCCCAAATGTTTCAAAACTATAGTTAGGACTATATATTGCGTAGAATCAATTCTAAAGGGCTTCAAAGCTATATTTAGACTACTATACTAATATATTTAACTTTGGTTACTTCTTCGTGAGCCAATTTGGTGTAAATTTCTTCAAATTCCCATTTGTACCAAAACGGGACTATTTTCTTCCCAAAGTTTCAAAACTATAGTTAGGACTATATATTGGGTAGAATCCATTCTTAAGGGCTTCAAAGCTATATTTAGACTATTATACTAATATATTGTACTTTGGTTACTCCTTGGTCACCAATTTTGTCTACATTTGTTCAAATTCCCTTTTGTACCAAAACGAGACGATTTTCTTCCCAAAGTTACAAAACTATAGTTAGGACTATATATTGGGTAGAATCCATTCTTAAGGGCTTCAAAGCTATGTTTAGACTATTATACTAATATATTGAACTTTTGTTACTCCTTGGTCACCAATTTTGTCTACATTTGTTCAAATTCCAATTTGTACCAAAACGGGACGATTTTCTTCCCAAATGTTTCAAAACTATAGTTAGGACTATATATTGCGTAGAATCAATTCTAAAGGGCTTCAAAGCTATATTTAGACTACTATACTAATATATTTAACTTTGGTTACTTCTTCGTGAGCCAATTTGGTGTAAATTTCTTCAAATTCCCATTTGTACCAAAACGGGACTATTTTCTTCCCAAAGTTTCAAAACTATAGTTAGGACTATATATTGGGTAGAATCCATTCTTAAGGGCTTCAAAGCTATATTTAGACTATTATACTAATATATTGTACTTTGGTTACTCCTTGGTCACCAATTTTGTCTACATTTGTTCAAATTCCCTTTTGTACCAAAACGAGACGATTTTCTTCCCAAAGTTACAAAACTATAGTTAGGACTATATATTGGGTAGAATCCATTCTTAAGGGCTTCAAAGCTATATTTAGACTATTATACTAATATATTGAACTTTTTTTACTCCTTGGTCACAAATTATTTCTACATTTCTTCGAATTCCCATTTGTACCAAAACGAGACGATTTTCTTCCCAAAGTTTCAAAACTATAGTTACGACTATATATTGGGTAGAATTCATTCTAAAGGGTTTCAAAGCTATATTTAGACTATTATACTAATATATTTAACTTCGGTTACTACTTAGTCACCAATTATGTCTACATTTCTTCATATTCCCATTTGTACCAAAACGGGACGATTTTCTTCCCAAAGTTTCAAAAATATAGTTAGGACTATATATTGGGTAGAATCCATTCTTAAGGGCTTCAAAGCTATGTTTAGACTATTATACTAATATATTGAACTTTTGTTACTCCTTGGTCACCAATTTTGTCTACATTTGTTCAAATTCCAATTTGTACCACAACGGGACGATTTTCTTCCCAAATGTTTCAAAACTATAGTTAGGACTATATATTGCGTAGAATCAATTCTAAAGGGCTTCAAAGCTATATGTAGACTACTATACTAATATATTTAACTTTGGTTACTTCTTCGTGAGCCAATTTGGTGTAAATTTCTTCAAATTCCCATTTGTACCAAAACGGGACTATTTTCTTCCCAAAGTTTCAAAACTATAGTTAGGACTATATATTGGGTAGAATCCATTCTTAAGGGCTTCAAAGCTATATTTAGACTATTATACTAATATATTGTACTTTGGTTACTCCTTGGTCACCAATTTTGTCTACATTTGTTCAAATTCCCTTTTGTACCAAAACGAGACGATTTTCTTCCCAAAGTTACAAAACTATAGTTAGGACTATATATTGGGTAGAATCCATTCTTAAGGGCTTCAAAGCTATATTTAGACTATTATACTAATATATTGAACTTTTTTTACTCCTTGGTCACAAATTATTTCTACATTTCTTCGAATTCCCATTTGTACCAAAACGAGACGATTTTCTTCCCAAAGTTTCAAAACTATAGTTACGACTATATATTGGGTAGAATTCATTCTAAAGGGTTTCAAAGCTATATTTAGACTATTATACTAATATATTTAACTTCGGTTACTACTTGGCGAGCCAATTTTTTGTAAATTTCTTCAAATTCCAATTTGTACCAAAACGGGACGATTTTCTTCCCAAATGTTTCAAAACTATAGTTAGGACTATATATTGCGTAGAATCAATTCTAAAGGGCTTCAAAGCTATATTTAGACTACTATACTAATATATTGTACTTTGGTTACTCCTTGGTCACCAATTTTGTCTACATTTCTTCAAATTCCCTTTTGTACCAAAACGAGACGATTTTCTTCCCAAAGTTTCAAACCTATAGTTACGACTATATATTGGGTAGAATTCATTCTAAAGGGGTTCAAAGCTATATTTATACTATTATACTAATATATTGAACTTTGGTTACTACTTAGTCACCAATTATGTCTACATTTCTTCATATTCCCATTTGTACCAAAACGGGACGATTTTCTTCCCAAAGTTTCAAAAATATAGTTAGGACTATATATTGGGTAGAATCCATTCTTAAGGGCTTCAAAGCTATGTTTAGACTATTATACTAATATATTGAACTTTTGTTACTCCTTGGTCACCAATTTTGTCTACATTTGTTCAAATTCCAATTTGTACCAAAACGGGACGATTTTCTTCCCAAATGTTTCAAAACTATAGTTAGGACTATATATTGCGTAGAATCAATTCTAAAGGGCTTCAAAGCTATATTTAGACTACTATACTAATATATTTAACTTTGGTTACTTCTTCGTGAGCCAATTTGGTGTAAATTTCTTCAAATTCCCATTTGTACCAAAACGGGACTATTTTCTTCCCAAAGTTTCAAAACTATAGTTAGGACTATATATTGGGTAGAATCCATTCTTAAGGGCTTCAAAGCTATATTTAGACTATTATACTAATATATTGTACTTTGGTTACTCCTTGGTCACCAATTTTGTCTACATTTGTTCAAATTCCCTTTTGTACCAAAACGAGACGATTTTCTTCCCAAAGTTACAAAACTATAGTTAGGACTATATATTGGGTAGAATCCATTCTTAAGGGCTTCAAAGCTATGTTTAGACTATTATACTAATATATTGAACTTTTGTTACTCCTTGGTCACCAATTTTGTCTACATTTGTTCAAATTCCAATTTGTACCAAAACGGGACGATTTTCTTCCCAAATGTTTCAAAACTATAGTTAGGACTATATATTGCGTAGAATCAATTCTAAAGGGCTTCAAAGCTATATTTAGACTACTATACTAATATATTTAACTTTGGTTACTTCTTCGTGAGCCAATTTGGTGTAAATTTCTTCAAATTCCCATTTGTACCAAAACGGGACTATTTTCTTCCCAAAGTTTCAAAACTATAGTTAGGACTATATATTGGGTAGAATCCATTCTTAAGGGCTTCAAAGCTATATTTAGACTATTATACTAATATATTGTACTTTGGTTACTCCTTGGTCACCAATTTTGTCTACATTTGTTCAAATTCCCTTTTGTACCAAAACGAGACGATTTTCTTCCCAAAGTTACAAAACTATAGTTAGGACTATATATTGGGTAGAATCCATTCTTAAGGGCTTCAAAGCTATATTTAGACTATTATACTAATATATTGAACTTTTTTTACTCCTTGGTCACAAATTATTTCTACATTTCTTCGAATTCCCATTTGTACCAAAACGAGACGATTTTCTTCCCAAAGTTTCAAAACTATAGTTACGACTATATATTGGGTAGAATTCATTCTAAAGGGTTTCAAAGCTATATTTAGACTATTATACTAATATATTTAACTTCGGTTACTACTTAGTCACCAATTATGTCTACATTTCTTCATATTCCCATTTGTACCAAAACGGGACGATTTTCTTCCCAAAGTTTCAAAAATATAGTTAGGACTATATATTGGGTAGAATCCATTCTTAAGGGCTTCAAAGCTATGTTTAGACTATTATACTAATATATTGAACTTTTGTTACTCCTTGGTCACCAATTTTGTCTACATTTGTTCAAATTCCAATTTGTACAAAAACGGGACGATTTTCTTCCCAAATGTTTCAAAACTATAGTTAGGACTATATATTGCGTAGAATCAATTCTAAAGGGCTTCAAAGCTATATTTAGACTACTATACTAATATATTTAACTTTGGTTACTTCTTCGTGAGCCAATTTGGTGTAAATTTCTTCAAATTCCCATTTGTACCAAAACGGGACTATTTTCTTCCCAAAGTTTCAAAACTATAGTTAGGACTATATATTGGGTAGAATCCATTCTTAAGGGCTTCAAAGCTATATTTAAACTATTATACTAATATATTGTACTTTGGTTACTCCTTGGTCACCAATTTTGTCTACATTTGTTCAAATTCCCTTTTGTACCAAAACGAGACGATTTTCTTCCCAAAGTTACAAAACTATAGTTAGGACTATATATTGGGTAGAATCCATTCTTAAGGGCTTCAAAGCTATATTTAGACTATTATACTAATATATTGAACTTTTTTTACTCCTTGGTCACAAATTATTTCTACATTTCTTCGAATTCCCATTTGTACCAAAACGAGACGATTTTCTTCCCAAAGTTTCAAAACTATAGTTACGACTATATATTGGGTAGAATTCATTCTAAAGGGTTTCAAAGCTATATTTAGACTATTATACTAATATATTTAACTTCGGTTACTACTTGGCGAGCCAATTTTTTGTAAATTTCTTCAAATTCCAATTTGTACCAAAACGGGACGATTTTCTTCCCAAATGTTTCAAAACTATAGTTAGGACTATATATTGCGTAGAATCAATTCTAAAGGGCTTCAAAGCTATATTTAGACTACTATACTAATATATTGTACTTTGGTTACTCCTTGGTCACCAATTTTGTCTACATTTCTTCAAATTCCCTTTTGTACCAAAACGAGACGATTTTCTTCCCAAAGTTTCAAACCTATAGTTACGACTATATATTGGGTAGAATTCATTCTAAAGGGGTTCAAAGCTATATTTATACTATTATACTAATATATTGAACTTTGGTTACTACTTAGTCACCAATTATGTCTACATTTCTTCATATTCCCATTTGTACCAAAACGGGACGATTTTCTTCCCAAAGTTTCAAAAATATAGTTAGGACTATATATTGGGTAGAATCCATTCTTAAGGGCTTCAAAGCTATGTTTAGACTATTATACTAATATATTGAACTTTTGTTACTCCTTGGTCACCAATTTTGTCTACATTTGTTCAAATTCCAATTTGTACCAAAACGAGACGATTTTCTTCCCAAAGTTACAAAACTATAGTTAGGACTATATATTGGGTAGAATCCATTCTTAAGGGCTTCAAAGCTATATTTAGACTATTATACTAATATATTGAACTTTTTTTACTCCTTGGTCACAAATTATTTCTACATTTCTTCGAATTCCCATTTGTACCAAAACGAGACGATTTTCTTCCCAAAGTTTCAAAACTATAGTTACGACTATATATTGGGTAGAATTCATTCTAAAGGGTTTCAAAGCTATATTTAGACTATTATACTAATATATTTAACTTCGGTTACTACTTGGCGAGCCAATTTTTTGTAAATTTCTTCAAATTCCAATTTGTACCAAAACGGGACGATTTTCTTCCCAAATGTTTCAAAACTATAGTTAGGACTATATATTGCGTAGAATCAATTCTAAAGGGCTTCAAAGCTATATTTAGACTACTATACTAATATATTGTACTTTGGTTACTCCTTGGTCACCAATTTTGTCTACATTTCTTCAAATTCCCTTTTGTACCAAAACGAGACGATTTTCTTCCCAAACTTTCAAAACTATAGTTAGGACTATATATTGGGTAGAATCCATTCTTAAGGGCTTCAAAGCTATGTTTAGACTATTATACTAATATATTGAACTTTTGTTACTCCTTGGTCACCAATTTTGTCTACATTTGTTCAAATTCCAATTTGTACCAAAACGGGACGATTTTCTTCCCAAATGTTTCAAAACTATAGTTAGGACTATATATTGCGTAGAATCAATTCTAAAGGGCTTGAAAGCTATATTTAGACTACTATACTAATATATTTAACTTTGGTTACTTCTTCGTGAGCCAATTTGGTGTAAATTTCTTCAAATTCCCATTTGTACCAAAACGGGACTATTTTCTTCCCAAAGTTTCAAAACTATAGTTAGGACTATATATTGGGTAGAATCCATTCTTAAGGGCTTCAAAGCTATATTTAGACTATTATACTAATATATTGTACTTTGGTTACTCCTTGGTCACCAATTTTGTCTACATTTTTTCAAATTCCCTTTTGTACCAAAATGAGACGATTTTCTTCCCAAAGTTACAAAACTATAGTTAGGACTATATATTGGGTAGAATCCATTCTTAAGGGCTTCAAAGCTATATTTAGACTATTATACTAATATATTGAACTTTTTTTACTCCTTGGTCACAAATTATTTCTACATTTCTTCGAATTCCCATTTGTACCAAAACGAGACGATTTTCTTCCCAAAGTTTCAAAACTATAGTTACGACTATATATTGGGTAGAATTTATTCTAAAGGGTTTCAAAGCTATATTTAGACTATTATACTAATATATTTAACTTCGGTTACTACTTGGCGAGCCAATTTTTTGTAAATTTCTTCAAATTCCAATTTGTACCAAAACGTGACGATTTTCTTCCCAAATGATTCAAAACTATAGTTAGGACTATATATTGCGTAGAATCAATTCTAAAGGGCTTCAAAGCTATATTTAGACTACTATACTAATATATTGTACTTTGGTTACTCCTTGGTCACCAATTTTGTCTACATTTCTTCAAATTCCCTTTTGTACCAAAACGAGACGATTTTCTTCCCAAAGTTTCAAACCTATAGTTACGACTATATATTGGGTAGAATTCATTCTAAAGGGGTTCAAAGCTATATTTATACTATTATACTAATATATTGAACTTTGGTTACTACTTAGTCACCAATTATGTCTACATTTCTTCATATTCCCATTTGTACCAAAACAGGACGATTTTCTTCCCAAAGTTTCAAAAATATAGTTAGGAATATATATTGGGTAGAATCCATTCTTAAGGGCTTCAAAGCTATGTTTAGACTATTATACTAATATATTGAACTTTTGTTACTCCTTGGTCACCAATTTTGTCTACATTTGTTCAAATTCCAATTTGTACCAAAACGGGACGATTTTCTTCCCAAATGTTTCAAAACTATAGTTAGGACTATATATTGCGTAGAATCAATTCTAAACGGCTTCAAAGCTATATTTAGACTACTATACTAATATATTTAACTTTGGTTACTTCTTCGTGAGCCAATTTGGTGTAAATTTCTTCAAATTCCCATTTGTACCAAAACGAGACGATTTTCTTCCCAAATGTTTCAAAACTATAGTTAGGACTATATATTGCGTAGAATCAATTCTAAAGGGCTTCAAAGCTATATTTAGACTACTATACTAATATATTGTACTTTGGTTACTCCTTGGTCACCAATTTTGTCTACATTTGTTCAAATTCCCTTTTGTACCAAAACGAGACGATTTTCTTCCCAAACTTTCAAAACTATAGTTAGGACTATATATTGGGTAGAATCCATTCTTAAGGGCTTCAAAGCTATGTTTAGACTATTATACTAATATATTGAACTTTTGTTACTCCTTGGTCACCAATTTTGTCTACATTTGTTCAAATTCCCTTTTGTACCAAAACGAGACGATTTTCTTCCCAAAGTTTCAAACCTATAGTTACGACTATATATTGGGTAGAATTCATTCTAAAGGGGTTCAAAGCTATATTTATACTATTATACTAATATATTGAACTTTGGTTACTACTTAGTCACCAATTATGTCTACATTTCTTCATATTCCCATTTGTACCAAAACGGGACGATTTTCTTCCCAAAGTTTCAAAAATATAGTTAGGACTATATATTGGGTAGAATCCATTCTTAAGGGCTTCAAAGCTATGTTTAGACTATTATACTAATATATTGAACTTTTGTTACTCCTTGGTCACCAATTTTGTCTACATTTGTTCAAATTCCAATTTGTACCAAAACGGGACGATTTTCTTCCCAAATGTTTCAAAACTATAGTTAGGACTATATATTGCGTAGAATCAATTCTAAAGGGCTTAAAAGCTATATTTAGACTACTATACTAATATATTTAACTTTGGTTACTTCTTCGTGAGCCAATTTGGTGTAAATTTCTTCAAATTCCCATTTGTACCAAAACGGGACTATTTTCTTCCCAAAGTTTCAAAACTATAGTTAGGACTATATATTGGGTAGAATCCATTCTTAAGGGCTTCAAAGCTATATTTAGACTATTATACTAATATATTGTACTTTGGTTACTCCTTGGTCACCAATTTTGTCTACATTTGTTCAAATTCCCTTTTGTACCAAAACGAGACGATTTTCTTCCCAAAGTTACAAAACTATAGTTAGGACTATATATTGGGTAGAATCCATTCTTAAGGGCTTCAAAGCTATATTTAGACTATTATACTAATATATTGAACTTTTTTTACTCCTTGGTCACAAATTATTTCTACATTTCTTCGAATTCCCATTTGTACCAAAACGAGACGATTTTCTTCCCAAAGTTTCAAAACTATAGTTACGACTATATATTGGGTAGAATTCATTCTAAAGGGTTTCAAAGCTATATTTAGACTATTATACTAATATATTTAACTTCGGTTACTACTTGGCGAGCCAATTTTTTGTAAATTTCTTCAAATTCCAATTTGTACCAAATCGGGACGATTTTCTTCCCAAATGTTTCAAAACTATAGTTAGGACTATATATTGCGTAGAATCAATTCTAAAGGGCTTCAAAGCTATATTTAGACTACTATACTAATATATTGTACTTTGGTTACTCCTTGGTCACCAATTTTGTCTACATTTCTTCAAATTCCCTTTTGTACCAAAACGAGACGATTTTCTTCCCAAACTTTCAAAACTATAGTTAGGACTATATATTGGGTAGAATCCATTCTTAAGGGCTTCAAAGCTATGTTTAGACTATTATACTAATATATTGAACTTTTGTTACTCCTTGGTCACCAATTTTGTCTACATTTGTTCAAATTCCCTTTTGTACCAAAACGAGACGATTTTCTTCCCAAAGTTTCAAACCTATAGTTACGACTATATATTGGGTAGAATTCATTCTAAAGGGGTTCAAAGCTATATTTATACTATTATACTAATATATTGAACTTTGGTTACTACTTAGTCACCAATTATGTCTACATTTCTTCATATTCCCATTTGTACCAAAACGGGACGATTTTCTTCCCAAAGTTTCAAAAATATAGTTAGGACTATATATTGGGTAGAATCCATTCTTAAGGGATTCAAAGCTATGTTTAGACTATTATACTAATATATTGAACTTTTGTTACTCCTTGGTCACCAATTTTGTCTACATTTGTTCAAATTCCAATTTGTACCAAAACGGGACGATTTTCTTCCCAAATGTTTCAAAACTATAGTTAGGACTATATATTGCGTAGAATCAATTCTAAAGGGCTTTAAAGCTATATTTAGACTACTATACTAATATATTTAACTTTGGTTACTTTTTCGTGAGCCAATTTGGTGTAAATTTCTTCAAATTCCCATTTGTACCAAAACGGGACTATTTTCTTCCCAAAGTTTCAAAACTATAGTTAGGACTGTATATTGGGTAGAATCCATTCTTAAGGGCTTCAAAGCTATATTTAGACTATTATACTAATATATTGTACTTTGGTTACTCCTTGGTCACAAATTTTGTCTACATTTTTTCAAATTCCCTTTTGTACCAAAACGAGACGATTTTCTTCCCAAAGTTACAAAACTATAGTTAGGACTATATATTGGGTAGAATCCATTCTTAAGGGCTTCAAAGCTATATTTAGACTATTATACTAATATATTGAACTTTTTTTACTCCTTGGTCACAAATTATTTCTACATTTCTTCGAATTCCCATTTGTACCAAAACGAGACGATTTTCTTCCCAAAGTTTCAAAACTATAGTTACGACTATATATTGGGTAGAATTCATTCTAAAGGGTTTCAAAGCTATATTTAGACTATTATACTAATATATTTAACTTCGGTTACTACTTGGCGAGCCAATTTTTTGTAAATTTCTTCAAATTCCAATTTGTACCAAAACGTGACGATTTTCTTCCCAAATGATTCAAAACTATAGTTAGGACTATATATTGCGTAGAATCAATTCTAAAGGGCTTCAAAGCTATATTTAGACTACTATACTAATATATTGTACTTTGGTTACTCCTTGGTCACCAATTTTGTCTACATTTCTTCAAATTCCCTTTTGTACCAAAACGAGACGATTTTCTTCCCAAAGTTTCAAACCTATAGTTACGACTATATATTGGGTAGAATTCATTCTAAAGGGGTTCAAAGCTATATTTATACTATTATACTAATATATTGAACTTTGGTTACTACTTAGTCACCAATTATGTCTACATTTCTTCATATTCCCATTTGTACCAAAACAGGACGATTTTCTTCCCAAAGTTTCAAAAATATAGTTAGGACTATATATTGGGTAGAATCCATTCTTAAGGGCTTCAAAGCTATGTTTAGACTATTATACTAATATATTGAACTTTTGTTACTCCTTGGTCACCAATTTTGTCTACATTTGTTCAAATTCCAATTTGTACCAAAACGGGACGATTTTCTTCCCAAATGTTTCAAAACTATAGTTAGGACTATATATTGCGTAGAATCAATTCTAAACGGCTTCAAAGCTATATTTAGACTACTATACTAATATATTTAACTTTGGTTACTTCTTCGTGAGCCAATTTGGTGTAAATTTCTTCAAATTTCCATTTGTACCAAAACGGGACGATTTTCTTCCCAAATGTTTCAAAACTATAGTTAGGACTATATATTGCGTAGAATCAATTCTAAAGGGCTTCAAAGCTATATTTAGACTACTATACTAATATATTGTACTTTGGTTACTCCTTGGTCACCAATTTTGTCTACATTTCTTCAAATTCCCTTTTGTACCAAAACGAGACGATTTTCTTCCCAAACTTTCAAAACTATAGTTAGGACTATATATTGGGTAGAATCCATTCTTAAGGGCTTCAAAGCTATATTTAGACTATTATACTAATATATTGAACTTTTTTTACTCCTTGGTCACAAATTATTTCTACATTTCTTCGAATTCCCATTTGTACCAAAACGGGACTATTTTCTTCCCAAAGTTTCAAAACTATAGTTAGGACTATATATTGGGTAGAATCCATTCTTAAGGGCTTCAAAGCTATATTTAGACTATTATACTAATATATTGTACTTTGGTTACTCCTTGGTCACCAATTTTGTCTACATTTGTTCAAATTCCCTTTTGTACCAAAACGAGACGATTTTCTTCCCAAAGTTACAAAACTATAGTTAGGACTATATATTGGGTAGAATCCATTCTTAAGGGCTTCAAAGCTATATTTAGACTATTATACTAATATATTGAACTTTTTTTACTCCTTGGTCACAAATTATTTCTACATTTCTTCGAATTCCCATTTGTACCAAAACGAGACGATTTTCTTCCCAAAGTTTCAAAACTATAGTTACGACTATATATTGGGTAGAATTCATTCTAAAGGGTTTCAAAGCTATATTTAGACTATTATACTAATATATTTAACTTCGGTTACTACTTGGCGAGCCAATTTTTTGTAAATTTCTTCAAATTCCAATTTGTACCAAATCGGGACGATTTTCTTCCCAAATGTTTCAAAACTATAGTTAGGACTATATATTGCGTAGAATCAATTCTAAAGGGCTTCAAAGCTATATTTAGACTACTATACTAATATATTGTACTTTGGTTACTCCTTGGTCACCAATTTTGTCTACATTTCTTCAAATTCCCTTTTGTACCAAAACGAGACGATTTTCTTCCCAAACTTTCAAAACTATAGTTAGGACTATATATTGGGTAGAATCCATTCTTAAGGGCTTCAAAGCTATGTTTAGACTATTATACTAATATATTGAACTTTTGTTACTCCTTGGTCACCAATTTTGTCTACATTTGTTCAAATTCCCTTTTGTACCAAAACGAGACGATTTTCTTCCCAAAGTTTCAAACCTATAGTTACGACTATATATTGGGTAGAATTCATTCTAAAGGGGTTCAAAGCTATATTTATACTATTATACTAATATATTGAACTTTGGTTACTACTTAGTCACCAATTATGTCTACATTTCTTCATATTCCCATTTGTACCAAAACGGGACGATTTTCTTCCCAAAGTTTCAAAAATATAGTTAGGACTATATATTGGGTAGAATCCATTCTTAAGGGCTTCAAAGCTATGTTTAGACTATTATACTAATATATTGAACTTTTGTTACTCCTTGGTCACCAATTTTGTCTACATTTGTTCAAATTCCAATTTGTACCAAAACGGGACGATTTTCTTCCCAAATGTTTCAAAACTATAGTTAGGACTATATATTGCGTAAAATCAATTCTAAAGGGCTTTAAAGCTATATTTAGACTACTATACTAATATATTTAACTTTGGTTACTTTTTCGTGAGCCAATTTGGTGTAAATTTCTTCAAATTCCCATTTGTACCAAAACGGGACTATTTTCTTCCCAAAGTTTCAAAACTATAGTTAGGACTGTATATTGGGTAGAATCCATTCTTAAGGGCTTCAAAGCTATATTTAGACTATTATACTAATATATTGTACTTTGGTTACTCCTTGGTCACAAATTTTGTCTACATTTTTTCAAATTCCCTTTTGTACCAAAACGAGACGATTTTCTTCCCAAAGTTACAAAACTATAGTTAGGACTATATATTGGGTAGAATCCATTCTTAAGGGCTTCAAAGCTATATTTAGACTATTATACTAATATATTGAACTTTTTTTACTCCTTGGTCACAAATTATTTCTACATTTCTTCGAATTCCCATTTGTACCAAAACGAGACGATTTTCTTCCCAAAGTTTCAAAACTATAGTTACGACTATATATTGGGTAGAATTCATTCTAAAGGGTTTCAAAGCTATATTTAGACTATTATACTAATATATTTAACTTCGGTTACTACTTGGCGAGCCAATTTTTTGTAAATTTCTTCAAATTCCAATTTGTACCAAAACGTGACGATTTTCTTCCCAAATGATTCAAAACTATAGTTAGGACTATATATTGCGTAGAATCAATTCTAAAGGGCTTCAAAGCTATATTTAGACTACTATACTAATATATTGTACTTTGGTTACTCCTTGGTCACCAATTTTGTCTACATTTCTTCAAATTCCCTTTTGTACCAAAACGAGACGATTTTCTTCCCAAAGTTTCAAACCTATAGTTACGACTATATATTGGGTAGAATTCATTCTAAAGGGGTTCAAAGCTATATTTATACTATTATACTAATATATTGAACTTTGGTTACTACTTAGTCACCAATTATGTCTACATTTCTTCATATTCCCATTTGTACCAAAACAGGACGATTTTCTTCCCAAAGTTTCAAAAATATAGTTAGGACTATATATTGGGTAGAATCCATTCTTAAGGGCTTCAAAGCTATGTTTAGACTATTATACTAATATATTGAACTTTTGTTACTCCTTGGTCACCAATTTTGTCTACATTTGTTCAAATTCCAATTTGTACCAAAACGGGACGATTTTCTTCCCAAATGTTTCAAAACTATAGTTAGGACTATATATTGCGTAGAATCAATTCTAAACGGCTTCAAAGCTATATTTAGACTACTATACTAATATATTTAACTTTGGTTACTTCTTCGTGAGCCAATTTGGTGTAAATTTCTTCAAATTTCCATTTGTACCAAAACGGGACGATTTTCTTCCCAAATGTTTCAAAACTATAGTTAGGACTATATATTGCGTAGAATCAATTCTAAAGGGCTTCAAAGCTATATTTAGACTACTATACTAATATATTGTACTTTGGTTACTCCTTGGTCACCAATTTTGTCTACATTTCTTCAAATTCCCTTTTGTACCAAAACGAGACGATTTTCTTCCCAAACTTTCAAAACTATAGTTAGGACTATATATTGGGTAGAATCCATTCTTAAGGGCTTCAAAGCTATATTTAGACTATTATACTAATATATTGAACTTTTTTTACTCCTTGGTCACAAATTATTTCTACATTTCTTCGAATTCCCATTTGTACCAAAACGGGACTATTTTCTTCCCAAAGTTTCAAAACTATAGTTAGGACTATATATTGGGTAGAATCCATTCTTAAGGGCTTCAAAGCTATATTTAGACTATTATACTAATATATTGTACTTTGGTTACTCCTTGGTCACCAATTTTGTCTACATTTGTTCAAATTCCCTTTTGTACCAAAACGAGACGATTTTCTTCCCAAAGTTACAAAACTATAGTTAGGACTATATATTGGGTAGAATCCATTCTTAAGGGCTTCAAAGCTATATTTAGACTATTATACTAATATATTGAACTTTTTTTACTCCTTGGTCACAAATTATTTCTACATTTCTTCGAATTCCCATTTGTACCAAAACGAGACGATTTTCTTCCCAAAGTTTCAAAACTATAGTTACGACTATATATTGGGTAGAATTCATTCTAAAGGGTTTCAAAGCTATATTTAGACTATTATACTAATATATTTAACTTCGGTTACTACTTGGCGAGCCAATTTTTTGTAAATTTCTTCAAATTCCAATTTGTACCAAATCGGGACGATTTTCTTCCCAAATGTTTCAAAACTATAGTTAGGACTATATATTGCGTAGAATCAATTCTAAAGGGCTTCAAAGCTATATTTAGACTACTATACTAATATATTGTACTTTGGTTACTCCTTGGTCACCAATTTTGTCTACATTTCTTCAAATTCCCTTTTGTACCAAAACGAGACGATTTTCTTCCCAAACTTTCAAAACTATAGTTAGGACTATATATTGGGTAGAATCCATTCTTAAGGGCTTCAAAGCTATGTTTAGACTATTATACTAATATATTGAACTTTTGTTACTCCTTGGTCACCAATTTTGTCTACATTTGTTCAAATTCCCTTTTGTACCAAAACGAGACGATTTTCTTCCCAAAGTTTCAAACCTATAGTTACGACTATATATTGGGTAGAATTCATTCTAAAGGGGTTCAAAGCTATATTTATACTATTATACTAATATATTGAACTTTGGTTACTACTTAGTCACCAATTATGTCTACATTTCTTCATATTCCCATTTGTACCAAAACGGGACGATTTTCTTCCCAAAGTTTCAAAAATATAGTTAGGACTATATATTGGGTAGAATCCATTCTTAAGGGCTTCAAAGCTATGTTTAAACTATTATACTAATATATTGAACTTTTGTTACTCCTTGGTCACCAATTTTGTCTACATTTGTTCAAATTCCAATTTGTACCAAAACGGGACGATTTTCTTCCCAAATGTTTCAAAACTATAGTTAGGACTATATATTGCGTAGAATCAATTCTAAACGGCTTCAAAGCTATATTTAGACTACTATACTAATATATTTAACTTTGGTTACTTCTTCGTGAGCCAATTTGGTGTAAATTTCTTCAAATTCCCATTTGTACCAAAACGGGACGATTTTCTTCCCAAATGTTTCAAAACTATAGTTAGGACTATATATTGCGTAGAATCAATTCTAAAGGGCTTCAAAGCTATATTTAGACTACTATACTAATATATTGTACTTTGGTTACTCCTTGGTCACCAATTTTGTCTACATTTCTTCAAATTCCCTTTTGTACCAAAACGAGACGATTTTCTTCCCAAACTTTCAAAACTATAGTTAGGACTATATATTGGGTAGAATCCATTCTTAAGGGCTTCAAAGCTATGTTTAGACTATTATACTAATATATTGAACTTTTGTTACTCCTTGGTCACCAATTTTGTCTATATTTGTTCAAATTCCCTTTTGTACCAAAACGAGACGATTTTCTTCCCAAAGTTACAAAACTATAGTTAGGACTATATATTGGGTAGAATCCATTCTTAAGGGCTTCAAAGCTATATTTTGACTATTATACTAATATATTGAACTTTTTTTACTCCTTGGTCACAAATTATTTCTACATTTCTTCGAATTCCCATTTGTACCAAAACAAGACGATTTTCTTCCCAAAGTTTCAAAACTATAGTTACGACTATATATTGGGTAGAATTCATTCTAAAGGGTTTCAAAGCTATATTTAGACTATTATACTAATATATTTAACTTCGGTTACTACTTGGCGAGCCAATTTTTTGTAAATTTCTTCAAATTCCAATTTGTACCAAAACGGGACGATTTTCTTCCCAAATGTTTCAAAACTATAGTTAGGATTATATATTGCGTAGAATCAATTCTAAAGGGCTTCAAAGCTATATTTAGACTACTATACTAATATATTGTACTTTGGTTACTCCTTGGTCACCAATTTTGTCTACATTTCTTCAAATTCCCTTTTGTACCAAAACGAGACGATTTTCTTCCCAAACTTTCAAAACTATAGTTAGGACTATATATTGGGTAGAATCCATTCTTAAGGGCTTCAAAGCTATGTTTAGACTATTATACTAATATATTGAACTTTTGTTACTCCTTGGTCACCAATTTTGTCTACATTTGTTCAAATTCCCTTTTGTACCAAAACGAGACGATTTTCTTCCCAAAGTTTCAAACCTATAGTTACGACTATATATTGGGTAGAATTCATTCTAAAGGGGTTCAAAGCTATATTTATACTATTATACTAATATATTGAACTTTGGTTACTACTTAGTCACCAATTATGTCTACATTTCTTCATATTCCCATTTGTACCAACACGGGACGATTTTCTTCCCAAAGTTTCAAAAATATAGTTAGGACTATATATTGGGTAGAATCCATTCTTAAGGGCTTCAAAGCTATGTTTAGACTATTATACTAATATATTGAACTTTTGTTACTCCTTGGTCACCAATTTTGTCTACATTTGTTCAAATTCCAATTTGTACCAAAACGGGACGATTTTCTTCCCAAATGTTTCAAAACTATAGTTAGGACTATATATTGCGTAGAATCAATTCTAAAGGGCTTCAAAGCTATATTTAGACTACTATACTAATATATTTTACCTTGGTTACTTTTTCGTGAGCCAATTTGGTGTAAATTTCTTCAAATTCCCATTTGTACCAAAACGGGACTATTTTCTTCCCAAAGTTTCAAAACTATAGTTAGGACTGTATATTGGGTAGAATCCATTCTTAAGGGCTTCAAAGCTATATTTAGACTATTATACTAATATATTGTACTTTGGTTACTCCTTGGTCACCAATTTTGTCTACATTTTTTCAAATTCCCTTTTGTACCAAAACGAGACGATTTTCTTCCCAAAGTTACAAAACTATAGTTAGGACTATATATTGGGTAGAATCCATTCTTAAGGGCTTCAAAGCTATATTTAGACTATTATACTAATATATTGAACTTTTTTTACTCCTTGGTCACAAATTATTTCTACATTTCTTCGAATTCCCATTTGTACCAAAACGAGACGATTTTCTTCCCAAAGTTTCAAAACTATAGTTACGACTATATATTGGGTAGAATTCATTCTAAAGGGTTTCAAAGCTATATTTAGACTATTATACTAATATATTTAACTTCGGTTACTACTTGGCGAGCCAATTTTTTGTAAATTTCTTCAAATTCCAATTTGTACCAAAACGTGACGATTTTCTTCCCAAATGATTCAAAACTATAGTTAGGACTATATATTGCGTAGAATTAATTCTAAAGGGCTTCAAAGCTATATTTAGACTACTATACTAATATATTGTACTTTGGTTACTCCTTGGTCACCAATTTTGTCTACATTTCTTCAAATTCCCTTTTGTACCAAAACGAGACGATTTTCTTCCCAAAGTTTCAAACCTATAGTTACGACTATATATTGGGTAGAATTCATTCTAAAGGGGTTCAAAGCTATATTTATACTATTATACTAATATATTGAACTTTGGTTACTACTTAGTCACCAATTATGTCTACATTTCTTCATATTCCCATTTGTACCAAAACAGGACGATTTTCTTCCCAAAGTTTCAAAAATATAGTTAGGACTATATATTGGGTAGAATCCATTCTTAAGGGCTTCAAAGCTATGTTTAGACTATTATACTAATATATTGAACTTTTGTTACTCCTTGGTCACCAATTTTGTCTACATTTGTTCAAATTCCAATTTGTACCAAAACGGGACGATTTTCTTCCCAAATGTTTCAAAATTATAGTTAGGACTATATATTGCGTAGAATCAATTCTAAACGGCTTCAAAGCTATATTTAGACTACTATACTAATATATTTAACTTTGGTTACTTCTTCGTGAGCCAATTTGGTGTAAATTTCTTCAAATTCCCATTTGTACCAAAACGGGACGATTTTCTTCCCAAATGTTTCAAAACTATAGTTAGGACTATATATTGCGTAGAATCAATTCTAAAGAGCTTCAAAGCTATATTTAGACTACTATACTAATATATTGTACTTTGGTTACTCCTTGGTCACCAATTTTGTCTACATTTCTTCAAATTCCCTTTTGTACCAAAACGAGACGATTTTCTTCCCAAACTTTCAAAACTATAGTTAGGACTATATATTGGGTAGAATCCATTCTTAAGGGCTTCAAAGCTATGTTTAGACTATTATACTAATATATTGAACTTTTGTTACTCCTTGGTCACCAATTTTGTCTACATTTGTTCAAATTCCCTTTTGTACCAAAACGAGACGATTTTCTTCCCAAAGTTACAAAACTATAGTTAGGACTATATATTGGGTAGAATCCATTCTTAAGGGCTTCAAAGCTATATTTAGACTATTATACTAATATATTGAACTTTTGTTACTCCTTGGTCACCAATTTTGTCTACATTTGTTCAAATTCCAATTTGTACCAAAACGGGACGATTTTCTTCCCAAATGTTTCAAAACTATAGTTAGGACTATATATTGCGTAGAACAATTCTAAAGGGCTTCAAAGCTATATTTAGACTACTATACTAATATATTTAACTTTGTTTACTTCTTCGTGAGCCAATTTGGTGTAAATTTCTTCAAATTCCCATTTGTACCAAAACGGGACTATTTTCTTCCCAAAGTTTCAAAACTATAGTTAGGACTACATATTGGGTAGAATCCATTCTTAAGGGCTTCAAAGCTATATTTAGACTATTATACTAATATATTGTACTTTGGTTACTCCTTGGTCACCAATTTTGTCTACATTTGTTCAAATTCCCTTTTGTACCAAAACGAGACGATTTTCTTCCAAAAGTTACAAAACTATAGTTAGGACTACATATTGGGTAGAATCCATTCTTAAGGGCTTCAAAGCTATATTTAGACTATTATACTAATATATTGAACTTTTTTTACTCCGTGGTCACAAATTATTTCTACATTTCTTCGAATTCCCATTTGTACCAAAACGAGACGATTTTCTTCCCAAAGTTTCAAAACTATAGTTACGACTATATATTGGGTAGAATTCATTCTAAAGGGTTTCAAAGCTATATTTAGACTATTATACTAATATATTTAACTTCGGTTACTACTTGGCGAGCCAATTTTTTGTAAATTTCTTCAAATTCCAATTTGTACCAAAACGTGACGATTTTCTTCCCAAATGATTCAAAACTATAGTTAGGACTATATATTGCGTAGAATCAATTCTAAAGGGCTTCAAAGCTATATTTAGACTACTATACTAATATATTGTACTTTGGTTACTCCTTGGTCACCAATTTTGTCTACATTTCTTCAAATTCCCTTTTGTACCAAAACGAGACGATTTTCTTCCCAAAGTTTCAAAAATATAGTTAGGACTATATATTGGGTAGAATCCATTCTTAAGGGCTTCAAAGCTATGTTTAGACTATTATACTAATATATTGAACTTTTGTTACTCCTTGGTCACCAATTTTGTCTACATTTGTTCAAATTCCAATTTGTACCAAAACGGGACGATTTTCTTCCCAAATGTTTCAAAACTATAGTTAGGACTATATATTGCGTAGAATCAATTCTAAACGGCTTCAAAGCTATATTTAGACTACTATACTAATATATTTAACTTTGGTTACTTCTTCGTGAGCCAATTTGGTGTAAATTTCTTCAAATTCCCATTTGTACCAAAACGGGACGATTTTCTTCCCAAATGTTTCAAAACTATAGTTAGGACTATATATTGCGTAGAATCAATTCTAAAGGGCTTCAAAGCTATATTTAGACTACTATACTAATATATTTAACTTTGTTTACTTCTTCGTGAGCCAATTTTTTGTAAATTTCTTCAAATTCCAATTTGTACCAAAACGGGACGATTTTCTTCCCAAATGATTCAAAACTATAGTTAGGACTATATATTGCGTAGAATCAATTCTAAAGGGCTTCAAAGCTATATTTAGACTACTATACTAATATATTTAACTTTGTTTACTTCTTCGTGAGCCAATTTGGTGTAAATTTCTTCAAATTCCCATTTGTACCAAAACGGGACTATTTTCTTCCCAAAGTTTCAAAACTATAGTTAGGACTACATATTGGGTAGAATCCATTCTTAAGGGCTTCAAAGCTATATTTAGACTATTATACTAATATATTGTACTTTGGTTACTCCTTGGTCACCAATTTTGTCTACATTTGTTCAAATTCCCTTTTGTACCAAAACGAGACGATTTTCTTCCAAAAGTTACAAAACTATAGTTAGGACTACATATTGGGTAGAATCCATTCTTAAGGGCTTCAAAGCTATATTTAGACTATTATACTAATATATTGAACTTTTTTTACTCCGTGGTCACAAATTATTTCTACATTTCTTCGAATTCCCATTTGTACCAAAACGAGACGATTTTCTTCCCAAAGTTTCAAAACTATAGTTACGACTATATATTGGGTAGAATTCATTCTAAAGGGTTTCAAAGCTATATTTAGACTATTATACTAATATATTTAACTTCGGTTACTACTTGGCGAGCCAATTTTTTGTAAATTTCTTCAAATTCCAATTTGTACCAAAACGTGACGATTTTCTTCCCAAATGATTCAAAACTATAGTTAGGACTATATATTGCGTAGAATCAATTCTAAAGGGCTTCAAAGCTATATTTAGACTACTATACTAATATATTGTACTTTGGTTACTCCTTGGTCACCAATTTTGTCTACATTTCTTCAAATTCCCTTTTGTACCAAAACGAGACGATTTTCTTCCCAAAGTTTCAAAAATATAGTTAGGACTATATATTGGGTAGAATCCATTCTTAAGGGCTTCAAAGCTATGTTTAGACTATTATACTAATATATTGAACTTTTGTTACTCCTTGGTCACCAATTTTGTCTACATTTGTTCAAATTCCAATTTGTACCAAAACGGGACGATTTTCTTCCCAAATGTTTCAAAACTATAGTTAGGACTATATATTGCGTAGAATCAATTCTAAACGGCTTCAAAGCTATATTTAGACTACTATACTAATATATTTAACTTTGGTTACTTCTTCGTGAGCCAATTTGGTGTAAATTTCTTCAAATTCCCATTTGTACCAAAACGGGACGATTTTCTTCCCAAATGTTTCAAAACTATAGTTAGGACTATATATTGCGTAGAATCAATTCTAAAGGGCTTCAAAGCTATATTTAGACTACTATACTAATATATTTAACTTTGTTTACTTCTTCGTGAGCCAATTTTTTGTAAATTTCTTCAAATTCCAATTTGTACCAAAACGGGACGATTTTCTTCCCAAATGATTCAAAACTATAGTTAGGACTATATATTGCGTAGAATCAATTCTAAAGGGCTTCAAAGCTATATTTAGACTACTATACTAATATATTGTACTTTGGTTACTCCTTGGTCACCAATTTTGTCTACATTTCTTCAAATTCCCTTTTGTACCAAAACGAGACGATTTTCTTCCCAAAGTTTCAAACCTATAGTTACGACTATATATTGGGTAGAATTCATTCTAAAGGGGTTCAAAGCTATATTTATACTATTATACTAATATATTGAACTTTGGTTACTACTTAGTCACCAATTATGTCTACATTTCTTCATATTCCCATTTGTACCAAAACAGGACGATTTTCTTCCCAAAGTTTCAAAAATATAGTTAGGACTATATATTGGGTAGAATCCATTCTTAAGGGCTTCAAAGCTATGTTTAGACTATTATACTAATATATTGAACTTTTGTTACTCCTTGGTCACCAATTTTGTCTACATTTGTTCAAATTCCAATTTGTACCAAAACGGGACGATTTTCTTCCCAAATGTTTCAAAACTATAGTTAGGACTATATATTGCGTAGAATCAATTCTAAACGGCTTCAAAGCTATATTTAGACTACTATACTAATATATTTAACTTTGGTTACTTCTTCGTGAGCCAATTTGGTGTAAATTTCTTCAAATTCCCATTTGTACCAAAACGGGACGATTTTCTTCCCAAATGTTTCAAAACTATAGTTAGGACTATATATTGCGTAGAATCAATTCTAAAGGGCTTCAAAGCTATATTTAGACTACTATACTAATATATTTAACTTTGTTTACTTCTTCGTGAGCCAATTTGGTGTAAATTTCTTCAAATTCCCATTTGTACCAAAACGGGACTATTTTCTTCCCAAAGTTTCAAAACTATAGTTAGGACTACATATTGGGTAGAATCCATTCTTAAGGGCTTCAAAGCTATGTTTAGACTATTATACTAATATATTGAACTTTTGTTACTCCTTGGTCACCAATTTTGTCTACATTTCTTCAAATTCCCTTTTGTACCAAAACGAGACGATTTTCTTCCCAAAGTTTCAAACCTATAGTTACGACTATATATTGGGTAGAATTCATTCTAAAGGGGTTCAAAGCTATATTTATACTATTATACTAATATATTGAACTTTGGTTACTACTTAGTCACCAATTATGTCTACATTTCTTCATATTCCCATTTGTACCAAAACAGGACGATTTTCTTCCCAAAGTTTCAAAAATATAGTTAGGACTATATATTGGGTAGAATCCATTCTTAAGGGCTTCAAAGCTATGTTTAGACTATTATACTAATATATTGAACTTTTGTTACTCCTTGGTCACCAATTTTGTCTACATTTGTTCAAATTCCAATTTGTACCAAAACGGGACGATTTTCTTCCCAAATGTTTCAAAACTATAGTTAGGACTATATATTGCGTAGAATCAATTCTAAACGGCTTCAAAGCTATATTTAGACTACTATACTAATATATTTAACTTTGGTTACTTCTTGGTCACCAATTTTGTCTACATTTCTTCAAATTCCCTTTTGTACCAAAACGAGACGATTTTCTTCCCAAAGTTTCAAAACTATAGTTAGGACTATATATTGCGTAGAATCAATTCTAAAGGGCTTCAAAGCTATATTTAGACTACTATACTAATATATTGTACTTTGGTTACTCCTTGGTCACCAATTTTGTCTACATTTCTTCAAATTCCCTTTTGTACCAAAACGAGACGATTTTCTTCCCAAAGTTTCAAAAATATAGTTAGGACTATATATTGGGTAGAATCCATTCTTAAGGGCTTCAAAGCTATGTTTAGACTATTATACTAATATATTGAACTTTTGTTACTCCTTGGTCACCAATTTTGTCTACATTTGTTCAAATTCCAATTTGTACCAAAACGGGACGATTTTCTTCCCAAATGTTTCAAAACTATAGTTAGGACTATATATTGCGTAGAATCAATTCTAAACGGCTTCAAAGCTATATTTAGACTACTATACTAATATATTTAACTTTGGTTACTTCTTCGTGAGCCAATTTGGTGTAAATTTCTTCAAATTCCCATTTGTACCAAAACGGGACGATTTTCTTCCCAAATGTTTCAAAACTATAGTTAGGACTATATATTGCGTAGAATCAATTCTAAAGGGCTTCAAAGCTATATTTAGACTACTATACTAATATATTTAACTTTGTTTACTTCTTCGTGAGCCAATTTTTTGTAAATTTCTTCAAATTCCAATTTGTACCAAAACGGGACGATTTTCTTCCCAAATGATTCAAAACTATAGTTAGGACTATATATTGCGTAGAATCAATTCTAAAGGGCTTCAAAGCTATATTTAGACTACTATACTAATATATTGTACTTTGGTTACTCCTTGGTCACCAATTTTGTCTACATTTCTTCAAATTCCCTTTTGTACCAAAACGAGACGATTTTCTTCCCAAAGTTTCAAAACTATAGTTAGGACTATATATTGCGTAGAATCAATTCTAAAGGGCTTCAAAGCTATATTTAGACTACTATACTAATATATTGTACTTTGGTTACTCCTTGGTCACCAATTTTGTCTACATTTCTTCAAATTCCCTTTTGTACCAAAACGAGACGATTTTCTTCCCAAAGTTTCAAAAATATAGTTAGGACTATATATTGGGTAGAATCCATTCTTAAGGGCTTCAAAGCTATGTTTAGACTATTATACTAATATATTGAACTTTTGTTACTCCTTGGTCACCAATTTTGTCTACATTTGTTCAAATTCCAATTTGTACCAAAACGGGACGATTTTCTTCCCAAATGTTTCAAAACTATAGTTAGGACTATATATTGCGTAGAATCAATTCTAAACGGCTTCAAAGCTATATTTAGACTACTATACTAATATATTTAACTTTGGTTACTTCTTCGTGAGCCAATTTGGTGTAAATTTCTTCAAATTCCCATTTGTACCAAAACGGGACGATTTTCTTCCCAAATGTTTCAAAACTATAGTTAGGACTATATATTGCGTAGAATCAATTCTAAAGGGCTTCAAAGCTATATTTAGACTACTATACTAATATATTTAACTTTGTTTACTTCTTCGTGAGCCAATTTTTTGTAAATTTCTTCAAATTCCAATTTGTACCAAAACGGGACGATTTTCTTCCCAAATGATTCAAAACTATAGTTAGGACTATATATTGCGTAGAATCAATTCTAAAGGGCTTCAAAGCTATATTTAGACTACTATACTAATATATTGTACTTTGGTTACTCCTTGGTCACCAATTTTGTCTACATTTCTTCAAATTCCCTTTTGTACCAAAACGAGACGATTTTCTTCCCAAAGTTTCAAACCTATAGTTACGACTATATATTGGGTAGAATTCATTCTAAAGGGGTTCAAAGCTATATTTATACTATTATACTAATATATTGAACTTTGGTTACTACTTAGTCACCAATTATGTCTACATTTCTTCATATTCCCATTTGTACCAAAACAGGACGATTTTCTTCCCAAAGTTTCAAAAATATAGTTAGGACTATATATTGGGTAGAATCCATTCTTAAGGGCTTCAAAGCTATGTTTAGACTATTATACTAATATATTGAACTTTTGTTACTCCTTGGTCACCAATTTTGTCTACATTTGTTCAAATTCCAATTTGTACCAAAACGGGACGATTTTCTTCCCAAATGTTTCAAAACTATAGTTAGGACTATATATTGCGTAGAATCAATTCTAAACGGCTTCAAAGCTATATTTAGACTACTATACTAATATATTTAACTTTGGTTACTTCTTCGTGAGCCAATTTGGTGTAAATTTCTTCAAATTCCCATTTGTACCAAAACGGGACGATTTTCTTCCCAAATGTTTCAAAACTATAGTTAGGACTATATATTGCGTAGAATCAATTCTAAAGGGCTTCAAAGCTATATTTAGACTACTATACTAATATATTTAACTTTGTTTACTTCTTCGTGAGCCAATTTGGTGTAAATTTCTTCAAATTCCCATTTGTACCAAAACGGGACTATTTTCTTCCCAAAGTTTCAAAACTATAGTTAGGACTACATATTGGGTAGAATCCATTCTTAAGGGCTTCAAAGCTATGTTTAGACTATTATACTAATATATTGAACTTTTGTTACTCCTTGGTCACCAATTTTGTCTACATTTGTTCAAATTCCAATTTGTACCAAAACGGGACGATTTTCTTCCCAAATGTTTCAAAACTATAGTTAGGACTATATATTGCGTAGAATCAATTCTAAAGGGCTTCAAAGCTATATTTAGACTACTATACTAATATATTTAACTTTGGTTACTTCTTCGTGAGCCAATTTGGTGTAAATTTCTTCAAATTCCCATTTGTACCAAAACGGGACGATTTTCTTCCCAAATGTTTCAAAACTATAGTTAGGACTATATATTGCGTAGAATCAATTCTAAAGGGCTTCAAAGCTATATTTAGACTACTATACTAATATATTGTACTTTGGTTACTCCTTGGTCACCAATTTTGTCTACATTTCTTCAAATTCCCTTTTGTACCAAAACGAGACGATTTTCTTCCCAAAGTTTCAAACCTATAGTTACGACTATATATTGGGTAGAATTCATTCTAAAGGGGTTCAAAGCTATATTTATACTATTATACTAATATATTGAACTTTGGTTACTACTTAGTCACCAATTATGTCTACATTTCTTCATATTCCCATTTGTACCAAAACAGGACGATTTTCTTCCCAAAGTTTCAAAAATATAGTTAGGACTATATATTGCGTAGAATCAATTCTAAAGGGCTTCAAAGCTATATTTAGACTACTATACTAATATATTTAACTTTGGTTACTTCTTCGTGAGCCAATTTGGTGTAAATTTCTTCAAATTCCCATTTGTACCAAAACGGGACGATTTTCTTCCCAAATGTTTCAAAACTATAGTTAGGACTATATATTGCGTAGAATCAATTCTAAAGGGCTTCAAAGCTATATTTAGACTACTATACTAATATATTTAACTTTGTTTACTTCTTCGTGAGCCAATTTGGTGTAAATTTCTTCAAATTCCCATTTGTACCAAAACGGGACTATTTTCTTCCCAAAGTTTCAAAACTATAGTTAGGACTACATATTGGGTAGAATCCATTCTTAAGGGCTTCAAAGCTATGTTTAGACTATTATACTAATATATTGAACTTTTGTTACTCCTTGGTCACCAATTTTGTCTACATTTGTTCAAATTCCAATTTGTACCAAAATGGGACGATTTTCTTCCCAAATGTTTCAAAACTATAGTTAGGACTATATATTGCGTAGAATCAATTCTAAAGGGCTTCAAAGCTATATTTAGACTACTATACTAATATATTTAACTTTGTTTACTTCTTCGTGAGCCAATTTGGTGTAAATTTCTTCAAATTCCCATTTGTACCAAAACGGGACTATTTTCTTCCCAAAGTTTCAAAACTATAGTTAGGACTATATATTGCGTAGAATCAATTCTAAAGGGCTTCAAAGCTATATTTAGACTACTATACTAATATATTGTACTTTGGTTACTCCTTGGTCACCAATTTTGTCTACATTTCTTCAAATTCCCTTTTGTACCAAAACGAGACGATTTTCTTCCCAAAGTTTCAAACCTATAGTTACGACTATATATTGGGTAGAATTCATTCTAAAGGGGTTCAAAGCTATATTTATACTATTATACTAATATATTGAACTTTGGTTACTACTTAGTCACCAATTATGTCTACATTTCTTCATATTCCCATTTGTACCAAAACAGGACGATTTTCTTCCCAAAGTTTCAAAAATATAGTTAGGACTATATATTGGGTAGAATCCATTCTTAAGGGCTTCAAAGCTATGTTTAGACTATTATACTAATATATTGAACTTTTGTTACTCCTTGGTCACCAATTTTGTCTACATTTGTTCAAATTCCAATTTGTACCAAAACGGGACGATTTTCTTCCCAAATGTTTCAAAACTATAGTTAGGACTATATATTGCGTAGAATCAATTCTAAACGGCTTCAAAGCTATATTTAGACTACTATACTAATATATTTAACTTTGGTTACTTCTTCGTGAGCCAATTTGGTGTAAATTTCTTCAAATTCCCATTTGTACCAAAACGGGACGATTTTCTTCCCAAATGTTTCAAAACTATAGTTAGGACTATATATTGCGTAGAATCAATTCTAAAGGGCTTCAAAGCTATATTTAGACTACTATACTAATATATTTAACTTTGTTTACTTCTTCGTGAGCCAATTTGGTGTAAATTTCTTCAAATTCCCATTTGTACCAAAACGGGACTATTTTCTTCCCAAAGTTTCAAAACTATAGTTAGGACTACATATTGGGTAGAATCCATTCTTAAGGGCTTCAAAGCTATGTTTAGACTATTATACTAATATATTGAACTTTTGTTACTCCTTGGTCACCAATTTTGTCTACATTTGTTCAAATTCCAATTTGTACCAAAACGGGACGATTTTCTTCCCAAATGTTTCAAAACTATAGTTAGGACTATATATTGCGTAGAATCAATTCTAAAGGGCTTCAAAGCTATATTTAGACTACTATACTAATATATTTAACTTTGGTTACTTCTTCGTGAGCCAATTTGGTGTAAATTTCTTCAAATTCCCATTTGTACCAAAACGGGACGATTTTCTTCCCAAATGTTTCAAAACTATAGTTAGGACTATATATTGCGTAGAATCAATTCTAAAGGGCTTCAAAGCTATATTTAGACTACTATACTAATATATTGTACTTTGGTTACTCCTTGGTCACCAATTTTGTCTACATTTCTTCAAATTCCCTTTTGTACCAAAACGAGACGATTTTCTTCCCAAAGTTTCAAACCTATAGTTACGACTATATATTGGGTAGAATTCATTCTAAAGGGGTTCAAAGCTATATTTATACTATTATACTAATATATTGAACTTTGGTTACTACTTAGTCACCAATTATGTCTACATTTCTTCATATTCCCATTTGTACCAAAACAGGACGATTTTCTTCCCAAAGTTTCAAAAATATAGTTAGGACTATATATTGCGTAGAATCAATTCTAAAGGGCTTCAAAGCTATATTTAGACTACTATACTAATATATTTAACTTTGGTTACTTCTTCGTGAGCCAATTTGGTGTAAATTTCTTCAAATTCCCATTTGTACCAAAACGGGACGATTTTCTTCCCAAATGTTTCAAAACTATAGTTAGGACTATATATTGCGTAGAATCAATTCTAAAGGGCTTCAAAGCTATATTTAGACTACTATACTAATATATTTAACTTTGTTTACTTCTTCGTGAGCCAATTTGGTGTAAATTTCTTCAAATTCCCATTTGTACCAAAACGGGACTATTTTCTTCCCAAAGTTTCAAAACTATAGTTAGGACTACATATTGGGTAGAATCCATTCTTAAGGGCTTCAAAGCTATGTTTAGACTATTATACTAATATATTGAACTTTTGTTACTCCTTGGTCACCAATTTTGTCTACATTTGTTCAAATTCCAATTTGTACCAAAACGGGACGATTTTCTTCCCAAATGTTTCAAAACTATAGTTAGGACTATATATTGCGTAGAATCAATTCTAAAGGGCTTCAAAGCTATATTTAGACTACTATACTAATATATTTAACTTTGGTTACTTCTTCGTGAGCCAATTTGGTGTAAATTTCTTCAAATTCCCATTTGTACCAAAACGGGACGATTTTCTTCCCAAATGTTTCAAAACTATAGTTAGGACTATATATTGCGTAGAATCAATTCTAAAGGGCTTCAAAGCTATATTTAGACTACTATACTAATATATTGTACTTTGGTTACTCCTTGGTCACCAATTTTGTCTACATTTCTTCAAATTCCCTTTTGTACCAAAACGAGACGATTTTCTTCCCAAAGTTTCAAACCTATAGTTACGACTATATATTGGGTAGAATTCATTCTAAAGGGGTTCAAAGCTATATTTATACTATTATACTAATATATTGAACTTTGGTTACTACTTAGTCACCAATTATGTCTACATTTCTTCATATTCCCATTTGTACCAAAACAGGACGATTTTCTTCCCAAAGTTTCAAAAATATAGTTAGGACTATATATTGGGTAGAATCCATTCTTAAGGGCTTCAAAGCTATGTTTAGACTATTATACTAATATATTGAACTTTTGTTACTCCTTGGTCACCAATTTTGTCTACATTTGTTCAAATTCCAATTTGTACCAAAACGGGACGATTTTCTTCCCAAATGTTTCAAAACTATAGTTAGGACTATATATTGCGTAGAATCAATTCTAAACGGCTTCAAAGCTATATTTAGACTACTATACTAATATATTTAACTTTGGTTACTTCTTCGTGAGCCAATTTGGTGTAAATTTCTTCAAATTCCCATTTGTACCAAAACGGGACGATTTTCTTCCCAAATGTTTCAAAACTATAGTTAGGACTATATATTGCGTAGAATCAATTCTAAAGGGCTTCAAAGCTATATTTAGACTACTATACTAATATATTTAACTTTGTTTACTTCTTCGTGAGCCAATTTGGTGTAAATTTCTTCAAATTCCCATTTGTACCAAAACGGGACTATTTTCTTCCCAAAGTTTCAAAACTATAGTTAGGACTACATATTGGGTAGAATCCATTCTTAAGGGCTTCAAAGCTATGTTTAGACTATTATACTAATATATTGAACTTTTGTTACTCCTTGGTCACCAATTTTGTCTACATTTGTTCAAATTCCAATTTGTACCAAAACGGGACGATTTTCTTCCCAAATGTTTCAAAACTATAGTTAGGACTATATATTGCGTAGAATCAATTCTAAAGGGCTTCAAAGCTATATTTAGAATACTATACTAATATATTTAACTTTGGTTACTTCTTCGTGAGCCAATTTGGTGTAAATTTCTTCAAATTCCCATTTGTACCAAAACGGGACGATTTTCTTCCCAAATGTTTCAAAACTATAGTTAGGACTATATATTGCGTAGAATCAATTCTAAAGGGCTTCAAAGCTATATTTAGACTACTATACTAATATATTGTACTTTGGTTACTCCTTGGTCACCAATTTTGTCTACATTTGTTCAAATTCCCTTTTGTACCAAAACGAGACGATTTTCTTCCCAAACTTTCAAAACTATAGTTAGGACTATATATTGGGTAGAATCCATTCTTAAGGGCTTCAAAGCTATGTTTAGACTATTATACTAATATATTGAACTTTTGTTACTCCTTGGTCACCAATTTTGTCTACATTTGTTCAAATTCCCTTTTGTACCAAAACGAGACGATTTTCTTCCCAAAGTTTCAAACCTATAGTTACGACTATATATTGGGTAGAATTCATTCTAAAGGGGTTCAAAGCTATATTTATACTATTATACTAATATATTGAACTTTGGTTACTACTTAGTCACCAATTATGTCTACATTTCTTCATATTCCCATTTGTACCAAAACGGGACGATTTTCTTCCCAAAGTTTCAAAAATATAGTTAGGACTATATATTGGGTAGAATCCATTCTTAAGGGCTTCAAAGCTATGTTTAGACTATTATACTAATATATTGAACTTTTGTTACTCCTTGGTCACCAATTTTGTCTACATTTGTTCAAATTCCAATTTGTACCAAAACGGGACGATTTTCTTCCCAAATGTTTCAAAACTATAGTTAGGACTATATATTGCGTAGAATCAATTCTAAAGGGCTTAAAAGCTATATTTAGACTACTATACTAATATATTTAACTTTGGTTACTTCTTCGTGAGCCAATTTGGTGTAAATTTCTTCAAATTCTCATTTGTACCAAAACGGGACTATTTTCTTCCCAAAGTTTCAAAACTATAGTTAGGACTATATATTGGGTAGAATCCATTCTTAAGGGCTTCAAAGCTATATTTAGACTATTATACTAATATATTGTACTTTGGTTACTCCTTGGTCACCAATTTTGTCTACATTTGTTCAAATTCCCTTTTGTACCAAAACGAGACGATTTTCTTCCCAAAGTTACAAAACTATAGTTAGGACTATATATTGGGTAGAATCCATTCTTAAGGGCTTCAAAGCTATATTTAGACTATTATACTAATATATTGAACTTTTGTTACTCCTTGGTCACAAATTATTTCTACATTTCTTCGAATTCCCATTTGTACCAAAACGAGACGATTTTCTTCCCAAAGTTTCAAAACTATAGTTACGACTATATATTGGGTAGAATTCATTCTAAAGGGTTTCAAAGCTATATTTAGACTACTATACTAATATATTGAACTTTGGTTACTACTTAGTCACCAATTATGTCTACATTTCTTCATATTCCCATTTGTACCAAAACGGGACTATTTTCTTCCCAAAGTTTCAAAAATATAGTTAGGACTATATATTGGGTAGAATCCATTCTTAAGGGCTTCAAAGCTATGTTTAGACTATTATACTAATATATTGAACTTTTGTTACTCCTTGGTCACCAATTTTGTCTACATTTGTTCAAATTCCAATTTGTACCAAAACGGGACGATTTTCTTCCCAAATGTTTCAAAACTATAGTTAGGACTATATATTGCGTAGAATCAATTCTAAAGGGCTTCAAAGCTATATTTAGACTACTATACTAATATATTGTACTTTGGTTACTCCTTGGTCACCAATTTTGTCTACATTTCTTCAAATTCCCATTTGTACCAAAACGAGACGATTTTCTTCCCAAAGTTTCAAAAATATAGTTAGGACTATATATTGGGTAGAATCCATGCTTAAGGGCTTCAAAGCTATATTTAGACTATTATACTAATATATTGAACTTTGGTTACTTCTTGGTGAGCCAATTTTGTGTAAATTTCTTCAAATTCCCATTTGTACCAAAACAGTACGATTTTCTTCCCAAAGTTTCAAAACTATAGTTAGGACTATATATTGGTTAGAATCCATTCTAAAGGGCTTCAAAGCTATATTTAGACTATTATACTAATATATTGAACTTTGGTTACTTCTTGGTGATCCAATTTTGTGTAATTTCTTCAAATTCCCATTTGTACCAAAACAGGACGATTTTCTTCCCAAAGTTTCAAAACTATAGTTAGGACTATATATTGGGTAGAATCCATTCTTAAGGGCTTCAAAGCTATATTTAGACTATTATACTAATATATTGTACTTTGGTTACTCCTTGGTCACCAATTTTGTCTACATTTCTTCAAATTCCCTTTTGTACAAAACCAGAAGATTTTCTTCCCAAAGTTTCAAAACTATAGTTAGGACTGTATATTGCGTAGAATCCATTCTTAAGAGCTTCAAAGCTATATTTAGACTATTATACTAATATATTGAAATTTTGTTACTCCTTGGTCACCAATTTTGTCTACATTTCTTCAAATTCCCATTTGTACCAAAACGAGACGATTTTCTTCCCAAAGTTTCAAAAATATAGTTAGGACTATATATTGGGTAGAATCCATTCTTAAGGGCTTCAAAGCTATGTTTAGACTATTATACTAATATATTGAACTTTTGTTACTCCTTGGTCACCAATTTTGTCTACATTTGTTCAAATTCCAATTTGTACCAAAACGGGACGATTTTCTTCCCAAATGTTTCAAAACTATAGTTAGGACTATATATTGCGTAGAATCAATTCTAAAGGGCTTCAAAGCTATATTTAGACTACTATACTAATATATTGTACTTTGGTTACTCCTTGGTCACCAATTTTGTCTACATTTCTTCAAATTCCCATTTGTACCAAAACGAGACGATTTTCTTCCCAAAGTTTCAAAAATATAGTTAGGACTATATATTGGGTAGAATCCATGCTTAAGGGCTTCAAAGCTATATTTAGACTATTATACTAATATATTGAACTTTGGTTACTTCTTGGTGAGCCAATTTTGTGTAAATTTCTTCAAATTCCCATTTGTACCAAAACAGTACGATTTTCTTCCCAAAGTTTCAAAACTATAGTTAGGACTATATATTGGTTAGAATCCATTCTAAAGGGCTTCAAAGCTATATTTAGACTATTATACTAATATATTGAACTTTGGTTACTTCTTGGTGATCCAATTTTGTGTAATTTCTTCAAATTCCCATTTGTACCAAAACAGGACGATTTTCTTCCCAAAGTTTCAAAACTATAGTTAGGACTATATATTGGGTAGAATCCATTCTTAAGGGCTTCAAAGCTATATTTAGACTATTATACTAATATATTGTACTTTGGTTACTCCTTGGTCACCAATTTTGTCTACATTTCTTCAAATTCCCTTTTGTACAAAACCAGAAGATTTTCTTCCCAAAGTTTCAAAACTATAGTTAGGACTGTATATTGCGTAGAATCCATTCTTAAGAGCTTCAAAGCTATATTTAGACTATTATACTAATATATTGAAATTTTGTTACTCCTTGGTCACCAATTTTGTCTACATTTCTTCAAATTCCCATTTGTACCAAAACGAGACGATTTTCTTCCCAAAGTTTCAAAAATATAGTTAGGACTATATATTGGGTAGAATCCATTCTTAAGGGCTTCAAAGCTATGTTTAGACTATTATACTAATATATTGAACTTTTGTTACTCCTTGGTCACCAATTTTGTCTACATTTGTTCAAATTCCAATTTGTACCAAAACGGGACGATTTTCTTCCCAAATGTTTCAAAACTATAGTTAGGACTATATATTGCGTAGAATCAATTCTAAAGGGCTTCAAAGCTATATTTAGACTACTATACTAATATTTTGTACTTTGGTTACTCCTTGGTCACCAATTTTGTCTACATTTCTTCAAATTCCCATTTGTACCAAAACGAGACGATTTTCTTCCCAAAGTTTCAAAAATATAGTTAGGACTATATATTGGGTAGAATCCATGCTTAAGGGCTTCAAAGCTATATTTAGACTATTATACTAATATATTGAACTTTGGTTACTTCTTGGTGAGCCAATTTTGTGTAAATTTCTTCAAATTCCCATTTGTACCAAAACAGTACGATTTTCTTCCCAAAGTTTCAAAACTATAGTTAGGACTATATATTGGTTAGAATCCATTCTAAAGGGCTTCAAAGCTATATTTAGACTATTATACTAATATATTGAACTTTGGTTACTTCTTGGTGATCCAATTTTGTGTAATTACTTCAAATTCCCATTTGTACCAAAACAGGACGATTTTCTTCCCAAAGTTTCAAAACTATAGTTAGGACTATATATTGGGTAGAATCCATTCTTAAGGGCTTCAAAGCTATATTTAGACTATTATACTAATATATTGTACTTTGGTTACTCCTTGGTCACCAATTTTGTCTACATTTCTTCAAATTCACTTTTGTACCAAAACGAGACGATTTTCTTCCCAAAGTTTCAAAACTATAGTTAGGACTGTATATTGCGTAGAATCCATTCTTAAGGGCTTCAAAGCTATGTTTAGACTATTATACTAATATATTGAACTTTTGTTACTCCTTGGTCACCAATTTTGTCTACATTTGTTCAAATTCCCTTTTGTACCAAAACGAGACGATTTTCTTCCCAAACTTTCAAAATTATAGTTAGGACTACATATTGGGTAGAATCCATTCTTAAGGGCTTCAAAGCTATGTTTAGACTATTATACTAATATATTGAAGTTTTGTTACTCCTTGGTCACCAATTTTGTCTACATTTCTTCAAATTCCCATTTGTACCAAAACGAGACGATTTTCTTCCCAAAGTTTCAAAAATATAGTTAGGACTATATATTGGGTAGAATCCATGCTTAAGGGCTTCAAAGCTATATTTAGACTATTATACAAATATATTGAACTTTGGTTACTTCTTGGTGAGCCAATTTTGTGTAAATTTCTTCAAATTCCCATTTGTACCAAAACAGTACGATTTTCTTCCCAAAGTTTCAAAACTATAGTTAGGACTATATATTGGTTAGAATCCATTCTAAAGGGCTTCAAAGCTATATTTAGACTATTATACTAATATATTGAACTTTGGTTACTTCTTGGTGATCCAATTTTGTGTAATTTCTTCAAATTCCCATTTGTACCAAAACAGGACGATTTTCTTCCCAAAGTTTCAAAACTATAGTTAGGACTATATATTGGGTAGAATCCATTCTTAAGGGCTTCAAAGCTATATTTAGACTATTATACTAATATATTGTACTTTGGTTACTCCTTGGTCACCAATTTTGTCTACATTTCTTCAAATTCCCTTTTGTACAAAACCAGACGATTTTCTTCCCAAAGTTTCAAAACTATAGTTAGGACTGTATATTGCGTAGAATCCATTCTTAAGAGCTTCAAAGCTATATTTAGACTATTATACTAATATATTGAAATTTTGTTACTCCTTGGTCACCAATTTTGTCTACATTTCTTCAAATTCCAATTTGTACCAAAACGGGACGATTTTCTTCCCAAATGTTTCAAAACTATAGTTAGGACTATATATTGCGTAGAATCAATTCTAAAGGGCTTCAAAGCTATATTTAGACTACTATACTAATATATTGTACTTTGGTTACTACTTGGTCACCAATTTTGTCTACATTTCTTCAAATTCCCTTTTGTACCAAAACGAGACGATTTTCTTCCCAAAGTTTCAAACCTATAGTTACGACTATATATTGGGTAGAATTCATTCTAAAGGGGTTCAAAGCTATATTTATACTATTATACTAATATATTGAACTTTGGTTACTACTTAGTCACCAATTATGTCTACATTTCTTCAAATTCCCATTTGTACCAAAACGAGACGATTTTCTTCCCAAAGTTTCAAAAATATAGTTAGGACTATATATTGGGTAGAATCCATTCTTAAGGGCTTCAAAGCTATGTTTAGACTATTATACTAATATATTGAACTTTTGTTACTCCTTGGTCACCAATTTTGTCTACATTTGTTCAAATTCCAATTTGTACCAAAACGGGACGATTTTCTTCCCAAATGTTTCAAAACTATAGTTAGGACTATATATTGCGTAGAATCAATTCTAAAGGGCTTCAAAGCTATATTTAGACTACTATACTAATATATTGTACTTTGGTTACTCCTTGGTCACCAATTTTGTCTACATTTCTTCAAATTCTCATTTGTACCAAAACGAGACGATTTTCTTCCCAAAGTTTCAAAAATATAGTTAGGACTATATATTGGGTAGAATCCATGCTTAAGGGCTTCAAAGCTATATTTAGACTATTATACTAATATATTGAACTTTGGTTACTTCTTGGTGAGCCAATTTTGTGTAAATTTCTTCAAATTCCCATTTGTACCAAAACAGTACGATTTTCTTCCCAAAGTTTCAAAACTATAGTTAGGACTATATATTGGTTAGAATCCATTCTAAAGGGCTTCAAAGCTATATTTAGACTATTATACTAATATATTGAACTTTGGTTACTTCTTGGTGATCCAATTTTGTGTAATTACTTCAAATTCCCATTTGTACCCAAACAGGACGATTTTCTTCCCAAAGTTTCAAAACTATAGTTAGGACTATATATTGGGTAGAATCCATTCTTAAGGGCTTCAAAGCTATATTTAGACTATTATACTAATATATTGTACTTTGGTTACTCCTTGGTCACCAATTTTGTCTACATTTCTTCAAATTCACTTTTGTACCAAAACGAGACGATTTTTTTCCCAAAGTTTCAAAACTATAGTTAGGACTGTATATTGCGTAGAATCCATTCTTAAGGGCTTCAAAGCTATGTTTAGACTATTATACTAATATATTGAACTTTTGTTACTCCTTGGTCACCAATTTTGTCTACATTTGTTCAAATTCCCTTTTGTACCAAAACGAGACGATTTTCTTCCCAAACTTTCAAAATTATAGTTAGGACTACATATTGGGTAGAATCCATTCTTAAGGGCTTCAAAGCTATGTTTAGACTATTATACTAATATATTGAAGTTTTGTTACTCCTTGGTCACCAATTTTGTCTACATTTCTTCAAATTCCCATTTGTACCAAAACGAGACGATTTTCTTCCCAAAGTTTCAAAAATATAGTTAGGACTATATATTGGGTAGAATCCATGCTTAAGGGCTTCAAAGCTATATTTAGACTATTATACAAATATATTGAACTTTGGTTACTTCTTGGTGAGCCAATTTTGTGTAAATTTCTTCAAATTCCCATTTGTACCAAAACAGTACGATTTTCTTCCCAAAGTTTCAAAACTATAGTTAGGACTATATATTGGTTAGAATCCATTCTAAAGGGCTTCAAAGCTATATTTAGACTATTATACTAATATATTGAACTTTGGTTACTTCTTGGTGATCCAATTTTGTGTAATTTCTTCAAATTCCCATTTGTACCAAAACAGGACGATTTTCTTCCCAAAGTTTCAAAACTATAGTTAGGACTATATATTGGGTAGAATCCATTCTTAAGGGCTTCAAAGCTATATTTAGACTATTATACTAATATATTGTACTTTGGTTACTCCTTGGTCACCAATTTTGTCTACATTTCTTCAAATTCCCTTTTGTACAAAACCAGACGATTTTCTTCCCAAAGTTTCAAAACTATAGTTAGGACTGTATATTGCGTAGAATCCATTCTTAAGAGCTTCAAAGCTATATTTAGACTATTATACTAATATATTGAAATTTTGTTACTCCTTGGTCACCAATTTTGTCTACATTTCTTCAAATTCCAATTTGTACCAAAACGGGACGATTTTCTTCCCAAATGTTTCAAAACTATAGTTAGGACTATATATTGCGTAGAATCAATTCTAAAGGGCTTCAAAGCTATATTTAGACTACTATACTAATATATTGTACTTTGGTTACTCCTTGGTCACCAATTTTGTCTACATTTCTTCAAATTCACTTTTGTACCAAAACGAGACGATTTTCTTCCCAAAGTTTCAAAACTATAGTTAGGACTGTATATTGCGTAGAATCCATTCTTAAGGGCTTCAAAGCTATGTTTAGACTATTATACTAATATATTGAACTTTTGTTACTCCTTGGTCACCAATTTTGTCTACATTTGTTCAAATTCCCTTTTGTACCAAAACGAGACAATTTTCTTCCCAAACTTTCAAAATTATAGTTAGGACTACATATTGGGTAGAATCCATTCTTAAGGGCTTCAAAGCTATGTTTAGACTATTATACTAATATATTGAAGTTTTGTTACTCCTTGGTCACCAATTTTGTCTACATTTCTTCAAATTCCCATTTGTACCAAAACGAGACGATTTTCTTCCCAAAGTTTCAAAAATATAGTTAGGACTATATATTGGGTAGAATCCATGCTTAAGGGCTTCAAAGCTATATTTAGACTATTATACAAATATATTGAACTTTGGTTACTTCTTGGTGACCCAATTTTGTGTAAATTTCTTCAAACTCCCATTTGTACCAAAACAGTACGATTTTCTTCCCAAAGTTTCAAAACTATAGTTAGGACTATATATTGGTTAGAATCCATTCTAAAGGGCTTCAAAGCTATATTTAGACTATTATACTAATATATTGAACTTTGGTTACTTCTTGGTGATCCAATTTTGTGTAATTTCTTCAAATTCCCATTTGTACCAAAACAGGACGATTTTCTTCCCAAAGTTTCAAAACTATAGTTAGGACTATATATTGGGTAGAATCCATTCTTAAGGGCTTCAAAGCTATATTTAGACTATTATACTAATATATTGTACTTTGGTTACTCCTTGGTCACCAATTTTGTCTACATTTCTTCAAATTCCCTTTTGTACAAAACCAGACGATTTTCTTCCCAAAGTTTCAAAACTATAGTTAGGACTGTATATTGCGTAGAATCCATTCTTAAGAGCTTCAAAGCTATATTTAGACTATTATACTAATATATTGAAATTTTGTTACTCCTTGGTCACCAATTTTGTCTACATTTCTTCAAATTCCAATTTGTACCAAAACGGGACGAATTTCTTCCCAAATGTTTCAAAACTATAGTTAGGACTATATATTGCGTAGAATCAATTCTAAAGGGCTTCAAAGCTATATTTAGACTACTATACTAATATATTGTACTTTGGTTACTCCTTGGTCACCAATTTTGTCTACATTTCTTCAAATTCCCTTTTGTACCAAAACGAGACGATTTTCTTCCCAAAGTTTCAAACCTATAGTTACGACTATATATTGGGTAGAATTCATTCTAAAGGGGTTCAAAGCTATATTTATACTATTATACTAATATATTGAACTTTGGTTACTACTTAGTCACCAATTATGTCTACATTTCTTCATATTCCCATTTGTACCAAAACAGGACGATTTTCTTCCCAAAGTTTCAAAAATATAGTTAGGACTATATATTGGGTAGAATCCATTCTTAAGGGCTTCAAAGCTATGTTTAGACTATTATACTAATATATTGAACTTTTGTTACTCCTTGGTCACCAATTTTGTCTACATTTGTTCAAATTCCAATTTGTACCAAAACGGGACGATTTTCTTCCCAAATGTTTCAAAACTATAGTTAGGACTATATTGCGTAGAATCAATTCTAAAGGGCTTCAAAGCTATATTTAGACTACTATACTAATATATTTAACTTTGGTTACTTCTTCGTGAGCCAATTTGGTGTAAATTTCTTCATATTCCCATTTGTACCAAAACGGGACGATTTTCTTCCCAAAGTTTCAAAACTATAGTTACGACTATATATTGGGTAGAATTCATTCTAAAGGGTTTCAAAGCTATATTTAGACTATTATACTAATATATTTAACTTCGGTTACTTCTTGGCGAGCCAATTTTTTGTAAATTTCTTCAAATTCCAATTTGTACCAAAACGGGACGATTTTCTTCCCAAATGTTTCAAAACTATAGTTAGGACTATATATTGCGTAGAATCAATTCTAAAGGGCTTCAAAGCTATATTTAGACTACTATACTAATATATTGTACTTTGGTTACTCCTTGGTAACCAATTTTGTCTACATTTCTTCAAATTCCCTTTTGTACCAAAACGAGACGATTTTCTTCCCAAACTTTCAAAACTATAGTTAGGACTATATATTGGGTAGAATCCATTCTTAAGGGCTTCAAAGCTATGTTTAGACTATTATACTAATATATTGAACTTTTGTTACTCCTTGGTCACCAATTTTGTCTACATTTGTTCAAATTCCCTTTTGTACCAAAACGAGACGATTTTCTTCCCAAAGTTTCAAAACTATAGTTACGACTATATATTGGGTAGAATTCATTCTAAAGGGTTTCAAAGCTATATTTAGACTATTATACTAATATATTTAACTTCGGTTACTTCTTGGCGAGCCAATTTTTTGTAAATTTCTTCAAATTCCAATTTGTACCAAAACGGGACGATTTTCTTCCCAAATGTTTCAAAACTATAGTTAGGACTATATATTGCGTAGAATCAATTCTAAAGGGCTTCAAAGCTATATTTAGACTACTATACTAATATATTGTACTTTGGTTACTCCTTGGTAACCAATTTTGTCTACATTTCTTCAAATTCCCTTTTGTACCAAAACGAGACGATTTTCTTCCCAAACTTTCAAAACTATAGTTAGGACTATATATTGGGTAGAATCCATTCTTAAGGGCTTCAAAGCTATGTTTAGACTATTATACTAATATATTGAACTTTTGTTACTCCTTGGTCACCAATTTTGTCTACATTTGTTCAAATTTCCATTTGTACCAAAACGAGACGATTTTCTTCCCAAAGTTTCAAACCTATAGTTACGACTATATATTGGGTAGAATTCATTCTAAAGGGGTTCAAAGCTATATTTATACTATTATACTAATATATTGAACTTTGGTTACTACTTAGTCACCAATTATGTCTACATTTCTTCATATTCCCATTTGTACCAAAACGGGACGATTTTCTTCCCAAAGTTTCAAAAATATAGTTAGGACTATATATTGGGTAGAATCCATTCTTAAGGGCTTCAAAGCTATGTTTAGACTATTATACTAATATATTGAACTTTTGTTACTCCTTGGTCACCAATTTTGTCTACATTTGTTCAAATTCCAATTTGTACCAAAACGGGACGATTTTCTTCCCAAATGTTTCAAAACTATAGTTAGGACTATATATTGCGTAGAATCAATTCTAAAGGGCTTCAAAGCTATATTTAGACTACTATACTAATATATTTAACTTTGGTTACTTCTTCGTGAGCCAATTTGGTGTAAATTTCTTCAAATTCCCATTTGTACCAAAACGGGACGATTTTCTTCCCAAATGTTTCAAAACTATAGTTAGGACTATATATTGCGTAGAATCAATTCTAAAGGGCTTCAAAGCTATATTTAGACTACTATACTAATATATTGTACTTTGGTTACTCCTTGGTCACCAATTTTGTCTACATTTGTTCAAATTCCCTTTTGTACCAAAACGAGACGATTTTCTTCCCAAACTTTCAAAACTATAGTTAGGACTATATATTGGGTAGAATCCATTCTTAAGGGCTTCAAAGCTATGTTTAGACTATTATACTAATATATTGAACTTTTGTTACTCCTTGGTCACCAATTTTGTCTACATTTGTTCAAATTTCCATTTGTACCAAAACGAGACGATTTTCTTCCCAAAGTTTCAAACCTATAGTTACGACTATATATTGGGTAGAATTCATTCTAAAGGGGTTCAAAGCTATATTTATACTATTATACTAATATATTGAACTTTGGTTACTACTTAGTCACCAATTATGTCTACATTTCTTCATATTCCCATTTGTACCAAAACGGGACGATTTTCTTCCCAAAGTTTCAAAAATATAGTTAGGACTATATATTGGGTAGAATCCATTCTTAAGGGCTTCAAAGCTATGTTTAGACTATTATACTAATATATTGAACTTTTGTTACTCCTTGGTCACCAATTTTGTCTACATTTGTTCAAATTCCAATTTGTACCAAAACGGGACGATTTTCTTCCCAAATGTTTCAAAACTATAGTTAGGACTATATATTGCGTAGAATCAATTCTAAAGGGCTTCAAAGCTATATTTAGACTACTATACTAATATATTTAACTTTGGTTACTTCTTCGTGAGCCAATTTGGTGTAAATTTCTTCAAATTCCCATTTGTACCAAAACGGGACGATTTTCTTCCCAAATGTTTCAAAACTATAGTTAGGACTATATATTGCGTAGAATCAATTCTAAAGGGCTTCAAAGCTATATTTATACTACTATACTAATATATTGTACTTTGGTTACTCCTTGGTCACCAATTTTGTCTACATTTGTTCAAATTCCCTTTTGTACCAAAACGAGACGATTTTCTTCCCAAACTTTCAAAACTATAGTTAGGACTATATATTGGGTAGAATCCATTCTTAAGGGCTTCAAAGCTATGTTTAGACTATTATACTAATATATTGAACTTTTGTTACTCCTTGGTCACCAATTTTGTCTACATTTGTTCAAATTCCCTTTTGTACCAAAACGAGACGATTTTCTTCCCAAAGTTACAAAACTATAGTTAGGACTATATATTGGGTAGAATCCATTCTTAAGGGCTTCAAAGCTATATTTAGACTATTATACTAATATATTGAACTTTTGTTACTCCTTGGTCACAAATTATTTCTACATTTCTTCGAATTCCCATTTGTACCAAAACGAGACGATTTTCTTCCCAAAGTTTCAAAACTATAGTTACGACTATATATTGGGTAGAATTCATTCTAAAGGGTTTCAAAGCTATATTTAGACTATTATACTAATATATTTAACTTCGGTTACTTCTTGGCGAGCCAATTTTTTGTAAATTTCTTCAAATTCCAATTTGTACCAAAACGGGACGATTTTCTTCCCAAATGTTTCAAAACTATAGTTACGACTATATATTGGGTAGAATTCATTCTAAAGGGTTTCAAAGCTATATTTAGACTATTATACTAATATATTTAACTTCGGTTACTTCTTGGCGAGCCAATTTTTTGTAAATTTCTTCAAATTCCAATTTGTACCAAAACGGGACGATTTTCTTCCCAAATGTTTCAAAACTATAGTTAGGACTATATATTGCGTAGAATCAATTCTAAAGGGCTTCAAAGCTATATTTAGACTACTATACTAATATATTGTACTTTGGTTACTCCTTGGTAACCAATTTTGTCTACATTTCTTCAAATTCCCTTTTGTACCAAAACGAGACGATTTTCTTCCCAAACTTTCAAAACTATAGTTAGGACTATATATTGGGTAGAATCCATTCTTAAGGGCTTCAAAGCTATGTTTAGACTATTATACTAATATATTGAACTTTTGTTACTCCTTGGTCACCAATTTTGTCTACATTTGTTCAAATTTCCATTTGTACCAAAACGAGACGATTTTCTTCCCAAAGTTTCAAACCTATAGTTACGACTATATATTGGGTAGAATTCATTCTAAAGGGGTTCAAAGCTATATTTATACTATTATACTAATATATTGAACTTTGGTTACTACTTAGTCACCAATTATGTCTACATTTCTTCATATTCCCATTTGTACCAAAACGGGACGATTTTCTTCCCAAAGTTTCAAAACTATAGTTACGACTATATATTGGGTAGAATTCATTCTAAAGGGTTTCAAAGCTATATTTAGACTATTATACTAATATATTTAACTTCGGTTACTTCTTGGCGAGCCAATTTTTTGTAAATTTCTTCAAATTCCAATTTGTACCAAAACGGGACGATTTTCTTCCCAAATGTTTCAAAACTATAGTTAGGACTATATATTGCGTAGAATCAATTCTAAAGGGCTTCAAAGCTATATTTAGACTACTATACTAATATATTGTACTTTGGTTACTCCTTGGTAACCAATTTTGTCTACATTTCTTCAAATTCCCTTTTGTACCAAAACGAGACGATTTTCTTCCCAAACTTTCAAAACTATAGTTAGGACTATATATTGGGTAGAATCCATTCTTAAGGGCTTCAAAGCTATGTTTAGACTATTATACTAATATATTGAACTTTTGTTACTCCTTGGTCACCAATTTTGTCTACATTTGTTCAAATTCCCTTTTGTACCAAAACGAGACGATTTTCTTCCCAAAGTTTCAAAACTATAGTTACGACTATATATTGGGTAGAATTCATTCTAAAGGGTTTCAAAGCTATATTTAGACTATTATACTAATATATTTAACTTCGGTTACTTCTTGGCGAGCCAATTTTTTGTAAATTTCTTCAAATTCCAATTTGTACCAAAACGGGACGATTTTCTTCCCAAATGTTTCAAAACTATAGTTAGGACTATATATTGCGTAGAATCAATTCTAAAGGGCTTCAAAGCTATATTTAGACTACTATACTAATATATTGTACTTTGGTTACTCCTTGGTAACCAATTTTGTCTACATTTCTTCAAATTCCCTTTTGTACCAAAACGAGACGATTTTCTTCCCAAACTTTCAAAACTATAGTTAGGACTATATATTGGGTAGAATCCATTCTTAAGGGCTTCAAAGCTATGTTTAGACTATTATACTAATATATTGAACTTTTGTTACTCCTTGGTCACCAATTTTGTCTACATTTGTTCAAATTTCCATTTGTACCAAAACGAGACGATTTTCTTCCCAAAGTTTCAAACCTATAGTTACGACTATATATTGGGTAGAATTCATTCTAAAGGGGTTCAAAGCTATATTTATACTATTATACTAATATATTGAACTTTGGTTACTACTTAGTCACCAATTATGTCTACATTTCTTCATATTCCCATTTGTACCAAAACGGGACGATTTTCTTCCCAAAGTTTCAAAAATATAGTTAGGACTATATATTGGGTAGAATCCATTCTTAAGGGCTTCAAAGCTATGTTTAGACTATTATACTAATATATTGAACTTTTGTTACTCCTTGGTCACCAATTTTGTCTACATTTGTTCAAATTCCAATTTGTACCAAAACGGGACGATTTTCTTCCCAAATGTTTCAAAACTATAGTTAGGACTATATATTGCGTAGAATCAATTCTAAAGGGCTTAAAAGCTATATTTAGACTACTATACTAATATATTTAACTTTGGTTACTTCTTCGTGAGCCAATTTGGTGTAAATTTCTTCAAATTCCCATTTGTACCAAAACGGGACTATTTTCTTCCCAAAGTTTCAAAACTATAGTTAGGACTATATATTGGGTAGAATCCATTCTTAAGGGCTTCAAAGCTATATTTAGACTATTATACTAATATATTGTACTTTGGTTACTCCTTGGTCACCAATTTTGTCTACATTTGTTCAAATTCCCTTTTGTACCAAAACGAGACGATTTTCTTCCCAAAGTTACAAAACTATAGTTAGGACTATATATTGGGTAGAATCCATTCTTAAGGGCTTCAAAGCTATATTTAGACTATTATACTAATATATTGAACTTTTGTTACTCCTTGGTCACAAATTATTTCTACATTTCTTCGAATTCCCATTTGTACCAAAACGAGACGATTTTCTTCCCAAAGTTTCAAAACTATAGTTACGACTATATATTGGGTAGAATTCATTCTAAAGGGTTTCAAAGCTATATTTAGACTATTATACTAATATATTTAACTTCGGTTACTACTTGGCGAGCCAATTTTTTGTAAATTTCTTCAAATTCCAATTTGTACCAAAACGGGACGATTTTCTTCCCAAATGTTTCAAAACTATAGTTAGGACTATATATTGCGTAGAATCAATTCTAAAGGGCTTCAAAGCTATATTTAGACTACTATACTAATATATTGTACTTTGGTTACTCCTTGGTCACCAATTTTGTCTACATTTCTTCAAATTCCCTTTTGTACCAAAACGAGACGATTTTCTTCCCAAACTTTCAAAACTATAGTTAGGACTATATATTGGGTAGAATCCATTCTTAAGGGCTTCAAAACTATGTTTAGACTATTATACTAATATATTGAACTTTTGTTACTCCTTGGTCACCAATTTTGTCTACATTTGTTCAAATTTCCATTTGTACCAAAACGAGACGATTTTCTTCCCAAAGTTTCAAACCTATAGTTACGACTATATATTGGGTAGAATTCATTCTAAAGGGGTTCAAAGCTATATTTATACTATTATACTAATATATTGAACTTTGGTTACTACTTAGTCACCAATTATGTCTACATTTCTTCATATTCCCATTTGTACCAAAACGGGACGATTTTCTTCCCAAAGTTTCAAAAATATAGTTAGGACTATATATTGGGTAGAATCCATTCTTAAGGGCTTCAAAGCTATGTTTAGACTATTATACTAATATATTGAACTTTTGTTACTCCTTGGTCACCAATTTTGTCTACATTTGTTCAAATTCCAATTTGTACCAAAACGGGACGATTTTCTTCCCAAATGTTTCAAAACTATAGTTAGGACTATATATTGCGTAGAATCAATTCTAAAGGGCTTCAAAGCTATATTTAGACTACTATACTAATATATTGTACTTTGGTTACTCCTTGGTCACCAATTTTGTCTACATTTCTTCAAATTCCCATTTGTACCAAAACGAGACGATTTTCTTCCCAAAGTTTCAAAAATATAGTTAGGACTATATATTAGGTAGAATCCATGCTTAAGGGCTTCAAAGCTATATTTAGACTATTATACTAATATATTGAACTTTGGTTACTTCTTGGTGAGCCAATTTTGTGTAAATTTCTTCAAATTCCCATTTGTACCAAAACAGTACGATTTTCTTCCCAAAGTTTCAAAACTATAGTTAGGACTATATATTGGTTAGAATCCATTCTAAAGGGCTTCAAAGCTATATTTAGACTATTATACTAATATATTGAACTTTGGTTACTTCTTGGTGATATAATTTTGTGTAATTTCTTCAAATTCCCATTTGTACCAAAACAGGACAATTTCTTCCCAAAGTTTCAAAACTATAGTTAGGACTATATATTGGGTAGAATCCATTCTTAAGGGCTTCAAAGCTATATTTAGACTATTATACTAATATATTGTACTTTGGTTACTCCTTGGTCACCAATTTTGTCTACATTTCTTCAAATTCCCTTTTGTACAAAACCAGAAGATTTTCTTCCCAAAGTTTCAAAACTATAGTTAGGACTGTATATTGCGTAGAATCCATTCTTAAGAGCTTCAAAGCTATATTTAGACTATTATACTAATATATTGAAATTTTGTTACTCCTTGGTCACCAATTTTGTCTACATTTCTTCAAATTCCCATTTGTACCAAAACGAGACGATTTTCTTCCCAAAGTTTCAAAAATATAGTTAGGACTATATATTGGGTAGAATCCATTCTTAAGGGCTTCAAAGCTATGTTTAGACTATTATACTAATATATTGAACTTTTGTTACTCCTTGGTCACCAATTTTGTCTACATTTGTTCAAATTCCAATTTGTACCAAAACGGGACGATTTTCTTCCCAAATTTTTCAAAACTATAGTTAGGACTATATATTGCGTAGAATCAATTCTAAAGGGCTTCAAAGCTATATTTAGACTACTATACTAATATATTGTACTTTGGTTACTCCTTGGTCACCAATTTTGTCTACATTTCTTCAAATTCCGATTTGTACCAAAACGAGACGATTTTCTTTCCAAAGTTTCAAAAATATAGTTAGGACTATATATTGGGTAGAATCCATGCTTAAGGGCTTCAAAGCTATATTTAGACTATTATACTAATATATTGAACTTTGGTTACTTCTTGGTGAGCCAATTTTGTGTAAATTTCTTCAAATTCCCATTTGTACCAAAACAGTACGATTTTCTTCCCAAAGTTTCAAAACTATAGTTAGGACTATTTATTGGTTAGAATCCATTCTAAAGGGCTTCAAAGCTATATTTAGACTATTATACTAATATATTGAACTTTGGTTACTTCTTGGTGATCCAATTTTGTGTAATTACTTCAAATTCCCATTTGTACCAAAACAGGACGATTTTCTTCCCAAAGTTTCAAAACTATAGTTAGGACTATATATTGCGTAGAATCAATTCTAAAGGGCTTCAAAGCTATATTTAGACTACTATACTAATATATTGTACTTTGGTTACTCCTTGGTCACCAATTTTGTCTACATTTGTTCAAATTCCCTTTTGTACCAAAACGAGACGATTTTCTTCCCAAACTTTCAAAACTATAGTTAGGACTATATATTGGGTAGAATCCATTCTTAAGGGCTTCAAAGCTATGTTTAGACTATTATACTAATATATTGAACTTTTGTTACTCCTTGGTCACCAATTTTGTCTACATTTGTTCAAATTCCCTTTTGTACCAAAACGAGACGATTTTCTTCCCAAAGTTACAAAACTATAGTTAGGACTATATATTGGGTAGAATCCATTCTTAAGGGCTTCAAAGCTATATTTAGACTATTATACTAATATATTGAACTTTTGTTACTCCTTGGTCACAAATTATTTCTACATTTCTTCGAATTCCCATTTGTACCAAAACGAGACGATTTTCTTCCCAAAGTTTCAAAACTATAGTTACGACTATATATTGGGTAGAATTCATTCTAAAGGGTTTCAAAGCTATATTTAGACTATTATACTAATATATTTAACTTCGGTTACTTCTTGGCGAGCCAATTTTTTGTAAATTTCTTCAAATTCCAATTTGTACCAAAACGGGACGATTTTCTTTCCAAATGTTTCAAAACTATAGTTAGGACTATATATTGCGTAGAATCAATTCTAAAGGGCTTCAAAGCTATATTTAGACTACTATACTAATATATTGTACTTTGGTTACTCCTTGGTAACCAATTTTGTCTACATTTCTTCAAATTCCCTTTTGTACCAAAACGAGACGATTTTCTTCCCAAACTTTCAAAACTATAGTTAGGACTATATATTGGGTAGAATCCATTCTTAAGGGCTTCAAAGCTATGTTTAGACTATTATACTAATATATTGAACTTTTGTTACTCCTTGGTCACCAATTTTGTCTACATTTGTTCAAATTTCCATTTGTACCAAAACGAGACGATTTTCTTCCCAAAGTTTCAAACCTATAGTTACGACTATATATTGGGTAGAATTCATTCTAAAGGGGTTCAAAGCTATATTTATACTATTATACTAATATATTGAACTTTGGTTACTACTTAGTCACCAATTATGTCTACATTTCTTCATATTCCCATTTGTACCAAAACGGGACGATTTTCTTCCCAAAGTTTCAAAACTATAGTTACGACTATATATTGGGTAGAATTCATTCTAAAGGGTTTCAAAGCTATATTTAGACTATTATACTAATATATTTAACTTCGGTTACTTCTTGGCGAGCCAATTTTTTGTAAATTTCTTCAAATTCCAATTTGTACCAAAACGGGACGATTTTCTTCCCAAATGTTTCAAAACTATAGTTAGGACTATATATTGCGTAGAATCAATTCTAAAGGGCTTCAAAGCTATATTTAGACTACTATACTAATATATTGTACTTTGGTTACTCCTTGGTAACCAATTTTGTCTACATTTCTTCAAATTCCCTTTTGTACCAAAACGAGACGATTTTCTTCCCAAACTTTCAAAACTATAGTTAGGACTATATATTGGGTAGAATCCATTCTTAAGGGCTTCAAAGCTATGTTTAGACTATTATACTAATATATTGAACTTTTGTTAATCCTTGGTCACCAATTTTGTCTACATTTGTTCAAATTCCCTTTTGTACCAAAACGAGACGATTTTCTTCCCAAAGTTACAAAACTATAGTTAGGACTATATATTGGGTAGAATCCATTCTTAAGGGCTTCAAAGCTATATTTAGACTATTATACTAATATATTGAACTTTTGTTACTCCTTGGTCACAAATTATTTCTACATTTCTTCGAATTCCCATTTGTACCAAAACGAGACGATTTTCTTCCCAAAGTTTCAAAACTATAGTTACGACTATATATTGGGTAGAATTCATTCTAAAGGGTTTCAAAGCTATATTTAGACTATTATACTAATATATTTAACTTCGGTTACTACTTGGCGAGCCAATTTTTTGTAAATTTCTTCAAATTCCAATTTGTACCAAAACGGGACGATTTTCTTCCCAAATGTTTCAAAACTATAGTTAGGACTATATATTGCGTAGAATCAATTCTAAAGGGCTTCAAAGCTATATTTAGACTACTATACTAATATATTGTACTTTGGTTACTCCTTGGTAACTAATTTTGTCTACATTTCTTCAAATTCCCTTTTGTACCAAAACGAGACGATTTTCTTCCCAAACTTTCAAAACTATAGTTAGGACTATATATTGGGTAGAATCCATTCTTAAGGGCTTCAAAGCTATGTTTAGACTATTATACTAATATATTGAACTTTTGTTACTCCTTGGTCACCAATTTTGTCTACATTTGTTCAAATTTCCATTTGTACCAAAACGAGACGATTTTCTTCCCAAAGTTTCAAACCTATAGTTACGACTATATATTGGGTAGAATTCATTCTAAAGGGGTTCAAAGCTATATTTATACTATTATACTAATATATTGAACTTTGGTTACTACTTAGTCACCAATTATGTCTACATTTCTTCATATTCCCATTTGTACCAAAACGGGACGATTTTCTTCCCAAAGTTTCAAAAATATAGTTAGGACTATATATTGGGTAGAATCCATTCTTAAGGGCTTCAAAGCTATGTTTAGACTATTATACTAATATATTGAACTTTTGTTACTCCTTGGTCACCAATTTTGTCTACATTTGTTCAAATTCCAATTTGTACCAAAACGGGACGATTTTCTTCCCAAATGTTTCAAAACTATAGTTAGGACTATATATTGCGTAGAATCAATTCTAAAGGGCTTAAAAGCTATATTTAGACTACTATACTAATATATTTAACTTTGGTTACTTCTTCGTGAGCCAATTTGGTGTAAATTTCTTCAAATTCCCATTTGTACCAAAACGGGACTATTTTCTTCCCAAAGTTTCAAAACTATAGTTAGGACTATATATTGGGTAGAATCCATTCTTAAGGGCTTCAAAGCTATATTTAGACTATTATACTAATATATTGTACTTTGGTTACTCCTTGGTCACCAATTTTGTCTACATTTGTTCAAATTCCCTTTTGTACCAAAACGAGACGATTTTCTTCCCAAAGTTACAAAACTATAGTTAGGACTATATATTGGGTAGAATCCATTCTTAAGGGCTTCAAAGCTATATTTAGACTATTATACTAATATATTGAACTTTTGTTACTCCTTGGTCACAAATTATTTCTACATTTCTTCGAATTCCCATTTGTACCAAAACGAGACGATTTTCTTCCCAAAGTTTCAAAACTATAGTTACGACTATATATTGGGTAGAATTCATTCTAAAGGGTTTCAAAGCTATATTTAGACAATTATACTAATATATTTAACTTCGGTTACTACTTGGCGAGCCAATTTTTTGTAAATTTCTTCAAATTCCAATATGTACCAAAACGGGACGATTTTCTTCCCAAATGTTTCAAAACTATAGTTAGGACTATATATTGCGTAGAATCAATTCTAAAGGGCTTCAAAGCTATATTTAGACTACTATACTAATATATTGTACTTTGGTTACTCCTTGGTCACCAATTTTGTCTACATTTCTTCAAATTCCCTTTTGTACCAAAACGAGACGATTTTCTTCCCAAACTTTCAAAACTATAGTTAGGACTATATATTGGGTAGAATCCATTCTTAAGGGCTTCAAAACTATGTTTAGACTATTATACTAATATATTGAACTTTTGTTACTCCTTGGTCACCAATTTTGTCTACATTTGTTCAAATTTCCATTTGTACCAAAACGAGACGATTTTCTTCCCAAAGTTTCAAACCTATAGTTACGACTATATATTGGGTAGAATTCATTCTAAAGGGGTTCAAAGCTATATTTATACTATTATACTAATATATTGAACTTTGGTTACTACTTAGTCACCAATTATGTCTACATTTCTTCATATTCCCATTTGTACCAAAACGGGACGATTTTCTTCCCAAAGTTTCAAAAATATAGTTAGGACTATATATTGGGTAGAATCCATTCTTAAGGGCTTCAAAGCTATGTTTAGACTATTATACTAATATATTGAACTTTTGTTACTCCTTGGTCACCAATTTTGTCTACATTTGTTCAAATTCCAATTTGTACCAAAACGGGACGATTTTCTTCCCAAATGTTTCAAAACTATAGTTAGGACTATATATTGCGTAGAATCAATTCTAAAGGGCTTCAAAGCTATATTTAGACTACTATACTAATATATTGTACTTTGGTTACTCCTTGGTCACCAATTTTGTCTACATTTCTTCAAATTCCCATTTGTACCAAAACGAGACGATTTTCTTCCCAAAGTTTCAAAAATATAGTTAGGACTATATATTGGGTAGAATCCATGCTTAAGGGCTTCAAAGCTATATTTAGACTATTATACTAATATATTGAACTTTGGTTACTTCTTGGTGAGCCAATTTTGTGTAAATTTCTTCAAATTCCCATTTGTACCAAAACAGTACGATTTTCTTCCCAAAGTTTCAAAACTATAGTTAGGACTATATATTGGTTAGAATCCATTCTAAAGGGCTTCAAAGCTATATTTAGACTATTATACTAATATATTGAACTTTGGTTACTTCTTGGTGATCCAATTTTGTGTAATTTCTTCAAATTCCCATTTGTACCAAAACAGGACGATTTTCTTCCCAAAGTTTCAAAACTATAGTTAGGACTATATATTGGGTAGAATCCATTCTTAAGGGCTTCAAAGCTATATTTAGACTATTATACTAATATATTGTACTTTGGTTACTCCTTGGTCACCAATTTTGTCTACATTTCTTCAAATTCCCTTTTGTACAAAACCAGAAGATTTTCTTCCCAATGTTTCAAAACTATAGTTAGGACTGTATATTGCGTAGAATCCATTCTTAAGAGCTTCAAAGCTATATTTAGACTATTATACTAATATATTGAAATTTTGTTACTCCTTGGTCACCAATTTTGTCTACATTTCTTCAAATTCCCATTTGTACCAAAACGAGACGATTTTCTTCCCAAAGTTTCAAAAATATAGTTAGGACTATATATTGGGTAGAATCCATTCTTAAGGGCTTCAAAGCTATGTTTAGACTACTATCCTAATATATTGAACTTTTGTTACTCCTTGGTCACCAATTTTGTCTACATTTGTTCAAATTCCAATTTGTACCAAAACGGGACGATTTTCTTCCCAAATGTTTCAAAACTATAGTTAGGACTATATATTGCGTAGAATCAATTCTAAAGGGCTTCAAAGCTATATTTAGACTACTATACTAATATATTGTACTTTGGTTACTCCTTGGTCACCAATTTTGTCTACATTTCTTCAAATTCCCATTTGTACCAAAACGAGACGATTTTCTTCCCAAAGTTTCAAAAATATAGTTAGGACTATATATTGGGTAGAATCCATGCTTAAGGGCTTCAAAGCTATATTTAGACTATTATACTAATATATTGAACTTTGGTTACTTCTTGGTGAGCCAATTTTGTGTAAATTTCTTCAAATTTCCATTTGTACCAAAACAGTACGATTTTCTTCCCAAAGTTTCAAAACTATAGTTAGGACTATATATTGGTTAGAATCCATTCTAAAGGGCTTCAAAGCTATATTTAGACTATTATACTAATATATTGAACTTTGGTTACTTCTTGGTGATCCAATTTTGTGTAATTTCTTCAAATTCCCATTTGTACCAAAACAGGACGATTTTCTTCCCAAAGTTTCAAAACTATAGTTAGGACTATATATTGGGTAGAATCCATTCTTAAGGGCTTCAAAGCTATATTTAGACTATTATACTAATATATTGTACTTTGGTTACTCCTTGGTCACCAATTTTGTCTACATTTCTTCAAATTCCCTTTTGTACAAAACCAGAAGATTTTCTTCCCAAAGTTTCAAAACTATAGTTAGGACTGTATATTGCGTAGAATCCATTATTAAGAGCTTCAAAGCTATATTTAGACTATTATACTAATATATTGAAATTTTGTTACTCCTTGGTCACCAATTTTGTCTACATTTCTTCAAATTCCCATTTGTACCAAAACGAGACGATTTTCTTCCCAAAGTTTCAAACATATAGTTAGGACTATATATTGGGTAGAATCCATTCTTAAGGGCTTCAAAGCTATGTTTAGACTATTATACTAATATATTGAACTTTTGTTACTCCTTGGTCACCAATTTTGTCTACATTTGTTCAAATTCCAATTTGTACCAAAACGGGACGATTTTCTTCCCAAATGTTTCAAAACTATAGTTAGGACTATATATTGCGTAGAATCAATTCTAAAGGGCTTCAAAGCTATATTTAGACTACTATACTAATATATTGTACTTTGGTTACTTCTTGGTGAGCCAATTTTGTGTAAATTTCTTCAAATTCCCATTTGTACCAAAACAGTACGATTTTCTTCCCAAAGTTTCAAAACTATAGTTAGGACTATATATTGGTTAGAATCCATTCTAAAGGGCTTCAAAGCTATATTTAGACTATTATACTAATATATTGAACTTTGGTTACTTCTTGGTGATCCAATTTTGTGTAATTACTTCAAATTCCCATTTGTACCAAAACAGGACGATTTTCTTCCCAAAGTTTCAAAACTATAGTTAGGACTATATATTGGGTAGAATCCATTCTTAAGGGCTTCAAAGCTATATTTAGACTATTATACTAATATATTGTACTTTGGTTACTCCTTGGTCACCAATTTTGTCTACATTTCTTCAAATTCACTTTTGTACCAAAACGAGACGATTTTCTTCCCAAACTTTCAAAATTATAGTTAGGACTACATATTGGGTAGAATCCATTCTTAAGGGCTTCAAAGCTATGTTTAGACTATTATACTAATATATTGAAGTTTTGTTACTCCTTGGTCACCAATTTTGTCTACATTTCTTCAAATTCCCATTTGTACCAAAACGAGACGATTTTCTTCCCAAAGTTTCAAAAATATAGTTAGGACTATATATTGGGTAGAATCCATGCTTAAGGGCTTCAAAGCTATATTTAGACTATTATACAAATATATTGAACTTTGGTTACTTCTTGGTGAGCCAATTTTGTGTAAATTTCTTCAAATTCCCATTTGTACCAAAACAGTACGATTTTCTTCCCAAAGTTTCAAAACTATAGTTAGGACTATATATTGGTTAGAATCCATTCTAAAGGGCTTCAAAGCTATATTTAGACTATTATACTAATATATTGAACTTTGGTTACTTCTTGGTGATCCAATTTTGTGTAATTTCTTCAAATTCCCATTTGTACCAAAACAGGACGATTTTCTTCCCAAAGTTTCAAAACTATAGTTAGGACTATATATTGGGTAGAATCCATTCTTAAGGGCTTCAAAGCTATATTTAGACTATTATACTAATATATTGTACTTTGGTTACTCCTTGGTCACCAATTTTGTCTACATTTCTTCAAATTCCCTTTTGTACAAAACCAGACGATTTTCTTCCCAAAGTTTCAAAACTATAGTTAGGACTGTATATTGCGTAGAATCCATTCTTAAGAGCTTCAAAGCTATATTTAGACTATTATACTAATATATTGAAATTTTGTTACTCCTTGGTCACCAATTTTGTCTACATTTCTTCAAATTCCCATTTGTACCAAAACGGGACGATTTTCTTCCCAAATGTTTCAAAACTATAGTTAGGACTATATATTGCGTAGAATCAATTCTAAAGGGCTTCAAAGCTATATTTAGACTACTATACTAATATATTGTACTTTGGTTACTCCTTGGTCACCAATTTTGTCTACATTTCTTCAAATTCCCATTTGTACCAAAACGAGACGATTTTCTTCCCAAAGTTTCAAAAATATAGTTAGGACTATATATTGGGTAGAATCCATTCTTAAGGGCTTCAAAGCTATGTTTAGACTATTATACTAATATATTGAACTTTTGTTACTCCTTGGTCACCAATTTTGTCTACATTTGTTCAAATTCCAATTTGTACCAAAACGGGACGATTTTCTTCCCAAATGTTTCAAAACTATAGTTAGGACTATATATTGCGTAGAATCAATTCTAAAGGGCTTCAAAGCTATATTTAGACTACTATACTAATATATTGTACTTTGGTTACTCCTTGGTCACCAATTTTGTCTACATTTCTTCAAATTCCCATTTGTACCAAAACGAGACGATTTTCTTCCCAAAGTTTCAAAAATATAGTTAGGACTATATATTGGGTAGAATCCATGCTTAAGGGCTTCAAAGCTATATTTAGACTATTATACTAATATATTGAACTTTGGTTACTTCTTGGTGAGCCAATTTTGTGTAAATTTCTTCAAATTCCCATTTGTACCAAAACAGTACGATTTTCTTCCCAAAGTTTCAAAACTATAGTTAGGACTATATATTGGTTAGAATCCATTCTAAAGGGCTTCAAAGCTATATTTAGACTATTATACTAATATATTGAACTTTGGTTACTTCTTGGTGATCCAATTTTGTGTAATTACTTCAAATTCCCATTTGTACCAAAACAGGACGATTTTCTTCCCAAAGTTTCAAAACTATAGTTAGGACTATATATTGGGTAGAATCCATTCTTAAGGGCTTCAAAGCTATATTTAGACTATTATACTAATATATTATACTTTGGTTACTCCTTGGTCACCAATTTTGTCTACATTTCTTCAAATTCCCATTTGTACCAAAACGAGACGATTTTCTTCCCAAAGTTTCAAAAATATAGTTAGGACTATATATTGGGTAGAATCCATGCTTAAGGGCTTCAAAGCTATATTTAGACTATTATACTAATATATTGAACTTTGGTTACTTCTTGGTGAGCCAATTTTGTGTAAATTTCTTCAAATTCCCATTTGTACCAAAACAGTACGATTTTCTTCCCAAAGTTTCAAAACTATAGTTAGGACTATATATTGGTTAGAATCCATTCTAAAGGGCTTCAAAGCTATATTTAGACTATTATACTAATATATTGAACTTTGGTTACTTCTTGGTGATCCAATTTTGTGTAATTACTTCAAATTCCCATTTGTACCAAAACAGGACGATTTTCTTCCCAAAGTTTCAAAACTATAGTTAGGACTATATATTGGGTAGAATCCATTCTTAAGGGCTTCAAAGCTATATTTAGACTATTATACTAATATATTGTACTTTGGTTACTCCTTGGTCACCAATTTTGTCTACATTTCTTCAAATTCACTTTTGTACCAAAACGAGACGATTTTCTTCCCAAAGTTTCAAAACTATAGTTAGGACTGTATATTGCAGAGAATCCATTCTTAAGGGCTTCAAAGCTATGTTTAGACTATTATACTAATATATTGAACTTTTGTTACTCCTTGGTCACCAATTTTGTCTACATTTGTTCAAATTCCCTTTTGTACCAAAACGAGACGATTTTCTTCCCAAACTTTCAAAATTATAGTTAGGACTACATATTGGGTAGAATCCATTCTTAAGGGCTTCAAAGCTATGTTTAGACTATTATACTAATATATTGAAGTTTTGTTACTCCTTGGTCACCAATTTTGTCTACATTTCTTCAAATTCCCATTTGTACCAAAACGAGACGATTTTCTTCCCAAAGTTTCAAAAATATAGTTAGGACTATATATTGGGTAGAATCCATGCTTAAGGGCTTCAAAGCTATATTTAGACTATTATACAAATATATTGCACTTTGGTTACTTCTTGGTGAGCCAATTTTGTGTAAATTTCTTCAAATTCCCATTTGTACCAAAACAGTACGATTTTCTTCCCAAAGTTTCAAAACTATAGTTAGGACTATATATTGGTTAGAATCCATTCTAAAGGGCTTCAAAGCTATATTTAGACTATTATACTAATATATTGAACTTTGGTTACTTCTTGGTGATCCAATTTTGTGTAATTTCTTCAAATTCCCATTTGTACCAAAACAGGACGATTTTCTTCCCAAAGTTTCAAAACTATAGTTAGGACTATATATTGGGTAGAATCCATTCTTAAGGGCTTCAAAGCTATATTTAGACTATTATACTAATATATTGTACTTTGGTTACTCCTTTGTCACCAATTTTGTCTACATTTCTTCAAATTCCCTTTTGTACAAAACCAGACGATTTTCTTCCCAAAGTTTCAAAACTATAGTTAGGACTGTATATTGCGTAGAATCCATTCTTAAGAGCTTCAAAGCTATATTTAGACTATTATACTAATATATTGAAATTTTGTTACTCCTTGGTCACCAATTTTGTCTACATTTCTTCAAATTCCCATTTGTACCAAAACGGGACGATTTTCTTCCCAAATGTTTCAAAACTATAGTTAGGACTGTATATTGCGTAGAATCCATTCTTAAGAGCTTCAAAGCTATATTTAGACTATTATACTAATATATTGAAATTTTGTTACTCCTTGGTCACCAATTTTGTCTACATTTCTTCAAATTCCCATTTGTACCAAAACGGGACGATTTTCTTCCCAAATGTTTCAAAACTATAGTTAGGACTATATATTGCGTAGAATCAATTCTAAAGGGCTTCAAAGCTATATTTAGAATACTATACTAATATATTGTACTTTGGTTACTCCTTGGTCACCAATTTTGTCTACATTTCTTCAAATTCCCATTTGTACCAAAACGAGACGATTTTCTTCCCAAAGTTTCAAAAATATAGTTAGGACTATATATTGGGTAGAATCCATTCTTAAGGGCTTCAAAGCTATGTTTAGACTATTATACTAATATATTGAACTTTTGTTACTCCTTGGTCACCAATTTTGTCTACATTTGTTCAAATTCCAATTTGTACCAAAACGGGACGATTTTCTTCCCAAATGTTTCAAAACTATAGTTAGGACTATATATTGCGTAGAATCAATTCTAAAGGGCTTCAAAGCTATATTTAGACTACTATACTAATATATTGTACTTTGGTTACTCCTTGGTCACCAATTTTGTCTACATTTCTTCAAATTCCCATTTGTACCAAAACGAGACGATTTTCTTCCCAAAGTTTCAAAAATATAGTTAGGACTATATATTGGGTAGAATCCATGCTTAAGGGCTTCAAAGCTATATTTAGACTATTATACTAATATATTGAACTTTGGTTACTTCTTGGTGAGCCAATTTTGTGTAAATTTCTTCAAATTCCCATTTGTACCAAAACAGTACGATTTTCTTCCCAAAGTTTCAAAACTATAGTTAGGACTATATATTGGTTAGAATCCATTCTAAAGGGCTTCAAAGCTATATTTAGACTATTATACTAATATATTGAACTTTGGTTACTTCTTGGTGATCCAATTTTGTGTAATTACTTCAAATTCCCATTTGTACCAAAACAGGACGATTTTCTTCCCAAAGTTTCAAAACTATAGTTAGGACTATATATTGGGTAGAATCCATTCTTAAGGGCTTCAAAGCTATATTTAGACTATTATACTAATATATTATACTTTGGTTACTCCTTGGTCACCAATTTTGTCTACATTTCTTCAAATTCACTTTTGTACCAAAACGAGACGATTTTCTTCCCAAAGTTTCAAAACTATAGTTAGGACTGTATATTGCGTAGAATCCATTCTTAAGGGCTTCAAAGCTATGTTTAGACTATTATACTAATATATTGAACTTTTGTTACTCCTTGGTCACCAATTTTGTCTACATTTGTTCAAATTCCCTTTTGTACCAAAACGAGACGATTTTCTTCCCAAACTTTCAAAATTATAGTTAGGACTACATATTGGGTAGAATCCATTCTTAAGGGCTTCAAAGCTATGTTTAGACTATTATACTAATATATTGAAGTTTTGTTACTCCTTGGTCACCAATTTTGTCTACATTTCTTTAAATTCCCATTTGTACCAAAACGAGACGATTTTCTTCCCAAAGTTTCAAAAATATAGTTAGGACTATATATTGGGTAGAATCCATGCTTAAGGGCTTCAAAGCTATATTTAGACTATTATACAAATATATTGAACTTTGGTTACTTCTTGGTGAGCCAATTTTGTGTAAATTTCTTCAAATTCCCATTTGTACCAAAACAGTACGATTTTCTTCCCAAAGTTTCAAAACTATAGTTAGGACTATATATTGGTTAGAATCCATTCTAAAGGGCTTCAAAGCTATATTTAGACTATTATACTAATATATTGAACTTTGGTTACTTCTTGGTGATCCAATTTTGTGTAATTACTTCAAATTCCCATTTGTACCAAAACAGGACGATTTTCTTCCCAAAGTTTCAAAACTATAGTTAGGACTATATATTGGGTAGAATCCATTCTTAAGGGCTTCAAAGCTATATTTAGACTATTATACTAATATATTGTACTTTGGTTACTCCTTGGTCACCAATTTTGTCTACATTTCTTCAAATTCACTTTTGTACCAAAACGAGACGATTTTCTTCCCAAAGTTTCAAAACTATAGTTAGGACTGTATATTGCGTAGAATCCATTCTTAAGGGCTTCAAAGCTATGTTTAGACTATTATACTAATATATTGAACTTTTGTTACTCCTTGGTCACCAATTTTGTCTACATTTGTTCAAATTCCCTTTTGTACCAAAACGAGACGATTTTCTTCCCAAACTTTCAAAATTATAGTTAGGACTATATATTGGGTAGAATCCAGTCTTAAGGGCTTCAAAGCTATGTTTAGACTATTATACTAATATATTGAACTTTTGTTACTCCTTGATCACCAATTTTGTCTACATTTGTTCAAATTCCCTTTTGTACCAAAACGAGACGATTTTCTTCCCAAAGTTTCAAAAATATAGTTAGGACTATATATTGGGTAGAATCCATTCTTAAGGGCTTCAAAGCTATGTTTAGACTATTATACTAATATATTGAACTTTTGTTACTCCTTGGTCACCAATTTTGTCTACATTTGTTCAAATTCCAATTTGTACCAAAACGGGACGATTTTCTTCCCAAATGTTTCAAAACTATAGTTAGGACTATATATTGCGTAGAATCAATTCTAAAGGGCTTCAAAGCTATATTTAGACTACTATACTAATATATTGTACTTTGGTTACTCCTTGGTCACCAATTTTGTCTACATTTCTTCAAATTCCCATTTGTACCAAAACGAGACGATTTTCTTCCCAAAGTTTCAAAAATATAGTTAGGACTATATATTGGGTAGAATCCATGCTTAAGGGCTTCAAAGCTATATTTAGACTATTATACTAATATATTGAAGTTTTGTTACTCCTTGGTCACCAATTTTGTCTACATTTCTTTAAATTCCCATTTGTACCAAAACGAGACGATTTTCTTCCCAAAGTTTCAAAAATATAGTTAGGACTATATATTGGGTAGAATCCATTCTAAAGGGCTTCAAAGCTATATTTAGACTATTATACTAATATATTGAACTTTGGTTACTTCTTGGTGATCCAATTTTGTGTAATTACTTCAAATTCCCATTTGTACCAAAACAGGACGATTTTCTTCCCAAAGTTTCAAAACTATAGTTAGGACTATATATTGGGTAGAATCCATTCTTAAGGGCTTCAAAGCTATATTTAGACTATTATACTAATATATTATACTTTGGTTACTCCTTGGTCACCAATTTTGTCTACATTTCTTCAAATTCACTTTTGTACCAAAACGAGACGATTTTCTTCCCAAAGTTTCAAAACTATAGTTAGGACTGTATATTGCGTAGAATCCATTCTTAAGGGCTTCAAAGCTATGTTTAGACTATTATACTAATATATTGAACTTTTGTTACTCCTTGGTCACCAATTTTGTCTACATTTGTTCAAATTCCCTTTTGTACCAAAACGAGACGATTTTCTTCCCAAACTTTCAAAATTATAGTTAGGACTACATATTGGGTAGAATCCATTCTTAAGGGCTTCAAAGCTATGTTTAGACTATTATACTAATATATTGAAGTTTTGTTACTCCTTGGTCACCAATTTTGTCTACATTTCTTTAAATTCCCATTTGTACCAAAACGAGACGATTTTCTTCCCAAAGTTTCAAAAATATAGTTAGGACTATATATTGGGTAGAATCCATGCTTAAGGGCTTCAAAGCTATATTTAGACTATTATACAAATATATTGAACTTTGGTTACTTCTTGGTGAGCCAATTTTGTGTAAATTTCTTCAAATTCCCATTTGTACCAAAATAGTACGATTTTCTTCCCAAAGTTTCAAAACTATAGTTAGGACTATATATTGGTTAGAATCCATTCTAAAGGGCTTCAAAGCTATATTTAGACTATTATACTAATATATTGAACTTTGGTTACTTCTTGGTGATCCAATTTTGTGTAATTACTTCAAATTCCCATTTGTACCAAAACAGGACGATTTTCTTCCCAAAGTTTCAAAACTATAGTTAGGACTATATATTGGGTAGAATCCATTCTTAAGGGCTTCAAAGCTATATTTAGACTATTATACTAATATATTGTACTTTGGTTACTCCTTGGTCACCAATTTTGTCTACATTTCTTCAAATTCACTTTTGTACCAAAACGAGACGATTTTCTTCCCAAAGTTTCAAAACTATAGTTAGGACTGTATATTGCGTAGAATCCATTCTTAAGGGCTTCAAAGCTATGTTTAGACTATTATACTAATATATTGAACTTTTGTTACTCCTTGGTCACCAATTTTGTCTACATTTGTTCAAATTCCCTTTTGTACCAAAACGAGACGATTTTCTTCCCAAACTTTCAAAATTATAGTTAGGACTATATATTGGGTAGAATCCAGTCTTAAGGGCTTCAAAGCTATGTTTAGACTATTATACTAATATATTGAACTTTTGTTACTCCTTGATCACCAATTTTGTCTACATTTGTTCAAATTCCCTTTTGTACCAAAACGAGACGATTTTCTTCCCAAAGTTACAAAACTATAGTTAGGACTATATATTGGGTAGAATCCATTCTTAAGGGCTTCAAAGCTATATTTAGACTATTATACTAATATATTGAACTTTTGTTACTCCTTGGTCACAAATTATTTCTACATTTCTTCGAATTCCCATTTGTACCAAAACGAGACGATTTTCTTCCCAAATTTTCAAAACTATAGTTACGACTATATATTGGGTAGAATTCATTCTAAAGGGTTTCAAAGCTATATTTAGACTATTATACTAATATATTTAACTTCGGTTACTTCTTGGCGAGCCAATTTTTTGTAAATTTCTTCAAATTCCAATTTGTACCAAAACGGGACGATTTTCTTCCCAAATGTTTCAAAACTATAGTTAGGACTATATATTGCGTAGAATCAATTCTAAAGGGCTTCAAAGCTATATTTAGACTACTATACTAATATATTTAACTTTGGTTACTTCTTCGTGAGCCAATTTGGTGTAAATTTCTTCAAATTCCCATTTGTACCAAAACGGGACTTTTTTCTTCCCAAAGTTTCAAAACTATAGTTAGGACTATATATTGGGTAGAATCCATTCTTAAGGGCTTCAAAGCTATATTTAGACTATTATACTAATATATTGTACTTTGGTTACTCCTTGGTCACCAATTTTGTCTACATTTGTTCAAATTCCCTTTTGTACCAAAACGAGACGATTTTCTTCCCAAAGTTACAAAACTATAGTTAGGACTATATATTGGGTAGAATCCATTCTTAAGGGCTTCAAAGCTATATTTAGACTATTATACTAATATATTGAACTTTTGTTACTCCTTGGTCACAAATTATTTCTACATTTCTTCGAATTCCCATTTGTACCAAAACGAGACGATTTTCTTCCCAAAGTTTCAAAACTATAGTTACGACTATATATTGGGTAGAATTCATTCTAAAGGGTTTCAAAGCTATATTTAGACTATTATACTAATATATTTAACTTCGGTTACTTCTTGGCGAGCCAATTTTTTGTAAATTTCTTCAAATTCCAATTTGTACCAAAACGGGACGATTTTCTTCCCAAATGTTTCAAAACTATAGTTAGGACTATATATTGCGTAGAATCAATTCTAAAGGGCTTCAAAGCTATATTTAGACTACTATACTAATATATTGTACTTTGGTTACTCCTTGGTAACCAATTTTGTCTACATTTCTTCAAATTCCCTTTTGTACCAAAACGAGACGATTTTCTTCCCAAACTTTCAAAACTATAGTTAGGACTATATATTGGGTAGAATCCATTCTTAAGGGCTTCAAAGCTATGTTTAGACTATTATACTAATATATTGAACTTTTGTTACTCCTTGGTCACCAATTTTGTCTACATTTGTTCAAATTTCCATTTGTACCAAAACGAGACGATTTTCTTCCCAAAGTTTCAAACCTATAGTTACGACTATATATTGGGTAGAATTCATTCTAAAGGGGTTCAAAGCTATATTTATACTATTATACTAATATATTGAACTTTGGTTACTACTTAGTCACCAATTATGTCTACATTTCTTCATATTCCCATTTGTACCAAAACGGGACGATTTTCTTCCCAAACTTTCAAAACTATAGTTAGGACTATATATTGGGTAGAATCCATTCTTAAGGGCTTCAAAGCTATGTTTAGACTATTATACTAATATATTGAACTTTTGTTACTCCTTGGTCACCAATTTTGTCTACATTTGTTCAAATTTCCATTTGTACCAAAACGAGACGATTTTCTTCCCAAAGTTTCAAACCTATAGTTACGACTATATATTGGGTAGAATTCATTCTAAAGGGGTTCAAAGCTATATTTATACTATTATACTAATATATTGAACTTTGGTTACTACTTAGTCACCAATTATGTCTACATTTCTTCATATTCCCATTTGTACCAAAACGGGACGATTTTCTTCCCAAAGTTTCAAAAATATAGTTAGGACTATATATTGGGTAGAATCCATTCTTAAGGGCTTCAAAGCTATGTTTAGACTATTATACTAATATATTGAACTTTTGTTACTCCTTGGTCACCAATTTTGTCTACATTTGTTCAAATTCCAATTTGTACCAAAACGGGACGATTTTCTTCCCAAATGTTTCAAATCTATAGTTAGGACTATATATTGCGTAGAATCAATTCTAAAGGGCTTCAAAGCTATATTTAGACTACTATACTAATATATTGTACTTTGGTTACTCCTTGGTCACCAATTTTGTCTACATTTCTTCAAATTCCCATTTGTACCAAAACGAGACGATTTTCTTCCCAAAGTTTCAAAAATATAGTTAGGACTATATATTGGGTAGAATCCATGCTTAAGGGCTTCAAAGCTATATTTAGACTATTATACTAATATATTGAACTTTGGTTACTTCTTGGTGAGCGAATTTTGTGTAAATTTCTTCAAATTCCCATTTGTACCAAAACAGTACGATTTTCTTCCCAAAGTTTCAAAACTATAGTTAGGACTATATATTAGTTAGAATCCATTCTAAAGGGCTTCAAAGCTATATTTAGACTATTATACTAATATATTAAACTTTGGTTACTTCTTGGTGATCCAATTTTGTGTAATTTCTTCAAATTCCCATTTGTACCAAAACAGGACGATTTTCTTCCCAAATTTCAAAACTATAGTTAGGACTATATATTGGGTAGAATCCATTCTTAAGGGCTTCAAAGCTATATTTAGACTATTATACTAATATATTGAACTTTTGTTACTCCTTGATCACCAATTTTGTCTACATTTGTTCAAATTCCCTTTTGTACCAAAACGAGACGATTTTCTTCCCAAAGTTACAAAACTATAGTTAGGACTATATATTGGGTAGAATCCATTCTTAAGGGCTTCAAAGCTATATTTAGACTACTATACTAATATATTGAACTTTTGTTACTCCTTGGTCACAAATTATTTCTACATTTCTTCGAATTCCCATTTGTACCAAAACGAGACGATTTTCTTCCCAAAGTTTCAAACCTATAGTTACGACTATATATTGGGTAGAATTCATTCTAAAGGGTTTCAAAGCTATATTTAGACTATTATACTAATATATTTAACTTTGGTTACTTCTTGGCGAGCCAATTTTGTGTAAATTTCTTCAAATTCCAATTTGTACCAAAACGGGACGATTTTCTTCCCAAATGTTTCAAAACTATAGTTAGGACTATATATTGCGTAGAATCAATTCTAAAGGGCTTCAAAGCTTTATTTAGACTACTATACTAATATATTGTACTTTGGTTACTCCTTGGTCACCAATTTTGTCTACATTTCTTCATATTCCCTTTTGTACCAAAACGAGACGATTTTCTTCCCAAAGTTTCAAAACTATAGTTAGGACTATATATTGGGTTGAATCCATTCTTAAGGGCTTCAAAGCTATGTTTAGACTATTATACTAATATATTGAACTTTTGTTACTCCTTGGTCACCAATTTTGTCTACATTTCTTCAAATTTCCATTTGTACCAAAACGAGACGATTTTCTTCCCAAAGTTTCAAACCTATAGTTACGACTATATATTGGATAGAATTCATTCTAAAGGGGTTCAAAGCTATATTTATACTATTATACTAATATATTGAACTATGGTTACTACTTAGTCACCAATTATGTCTACATTTCTTCATATTCCCATTTGTACCAAAACGAGACGATTTTCTTCCCAAAGTTTCAAAAATATAGTTAGGACTATATATTGGGTAGAATCCATGCTTAAGGGCTTCAAAGCTATATTTAGACTATTATACTAATATATTGAACTTTGGTTACTTCTTGGTGAGCCAATTTTGTGTAAATTTCTTCAAATTCCCATTTGTACCAAAACAGGACGATTTTCTTCCCAAAGCTTCAAAACTATAGTTAGGACTATATATTGGGTAGAATCCATGCTTATGGGCTTCAAAGCTATATTTAGACTATTATACTAATATATTGAACTTTGGTTACTTCTTGGTGAGCCAATTTTGTGTAAATTTCTTCAAATTCCCATTTGTACCAAAACCGGACGATTTTCTTCCCAAAGTTTCAAAACTATAGTTAGGACTATATATTGGGTAGAATACATTCTTAAGGGCTTCAAAGCTATATTTAGACTATTATACTAATATATTGAAATTTTGTTACTCCTTGGTCACCAATTTTGTCTACATTTCTTCAAATTCCCATTTGTACCAAAACGAGACGATTTTCTTCCCAAAGTTTCAAAAATATAGTTAGGACTATATATTGGGAAGAATCCATGCTTAAGGGCTTCAAAGCTATATTTAGACTATTATACTAATATATTGAACTTTGGTTACTTCTTGGTGAGCCAATTTTCTGTAAATTTCTTCAAATTCCCATTTGTACCAAAACAGTACGATTTTCTTCCCAAAGTTTCAAAACTATAGTTAGGACTATATATTGGTTAGAATCCTTTCTAAAGGGGTTCAAAGCTATATTTTGACTATTATACTAATATATTTAACTTTGGTTACTTCTTCATGAGCCAATTTTGTGTAAATTTCTTCAAATTCCCATTTGTACCAAAACGGGACTATTTTCTTCCCAAAGTTTCAAAACTATAGTTAGGACTATATAATGGGTAGAATCCATTCTTAAGGGCTTCAAAGCTATATTTAGACTATTATACTAATATATTGTACTTTGGTTACTCCTTGGTCACCAATTTTGTCTACATTTCTTCAAATTCCCTTTTGTACCAAAACGAGACGATTTTCTTCCCAAAGTTACAAAACTATAGTTAGGACTATATATTGGGTAGAATCCATTCTTAAGGGCTTCAAAGCTATATTTAGACTACTATACTAATATATTGAACTTTTGTTACTCCTTGGTCACAAATTATTTCTACATTTCTTCGAATTCCCATTTGTACCAAAACGAGACGATTTTCTTCCCAAAGTTTCAAACCTATAGTTACGACTATATATTGGGTAGAATTCATTCTAAAGGGTTTCAAAGCTATATTTAGACTATTATACTAATATATTTAACTTTGGTTACTTCTTGGCGAGCCAATTTTGTGTAAATTTCTTCAAATTCCAATTTGTACCAAAACGGGACGATTTTCTTCCCAAATGTTTCAAAACTATAGTTAGGACTATATATTGCGTAGAATCAATTCTAAAGGGCTTCAAAGCTTTATTTAGACTACTATACTAATATATTGTACTTTGGTTACTCCTTGGTCACCAATTTTGTCTACATTTCTTCAAATTCCCTTTTGTACCAAAACGAGACGATTTTCTTCCCAAAGTTTCAAAACTATAGTTATGACTATATATTGGGTTGAATCCATTCTTAAGGGCTTCAAAGCTATGTTTAGACTATTATACTAATATATTGAACTTTTGTTACTCCTTGGTCACCAATTTTGTCTACATTTCTTCAAATTCCCATTTGTACCAAAACCGGACGATTTTCTTCCCAAAGTTTCAAAACTATAGTTAGGACTATATATTGGATAGAATTCATTCTAAAGGGGTTCAAAGCTATATTTATACTATTATACTAATATATTGAACTTTGGTTACTACTTAGTCACCAATTATGTCTACATTTCTTCATATTCCCATTTGTACCAAAACGAGACGATTTTCTTCCCAAAGTTTCAAAAATATAGTTAGGACTATATATTGGGAAGAATCCATGCTTAAGGGCTTCAAAGCTATATTTAGACTATTATACTAATATATTGAACTTTGGTTACTTCTTGGTGAGCCAATTTTCTGTAAATTTCTTCAAATTCCCATTTGTTCCAAAACAGTACGATTTTCTTCCCAAAGTTTCAAAACTATAGTTAGGACTATATATTGGTTAGAATCCTTTCTAAAGGGGTTCAAAGCTATATTTTGACTATTATACTAATATATTTAACTTTGGTTACTTCTTCATGAGCCAATTTTGTGTAAATTTCTTCAAATTCCCATTTGTACCAAAACGGGACTATTTTCTTCCCAAAGTTTCAAAACTATAGTTAGGACTATATAATGGGTAGAATCCATTCTTAAGGGCTTCAAAGCTATATTTAGACTATTATACTAATATATTGTACTTTGGTTACTCCTTGGTCACCAATTTTGTCTACATTTCTTCAAATTCCCTTTTGTACCAAAACGAGACGATTTTCTTCCCAAAGTTACAAAACTATAGTTAGGACTATATATTGGGTAGAATCCATTCTTAAGGGCTTCAAAGCTATATTTAGACTACTATACTAATATATTGAACTTTTGTTACTCCTTGGTCACAAATTATTTCTACATTTCTTCGAATTCCCATTTGTACCAAAACGAGACGATTTTCTTCCCAAAGTTTCAAACCTATAGTTACGACTATATATTGGGTAGAATTCATTCTAAAGGGTTTCAAAGCTATATTTAGACTATTATACTAATATATTTAACTTTGGTTACTTCTTGGCGAGCCAATTTTGTGTAAATTTCTTCAAATTCCAATTTGTACCAAAACGGGACGATTTTCTTCCCAAATGTTTCAAAACTATAGTTAGGACTATATATTGCGTAGAATCAATTCTAAAGGGCTTCAAAGCTTTATTTAGACTACTATACTAATATATTGTACTTTGGTTACTCCTTGGTCACCAATTTTGTCTACATTTCTTCAAATTCCCTTTTGTACCAAAACGAGACGATTTTCTTCCCAAAGTTTCAAAACTATAGTTAGGACTATATATTGGGTTGAATCCATTCTTAAGGGCTTCAAAGCTATGTTTAGACTATTATACTAATATATTGAACTTTTGTTACTCCTTGGTCACCAATTTTGTCTACATTTCTTCAAATTTCCATTTGTACCAAAACGAGACGATTTTCTTCCCAAAGTTTCAAACCTATAGTTACGACTATATATTGGATAGAATTCATTCTAAAGGGGTTCAAAGCTATATTTATACTATTATACTAATATATTGAACTTTGGTTACTACTTAGTCACCAATTATGTCTACATTTCTTCATATTCCCATTTGTACCAAAACGAGACGATTTTCTTCCCAAAGTTTCAAAAATATAGTTAGGACTATATATTGGGAAGAATCCATGCTTAAGGGCTTCAAAGCTATATTTAGACTATTATACTAATATATTGAACTTTGGTTACTTCTTGGTGAGCCAATTTTCTGTAAATTTCTTCAAATTCCCATTTGTTCCAAAACAGTACGATTTTCTTCCCAAAGTTTCAAAACTATAGTTAGGACTATATATTGGTTAGAATCCTTTCTAAAGGGGTTCAAAGCTATATTTTGACTATTATACTAATATATTTAACTTTGGTTACTTCTTCATGAGCCAATTTTGTGTAAATTTCTTCAAATTCCCATTTGTACCAAAACGGGACTATTTTCTTCCCAAAGTTTCAAAACTATAGTTAGGACTATATAATGGGTAGAATCCATTCTTAAGGGCTTCAAAGCTATATTTAGACTATTATACTAATATATTGTACTTTGGTTACTCCTTGGTCACCAATTTTGTCTACATTTCTTCAAATTCCCTTTTGTACCAAAACGAGACGATTTTCTTCCCAAAGTTACAAAACTATAGTTAGGACTATATATTGGGTAGAATCCATTCTTAAGGGCTTCAAAGCTATATTTAGACTACTATACTAATATATTGAACTTTTGTTACTCCTTGGTCACAAATTATTTCTACATTTCTTCGAATTCCCATTTGTACCAAAACGAGACGATTTTCTTCCCAAAGTTTCAAACCTATAGTTACGACTATATATTGGGTAGAATTCATTCTAAAGGGTTTCAAAGCTATATTTAGACTATTATACTAATATATTTAACTTTGGTTACTTCTTGGCGAGCCAATTTTGTGTAAATTTCTTCAAATTCCAATTTGTACCAAAACGGGACGATTTTCTTCCCAAATGTTTCAAAACTATAGTTAGGACTATATATTGCGTAGAATCAATTCTAAAGGGCTTCAAAGCTTTATTTAGACTACTATACTAATATATTGTACTTTGGTTACTCCTTGGTCACCAATTTTGTCTACATTTCTTCAAATTCCCTTTTGTACCAAAACGAGACGATTTTCTTCCCAAAGTTTCAAAACTATAGTTAGGACTATATATTGGGTTGAATCCATTCTTAAGGGCTTCAAAGCTATGTTTAGACTATTATACTAATATATTGAACTTTTGTTACTCCTTGGTCACCAATTTTGTCTACATTTCTTCAAATTTCCATTTGTACCAAAACGAGACGATTTTCTTCCCAAAGTTTCAAACCTATAGTTACGACTATATATTGGATAGAATTCATTCTAAAGGGGTTCAAAGCTATATTTATACTATTATACTAATATATTGAACTTTGGTTACTACTTAGTCACCAATTATGTCTACATTTCTTCATATTCCCATTTGTACCAAAACGAGACGATTTTCTTCCCAAAGTTTCAAAAATATAGTTAGGACTATATATTGGGTAGAATCCATGCTTAAGGGCTTCAAAGCTATATTTAAACTATTATACTAATATATTGAACTTTGGTTACTTCTTGGTGAGCCAATTTTGTGTAAATTTCTTCAAATTCCCATTTGTACCAAAACCGGACGATTTTCTTCCCAAAGTTTCAAAACAATAGTTAGGACTATATATTGGGTAGAATCCATTCTTAAGGGCTTCAAAGCTATATTTAGACTATTATACTAATATATTGAACTTTGGTTACTTCTTGGTGATCCAATTTTGTGTAATTTCTTCAAATTCCCATTTGTACCAAAACAGGACGATTTTCTTCCCAAAGTTTCAAAACTATAGTTAGGACTATATATTGGGTAGAATCCATTCTTAAGGGCTTCAAAGCTATATTTAGACTATTATACTAATATATTGTACTTTGGTTACTCCTTGGTCACAAATTTTGTCTACATTTCTTCAAATTCACTTTTGTACCAAAACGAGACGATTTTCTTCCCAAAGTTTCAAAACTATAGTTAGGACTGTATATTGCGTAGAATCCATTCTTAACGGCTTCAAAGCTATATTTAGACTATTATACTAATATATTGAAATTTTGTTACTCCTTGGTCACCAATTTTGTCTACATTTCTTCAAATTCCCATTTGTACCAAAACAGTACGATTTTCTTCCCAAAGTTTCAAAACTATAGTTAGGACTATATAATGGGTAGAATCCATTCTTAAGGGCTTCAAAGCTATATTTAGACTATTATACTAATATAATGTACTTTGGTTACTCCTTGGTCACCAATTTTGTCTACATTTCTTCAAATTCCCTTTTGTACCAAAACGAGACGATTTTCTTCCCAAAGTTACAAAACTATAGTTAGGACTATATATTGGGTAGAATCCATTCTTAAGGGCTTCAAAGCTATATTTAGACTACTATACTAATATATTGAACTTTTGTTACTCCTTGGTCACAAATTATTTCTACATTTCTTCGAATTCCCATTTGTACCAAAACGAGACGATTTTCTTCCCAAAGTTTCAAACCTATAGTTACGACTATATATTGGGTAGAATTCATTCTAAAGGGTTTCAAAGCTATATTTAGACTATTATACTAATATATTTAACTTTGGTTACTTCTTGGCGAGCCAATTTTGTGTAAATTTCTTCAAATTCCAATTTGTACCAAAACGGGACGATTTTCTTCCCAAATGTTTCAAAACTATAGTTAGGACTATATATTGCGTAGAATCAATTCTAAAGGGCTTCAAAGCTTTATTTAGACTACTATACTAATATATTGTACTTTGGTTACTCCTTGGTCACCAATTTTGTCTACATTTCTTCAAATTCCCTTTTGTACCAAAACGAGACGATTTTCTTCCCAAAGTTTCAAAACTATAGTTAGGACTATATATTGGGTTGAATCCATTCTTAAGGGCTTCAAAGCTATGTTTAGACTATTATACTAATATATTGAACTTTTGTTACTCCTTGGTCACCAATTTTGTCTACATTTCTTCAAATTTCCATTTGTACCAAAACGAGACGATTTTCTTCCCAAAGTTTCAAACCTATAGTTACGACTATATATTGGATAGAATTCATTCTAAAGGGGTTCAAAGCGATATTTATACTATTATACTAATATATTGAACTTTGGTTACTACTTAGTCACCAATTATGTCTACATTTCTTCATATTCCCATTTGTACCAAAACGAGACGATTTTCTTCCCAAAGTTTCAAAAATATAGTTAGGACTATATATTGGGTAGAATCCATGCTTAAGGGCTTCAAAGCTATATTTAAACTATTATACTAATATATTGAACTTTGGTTACTTCTTGGTGAGCCAATTTTGTGTAAATTTCTTCAAATTCCCATTTGTACCAAAACCGGACGATTTTCTTCCCAAAGTTTCAAAACAATAGTTAGGACTATATATTGGGTAGAATCCATTCTTAAGGGCTTCAAAGCTATATTTAGACTATTATACTAATATATTGAACTTTGGTTACTTCTTGGTGATCCAATTTTGTGTAATTTCTTCAAATTCCCATTTGTACCAAAACAGGACGATTTTCTTCCCAAAGTTTCAAAACTATAGTTAGGACTATATATTGGGTAGAATCCATTCTTAAGGGCTTCAAAGCTATATTTAGACTATTATACTAATATATTGTACTTTGGTTACTCCTTGGTCACCAATTTTGTCTACATTTCTTCAAATTCACTTTTGTACCAAAACGAGACGATTTTCTTCCCAAAGTTTCAAAACTATAGTTAGGACTGTATATTGCGTAGAATCCATTCTTAACGGCTTCAAAGCTATATTTAGACTATTATACTAATATATTGAAATTTTGTTACTCCTTGGTCACCAATTTTGTCTACATTTCTTCAAATTCCCATTTGTACCAAAACAGTACGATTTTCTTCCCAAAGTTTCAAAACTATAGTTAGGACTATATAATGGGTAGAATCCATTCTTAAGGGCTTCAAAGCTATATTTAGACTATTATACTAATATAATGTACTTTGGTTACTCCTTGGTCACCAATTTTGTCTACATTTCTTCAAATTCCCTTTTGTACCAAAACGAGACGATTTTCTTCCCAAAGTTACAAAACTATAGTTAGGACTATATATTGGGTAGAATCCATTCTTAAGGGCTTCAAAGCTATATTTAGACTACTATACTAATATATTGAACTTTTGTTACTCCTTGGTCACAAATTATTTCTACATTTCTTCGAATTCCCATTTGTACCAAAACGAGACGATTTTCTTCCCAAAGTTTCAAACCTATAGTTACGACTATATATTGGGTAGAATTCATTCTAAAGGGTTTCAAAGCTATATTTAGACTATTATACTAATATATTTAACTTTGGTTACTTCTTGGCGAGCCAATTTTGTGTAAATTTCTTCAAATTCCAATTTGTACCAAAACGGGACGATTTTCTTCCCAAATGTTTCAAAACTATAGTTAGGACTATATATTGCGTAGAATCAATTCTAAAGGGCTTCAAAGCTTTATTTAGACTACTATACTAATATATTGTACTTTGGTTACTCCTTGGTCACCAATTTTGTCTACATTTCTTCAAATTCCCTTTTGTACCAAAACGAGACGATTTTCTTCCCAAAGTTTCAAAACTATAGTTAGGACTATATATTGGGTTGAATCCATTCTTAAGGGCTTCAAAGCTATGTTTAGACTATTATACTAATATATTGAACTTTTGTTACTCCTTGGTCACCAATTTTGTCTACATTTCTTCAAATTTCCATTTGTACCAAAACGAGACGATTTTCTTCCCAAAGTTTCAAACCTATAGTTACGACTATATATTGGATAGAATTCATTCTAAAGGGGTTCAAAGCGATATTTATACTATTATACTAATATATTGAACTTTGGTTACTACTTAGTCACCAATTATGTCTACATTTCTTCATATTCCCATTTGTACCAAAACGAGACGATTTTCTTCCCAAAGTTTCAAAAATATAGTTAGGACTATATATTGGGTAGAATCCATGCTTAAGGGCTTCAAAGCTATATTTAGACTATTATACTAATATATTGAACTTTGGTTACTTCTTGGTGAGCCAATTTTGTGTAAATTTCTTCAAATTCCCATTTGTACCAAAACAGGACGATTTTCTTCCCAAAGCATCAAAACTATAGTTAGGACTATATATTGGGTAGAATCCATGCTTATGGGCTTCAAAGCTATATTTAGACTATTATACTAATATATTGAACTTTGGTTACTTCTTGGTGAGCCAATTTTGTGTAAATTTCTTCAAATTCCCATTTGTACCAAAACCGGACGATTTTCTTCCCAAAGTTTCAAAACAATAGTTAGGACTATATATTGGGTAGAATCCATTCTTAAGGGCTTCAAAGCTATATTTAGACTTGTATACTAATATATTGTACTTTGGTTACTCCTTGGTCACCAATTTTGTCTACATTTCTTCAAATTCCCTTTTGTACCTAAACGAGACGATTTTCTTCCCAAAGTTTCAAAACTATAGTTAGGACTGTATATTGCGTAGAATCCATTCTTAAGGGCTTCAAAGCTATATTTAGACTATTATACTAATATATTGAAATTTTGTTACTCCTTGGTCACCAATTTTGTCTACATTTCTTCAAATTTCCATTTGTACCAAAACGAGACGATTTTCTTCCCAAAGTTTCAAACCTATAGTTACGACTATATATTGGATAGAATTCATTCTAAAGGGGTTCAAAGCTATATTTATACTATTATACTAATATATTGAACTTTGGTTACTACTTAGTCACCAATTATGTCTACATTTCTTCATATTCCCATTTGTACCAAAACGAGACGAGTTTCTTCCCAAAGTTTCAAAAATATAGTTAGGACTATATATTGGGTAGAATCCATGCTTAAGGGCTTCAAAGCTATATTTAGACTATTATACTAATATATTGAACTTTGGTTACTTCTTGGTGAGCCAATTTTGTGTAAATTTCTTCAAATTCCCATTTGTACCAAAACAGGACGATTTTCTTCCCAAAGCATCAAAACTATAGTTAGGACTATATATTGGGTAGAATCCATGCTTATGGGCTTCAAAGCTATATTTAGACTATTATACTAATATATTGAACTTTGGTTACTTCTTGGTGAGCCAATTTTGTGTAAATTTCTTCAAATTCCCATTTGTACCAAAACCGGACGATTTTCTTCCCAAAGTTTCAAAACAATAGTTAGGACTATATATTGGGTAGAATCCATTCTTAAGGGCTTCAAAGCTATATTTAGACTATTATACTAATATATTGTACTTTGGTTACTCCTTGGTCACCAATTTTGTCTACATTTCTTCATATTCCCATTTGTACCAAAACGAGACGAGTTTCTTCCCAAAGTTTCAAAAATATAGTTAGGACTATATATTGGGTAGAATCCATGCTTAAGGGCTTCAAAGCTATATTTAGACTATTATACTAATATATTGAACTTTGGTTATTTCTTGGTGAGCCAATTTTGTGTAAATTTCTTCAAATTCCCATTTGTACCAAAACAGGACGATTTTCTTCCCAAAGCATCAAAACTATAGTTAGGACTATATATTGGGTAGAATCCATGCTTATGGGCTTCAAAGCTATATTTAGACTATTATACTAATATATTGAACTTTGGTTACTTCTTGGTGAGCCAATTTTGTCTACATTTCTTCAAATTCCCTTTTGTACCAAAACGAGACGATTTTCTTCCCAAAGTTACAAAACTATAGTTAGGACTATATATTGGGTAGAATCCATTCTTAAGGGCTTCAAAGCTATATTTAGACTACTATACTAATATATTGAACTTTTGTTACTCCTTGGTCACAAATTATTTCTACATTTCTTCGAATTCCCATTTGTACCAAAACGAGACGATTTTCTTCCCAAAGTTTCAAACCTATAGTTACGACTATATATTGGGTAGAATTCATTCTAAAGGGTTTCAAAGCTATATTTAGACTATTATACTAATATATTTAACTTTGGTTACTTCTTGGCGAGCCAATTTTGTGTAAATTTCTTCAAATTCCAATTTGTACCAAAACGGGACGATTTTCTTCCCAAATGTTTCAAAACTATAGTTAGGACTATATATTGCGTAGAATCAATTCTAAAGGGCTTCAAAGCTTTATTTAGACTACTATACTAATATATTGTACTTTGGTTACTCCTTGGTCACCAATTTTGTCTACATTTCTTCAAATTCCCTTTTGTACCAAAACGAGACGATTTTCTTCCCAAAGTTTCAAAACTATAGTTAGGACTATATATTGGGTTGAATCCATTCTTAAGGGCTTCAAAGCTATGTTTAGACTATTATACTAATATATTGAACTTTTGTTACTCCTTGGTCACCAATTTTGTCTACATTTCTTCAAATTTCCATTTGTACCAAAACGAGACGATTTTCTTCCCAAAGTTTCAAACCTATAGTTACGACTATATATTGGATAGAATTCATTCTAAAGGGGTTCAAAGCTATATTTATACTATTATACTAATATATTGAACTTTGGTTACTACTTAGTCACCAATTATGTCTACATTTCTTCATATTCCCATTTGTACCAAAACGAGACGATTTTCTTCCCAAAGTTTCAAAAATATAGTTAGGACTATATATTGGGAAGAATCCATGCTTAAGGGCTTCAAAGCTATATTTAGACTATTATACTAATATATTGAACTTTGGTTACTTCTTGGTGAGCCAATTTTCTGTAAATTTCTTCAAATTCCCATTTGTTCCAAAACAGTACGATTTTCTTCCCAAAGTTTCAAAACTATAGTTAGGACTATATATTGGTTAGAATCCTTTCTAAAGGGGTTCAAAGCTATATTTTGACTATTATACTAATATATTTAACTTTGGTTACTTCTTCATGAGCCAATTTTGTGTAAATTTCTTCAAATTCCCATTTGTACCAAAACGGGACTATTTTCTTCCCAAAGTTTCAAAACTATAGTTAGGACTATATAATGGGTAGAATCCATTCTTAAGGGCTTCAAAGCTATATTTAGACTATTATACTAATATATTGTACTTTGGTTACTCCTTGGTCACCAATTTTGTCTACATTTCTTCAAATTCCCTTTTGTACCAAAACGAGACGATTTTCTTCCCAAAGTTACAAAACTATAGTTAGGACTATATATTGGGTAGAATCCATTCTTAAGGGCTTCAAAGCTATATTTAGACTACTATACTAATATATTGAACTTTTGTTACTCCTTGGTCACAAATTATTTCTACATTTCTTCGAATTCCCATTTGTACCAAAACGAGACGATTTTCTTCCCAAAGTTTCAAACCTATAGTTACGACTATATATTGGGTAGAATTCATTCTAAAGGGTTTCAAAGCTATATTTAGACTATTATACTAATATATTTAACTTTGGTTACTTCTTGGCGAGCCAATTTTGTGTAAATTTCTTCAAATTCCAATTTGTACCAAAACGGGACGATTTTCTTCCCAAATGTTTCAAAACTATAGTTAGGACTATATATTGCGTAGAATCAATTCTAAAGGGCTTCAAAGCTTTATTTAGACTACTATACTAATATATTGTACTTTGGTTACTCCTTGGTCACCAATTTTGTCTACATTTCTTCAAATTCCCTTTTGTACCAAAACGAGACGATTTTCTTCCCAAAGTTTCAAAACTATAGTTAGGACTATATATTGGGTTGAATCCATTCTTAAGGGCTTCAAAGCTATGTTTAGACTATTATACTAATATATTGAACTTTTGTTACTCCTTGGTCACCAATTTTGTCTACATTTCTTCAAATTTCCATTTGTACCAAAACGAGACGATTTTCTTCCCAAAGTTTCAAACCTATAGTTACGACTATATATTGGATAGAATTCATTCTAAAGGGGTTCAAAGCTATATTTATACTATTATACTAATATATTGAACTTTGGTTACTACTTAGTCACCAATTATGTCTACATTTCTTCATATTCCCATTTGTACCAAAACGAGACGATTTTCTTCCCAAAGTTTCAAAAATATAGTTAGGACTATATATTGGGTAGAATCCATGCTTAAGGGCTTCAAAGCTATATTTAAACTATTATACTAATATATTGAACTTTGGTTACTTCTTGGTGAGCCAATTTTGTGTAAATTTCTTCAAATTCCCATTTGTACCAAAACCGGACGATTTTCTTCCCAAAGTTTCAAAACAATAGTTAGGACTATATATTGGGTAGAATCCATTCTTAAGGGCTTCAAAGCTATATTTAGACTATTATACTAATATATTGAACTTTGGTTACTTCTTGGTGATCCAATTTTGTGTAATTTCTTCAAATTCCCATTTGTACCAAAACAGGACGATTTTCTTCCCAAAGTTTCAAAACTATAGTTAGGACTATATATTGGGTAGAATCCATTCTTAAGGGCTTCAAAGCTATATTTAGACTATTATACTAATATATTGTACTTTGGTTACTCCTTGGTCACAAATTTTGTCTACATTTCTTCAAATTCACTTTTGTACCAAAACGAGACGATTTTCTTCCCAAAGTTTCAAAACTATAGTTAGGACTGTATATTGCGTAGAATCCATTCTTAACGGCTTCAAAGCTATATTTAGACTATTATACTAATATATTGAAATTTTGTTACTCCTTGGTCACCAATTTTGTCTACATTTCTTCAAATTCCCATTTGTACCAAAACAGTACGATTTTCTTCCCAAAGTTTCAAAACTATAGTTAGGACTATATAATGGGTAGAATCCATTCTTAAGGGCTTCAAAGCTATATTTAGACTATTATACTAATATAATGTACTTTGGTTACTCCTTGGTCACCAATTTTGTCTACATTTCTTCAAATTCCCTTTTGTACCAAAACGAGACGATTTTCTTCCCAAAGTTACAAAACTATAGTTAGGACTATATATTGGGTAGAATCCATTCTTAAGGGCTTCAAAGCTATATTTAGACTACTATACTAATATATTGAACTTTTGTTACTCCTTGGTCACAAATTATTTCTACATTTCTTCGAATTCCCATTTGTACCAAAACGAGACGATTTTCTTCCCAAAGTTTCAAACCTATAGTTACGACTATATATTGGGTAGAATTCATTCTAAAGGGTTTCAAAGCTATATTTAGACTATTATACTAATATATTTAACTTTGGTTACTTCTTGGCGAGCCAATTTTGTGTAAATTTCTTCAAATTCCAATTTGTACCAAAACGGGACGATTTTCTTCCCAAATGTTTCAAAACTATAGTTAGGACTATATATTGCGTAGAATCAATTCTAAAGGGCTTCAAAGCTTTATTTAGACTACTATACTAATATATTGTACTTTGGTTACTCCTTGGTCACCAATTTTGTCTACATTTCTTCAAATTCCCTTTTGTACCAAAACGAGACGATTTTCTTCCCAAAGTTTCAAAACTATAGTTAGGACTATATATTGGGTTGAATCCATTCTTAAGGGCTTCAAAGCTATGTTTAGACTATTATACTAATATATTGAACTTTTGTTACTCCTTGGTCACCAATTTTGTCTACATTTCTTCAAATTTCCATTTGTACCAAAACGAGACGATTTTCTTCCCAAAGTTTCAAACCTATAGTTACGACTATATATTGGATAGAATTCATTCTAAAGGGGTTCAAAGCGATATTTATACTATTATACTAATATATTGAACTTTGGTTACTACTTAGTCACCAATTATGTCTACATTTCTTCATATTCCCATTTGTACCAAAACGAGACGATTTTCTTCCCAAAGTTTCAAAAATATAGTTAGGACTATATATTGGGTAGAATCCATGCTTAAGGGCTTCAAAGCTATATTTAAACTATTATACTAATATATTGAACTTTGGTTACTTCTTGGTGAGCCAATTTTGTGTAAATTTCTTCAAATTCCCATTTGTACCAAAACCGGACGATTTTCTTCCCAAAGTTTCAAAACAATAGTTAGGACTATATATTGGGTAGAATCCATTCTTAAGGGCTTCAAAGCTATATTTAGACTATTATACTAATATATTGAACTTTGGTTACTTCTTGGTGATCCAATTTTGTGTAATTTCTTCAAATTCCCATTTGTACCAAAACAGGACGATTTTCTTCCCAAAGTTTCAAAACTATAGTTAGGACTATATATTGGGTAGAATCCATTCTTAAGGGCTTCAAAGCTATATTTAGACTATTATACTAATATATTGTACTTTGGTTACTCCTTGGTCACCAATTTTGTCTACATTTCTTCAAATTCACTTTTGTACCAAAACGAGACGATTTTCTTCCCAAAGTTTCAAAACTATAGTTAGGACTGTATATTGCGTAGAATCCATTCTTAACGGCTTCAAAGCTATATTTAGACTATTATACTAATATATTGAAATTTTGTTACTCCTTGGTCACCAATTTTGTCTACATTTCTTCAAATTCCCATTTGTACCAAAACAGTACGATTTTCTTCCCAAAGTTTCAAAACTATAGTTAGGACTATATAATGGGTAGAATCCATTCTTAAGGGCTTCAAAGCTATATTTAGACTATTATACTAATATAATGTACTTTGGTTACTCCTTGGTCACCAATTTTGTCTACATTTCTTCAAATTCCCTTTTGTACCAAAACGAGACGATTTTCTTCCCAAAGTTACAAAACTATAGTTAGGACTATATATTGGGTAGAATCCATTCTTAAGGGCTTCAAAGCTATATTTAGACTACTATACTAATATATTGAACTTTTGTTACTCCTTGGTCACAAATTATTTCTACATTTCTTCGAATTCCCATTTGTACCAAAACGAGACGATTTTCTTCCCAAAGTTTCAAACCTATAGTTACGACTATATATTGGGTAGAATTCATTCTAAAGGGTTTCAAAGCTATATTTAGACTATTATACTAATATATTTAACTTTGGTTACTTCTTGGCGAGCCAATTTTGTGTAAATTTCTTCAAATTCCAATTTGTACCAAAACGGGACGATTTTCTTCCCAAATGTTTCAAAACTATAGTTAGGACTATATATTGCGTAGAATCAATTCTAAAGGGCTTCAAAGCTTTATTTAGACTACTATACTAATATATTGTACTTTGGTTACTCCTTGGTCACCAATTTTGTCTACATTTCTTCAAATTCCCTTTTGTACCAAAACGAGACGATTTTCTTCCCAAAGTTTCAAAACTATAGTTAGGACTATATATTGGGTTGAATCCATTCTTAAGGGCTTCAAAGCTATGTTTAGACTATTATACTAATATATTGAACTTTTGTTACTCCTTGGTCACCAATTTTGTCTACATTTCTTCAAATTTCCATTTGTACCAAAACGAGACGATTTTCTTCCCAAAGTTTCAAACCTATAGTTACGACTATATATTGGATAGAATTCATTCTAAAGGGGTTCAAAGCGATATTTATACTATTATACTAATATATTGAACTTTGGTTACTACTTAGTCACCAATTATGTCTACATTTCTTCATATTCCCATTTGTACCAAAACGAGACGATTTTCTTCCCAAAGTTTCAAAAATATAGTTAGGACTATATATTGGGTAGAATCCATGCTTAAGGGCTTCAAAGCTATATTTAGACTATTATACTAATATATTGAACTTTGGTTACTTCTTGGTGAGCCAATTTTGTGTAAATTTCTTCAAATTCCCATTTGTACCAAAACAGGACGATTTTCTTCCCAAAGCATCAAAACTATAGTTAGGACTATATATTGGGTAGAATCCATGCTTATGGGCTTCAAAGCTATATTTAGACTATTATACTAATATATTGAACTTTGGTTACTTCTTGGTGAGCCAATTTTGTGTAAATTTCTTCAAATTCCCATTTGTACCAAAACCGGACGATTTTCTTCCCAAAGTTTCAAAACAATAGTTAGGACTATATATTGGGTAGAATCCATTCTTAAGGGCTTCAAAGCTATATTTAGACTTGTATACTAATATATTGTACTTTGGTTACTCCTTGGTCACCAATTTTGTCTACATTTCTTCAAATTCCCTTTTGTACCTAAACGAGACGATTTTCTTCCCAAAGTTTCAAAACTATAGTTAGGACTGTATATTGCGTAGAATCCATTCTTAAGGGCTTCAAAGCTATATTTAGACTATTATACTAATATATTGAAATTTTGTTACTCCTTGGTCACCAATTTTGTCTGCATTTCTTCAAATTTCCATTTGTACCAAAACGAGACGATTTTCTTCCCAAAGTTTCAAACCTATAGTTACGACTATATATTGGATAGAATTCATTCTAAAGGGGTTCAAAGCTATATTTATACTATTATACTAATATATTGAACTTTGGTTACTACTTAGTCACCAATTATGTCTACATTTCTTCATATTCCCATTTGTACCAAAACGAGACGAGTTTCTTCCCAAAGTTTCAAAAATATAGTTAGGACTATATATTGGGTAGAATCCATGCTTAAGGGCTTCAAAGCTATATTTAGACTATTATACTAATATATTGAACTTTGGTTACTTCTTGGTGAGCCAATTTTGTGTAAATTTCTTCAAATTCCCATTTGTACCAAAACAGGACGATTTTCTTCCCAAAGCATCAAAACTATAGTTAGGACTATATATTGGGTAGAATCCATGCTTATGGGCTTCAAAGCTATATTTAGACTATTATACTAATATATTGAACTTTGGTTACTTCTTGGTGAGCCAATTTTGTGTAAATTTCTTCAAATTCCCATTTGTACCAAAACCGGACGATTTTCTTCCCAAAGTTTCAAAACAATAGTTAGGACTATATATTGGGTAGAATCCATTCTTAAGGGCTTCAAAGCTATATTTAGACTATTATACTAATATATTGTACTTTGGTTACTCCTTGGTCACCAATTTTGTCTACATTTCTTCATATTCCCATTTGTACCAAAACGAGACGAGTTTCTTCCCAAAGTTTCAAAAATATAGTTAGGACTATATATTGGGTAGAATCCATGCTTAAGGGCTTCAAAGCTATATTTAGACTATTATACTAATATATTGAACTTTGGTTATTTCTTTGTGAGCCAATTTTGTGTAAATTTCTTCAAATTCCCATTTGTACCAAAACAGGACGATTTTCTTCCCAAAGCATCAAAACTATAGTTAGGACTATATATTGGGTAGAATCCATGCTTATGGGCTTCAAAGCTATATTTAGACTATTATACTAATATATTGAACTTTGGTTACTTCTTGGTGAGCCAATTTTGTCTACATTTCTTCAAATTCCCTTTTGTACCAAAACGAGACGATTTTCTTCCCAAAGTTACAAAACTATAGTTAGGACTATATATTGGGTAGAATCCATTCTTAAGGGCTTCAAAGCTATATTTAGACTACTATACTAATATATTGAACTTTTGTTACTCCTTGGTCACAAATTATTTCTACATTTCTTCGAATTCCCATTTGTACCAAAACGAGACGATTTTCTTCCCAAAGTTTCAAACCTATAGTTACGACTATATATTGGGTAGAATTCATTCTAAAGGGTTTCAAAGCTATATTTAGACTATTATACTAATATATTTAACTTTGGTTACTTCTTGGCGAGCCAATTTTGTGTAAATTTCTTCAAATTCCAATTTGTACCAAAACGGGACGATTTTCTTCCCAAATGTTTCAAAACTATAGTTAGGACTATATATTGCGTAGAATCAATTCTAAAGGGCTTCAAAGCTTTATTTAGACTACTATACTAATATATTGTACTTTGGTTACTCCTTGGTCACCAATTTTGTCTACATTTCTTCAAATTCCCTTTTGTACCAAAACGAGACGATTTTCTTCCCAAAGTTTCAAAACTATAGTTAGGACTATATATTGGGTTGAATCCATTCTTAAGGGCTTCAAAGCTATGTTTAGACTATTATACTAATATATTGAACTTTTGTTACTCCTTGGTCACCAATTTTGTCTACATTTCTTCAAATTTCCATTTGTACCAAAACGAGACGATTTTCTTCCCAAAGTTTCAAACCTATAGTTACGACTATATATTGGATAGAATTCATTCTAAAGGGGTTCAAAGCGATATTTATACTATTATACTAATATATTGAACTTTGGTTACTACTTAGTCACCAATTATGTCTACATTTCTTCATATTCCCATTTGTACCAAAACGAGACGATTTTCTTCCCAAAGTTTCAAAAATATAGTTAGGACTATATATTGGGTAGAATCCATGCTTAAGGGCTTCAAAGCTATATTTAAACTATTATACTAATATATTGAACTTTGGTTACTTCTTGGTGAGCCAATTTTGTGTAAATTTCTTCAAATTCCCATTTGTACCAAAACCGGACGATTTTCTTCCCAAAGTTTCAAAACAATAGTTAGGACTATATATTGGGTAGAATCCATTCTTAAGGGCTTCAAAGCTATATTTAGACTATTATACTAATATATTGAACTTTGGTTACTTCTTGGTGATCCAATTTTGTGTAATTTCTTCAAATTCCCATTTGTACCAAAACAGGACGATTTTCTTCCCAAAGTTTCAAAACTATAGTTAGGACTATATATTGGGTAGAATCCATTCTTAAGGGCTTCAAAGCTATATTTAGACTATTATACTAATATATTGTACTTTGGTTACTCCTTGGTCACCAATTTTGTCTACATTTCTTCAAATTCACTTTTGTACCAAAACGAGACGATTTTCTTCCCAAAGTTTCAAAACTATAGTTAGGACTGTATATTGCGTAGAATCCATTCTTAACGGCTTCAAAGCTATATTTAGACTATTATACTAATATATTGAAATTTTGTTACTCCTTGGTCACCAATTTTGTCTACATTTCTTCAAATTCCCATTTGTACCAAAACAGTACGATTTTCTTCCCAAAGTTTCAAAACTATAGTTAGGACTATATAATGGGTAGAATCCATTCTTAAGGGCTTCAAAGCTATATTTAGACTATTATACTAATATAATGTACTTTGGTTACTCCTTGGTCACCAATTTTGTCTACATTTCTTCAAATTCCCTTTTGTACCAAAACGAGACGATTTTCTTCCCAAAGTTACAAAACTATAGTTAGGACTATATATTGGGTAGAATCCATTCTTAAGGGCTTCAAAGCTATATTTAGACTACTATACTAATATATTGAACTTTTGTTACTCCTTGGTCACAAATTATTTCTACATTTCTTCGAATTCCCATTTGTACCAAAACGAGACGATTTTCTTCCCAAAGTTTCAAACCTATAGTTACGACTATATATTGGGTAGAATTCATTCTAAAGGGTTTCAAAGCTATATTTAGACTATTATACTAATATATTTAACTTTGGTTACTTCTTGGCGAGCCAATTTTGTGTAAATTTCTTCAAATTCCAATTTGTACCAAAACGGGACGATTTTCTTCCCAAATGTTTCAAAACTATAGTTAGGACTATATATTGCGTAGAATCAATTCTAAAGGGCTTCAAAGCTTTATTTAGACTACTATACTAATATATTGTACTTTGGTTACTCCTTGGTCACCAATTTTGTCTACATTTCTTCAAATTCCCTTTTGTACCAAAACGAGACGATTTTCTTCCCAAAGTTTCAAAACTATAGTTAGGACTATATATTGGGTTGAATCCATTCTTAAGGGCTTCAAAGCTATGTTTAGACTATTATACTAATATATTGAACTTTTGTTACTCCTTGGTCACCAATTTTGTCTACATTTCTTCAAATTTCCATTTGTACCAAAACGAGACGATTTTCTTCCCAAAGTTTCAAACCTATAGTTACGACTATATATTGGATAGAATTCATTCTAAAGGGGTTCAAAGCGATATTTATACTATTATACTAATATATTGAACTTTGGTTACTACTTAGTCACCAATTATGTCTACATTTCTTCATATTCCCATTTGTACCAAAACGAGACGATTTTCTTCCCAAAGTTTCAAAAATATAGTTAGGACTATATATTGGGTAGAATCCATGCTTAAGGGCTTCAAAGCTATATTTAGACTATTATACTAATATATTGAACTTTGGTTACTTCTTGGTGAGCCAATTTTGTGTAAATTTCTTCAAATTCCCATTTGTACCAAAACAGGACGATTTTCTTCCCAAAGCATCAAAACTATAGTTAGGACTATATATTGGGTAGAATCCATGCTTATGGGCTTCAAAGCTATATTTAGACTATTATACTAATATATTGAACTTTGGTTACTTCTTGGTGAGCCAATTTTGTGTAAATTTCTTCAAATTCCCATTTGTACCAAAACCGGACGATTTTCTTCCCAAAGTTTCAAAACAATAGTTAGGACTATATATTGGGTAGAATCCATTCTTAAGGGCTTCAAAGCTATATTTAGACTTGTATACTAATATATTGTACTTTGGTTACTCCTTGGTCACCAATTTTGTCTACATTTCTTCAAATTCCCTTTTGTACCTAAACGAGACGATTTTCTTCCCAAAGTTTCAAAACTATAGTTAGGACTGTATATTGCGTAGAATCCATTCTTAAGGGCTTCAAAGCTATATTTAGACTATTATACTAATATATTGAAATTTTGTTACTCCTTGGTCACCAATTTTGTCTACATTTCTTCAAATTTCCATTTGTACCAAAACGAGACGATTTTCTTCCCAAAGTTTCAAACCTATAGTTACGACTATATATTGGATAGAATTCATTCTAAAGGGGTTCAAAGCTATATTTATACTATTATACTAATATATTGAACTTTGGTTACTACTTAGTCACCAATTATGTCTACATTTCTTCATATTCCCATTTGTACCAAAACGAGACGAGTTTCTTCCCAAAGTTTCAAAAATATAGTTAGGACTATATATTGGGTAGAATCCATGCTTAAGGGCTTCAAAGCTATATTTAGACTATTATACTAATATATTGAACTTTGGTTATTTCTTGGTGAGCCAATTTTGTGTAAATTTCTTCAAATTCCCATTTGTACCAAAACAGGACGATTTTCTTCCCAAAGCATCAAAACTATAGTTAGGACTATATATTGGGTAGAATCCATGCTTATGGGCTTCAAAGCTATATTTAGACTATTATACTAATATATTGAACTTTGGTTACTTCTTGGTGAGCCAATTTTGTGTAAATTTCTTCAAATTCCCATTTGTACCAAAACCGGACGATTTTCTTCCCAAAGTTTCAAAACAATAGTTAGGACTATATATTGGGTAGAATCCATTCTTAAGGGCTTCAAAGCTATATTTAGACTATTATACTAATATATTGTACTTTGGTTACTCCTTGGTCACCAATTTTGTCTACATTTCTTCAAATTCCCTTTTGTACCTAAACGAGACGATTTTCTTCCCAAAGTTTCAAAACTATAGTTAGGACTGTATATTGCGTAGAATCCATTCTTAAGGGCTTCAAAGCTATATTTAGACTATTATACTAATATATTGAAATTTTGTTACTCCTTGGTCACCAATTTTGTCTACATTTCTTCAAATTCCCATTTGTACCAAAACGAGACGATTTTCTTCCCAAAATTTCAAAAATATAGTTAGGACTATATATTGGGTAGAATCCATTCTTAAGGGCTTCAAAGCTATATTTAGACTATTATACTAATATATTGTACTTTGGTTACTCCTTGGTCACCAATTTTGTCTACATTTCTTCAAATTCCCTTTTGTACCTAAACGAGACGATTTTCTTCCCAAAGTTTCAAAACTATAGTTAGGACTGTATATTGCGTAGAATCCATTCTTAAGGGCTTCAAAGCTATATTTAGACTATTATACTAATATATTGAAATTTTGTTACTCCTTGGTCACCAATTTTGTCTACATTTCTTCAAATTCCCATTTGTACCAAAACAGTACGATTTTCTTCCCAAAGTTTCAAAACTATAGTTAGGACTATATATTGGTTAGAATCCATTCTAAAGGGGTTCACAGCTATATTTAGACTATTATACTAATATATTTAACTTTGGTTACTTCTTCGTGAGCCAATTTTGTGTAAATTTCTTCAAATTCCCATTTGTACCAAAACGGGACTATTTTCTTCCCAAAGTTTCAAAACTATAGTTATGACTATATATTGGGTAGAATCCATTCTTAAGGGCTTCAAAGCTATATTTAGACTATTATACTAATATATTGTACTTTGGTTACTCCTTGGTCACCAATTTTGTCTACATTTGTTCAAATTCCCTTTTGTACCAAAACGAGACGATTTTCTTCCCAAAGTTTCAAACCTATAGTTACGACTATATATTGGATAGAATTCATTCTAAAGGGGTTCAAAGCGATATTTATACTATTATACTAATATATTGAACTTTGGTTACTACTTAGTCACCAATTATGTCTACATTTCTTCATATTCCCATTTGTACCAAAACGAGACGATTTTCTTCCCAAAGTTTCAAAAATATAGTTAGGACTATATATTGGGTAGAATCCATGCTTAAGGGCTTCAAAGCTATATTTAGACTATTATACTAATATATTGAACTTTGGTTACTTCTTGGTGAGCCAATTTTGTGTAAATTTCTTCAAATTCCCATTTGTACCAAAACAGGACGATTTTCTTCCCAAAGCATCAAAACTATAGTTAGGACTATATATTGGGTAGAATCCATGCTTATGGGCTTCAAAGCTATATTTAGACTATTATACTAATATATTGAACTTTGGTTACTTCTTGGTGAGCCAATTTTGTGTAAATTTCTTCAAATTCCCATTTGTACCAAAACCGGACGATTTTCTTCCCAAAGTTTCAAAACAATAGTTAGGACTATATATTGGGTAGAATCCATTCTTAAGGGCTTCAAAGCTATATTTAGACTATTATACTAATATATTGTACTTTGGTTACTCCTTGGTCACCAATTTTGTCTACATTTCTTCAAATTCCCTTTTGTACCTAAACGAGACGATTTTCTTCCCAAAGTTTCAAAACTATAGTTAGGACTGTATATTGCGTAGAATCCATTCTTAAGGGCTTCAAAGCTATATTTAGACTATTATACTAATATATTGAAATTTTGTTACTCCTTGGTCACCAATTTTGTCTACATTTCTTCAAATTTCCATTTGTACCAAAACGAGACGATTTTCTTCCCAAAGTTTCAAACCTATAGTTACGACTATATATTGGATAGAATTCATTCTAAAGGGGTTCAAAGCTATATTTATACTATTATACTAATATATTGAACTTTGGTTACTACTTAGTCACCAATTATGTCTACATTTCTTCATATTCCCATTTGTACCAAAACGAGACGAGTTTCTTCCCAAAGTTTCAAAAATATAGTTAGGACTATATATTGGGTAGAATCCATGCTTAAGGGCTTCAAAGCTATATTTAGACTATTATACTAATATATTGAACTTTGGTTATTTCTTGGTGAGCCAATTTTGTGTAAATTTCTTCAAATTCCCATTTGTACCAAAACAGGACGATTTTCTTCCCAAAGCATCAAAACTATAGTTAGGACTATATATTGGGTAGAATCCATGCTTATGGGCTTCAAAGCTATATTTAGACTATTATACTAATATATTGAACTTTGGTTACTTCTTGGTGAGCCAATTTTGTGTAAATTTCTTCAAATTCCCATTTGTACCAAAACCGGACGATTTTCTTCCCAAAGTTTCAAAACAATAGTTAGGACTATATATTGGGTAGAATCCATTCTTAAGGGCTTCAAAGCTATATTTAGACTATTATACTAATATATTGTACTTTGGTTACTCCTTGGTCACCAATTTTGTCTACATTTCTTCAAATTCCCTTTTGTACCTAAACGAGACGATTTTCTTCCCAAAGTTTCAAAACTATAGTTAGGACTGTATATTGCGTAGAATCCATTCTTAAGGGCTTCAAAGCTATATTTAGACTATTATACTAATATATTGAAATTTTGTTACTCCTTGGTCACCAATTTTGTCTACATTTCTTCAAATTCCCATTTGTACCAAAACGAGACGATTTTCTTCCCAAAATTTCAAAAATATAGTTAGGACTATATATTGGGTAGAATCCATGATTAAGGGCTTCAAAGCTATATTTAGACTATTATACTAATATATTGAACTTTGGTTACTTCTTGGTGAGCCAATTTTGTGTAAATTTCTTCAAATTCCCATTTGTACCAAAACAGTACGATTTTCTTCCCAAAGTTTCAAAACTATAGTTAGGACTATATATTGGTTAGAATCCATTCTAAAGGGCTTCAAAGCTATATTTAGACTATTATACTAATATATTGAACTTTGGTTACTTCTTGGTGATCCAATTTTGTGTAATTTCTTCAAATTCCCATTTGTACCAAAACAGGACGATTTTCTTCCCAAAGTTTCAAAACTATAGTTAGGACTATATATTGGGTAGAATCCATTCTTAAGGGCTTCAAAGCTATATTTAGACTATTATACTAATATATTGTACTTTGGTTACTCCTTGGTCACCAATTTTGTCTACATTTCTTCAAATTCACTTTTGTACCAAAACGAGACGATTTTCTTCCCAAAGTTTCAAAACTATAGTTAGGACTATATATTGCGTAGAATCCATTCTTAAGGGCTTCAAAGCTATATTTAGACTATTATACTAATATATTGAAATTTTGTTACTCCTTGGTCACCAATTTTGTCTACATTTCTTCAAATTCCCATTTGTACCAAAACAGTACGATTTTCTTCCCAAAGTTTCAAAACTATAGTTAGGACTATATATTGGTTAGAATCCATTCTAAAGGGGTTCACAGCTATATTTAGACTATTATACTAATATATTTAACTTTGGTTACTTCTTCGTGAGCCAATTTTGTGTAAATTTCTTCAAATTACCATTTGTACCAAAACGGGACTATTTTCTTCCCAAAGTTTCAAAACTATAGTTATGACTATATATTGGGTAGAATCCATTCTTAAGGGCTTCAAAGCTATATTTAGACTATTATACTAATATATTGTACTTTGGTTACTCCTTGGTCACCAATTTTGTCTACATTTGTTCAAATTCCCTTTTGTACCAAAACGAGACGATTTTCTTCCCAAAGTTTCAAAACTATAGTTAGGACTATATATTGGGTAGAATCAATTCTTAAGGGCTTCAAAGCTATATTTAGACTATTATACTAATATATTGAACTTTTGTTACTCCTTGGTCACAAATTATTTCTACATTTCTTCGAATTCCCATTTGTACCAAAACGAGACGATTTTCTTCCCAAAGTTTCAAAACTATAGCTACGACTATATATTGGGTAGAATTCATTCTAAAGGGTTTCAAAGCTATATTTAGACTATTATACTAATATATTTAACTTTGGTTACTTCTTCGCGAGCCAATTTTGTGTAAATTTCTTCAAATTCCAATTTGTACCAAAACGGGACGATTTTCTTCCCAAATGTTTCAAAACTATAGTTAGGACTATATATTGCGTAGAATCAATTCTAAAGGGCTTCAAAGCTATATTTAGACTACTATACTAATATATTGTACTTTGGTTACTCCTTGGTCACCAATTTTGTCTACATTTCTTCAAATTCCCTTTTGTACCAAAACGAGACGATTTTCTTCCCAAACTTTCAAAACTATAGTTAGGACTATATATTGGGTAGAATCCATTCTTAAGGGCTTCAAAGCTATGTTTAGACTATTATACTAATATATTGAACTTTTGTTACTCCTTGGTCACCAATTTTGTCTACATTTCTTCAAATTTCCATTTGTACCAAAACGAGACGATTTTCTTCCCAAAGTTTCAAACCTATAGTTACGACTATATATTGGGTTGAATCCATGCTTAAGGGCTTCAAAGCTATATATAGACTATTATACTAATATATTGAACTTTGGTTACTTCTTGGTGAGCCAATTTTGTGTAAATTTCTTCAAATTCCCATTTGTACCAAAACAGGACGATTTTCTTCCCAAAGTTTCAAAACTATAGTTAGGACTATATATTGGGTAGAATCCATGCTTATGGGCTTCAAAGCTATATTTAGACTATTATACTAATATATTGAACTTTGGTTACTTCTTGGTGAGCCAATTTTGTGTAAATTTCTTCAAATTCCCATTTGTACCAAAACAGGACGATTTTCTTCCCAAAGTTTCAAAACTATAGTTAGGACTATATATTGGGTAGAATCCATGCTTATGGGCTTCAAAGCTATATTTAGAATATTATACTAAAATATTGAACTTTGGTTACTTCTTGGTGAGCCAATTTTGTGTAAATTTCTTCAAATTCCCATTTGTACCAAAACCGGACGATTTTCTTCCCAAAGTTTGAAAACTATAGTTAGGACTATATATTGGGTAGAATCCATTCTTAAGGGCTTCAAAGCTATATTTAGACTATTATACTAATATATTTTACTTTGGTTACTCCTTGGTCACCAATTTTGTCTACATTTCTTCAATTTCACTTTTGTACCTAAACGAGACGATTTTCTTCCCAAAGTTTCAAAACTATAGTTAGGACTGTATATTGCGTAGAATCAATTCTTAAGGGCTTCAAAGCTATATTTAGACTATTATACTAATATATTGAAATTTTGTTACTCCTTGGTCACCAATTTTGTCTACATTTCTTCAAATTCCCATTTGTACCAAAACGAGACGATTTTCTTCCCAAAGTTTCAAAAATATAGTTAGGACTATATATTGGGTAGAATCCATGCTTAAGGGCTTCAAAGCTATATTTAGACTATTATACTAATATATTGAACTTTGGTTACTTCTTGGTGAGCCAATTTTGTGTAAATTTCTTCAAATTCCCATTTGTACCAAAACAGTACGATTTTCTTCCCAAAGTTTCAAAACTATAGTTACGACTATATATTGGGTAGAATTCATTCTAAAGGGGTTCAAAGCTATATTTATACTATTATACTAATATATTGAACTTTGGTTACTACTTAGTCACCAATTATGTCTACATTTCTTCATATTCCCATTTGTACCAAAACGGGACGATATTCTTCCCAAAGTTTCAAAAATATAGTTAGGACTATATATTAGGTAGAATCCATGCTTAAGGGCTTCAAAGCTATATATAGACTATTATACTAATATATTGAACTTTGGTTACTTCTTGGTGAGCCAATTTTGTGTAAATTTCTTCAAATTCCCTTTTGTACCAAAACAGGACGATTTTCTTCCCAAAGTTTCAAAACTATAGTTAGGACTATATATTGGGTAGAATCCATGGTTATGGGCTTCAAAGCTATATTTAGACTATTATACTAATATATTGAACTTTGGTTACTTCTTGGTGAGCCAATTTTGTGTAAATTTCTTCAAATTCCCATTTGTACCAAAACAGGACGATTTTCTTCCCAAAGTTTCAAAACTATAGTTAGGACTATATATTGGGTAGAATCCATGCTTATGGGCTTCAAAGCTATATTTAGAATATTATACTAATATATTGAACTTTGGTTACTTCTTGGTGAGCCAATTTTGTGTAAATTTCTTCAAATTCCCATTTGTACCAAAACCGGACGATTTTCTTCCCAAAGTTTCAAAACTATAGTTAGGACTATATATTGGGTAGAATCCATTCTTAAGGGCTTCAAAGCTATATTTAGACTATTATACTAATATATTGTACTTTGGTTACTCCTTGGTCACCAATTTTGTCTACATTTCTTCAATTTCCCTTTTGTACCTAAACGAGACGATTTTCTTCCCAAAGTTTCAAAACTATAGTTAGGACTGTATATTGCGTAGAATCCATTCTTAAGGGCTTCAAAGCTATATTTAGACTATTATACTAATATATTGAAATTTTGTTACTCCTTGGTCACCAATTTTGTCTACATTTCTTCAAATTCCCATTTGTACCAAAACGAGACGATTTTCTTCCCAAAGTTTCAAAAATATAGTTAGGACTATATATTGGGTAGAATCCATGCTTAAGGGCTTCAAAGCTATATTTAGACTATTATACTAATATATTGAACTTTGGTTACTTCTTGGTGAGCCAATTTTGTGTAAATTTCTTCAAATTCCCATTTGTACCAAAACAGTACGATTTTCTTCCCAAAGTTTCAAAACTATAGTTAGGACTATATATTGGTTAGAATCCATTCTAAAGGGCTTCAAAGCTATATTTATACTATTATACTAATATATTGAACTTTGGTTACTTCTTGGTGATCCAATTTTGTGTAATTTCTTCAAATTCCCATTTGTACCAAAACAGGACGATTTTCTTCCCAAAGTTTCAAAACTATAGTTACGACTATATATTGGGTAGAATTCATTCTAAAGGGGTTCAAAGCTATATTTATACTATTATACTAATATATTGAACTTTGGTTACTACTTAGTCACCAATTATGTCTACATTTCTTCATATTCCCATTTGTACCAAAACGGGACGATATTCTTCCCAAAGTTTCAAAAATATAGTTAGGACTATATATTAGGTAGAATCCATGCTTAAGGGCTTCAAAGCTATATATAGACTATTATACTAATATATTGAACTTTGGTTACTTCTTGGTGAGCCAATTTTGTGTAAATTTCTTCAAATTCCCTTTTGTACCAAAACAGGACGATTTTCTTCCCAAAGTTTCAAAACTATAGTTAGGACTATATATTGGGTAGAATCCATGGTTATGGGCTTCAAAGCTATATTTAGACTATTATACTAATATATTGAACTTTGGTTACTTCTTGGTGAGCCAATTTTGTGTAAATTTCTTCAAATTCCCATTTGTACCAAAACAGGACGATTTTCTTCCCAAAGTTTCAAAACTATAGTTAGGACTATATATTGGGTAGAATCCATGCTTATGGGCTTCAAAGCTATATTTAGAATATTATACTAATATATTGAACTTTGGTTACTTCTTGGTGAGCCAATTTTGTGTAAATTTCTTCAAATTCCCATTTGTACCAAAACCGGACGATTTTCTTCCCAAAGTTTCAAAACTATAGTTAGGACTATATATTGGGTAGAATCCATTCTTAAGGGCTTCAAAGCTATATTTAGACTATTATACTAATATATTGTACTTTGGTTACTCCTTGGTCACCAATTTTGTCTACATTTCTTCAATTTCCCTTTTGTACCTAAACGAGACGATTTTCTTCCCAAAGTTTCAAAACTATAGTTAGGACTGTATATTGCGTAGAATCCATTCTTAAGGGCTTCAAAGCTATATTTAGACTATTATACTAATATATTGAAATTTTGTTACTCCTTGGTCACCAATTTTGTCTACATTTCTTCAAATTCCCATTTGTACCAAAACGAGACGATTTTCTTCCCAAAGTTTCAAAAATATAGTTAGGACTATATATTGGGTAGAATCCATGCTTAAGGGCTTCAAAGCTATATTTAGACTATTATACTAATATATTGAACTTTGGTTACTTCTTGGTGAGCCAATTTTGTGTAAATTTCTTCAAATTCCCATTTGTACCAAAACAGTACGATTTTCTTCCCAAAGTTTCAAAACTATAGTTAGGACTATATATTGGTTAGAATCCATTCTAAAGGGCTTCAAAGCTATATTTATACTATTATACTAATATATTGAACTTTGGTTACTTCTTGGTGATCCAATTTTGTGTAATTTCTTCAAATTCCCATTTGTACCAAAACAGGACGATTTTCTTCCCAAAGTTTCAAAACTATAGTTAGGACTATATATTGGGTAGAATCCATTCTTAAGGGCTTCAAAGCTATATTTAGACTATTATACTAATATATTGTACTTTGGTTACTCCTTGGTCACCAATTTTGTCTACATTTCTTCAAATTCACTTTTGTACCAAAACGAGACGATTTTCTTCCCAAAGTTTCAAAACTATAGTTAGGACTGTATATTGCGTAGAATCCATTCTTAAGGGCTTCAAAGCTATATTTAGACTATTATACTAATATATTGAAATTTTGTTACTCCTTGGTCACCAATTTTGTCTACATTTCTTCAAATTCCCATTTGTACCAAAACAGTACGATTTTCTTCCCAAAGTTTCAAAACTATAGTTAGGACTATATATTGCTTAGAATCCATTCTTAAGGGCTTCAAAGCTATATTTAGACTATTATAATAATATATTGTACTTTGGTTACTCCTTGGTCACCAATTTTGTCTACATTTCTTCAATTTCCCTTTTGTACCTAAACGAGACGATTTTCTTCCCAAAGTTTCAAAACTATAGTTAGGACTGTATATTGCGTAGAATCCATTCTTAAGGGCTTCAAAGCTATATTTAGACTATTATACTAATATATTGAAATTTTGTTACTCCTTGGTCACCAATTTTGTCTACATTTCTTCAAATTCCCATTTGTACCAAAACGAGACGATTTTCTTCCCAAAGTTTCAAAAATATAGTTAGGACTATATATTGGGTAGAATCCATGCTTAAGGGCTTCAAAGCTATATTTAGACTATTATACTAATATATTGAACTTTGGTTACTTCTTGGTGAGCCAATTTTGTGTAAATTTCTTCAAATTCCCATTTGTACCAAAACAGTACGATTTTCTTCCCAAAGTTTCAAAACTATAGTTAGGACTATATATTGGTTAGAATCCATTCTAAAGGGCTTCAAAGCTATATTTATACTATTATACTAATATATTGAACTTTGGTTACTTCTTGGTGATCCAATTTTGTGTAATTTCTTCAAATTCCCATTTGTACCAAAACAGGACGATTTTCTTCCCAAAGTTTCAAAACTATAGTTAGGACTATATATTGGGTAGAATCCATTCTTAAGGTCTTCAAAGCTATATTTAGACTATTATACTAATATATTGTACTTTGGTTACTCCTTGGTCACCAATTTTGTCTACATTTCTTCAAATTCCCTTTTGTACCAAAACGAGACGATTTTCTTCCCAAAGTTTCAAAACTATAGTTAGGACTGTATATTGCGTAGAATCCATTCTTAAGGGCTTCAAAGCTATATTTAGACTATTATACTAATATATTGAAATTTTGTTACTCCTTGGTCACCAATTTTGTCTACATTTCTTCAAATTCCCATTTGTACCAAAACAGTACGATTTTCTTCCCAAAGTTTCAAAACTATAGTTAGGACTATATATTGCTTAGAATCCATTCTAAAGGGGTTCACAGCTATATTTAGACTATTATACTAATATATTTAACTTTGGTTACTTCTTCGTGAGCCAATTTTGTGTAAATTTCTTCAAATTCCCATTTGTACCAAAACGGGACTATTTTCTTCCCAAAGTTTCAAAACTATAGTTATGACTATATATTGGGTAGAATCCATTCTTAAGGGCTTCAAAGCTATATTTAGACTATTATACTAATATATTGTACTTTGGTTACTCCTTGGTCACCAATTTTGTCTACATTTGTTCAAATTCCCTTTTGTACCAAAACGAGACGATTTTCTTCCCAAAGTTTCAAAACTATAGTTAGGACTATATATTGGGTAGAATCCATTCTTAAGGGCTTCAAAGCTATATTTAGACTATTATACTAATATATTGAACTTTTGTTACTCCTTGGTCACAAATTATTTCTACATTTCTTCGAATTCCCATTTGTACCAAAACGAGACGATTTTCTTCCCAAAGTTTCAAAACTATAGTTACGACTATATATTGGGTAGAATTCATTCTAAAGGGTTTCAAAGCTATATTTAGACTATTATACTAATATATTTAACTTTGGTTACTTCTTCGCGAGCCAATTTTGTGTAAATTTCTTCAAATTCCAATTTGTACCAAAACGGGACGATTTTCTTCCCAAATGTTTCAAAACTATAGTTAGGACTATATATTGCGTAGAATAAATTCTAAAGGGCTTCAAAGCTATATTTAGACTACTATACTAATATATTGTACTTTGGTTACTCCTTGGTCACCAATTTTGTCTACATTTCTTCAAATTCCCTTTTGTACCAAAACGAGACGATTTTCTTCCCAAACTTTCAAAACTATAGTTAGGACTATATATTGGGTAGAATCCATTCTTAAGGGCTTCAAAGCTATGTTTAGACTATTATACTAATATATTGAACTTTTGTTACTCCTTGGTCACCAATTTTGTCTACATTTCTTCAAATTTCCATTTGTACCAAAACGAGACGATTTTCTTCCCAAAGTTTCAAACCTATAGTTACGACTATATATTGGGTAGAATTCATTCTAAAGGGGTTCAAAGCTATATTTATACTATTATACTAATATATTGAACTTTGGTTACTACTTAGTCACCAATTATGTCTACATTTCTTCATATTCCCATTTGTACCAAAACGGGACGATTTTCTTCCCAAAGTTTCAAATATATAGTTAGGACTATATATTAGGTAGAATCCATGCTTAAGGGCTTCAAAGCTATATTTAGACTATTATACTAATATATTGAACATTGGTTACTTCTTGGTGAGCCAATTTTGTGTAAATTTCTTCAAATTCCCATTTATACCAAAACAGTACGATTTTCTTCCCAAAGTTTCAAAACTATAGTTAGGACTATATATTGGTTAGAATCCATTCTAAAGGGCTTCAAAGCTATATTTATACTATTATACTAATATATTGAACTTTGGTTACTTCTTGGTGATCCAATTTTGTGTAATTTCTTCAAATTCCCATTTGTACCAAAACAGGACGATTTTCTTCCCAAAGTTTCAAAACTATAGTTAGGACTATATATTGGGTAGAATCCATTCTTAAGGGCTTCAAAGCTATATTTAGACTATTATACTAATATATTGTACTTTGGTTACTCCTTGGTCACCAATTTTGTCTACATTTCTTCAAATTCACTTTTGTACCAAAACGAGACGATTTTCTTCCCAAAGTTTCAAAACTATAGTTAGGACTGTATATTGCGTAGAATCCATTCTTAAGGGCTTCAAAGCTATATTTAGACTATTATACTAATATATTGAAATTTTGTTACTCCTTGGTCACCAATTTTGTCTACATTTCTTCAAATTCCCATTTGTACCAAAATAGTACGATTTTCTTCCCAAAGTTTCAAAACTATAGTTAGGACTATATATTGGTTAGAATCCATTCTAAAGGGGTTCACAGCTATATTTAGACTATTATACTAATATATTTAACTTTGGTTACTCCTTGGTCACCAATTTTGTCTACATTTCTTCAAATTCCCATTTGTACCAAAACAGTACGATTTTCTTCCCAAAGTTTCAAAACTATAGTTAGGACTATATATTGGGTAGAATCCATTCTTAAGGGCTTCAAAGCTATATTTAGACTATTATACTAATATATTGTACTTTGGTTACTCCTTGGTCACCATATTTGTCTACATTTCTTCAAATTTCCATTTGTACCAAAACGAGACGATTTTCTTCCCAAAGTTTCAAACCTATAGTTACGACTATATATTGGGTAGAATTCATTCTAAAGGGGTTCAAAGCTATATTTATACTATTATACTAATATATTGAACTTTGGTTACTACTTAGTCACCAATTATGTCTACATTTCTTCATATTCCCATTTGTACCAAAACGGGACGATTTTCTTCCCAAAGTTTCAAAAATATAGTTAGGACTATATATTAGGTAGAATCCATGCTTAAGGGCTTCAAAGCTATATTTAGACTATTATACTAATATATTGAACATTGGTTACTTCTTGGTGAGCCAATTTTGTGTAAATTTCTTCAAATTCCCATTTATACCAAAACAGTACGATTTTCTTCCCAAAGTTTCAAAACTATAGTTAGGACTATATATTGGTTAGAATCCATTCTAAAGGGCTTCAAAGCTATATTTATACTATTATACTAATATATTGAACTTTGGTTACTTCTTGGTGATCCAATTTTGTGTAATTTCTTCAAATTCCCATTTGTACCAAAACAGGACGATTTTCTTCCCAAAGTTTCAAAACTATAGTTAGGACTATATATTGGGTAGAATCCATTCTTAAGGGCTTCAAAGCTATATTTAGACTATTATACTAATATATTGTACTTTGGTTACTCCTTGGTCACCAATTTTGTCTACATTTCTTCAAATTCACTTTTGTACCAAAACGAGACAATTTTCTTCCCAAAGTTTCAAAACTATAGTTAGGACTGTATATTGCGTAGAATCCATTCTTAAGGGCTTCAAAGCTATGTTTAGACTATTATACTAATATATTGAACTTTTGTTACTCCTTGGTCACCATATTTGTCTACATTTCTTCAAATTTCCATTTGTACCAAAACGAGACGATTTTCTTCCCAAAGTTTCAAACTTATAGTTACGACTATATATTGGGTAGAATTCATTCTAAAGGGGTTCAAAGCTATATTTATACTATTATACTAATATATTGAACTTTGGTTACTACTTAGTCACCAATTATGTCTACATTTCTTCATATTCCCATTTGTACCAAAACGGGACGATTTTCTTCCCAAAGTTTCAAAAATATAGTTAGGACTATATATTAGGTAGAATCCATGCTTAAGGGCTTCAAAGCTATATTTAGACTATTATACTAATATATTGAACTTTGGTTACTTCTTGGTGAGCCAATTTTGTGTAAATTTCTTCAAATTCCCATTTGTACCAAAACAGTACGATTTTCTTCCCAAAGTTTCAAAACTATAGTTAGGACTATATATTGGTTAGAATCCATTCTAAAGGGCTTCAAAGCTATATTTATACTATTATACTAATATATTGAACTTTGGTTACTTCTTGGTGATCCAATTTTGTGTAATTTCTTCAAATTCCCATTTGTACCAAAACAGGACGATTTTCTTCCCAAAGTTTCAAAACTATAGTTAGGACTATATATTGGGTAGAATCCATTCTTAAGGGCTTCAAAGCTATATTTAGACTATTATACTAATATATTGTACTTTGGTTACTCCTTGGTCACCAATTTTGTCTACATTTCTTCAAATTCACTTTTGTACCAAAACGAGACGATTTTCTTCCCAAAGTTTCAAAACTATAGTTAAGACTGTATATTGCGTAGAATCCATTCTTAAGGGCTTCAAAGCTATATTTAGACTATTATACTAATATATTGAAATTTTGTTACTACTTGGTCACCAATTTTGTCTACATTTCTTCAAATTCCCATTTGTACCAAAACAGTACGATTTTCTTCCCAAAGTTTCAAAACTATAGTTAGGACTATATATTGGTTAGAATCCATTCTAAAGGGGTTCGCAGCTATATTTAGACTATTATACTAATATATTTAACTTTGGTTACTTCTTCGTGAGCCAATTTTGTGTAAATTTCTTCAAATTCCCATTTGTACCAAAACGGGACTATTTTCTTCCTAAAGTTTCAAAACTATAGTTATGACTATATATTGGGTAGAATCCATTCTTAAGGGCTTCAAAGCTATATTTAGACTATTATACTAATATATTGTACTTTGGTTACTCCTTGGTCACCAATTTTGTCTACATTTGTTCAAATTCCCTTTTGTACCAAAACGAGACGATTTTCTTCCCAAAGTTTCAAAACTATAGTTAGGACTATATATTGGGTAGAATCCATTCTTAAGGGCTTCAAAGCTATATTTAGACTATTATACTAATATATTGAACTTTTGTTACTCCTTGGTCACAAATTATTTCTATATTTCTTCGAATTCCCATTTGTACCAAAATGAGACGATTTTCTTCCCAAAGTTTCAAAACTATAGTTACGACTATATATTGGGTAGAATTCATTCTAAAGGGTTTCAAAGCTATATTTAGACTATTATACTAATATATTTAACTTTGGTTACTTCTTCGCGAGCCAATTTTGTGTAAATTTCTTCAAATTCCAATTTGTACCAAAACGGGACGATTTTCTTCCCAAATGTTTCAAAACTATAGTTAGGACTATATATTGCGTAGAATCAATTCTAAAGGGCTTCAAAGCTATATTTAGACTACTATACTAATATATTGTACTTTGGTTACTCCTTGGTCACCAATTTTGTCTACATTTCTTCAAATTCCCTTTTGTACCAAAACGAGACGATTTTCTTCCCAAACTTTCAAAACTATAGTTAGGACTATATATTGGGTAGAATCCATTCTTAAGGGCTTCAAAGCTATGTTTAGACTATTATACTAATATATTGAACTTTTGTTACTCCTTGGTCACCAATTTTGTCTACATTTCTTCAAATTTCCATTTGTACCAAAACGAGACGATTTTCTTCCCAAAGTTTCAAACCTATAGTTACGACTATATATTGGGTAGAATTCATTCTAAAGGGGTTCAAAGCTATATTTATACTATTATACTAATATATTGAACTTTGGTTACTACTTAGTCACCAATTATGTCTACATTTCTTCATATTCCCATTTGTACCAAAACGGGACGATTTTCTTCCCAAAGTTTCAAAAATATAGTTAGGACTATATATTAGGTAGAATCCATGCTTAAGGGCTTCAAAGCTATATTTAGACTATTATACTAATATATTGAACTTTGGTTACTTCTTGGTGAGCCAATTTTGTGTAAATTTCTTCAAATTCCCATTTGTACCAAAACAGGACGATTTTCTTCCCAAAGTTTCAAAACTATAGTTAGGACTATATATTGGGTAGAATCCATGCTTATGGGCTTCAAAGCTATATTTCGACTATTATACTAATATATTGAACTTTGGTTACTTCTTGGTGAGCCAATTTTGTGTAAATTTCTTCAAATTCCCATTTGTACCAAAACCGGACGATTTTCTTCCCAAAGTTTCAAAACTATAGTTAGGAAAATATATTGGGTAGAATCCATTCTTAAGGGCTTCAAAGCTATATTTAGACTATTATACTAATATATTGTACTTTGGTTACTCCTTGGTCACCAATTTTGTCTACATTTCTTCAAATTCCCTTTTGTACCTAAACGAGACGATTTTCTTCCCAAAGTTTCAAAACTATAGTTAGGACTGTATATTGCGTAGATTCCATTCTTAAGGGCTTCAAAGCTATATTTAGACTATTATACTAATATATTGAAATTTTGTTACTCCTTGGTCACCAATTTTGTCTACATTTCTTCAAATTCCCATTTGTACCAAAACGAGACGATTTTCTTCCCAAAGTTTCAAAAATATAGTTAGGACTATATATTGGGTAGAATCCATGCTTAAGGGCTTCAAAGCTATATTTAGACTATTATACTAATATATTGAACTTTGGTTACTTCTTGGTGAGCCAATTTTGTGTAAATTTCTTCAAATTCCCATTTGTACCAAAACAGTACGATTTTCTTACCAAAGTTTCAAAACTATAGTTAGGACTATATATTGGTTAGAATCCATTCTAAAGGGGTTCACAGCTATATTTAGACTATTATACTAATATATTTAACTTTGGTTACTTCTTCGTGAGCCAATTTTGTGTAAATTTCTTCAAATTCCCATTTGTACCAAAACGGGACTATTTTCTTCCCAAAGTTTCAAAACTATAGTTAGGACTATATATTGGGTAGAATCCATTCTTAAGGGCTTCAAAGCTATATTTAGACTATTATACTAATATATTGTACTTTGGTTACTCCTTGGTCACCAATTTTGTCTACATTTGTTCAAATTCCCTTTTGTACCAAAACGAGACGATTTTCTTCCCAAAGTTTCAAAACTATAGTTAGGACTATATATTGGGTAGAATCCATTCTTAAGGGCTTCAAAGCTATATTTAGACTATTATACTAATATATTGAACTTTTGTTACTCCTTGGTCACAAATTATTTCTACATTTCTTCGAATTCCCATTTGTCCCAAAACGAGACGATTTTCTTCCCAAAGTTTCAAAACTATAGTTACGACTATATATTGGGTAGAATTCATTCTAAAGGGTTTCAAAGCTATATTTAGACTATTATACTAATATATTTAACTTTGGTTACTTTTTCGCGAGCCAATTTTGTGTAAATTTCTTCAAATTCCAATTTGTACCAAAACGGGACGATTTTCTTCCCAAATGTTTCAAAACTATATTTAGGACTATATATTGCGTAGAATCAATTCTAAAGGGCTTCAAAGCTATATTTAGACTACTATACTAATATATTGTACTTTGGTTACTCCTTGGTCACCAATTTTGTCTACATTTCTTCAAATTCCCTTTTGTACCAAAACGAGACGATTTTCTTCCCAAACTTTCAAAACTATAGTTAGGACTATATATTGGGTAGAATCCATTCTTAAGGGCTTCAAAGCTATGTTTAGACTATTATACTAATATATTGAACTTTTGTTACTCCTTGGTCACCAATTTTGTCTACATTTCTTCAAATTTCCATTTGTACCAAAACGAGACGATTTTCTTCCCAAAGTTTCAAACCTATAGTTACGACTATATATTGGGTAGAATTCATTCTAAAGGGGTTCAAAGCTATATTTATACTATTATACTAATATATTGAACTTTGGTTACTACTTAGTCACCAATTATGTCTACATTTCTTCATATTCCCATTTGTACCAAAACGGGACGATTTTGTTCCCAAAGTTTCAAAAATATAGTTAGGACTATATATTAGGTAGAATCCATGCTTAAGGGCTTCAAAGCTATATTTAGACTATTATACTAATATATTGAACTTTGGTTACTTCTTGGTGAGCCAATTTTGTGTAAATTTCTTCAAATTCCCATTTGTACCAAAACAGGACGATTTTCTTTCCAAAGTTTCAAAACTATAGTTAGGACTATATATTGGGTAGAATCCATGCTTATGGGCTTCAAAGCTATATTTAGACTATTATACTAATATATTGAACTTTGGTTACTTCTTGGTGAGCCAATTTTGTGTAAATTTCTTCAAATTCCCATTTGTACCAAAACCGGACGATTTTCTTTCCAAAGTTTCAAAACTATAGTTAGGACTATATATTGGGTAGAATCCATGCTTATGGGTTTCAAAGCTATATTTAGACTATTATACTAATATATTTAACTTTGGTTACTTCTTCGCGAGCCAATTTTGTGTAAATTTCTTCAAATTCCAATTTGTACCAAAACGGGACGATTTTCTTCCCAAATGTTTCAAAACTATAGTTAGGACTATATATTGCGTAGAATCAATTCTAAAGGGCTTCAAAGCTATATTTAGACTACTATACTAATATATTGTACTTTGGTTACTCCTTGGTCACCAATTTTGTCTACATTTCTTCAAATTCCCTTTTGTACCAAAACGAGACGATTTTCTTCCCAAACTTTCAAAACTATAGTTAGGACTATATATTGGGTAGAATCCATTCTTAAGGGCTTCAAAGCTATGTTTAGACTATTATACTAATATATTGAACTTTTGTTACTCCTTGGTCACCAATTTTGTCTACATTTCTTCAAATTTCCATTTGTACCAAAACGAGACGATTTTCTTCCCAAAGTTTCAAACCTATAGTTACGACTATATATTGGGTAGAATTCATTCTAAAGGGGTTCAAAGCTATATTTATACTATTATACTAATATATTGAACTTTGGTTACTACTTAGTCACCAATTATGTCTACATTTCTTCATATTCCCATTTGTACCAAAACGGGACGATTTTCTTCCCAAAGTTTCAAAAATATAGTTAGGACTATATATTAGGTAGAATCCATGCTTAAGGGCTTCAAAGCTATATTTAGACTATTATACTAATATATTGAACTTTGGTTACTTCTTGGTGAGCCAATTTTGTGTAAATTTCTTCAAATTCCCATTTGTACCAAAACAGGACGATTTTCTTCCCAAAGTTTCAAAACTATAGTTAGGACTATATATTGGGTAGAATCCATGCTTATGGGCTTCAAAGCTATATTTCGACTATTATACTAATATATTGAACTTTGGTTACTTCTTGGTGAGCCAATTTTGTGTAAATTTCTTCAAATTCCCATTTGTACCAAAACCGGACGATTTTCTTCCCAAAGTTTCAAAACTATAGTTAGGAAAATATATTGGGTAGAATCCATTCTTAAGGGCTTCAAAGCTATATTTAGACTATTATACTAATATATTGTACTTTGGTTACTCCTTGGTCACCAATTTTGTCTACATTTCTTCAAATTCCCTTTTGTACCTAAACGAGACGATTTTCTTCCCAAAGTTTCAAAACTATAGTTAGGACTGTATATTGCGTAGATTCCATTCTTAAGGGCTTCAAAGCTATATTTAGACTATTATACTAATATATTGAAATTTTGTTACTCCTTGGTCACCAATTTTGTCTACATTTCTTCAAATTCCCATTTGTACCAAAACGAGACGATTTTCTTCCCAAAGTTTCAAAAATATAGTTAGGACTATATATTGGGTAGAATCCATGCTTAAGGGCTTCAAAGCTATATTTAGACTATTATACTAATATATTGAACTTTGGTTACTTCTTGGTGAGCCAATTTTGTGTAAATTTCTTCAAATTCCCATTTGTACCAAAACAGTACGATTTTCTTACCAAAGTTTCAAAACTATAGTTAGGACTATATATTGGTTAGAATCCATTCTAAAGGGGTTCACAGCTATATTTAGACTATTATACTAATATATTTAACTTTGGTTACTTCTTCGTGAGCCAATTTTGTGTAAATTTCTTCAAATTCCCATTTGTACCAAAACGGGACTATTTTCTTCCCAAAGTTTCAAAACTATAGTTAGGACTATATATTGGGTAGAATCCATTCTTAAGGGCTTCAAAGCTATATTTAGACTATTATACTAATATATTGTACTTTGGTTACTCCTTGGTCACCAATTTTGTCTACATTTGTTCAAATTCCCTTTTGTACCAAAACGAGACGATTTTCTTCCCAAAGTTTCAAAACTATAGTTAGGACTATATATTGGGTAGAATCCATTCTTAAGGGCTTCAAAGCTATATTTAGACTATTATACTAATATATTGAACTTTTGTTACTCCTTGGTCACAAATTATTTCTACATTTCTTCGAATTCCCATTTGTCCCAAAACGAGACGATTTTCTTCCCAAAGTTTCAAAACTATAGTTACGACTATATATTGGGTAGAATTCATTCTAAAGGGTTTCAAAGCTATATTTAGACTATTATACTAATATATTTAACTTTGGTTACTTTTTCGCGAGCCAATTTTGTGTAAATTTCTTCAAATTCCAATTTGTACCAAAACGGGACGATTTTCTTCCCAAATGTTTCAAAACTATATTTAGGACTATATATTGCGTAGAATCAATTCTAAAGGGCTTCAAAGCTATATTTAGACTACTATACTAATATATTGTACTTTGGTTACTCCTTGGTCACCAATTTTGTCTACATTTCTTCAAATTCCCTTTTGTACCAAAACGAGACGATTTTCTTCCCAAACTTTCAAAACTATAGTTAGGACTATATATTGGGTAGAATCCATTCTTAAGGGCTTCAAAGCTATGTTTAGACTATTATACTAATATATTGAACTTTTGTTACTCCTTGGTCACCAATTTTGTCTACATTTCTTCAAATTTCCATTTGTACCAAAACGAGACGATTTTCTTCCCAAAGTTTCAAACCTATAGTTACGACTATATATTGGGTAGAATTCATTCTAAAGGGGTTCAAAGCTATATTTATACTATTATACTAATATATTGAACTTTGGTTACTACTTAGTCACCAATTATGTCTACATTTCTTCATATTCCCATTTGTACCAAAACGGGACGATTTTGTTCCCAAAGTTTCAAAAATATAGTTAGGACTATATATTAGGTAGAATCCATGCTTAAGGGCTTCAAAGCTATATTTAGACTATTATACTAATATATTGAACTTTGGTTACTTCTTGGTGAGCCAATTTTGTGTAAATTTCTTCAAATTCCCATTTGTACCAAAACAGGACGATTTTCTTTCCAAAGTTTCAAAACTATAGTTAGGACTATATATTGGGTAGAATCCATGCTTATGGGCTTCAAAGCTATATTTAGACTATTATACTAATATATTGAACTTTGGTTACTTCTTGGTGAGCCAATTTTGTGTAAATTTCTTCAAATTCCCATTTGTACCAAAACCGGACGATTTTCTTCCCAAAGTTTCAAAACTATAGTTAGGACTATATATTGGGTAGAATCCATTCTTAAGGGCTTCAAAGCTATATTTAGACTATTATACTAATATATTGTACTTTGGTTACTCCTTGGTCACCAATTTTGTCTACATTTCTTCAAATTCCCTTTTGTACCTAAACGAGACGATTTTCTTCCCAAAGTTTCAAAACTATAGTTAGGACTGTATATTGCGTAGAATCCATTCTTAAGGGCTTCAAAGCTATATTTAGACTATTATACTAATATATTGAAATTTTGTTACTCCTTGGTCACCAATTTTGTCTACATTTCTTCAAATTCCCATTTGTACCAAAACGAGACGATTTTCTTCCCAAAGTTTCAAAAATATAGTTAGGACTATATATTGGGTAGAATCCATGCTTAAGGGCTTCAAAGCTATATTTAGACTATTATACTAATATATTGAACTTTGGTTACTTCTTGGTGAGCCAATTTTGTGTAAATTTCTTCAAATTCCCATTTGTACCAAAACAGTACGATTTTCTTCCCAAAGTTTCAAAACTATAGTTAGGACTATATATTGGTTAGAATCCATTCTAAAGGGCTTCAAAGCTATATTTAGACTATTATACTAATATATTGAACTTTGGTTACTTCTTGGTGATCCAATTTTGTGTAATTTCTTCAAATTCCCATTTGTACCAAAACAGGACGATTTTCTTCCCAAAGTTTCAAAACTATAGTTAGGACTATATATTGGGTAGAATCCATTCTTAAGGGCTTCAAAGCTATATTTAGACTATTATACTAATATATTGTACTTTGGTTACTCCGTGGTCACCAATTTTGTCTACATTTCTTCAAATTCACTTTTGTACCAAAACGAGACGATTTTCTTCCCAAAGTTTCAAAACTATAGTTAGGACTGTATATTGCGTAGAATCCATTCTTAAGGGCTTCAAAGCTATATTTAGACTATTATACTAATATATTGAAATTTTGTTACTCCTTGGTCACCAATTTTGTCTACATTTCTTCAAATTCCCATTTGTACCAAAACGAGACGATTTTCTTCCCAAAGTTTCAAAAATATAGTTAGGACTATATATTGGGTAGAATCCATGCTTAAGGGCTTCAAATCTATATTTAGACTATTATACTAATATATTGAACTTTGGTTACTTCTTGGTGAGCCAATTTTGTGTAAATTTCTTCAAATTCCCATTTGTACCAAAACAGTACGATTTTCTTCCCAAAGTTTCAAAACTATAGTTAGGACTATATATTGGTTAGAATCCATTCTAAAGGGGTTCACAGCTATATTTAGACTATTATACTAATATATTTAACTTTGGTTACTTCTTCGTGAGCCAATTTTGTGTAAATTTCTTCAAATTCCCATTTGTACCAAAACGGGACTATTTTCTTCCCAAAGTTTCAAAACTATAGTTAGGACTATATATTGGGTAGAATCCATTCTTAAGGGCTTCAAAGCTATATTTAGACTATTATACTAATATATTGTACTTTGGTTACTCCTTGGTCACCAATTTTGTCTACATTTGTTCAAATTCCCTTTTGTACCAAAACGAGACGATTTTCTTTCCAAAGTTTCAAAACTATAGTTAGGACTATATATTGGGTAGAATCCATTCTTAAGGGCTTCAAAGCTATATTTAGACTATTATACTAATATATTGAACTTTTGTTACTCCTTGGTCACAAATTATTTCTACATTTCTTCGAATTCCCATTTGTACCAAAACGAGACGATTTTCTTCCCAAAGTTTCAAAACTATAGTTACGACTATATATTGGGTAGAATTCATTCTAAAGGGTTTCAAAGCTATATTTAGACTATTATACTAATATATTTAACTTTGGTTACTTCTTTGCGAGCCAATTTTGTGTAAATTTCTTCAAATTCCAATTTGTACCAAAACGGGACGATTTTCTTCCCAAATGTTTCAAAACTATAGTTAGGACTATATATTGCGTAGAATCAATTCTAAAGGGCTTCAAAGCTATATTTAGACTACTATACTAATATATTGTACTTTGGTTACTCCTTGGTCACCAATTTTGTCTACATTTCTTCAAATTCCCTTTTGTACCAAAACGAGACGATTTTCTTCCCAAACTTTCAAAACTATAGTTAGGACTATATATTGGGTAGAATCCATTCTTAAGGGCTTCAAAGCTATGTTTAGACTATTATACTAATATATTGAACTTTTGTTACTCCTTGGTCACCAATTTTGTCTACATTTCTTCAAATTTCCATTTGTACCAAAACGAGACGATTTTCTTCCCAAAGTTTCAAACCTATAGTTACGACTATATATTGGGTAGAATTCATTCTAAAGGGGTTCAAAGCTATATTTATACTATTATACTAATATATTGAACTTTGGTTACTACTTAGTCACCAATTATGTCTACATTTCTTCATATTCCCATTTGTACCAAAACGGGACGATTTTCTTCCCAAAGTTTCAAAAATATAGTTAGGACTATATATTAGGTAGAATCCATGCTTAAGGGCTTCAAAGCTATATTTAGACTATTATACTAATATATTGAACTTTGGTTACTTCTTGGTGAGCCAATTTTGTGTAAATTTCTTCAAATTCCCTTTTGTACCAAAACGAGACGATTTTCTTCCCAAAGTTTCAAAACTATAGTTAGGACTATATATTGGGTAGAATCCATTCTTAAGGGCTTCAAAGCTATATTTAGACTATTATACTAATATATTGAACTTTTGTTACTCCTTGGTCACAAATTATTTCTACATTTCTTCGAATTCCCATTTGTACCAAAACGAGACGATTTTCTTCCCAAAGTTTCAAAACTATAGTTACGACTATATATTGGGTAGAATTCATTCTAAAGGGTTTCAAAGCTATATTTAGACTATTATACTAATATATTTAACTTTGGTTACTTCTTTGCGAGCCAATTTTGTGTAAATTTCTTCAAATTCCAATTTGTACCAAAACGGGACGATTTTCTTCCCAAATGTTTCAAAACTATAGTTAGGACTATATATTGCGTAGAATCAATTCTAAAGGGCTTCAAAGCTATATTTAGACTACTATACTAATATATTGTACTTTGGTTACTCCTTGGTCACCAATTTTGTCTACATTTCTTCAAATTCCCTTTTGTACCAAAACGAGACGATTTTCTTCCCAAACTTTCAAAACTATAGTTAGGACTATATATTGGGTAGAATCCATTCTTAAGGGCTTCAAAGCTATGTTTAGACTATTATACTAATATATTGAACTTTTGTTACTCCTTGGTCACCAATTTTGTCTACATTTCTTCAAATTTCCATTTGTACCAAAACGAGACGATTTTCTTCCCAAAGTTTCAAACCTATAGTTACGACTATATATTGGGTAGAATTCATTCTAAAGGGGTTCAAAGCTATATTTATACTATTATACTAATATATTGAACTTTGGTTACTACTTAGTCACCAATTATGTCTACATTTCTTCATATTCCCATTTGTACCAAAACGGGACGATTTTCTTCCCAAAGTTTCAAAAATATAGTTAGGACTATATATTAGGTAGAATCCATGCTTAAGGGCTTCAAAGCTATATTTAGACTATTATACTAATATATTGAACTTTGGTTACTTCTTGGTGAGCCAATTTTGTGTAAATTTCTTCAAATTCCCATTTGTACCAAAACAGGACGATTTTCTTCCCAAAGTTTCAAAACTATAGTTAGGACTATATATTGGGTAGAATCCATGCTTATGGGCTTCAAAGCTATATTTAGACTATTATACTAATATATTGAACTTTGGTTACTTCTTGGTGAGCCAATTTTGTGTAAATTTCTTCAAATTCCCATTTGTACCAAAACAGTACGATTTTCTTCCCAAAGTTTCAAAACTATAGTTAGGACTATATATTGGTTAGAATCCATTCTAAAGGGCTTCAAAGCAATATTTAGACTATTATACTAATATTTTGAACTTTGGTTACTTCTTGGTGATCCAATTTTGTGTAATTTCTTCAAATTCCCATTTGTACCAAAATAGGACGATTTTCTTCCCAAAGTTTCAAAACTATAGTTAGGACTATATATTGGGTAGAATCCATTCTTAAGGGCTTCAAAGCTATGTTTAGACTATTATACTAATATATTGAACTTTTGTTACTCCTTGGTCACCAATTTTGTCTACATTTCTTCAAATTTCCATTTGTACCAAAACGAGACGATTTTCTTCCCAAAGTTTCAAACCTATAGTTACGACTATATATTGGGTAGAATTTATTCTAAAGGGGTTCAAAGCTATATTTATACTATTATACTAATATATTGAACTTTGGTTACTACTTAGTCACCAATTATGTCTACATTTCTTCATATTCCCATTTGTACCAAAACGGGACGATTTTCTTCCCAAAGTTTCAAAAATATAGTTAGGACTATATATTAGGTAGAATCCATGCTTAAGGGCTTCAAAGCTATATTTAGACTATTATACTAATATATTGAACTTTGGTTACTTCTTGGTGAGCCAATTTTGTGTAAATTTCTTCAAATTCCCATTTGTACCAAAACAGGACGATTTTCTTCCCAAAGTTTCAAAACTATAGTTAGGACTATATATTGGGTAGAATCCATGCTTATGGGCTTCAAAGCTATATTTAGACTATTATACTAATATATTGAACTTTGGTTACTTCTTGGTGAGCCAATTTTGTGTAAATTTCTTCAAATTCCCATTTGTACCAAAACGAGACGATTTTCTTCCCAAAGTTTCAAAACTATAGTTAGGACTATATATTGGGTAGAATCCATGCTTATGGGCTTCAAAGCTATATTTAGATTATTATACTAATATATTGAACTTTGGTTACTTCTTGGTGAGCCAATTTTGTGTAAATTTCTTCAAATTCCTATTTGTACCAAAACAGTACGATTTTCTTCCCAAAGTTTCAAAACTAGAGTTAGGACTATATATTGGGTAGAATCCATTCTTAAGGGCTTCAAAGCTATATTTAGACTATTATACTAATATATTGTACTTTGGTTACTCCTTGGTCACCAATTTTGTCTACATTTCTTCAAATTCCTTTTTGTACCAAAACGGGACGATTTTCTTCCCAAAGTTTCAAAAATATAGTTAGGACTATATATTAGGTAGAATCCATGCTTAAGGGCTTCAAAGCTATATTTAGACTATTATACTAATATATTGAACTTTGGTTACTTCTTGGTGAGCCAATTTAGTGTAAATTTCTTCAAATTCCCATATGTACCAAAACAGGACGATTTTCTTCCCAAAGTTTCAAAACTATAGTTAGGACTATATATTGGGTAGAATCCATGCTTATGGGCTTCAAAGCTATATTTAGATTATTATACTAATATATTGAACTTTGGTTACTTCTTGGTGAGCCAATTTTGTGTAAATTTCTTCAAATTCCTATTTGTACCAAAACAGTACGATTTTCTTCCCAAAGTTTCAAAACTATAGTTAGGACTATATATTGGTTAGAATCCATTCTAAAGGGCTTCAAAGCTATATTTAGACTATTATACTAATATATTTAACTTTGGTTACTTCTTGGTGATCCAATTTTGTGTAATTTCTTCAAATTCCCATTTGTACCAAAACAGGACGATTTTCTTCCCAAAGTTTCAAAACTAGAGTTAGGACTATATATTGGGTAGAATCCATTCTTAAGGGCTTCAAAGCTATATTTAGACTATTATACTAATATATTGTACTTTGGTTACTCCTTGGTCACCAATTTTGTCTACATTTCTTCAAATTCCCTTTTGTACCAAAACGAGACGATTTTCTTCCCAAAGTTTCAAAACTATAGTTAGGACTGTATATTGCGTAGAATCCATTCTTAAGGGCTTCAAAGCTATATTTAGACTATTATACTAATATATTGAAATTTTGTTACTCCTTGGTGAGCCAATTTTGTGTAAATTTCTTCAAATTCCCATTTGTACAAAAACGAGACGATTTTCTTCCCAAAGTTTCAAAAATATAGTTAGGACTATATATTGGGTAGAATCCATGCTTAAGGGCTTCAAAGCTATATTTAGACTATTATACTAATATATTGAACTTTGGTTACTTCTTGGTGAGCCAATTTTGTGTAAATTTCTTCAAATTCCCATTTGTACCAAAACAGTACGATTTTCTTCCCAAAGTTTCAAAACTATAGTTAGGACTATATATTGGTTAGAATCCATTCTAAAGGGCTTCAAAGCTATATTTAGACTATTATACTAATATATTGAACTTTGGTTACTTCTTGGTGATCCAATTTTGTGTAATTTCTTCAAATTCCCATTTGTACCAAAACAGGACGATTTTCTTCCCAAAGTTTCAAAACTAGAGTTAGGACTATATATTGGGTAGAATCCATTCTTAAGGGCTTCAAAGCTATATTTAGACTATTATACTAATATATTGTACTTTGGTTACTCCTTGGTCACCAATTTTGTCTACATTTCTTCAAATTCCCTTTTGTACCAAAACGAGACGATTTTCTTCCCAAAGTTTCAAAACTATAGTTAGGACTGTATATTGCGTAGAATCCATTCTTAAGGGCTTCAAAGCTATATTTAGACAATTATACTAATATATTGAAATTTTGTTACTCCTTGGTCACCAATTTTGTCTACATTTCTTCAAATTCCCATTTGTACCAAAACGAGACGATTTTCTTCCCAAAGTTTCAAAAATATAGTTAGGACTATATATTGGGTAGAATCCATGCTTAAGGGCTTCAAAGCTATATTTAGACTATTATACTAATATATTGAACTATGGTTACTTCTTGGTGAGCCAATTTTGTGTAAATTTCTTCAAATTCCCATTTGTACCAAAACGGGACGATTTTCTTCCCAAAGTTTCAAAAATATAGTTAGGACTATATATTGGTTAGAATCCATTCTAAAGGGCTTCAAAGCTATATTTAGACTATTATACTAATATATTGAACTTTGGTTACTTCTAGGTGATCCAATTTTGTGTAAATTTCTTCAAATTCCTTTTTGTACCAAAACAGTACGATTTTCTTCCCAAAGTTTCAAAACTATAGTTAGGACTATATATTGGTTAGAATCCATTCTATAGGGCTTCAAAGCTATATTTAGACTATTATACTAATATATTGAACTTTGGTTACTTCTTGGTGATCCAATTTTGTGTAATTTCTTCAAATTCCCATTTGTACCAAAACAGGACGATTTTCTTCCCAAAGTTTCAAAACTAGAGTTAGGACTATATATTGGGTAGAATCCATTCTTAAGGGCTTCAAAGCTATATTTAGACTATTATACTAATATATTGTACTTTGGTTACTCCTTGGTCACCAATTTTGTCTACATTTCTTCAAATTCCCTTTTGTACCAAAACGAGACGATTTTCTTCCCAAAGTTTCAAAACTATAGTTAGGACTGTATATTGCGTAGAATCCATTCTTAAGGGCTTCAAAGCTATATTTAGACTATTATACTAATATATTGAAATTTTGTTACTCCTTGGTGAGCCAATTGTGTGTAAATTTCTTCAAATTCCCATTTGTACAAAAACGAGACAATTTTCTTCCCAAAGTTTCAAAAATATAGTTAGGACTATATATTGGGTAGAATCCATGCTTAAGGGCTTCAAAGCTATATTTAGACTATTATACTAATATATTGAACTTTGGTTACTTCTTGGTGAGCCAATTTTGTGTAAATTTCTTCAAATTCCCATTTGTACCAAAACAGTACGATTTTCTTCCCAAAGTTTCAAAACTATAGTTAGGACTATATATTGGTTAGAATCCATTCTAAAGGGCTTCAAAGCTATATTTAGACTATTATACTAATATATTGAACTTTGGTTACTTCTTGGTGATCCAATTTTGTGTAATTTCTTCAAATTCCCATTTGTACCAAAACAGGACGATTTTCTTCCCAAAGTTTCAAAACTAGAGTTAGGACTATATATTGGGTAGAATCCATTCTTAAGGGCTTCAAAGCTATATTTAGACTATTATACTAATATATTGTACTTTGGTTACTCCTTGGTCACCAATTTTGTCTACATTTCTTCAAATTCCCTTTTGTACCAAAACGAGACGATTTTCTTCCCAAAGTTTCAAAACTATAGTTAGGACTGTATATTGCATAGAATCCATTCTTAAGGGCTTCAAAGCTATATTTAGACTATTATACTAATATATTGAAATTTTGTTACTCCTTGGTCACCAATTTTGTCTACATTTCTTCAAATTCCCATTTGTACCAAAACGAGACGATTTTCTTCCCAAAGTTTCAAAAATATAGTTAGGACTATATATTGGGTAGAATCCATGCTTAAGGGCTTCAAAGCTATATTTAGACTATTATACTAATATATTGAACTATGGTTACTTCTTGGTGAGCCAATTTTGTGTAAATTTCTTCAAATTCCCATTTGTACCAAAACGGGACGATTTTCTTCCCAAAGTTTCAAAAATATAGTTAGGACTATATATTGGTTAGAATCCATTCTAAAGGGCTTCAAAGCTATATTTAGACTATTATACTAATATATTGAACTTTGGTTACTTCTTGGTGATCCAATTTTGTGTAATTTCTTCAAATTCCTATTTGTACCAAAACAGTACGATTTTCTTCCCAAAGTTTCAAAACTATAGTTAGGACTATATATTGGTTAGAATCCATTCTAAAGGGCTTCAAAGCTATATTTAGACTATTATACTAATATATTGAACTTTGGTTACTTCTTGGTGATCCAATTTTGTGTAATTTCTTCAAATTCCCATTTGTACCAAAACAGGACGATTTTCTTCCCAAAGTTTCAAAACTAGAGTTGGACTATATATTGGGTAGAATCCATTCTTAAGGGCTTCAAAGCTATATTTAGACTATTATACTAATATATTGAAATTTTGTTACTCCTTGGTGAGCCAATTTTGTGTAAATTTCTTCAAATTCCCATTTGTACCAAAACGAGACGATTTTCTTCCCAAAGTTTCAAAAATATAGTTAGGACTATATATTGGGTAGAATCCATGCTTAAGGGCTTCAAAGCTATATTTAGACTATTATACTAATATATTGAACTTTGGTTACTTCTTGGTGAGCCAATTTTGTGTAAATTTCTTCAAATTCCCATTTGTACCAAAACAGTACGATTTTCTTCCCAAAGTTTCAAAACTATAGTTAGGACTATATATTGGTTAGAATCCATTCTAAAGGGCTTCAAAGCTATATTTAGACTATTATACTAATATATTGAACTTTGGTTACTTCTTGGTGATCCAATTTTGTGTAATTTCTTCAAATTCCCATTTGTACCAAAACAGGACGATTTTCTTCCCAAAGTTTCAAAACTAGAGTTAGGACTATATATTAGGTAGAATCCATTCTTAAGGGCTTCAAAGCTATATTTAGACTATTATACTAATATATTGTACTTTGGTTACTCCTTGGTCACCAATTTTGTCTACATTTCTTCAAATTCCCTTTTGTACCAAAACGAGACGATTTTCTTCCCAAAGTTTCAAAACTATAGTTAGGACTGTATATTGCGTAGAATCCATTCTTAAGGGCTTCAAAGCTATATTTAGACTATTATACTAATATATTGAACTTTGGTTACTTCTTGGTGAGCCAATTTAGTGTAAATTTCTTCAAATTCCCATATGTACCAAAACAGGACGATTTTCTTCCCAAAGTTTCAAAACTATAGTTAGGACTATATATTGGGTAGAATCCATGCTTATGGGCTTCAAAGCTATATTTAGACTATTATACTAATATATTGAACTTTGGTTACTTCTTGGTGAGCCAATTTTGTGTAAATTTCTTCAAATTCCTATTTGTACCAAAACAGTACGATTTTCTTCCCAAAGTTTCAAAACTATAGTTAGGACTATATATTGGTTAGAATCCATTCTAAAGGGCTTCAAAGCTATATTTAGACTATTATACTAATATATTGAACTTTGGTTACTTCTTGGTGATCCAATTTTGTGTAATTTCTTCAAATTCCCATTTGTACCAAAACAGGACGATTTTCTTCCCAAAGTTTCAAAACTAGAGTTAGGACTATATATTGGGTAGAATCCATTCTTAAGGGCTTCAAAGCTATATTTAGACCATATACTAATATATTGTACTTTGGTTACTCCTTGGTCACCAATTTTGTCTACATTTCTTCAAATTCCCTTTTGTACCAAAACGAGACGATTTTCTTCCCAAAGTTTCAAAACTATAGTTAGGACTGTATATTGCGTAGAATCCATTCTTAAGGGCTTCAAAGCTATATTTAGACTATTATACTAATATATTGAAATTTTGTTACTCCTTGGTGAGCCAATTTTGTGTAAATTTCTTCAAATTCCCATTTGTACAAAAACGAGACGATTTTCTTCCCAAAGTTTCAAAAATATAGTTAGGACTATATATTGGGTAGAATCCATGCTTAAGGGCTTCAAAGCTATATTTAGACTATTATACTAATATATTGAACTTTGGTTACTTCTTGGTGAGCCAATTTTGTGTAAATTTCTTCAAATTCCCATTTGTACCAAAACAGTACGATTTTCTTCCCAAAGTTTCAAAACTATAGTTAGGACTATATATTGGTTAGAATCCATTCTAAAGGGCTTCAAAGCTATATTTAGACTATTATACTAATATATTGAACTTTGGTTACTTCTTGGTGATCCAATTTTGTGTAATTTCTTCAAATTCCCATTTGTACCAAAACAGGACGATTTTCTTCCCAAAGTTTCAAAACTAGAGTTAGGACTATATATTGGGTAGAATCCATTCTTAAGGGCTTCAAAGCTATATTTAGACTATTATACTAATATATTGTACTTTGGTTACTCCTTGGTCACCAATTTTGTCTACATTTCTTCAAATTCCCTTTTGTACCAAAACGAGACGATTTTCTTCCCAAAGTTTCAAAACTATAGTTAGGACTGTATATTGCGTAGAATCCATTCTTAAGGGCTTCAAAGCTATATTTAGACTATTATACTAATATATTGAAATTTTGTTACTCCTTGGTCACCAATTTTGTCTACATTTCTTCAAATTCCCATTTGTACCAAAACGAGACGATTTTCTTCCCAAAGTTTCAAAAATATAGTTAGGACTATATATTGGGTAGAATCCATGCTTAAGGGCTTCAAAGCTATATTTAGACTATTATACTAATATATTGAACTATGGTTACTTCTTGGTGAGCCAATTTTGTGTAAATTTCTTCAAATTCCCATTTGTACCAAAACGGGACGATTTTCTTCCCAAAGTTTCAAAAATATAGTTAGGACTATATATTGGTTAGAATCCATTCTAAAGGGCTTCAAAGCTATATTTAGACTATTATACTAATATATTGAACTTTGGTTACTTCTTGGTGATCCAATTTTGTGTAATTTCTTCAAATTCCTATTTGTACCAAAACAGTACGATTTTCTTCCCAAAGTTTCAAAACTATAGTTAGGACTATATATTGGTTAGAATCCATTCTTAAGGGCTTCAAAGCTATATTTAGACTATTATACTAATATATTGTACTTTGGTTACTCCTTGGTCACCAATTTTGTCTACATTTCTTCAAATTTCCATTTGTACCAAAACGAGACGATTTTCTTCCCAAAGTTTCAAACCTATAGTTACGACAATATATTGGGTAGAATTTATTCTAAAGGGGTTCAAAGCTATATTTATACTATTATACTAATATATTGAAATTTTGTTACTCCTTGGTGAGCCAATTTTGTGTAAATTTCTTCAAATTCCCATTTGTACCAAAACGAGACGATTTTCTTCCCAAAGTTTCAAAAATATAGTTAGGACTATATATTGGGTAGAATCCATGCTTAAGGGCTTCAAAGCTATATTTAGACTATTATACTAATATATTGAACTTTGGTTACTTCTTGGTGAGCCAATTTTGTGTAAATTTCTTCAAATTCCCATTTGTACCAAAACAGTACGATTTTCTTCCCAAAGTTTCAAAACTATAGTTAGGACTATATATTGGTTAGAATCCATTCTAAAGGGCTTCAAAGCTATATTTAGACTATTATACTAATATATTGAACTTTGGTTACTTCTTGGTGATCCAATTTTGTGTAATTTCTTCAAATTCCCATTTGTACCAAAACAGGACGATTTTCTTCCCAAAGTTTCAAAACTAGAGTTAGGACTATATATTAGGTAGAATCCATTCTTAAGGGCTTCAAAGCTATATTTAGACTATTATACTAATATATTGTACTTTGGTTACTCCTTGGTCACCAATTTTGTCTACATTTCTTCAAATTCCCTTTTGTACCAAAACGAGACGATTTTCTTCCCAAAGTTTCAAAACTATAGTTAGGACTGTATATTGCGTAGAATCCATTCTTAAGGGCATCAAAGCTATATTTAGACTATTATACTAATATATTGAACTTTGGTTACTTCTTGGTGAGCCAATTTAGTGTAAATTTCTTCAAATTCCCATATGTACCAAAACAGGACGATTTTCTTCCCAAAGTTTCAAAACTATAGTTAGGACTATATATTGGGTAGAATCCATGCTTATGGGCTTCAAAGCTATATTTAGACTATTATACTAATATATTGAACTTTGGTTACTTCTTGGTGAGCCAATTTTGTGTAAATTTCTTCAAATTCCTATTTGTACCAAAACAGTACGATTTTCTTCCCAAAGTTTCAAAACTATAGTTAGGACTATATATTGGTTAGAATCCATTCTAAAGGGCTTCAAAGCTATATTTAGACTATTATACTAATATATTGAACTTTGGTTACTTCTTGGTGATCCAATTTTGTGTAATTTCTTCAAATTCCCATTTGTACCAAAACAGGACGATTTTCTTCCCAAAGTTTCAAAACTAGAGTTAGGACTATATATTGGGTAGAATCCATTCTTAAGGGCTTCAAAGCTATATTTAGACTATTATACTAATATATTGTACTTTGGTTACTCCTTGGTCACCAATTTTGTCTACATTTCTTCAAATTCCCTTTTGTACCAAAACGAGACGATTTTCTTCCCAAAGTTTCAAAACTATAGTTAGGACTGTATATTGCGTAGAATCCATTCTTAAGGGCTTCAGAGCTATATTTAGACTATTATACTAATATATTGAAATTTTGTTACTCCTTGGTGAGCCAATTTTGTGTAAATTTCTTCAAATTCCCATTTGTACCAAAACGAGACGATTTTCTTCCCAAAGTTTCAAAAATATAGTTAGGACTATATATTGGGTAGAATCCATGCTTAAGGGCTTCAAAGCTATATTTAGACTATTATACTAATATATTGAACTTTGGTTACTTCTTGGTGAGCCAATTTTGTGTAAATTTCTTCAAATTCCCATTTGTACCAAAACAGTACGATTTTCTTCCCAAAGTTTCAAAACTATAGTTAGGACTATATATTGGTTAGAATCCATTCTAAAGGGCTTCAAAGCTATATTTAGACTATTATACTAATATATTGAACTTTGGTTACTTCTTGGTGATCCAATTTTGTGTAATTTCTTCAAATTCCCATTTGTACCAAAACAGGACGATTTTCTTCCCAAAGTTTCAAAACTAGAGTTAGGACTATATATTAGGTAGAATCCATTCTTAAGGGCTTCAAAGCTATATTTAGACTATTATACTAATATATTGTACTTTGGTTACTCCTTGGTCACCAATTTTGTCTACATTTCTTCAAATTCCCTTTTGTACCAAAACGAGACGATTTTCTTCCCAAAGTTTCAAAACTGTAGTTTGGACTGTATATTGCGTAGAATCCATTCTTAAGGGCTTCAAAGCTATATTTAGACTATTATACTAATATATTGAAATTTTGTTACTCCTTGGTCACCAATTTTGTCTACATTTCTTCAAATTCCCATTTGTACCAAAACGAGACGATTTTCTTCCCAAAGTTTCAAAAATATAGTTAGGACTATATATTGGGTAGAATCCATGCTTAAGGGCTTCAAAGCTATATTTAGACTATTATACTAATATATTGAACTATGGTTACTTCTTGGTGAGCCAATTTTGTGTAAATTTCTTCAAATTCCCATTTGTACCAAAACGGGACGATTTTCTTCCCAAAGTTTCAAAACTAGAGTTAGGACTATATATTGGGTAGAATCCATTCTTAAGGGCTTCAAAGCTATATTTAGACTATTATACTAATATATTGTACTTTGGTTACTCCTTGGTCACAAATTTTGTCTACATTTCTTCAAATTCCCTTTTGTACCAAAACGAGACGATTTTCTTCCCAAATTTCAAAACTATAGTTAGGACTATATATTGGGTAGAATCCATTCTTAAGGGCTTCAAAGCTATATTTAGACTATTATACTAATATATTGAACTTTTGTTACTCCTTGGTCACAAATTATTTCTACATTTCTTCGAATTCCCATTTGTACCAAAACGAGACGATTTTCTTCCCAAAGTTTCAAAACTATAGTTACGACTATATATTGGGTAGAATTCATTCTAAAGGGTTTCAAAGCTATATTTAGACTATTATAATAATATATTTAACTTTGGTTACTTCTTGGCGAGCCAATTTTGTGTAAATTTCTTCAAATTCCAATTTGTACCAAAACGGGACGATGTTCTTCCCAAATGTTTCAAAACTATAGTTAGGACTATATATTGCGTAGAATCAATTCTAAAGGGCTTCAAAGCTATATTTAGACTACTATACTAATATATTGTACTTTGGTTACTCCTTGGTCACCAATTTTGTCTACATTTCTTCAAATTCCCATTTGTACCAAAACGAGACGATTTTCTTCCCAAACTTTCAAAACTATAGTTAGGACTATATATTGGGTAGAATCCATTCTTAAGGGCTTCAAAGCTATATTTAGACTATTATACTAATATATTGAACTTTTGTTACTTCTTGGTCACAAATTATTTCTACATTTCTTCGAATTCCCATTTGTACCAAAACGAGACGATTTTCTTCCCAAAGTTTCAAAACTATAGTTACGACTATATATTGGGTAGAATTCATTCTAAAGGGTTTCAAAGCTATATTTAGACTATTATAATAATATATTTAACTTTGGTTACTTCTTGGCGAGCCAATTTTGTGTAAATTTCTTCAAATTCCAATTTGTACCAAAACGGGACGATGTTCTTCCCAAATGTTTCAAAACTATAGTTAGGACTATATATTGCGTAGAATCAATTCTAAAGGGCTTCAAAGCTATATTTAGACTACTATACTAATATATTGTACTTTGGTTACTCCTTGGTCACCAATTTTGTCTACATTTCTTCAAATTCCCTTTTGTACCAAAACGAGACGATTTTCTTCCCAAACTTTCAAAACTATAGTTAGGACTATATATTGGGTAGAATCCATTCTAAAGGGCTTCAAAGCTATATTTAGACTATTATACTAATATATTGAACTTTGGTTACTTCTTGGTGATCCAATTTTGTGTAATTTCTTCAAATTCCTATTTGTACCAAAACAGTACGATTTTCTTCCCAAACTTTCAAAACTATAGTTAGGACTATATATTGGTTAGAATCCATTCTAAAGGGCTTCAAAGCTATATTTAGACTATTATACTAATATATTGAACTTTGGTTACTTCTTGGTGATCCAATTTTGTGTAATTTCTTCAAATTCCCATTTGTACCAAAACAGGACGATTTTCTTCCCAAAGTTTCAAAACTAGAGTTGGACTATATATTGGGTAGAATCCATTCTTAAGGGCTTCAAAGCTATATTTAGACTATTATACTAATATATTGTACTTTGGTTACTCCTTGGTCACCAATTTTGTCTACATTTCTTCAAATTCCCTTTTGTACCAAAACGAGACGATTTTCTTCCCAAAGTTTCAAAACTATAGTTAGGACTGTATATTGCGTAGAATCCATTCTTAAGGGCTTCAGAGCTATATTTAGACTATTATACTAATATATTGAAATTTTGTTACTCCTTGGTGAGCCAATTTTGTGTAAATTTCTTCAAATTCCCATTTGTACCAAAACGAGACGATTTTCTTCCCAAAGTTTCAAAAATATAGTTAGGACTATATATTGGGTAGAATCCATGCTTAAGGGCTTCAAAGCTATATTTAGACTATTATACTAATATATTGAACTTTGGTTACTTCTTGGTGAGCCAATTTTGTGTAAATTTCTTCAAATTCCCATTTGTACCAAAACAGTACGATTTTCTTCCCAAAGTTTCAAAACTATAGTTAGGACTATATATTGGTTAGAATCCATTCTAAAGGGCTTCAAAGCTATATTTAGACTATTATACTAATATATTGAACTTTGGTTACTTCTTGGTGATCCAATTTTGTGTAATTTCTTCAAATTCCCATTTGTACCAAAACAGGACGATTTTCTTCCCAAAGTTTCAAAACTAGAGTTAGGACTATATATTAGGTAGAATCCATTCTTAAGGGCTTCAAAGCTATATTTAGACTATTATACTAATATATTGTACTTTGGTTACTCCTTGGTCACCAATTTTGTCTACATTTCTTCAAATTCCCTTTTGTACCAAAACGAGACGATTTTCTTCCCAAAGTTTCAAAACTGTAGTTTGGACTGTATATTGCGTAGAATCCATTCTTAAGGGCTTCAAAGCTATATTTAGACTATTATACTAATATATTGAAATTTTGTTACTCCTTGGTCACCAATTTTGTCTACATTTCTTCAAATTCCCATTTGTACCAAAACGAGACGATTTTCTTCCCAAAGTTTCAAAAATATAGTTAGGACTATATATTGGGTAGAATCCATGCTTAAGGGCTTCAAAGCTATATTTAGACTATTATACTAATATATTGAACTATGGTTACTTCTTGGTGAGCCAATTTTGTGTAAATTTCTTCAAATTCCCATTTGTACCAAAACGGGACGATTTTCTTCCCAAAGTTTCAAAACTAGAGTTAGGACTATATATTGGGTAGAATCCATTCTTAAGGGCTTCAAAGCTATATTTAGACTATTATACTAATATATTGTACTTTGGTTACTCCTTGGTCACAAATTTTGTCTACATTTCTTCAAATTCCCTTTTGTACCAAAACGAGACGATTTTCTTCCCAAATTTCAAAACTATAGTTAGGACTATATATTGGGTAGAATCCATTCTTAAGGGCTTCAAAGCTATATTTAGACTATTATACTAATATATTGAACTATGGTTACTTCTTGGTGAGCCAATTTTGTGTAAATTTCTTCAAATTCCCATTTGTACCAAAACGGGACGATTTTCTTCCCAAAGTTTCAAAAATATAGTTAGGACTATATATTGGTTAGAATCCATTCTAAAGGGCTTCAAAGCTATATTTAGACTATTATACTAATATATTGAACTTTGGTTACTTCTTGGTGATCCAATTTTGTGTAATTTCTTCAAATTCCTATTTGTACCAAAACAGTACGATTTTCTTCCCAAACTTTCAAAACTATAGTTAGGACTATATATTGGTTAGAATCCATTCTAAAGGGCTTCAAAGCTATATTTAGACTATTATACTAATATATTGAACTTTGGTTACTTCTTGGTGATCCAATTTTGTGTAATTTCTTCAAATTCCCATTTGTACCAAAACAGGACGATTTTCTTCCCAAAGTTTCAAAACTAGAGTTGGACTATATATTGGGTAGAATCCATTCTTAAGGGCTTCAAAGCTATATTTAGACTATTATACTAATATATTGAACTTTTGTTACTCCTTGGTCACAAATTTTGTCTACATTTCTTCAAATTCCCTTTTGTACCAAAACGAGACGATTTTCTTCCCAAACTTTCAAAACTATAGTTAGGACTATATATTGGGTAGAATCCATTCTTAAGGGCTTCAAAGCTATATTTAGACTATTATACTAATATATTGAACTTTTGTTACTCCTTGGTCACAAATTATTTCTACATTTCTTCGAATTCCCATTTGTACCAAAACAGTACGATTTTCTTCCCAAAGTTTCAAAACTATAGTTAGGACTATATATTGGTTAGAATCCGTTCTAAAGGGGTTCAAAGCTATATTTAGACTATTATACTAATATATTTAACTTTGGTTACTTCTTCGTGAGCCAATTTTGTGTAAATTTCTTCAAATTCCAATTTGTACCAAAACGGGACTATTTTCTTCCCAAAGTTTCAAAACTATAGTTAGGACTATATATTGGGTAGAATCCATTCTTAAGGGCTTCAAAGCTATATTTAGACTATTATACTAATATATTGTACTTTGGTTACTCCTTGGTCACCAATTTTGTCTACATTTATTCAAATTCTCTTTTGTACCAAAACGAGACGATTTTCTTCCCAAATTTCAAAACTATAGTTAGGACTATATATTGGGTAGAATCCATTCTTAAGGGCTTCAAAGCTATATTTAGACTATTATACTAATATATTGAACTTTTGTTACTCCTTGGTCACAAATTATTTCTACATTTCTTCGAATTACCATTTGTACCAAAACGAGACGATTTTCTTCCCAAAGTTTCAAAACTATAGTTACGACTATATATTGGGTAGAATTCATTCTAAAGGGTTTCAAAGCTATATTTAGACTATTATACTAATATATTTAACTTTGGTTACTTCTTGGCGAGCCAATTTTGTGTAAATTTCTTCAAATTCCAATTTGTACCAAAACGGGACGATTTTCTTCCCAAATGTTTCAAAACTATAGTTAGGACTATATATTGCGTAGAATCAATTCTAAAGGGCTTCAAAGCTATATTTAGACTACTATACTAATATATTGTACTTTGGTTACTCCTTGGTCACCAATTTTGTCTACATTTCTTCAAATTCCCTTTTGTACCAAAACGAGACGATTTTCTTCCCAAACTTTCAAAACTATAGTTAGGACTATATATTGGGTAGAATCCATTCTTAAGGGCTTCAAAGCTATGTTTAGACTATTATACTAATATATTGAATTTTTCTTACTCCTTGGTCACCAATTTTGTCTACATTTCTTCAAATTTCCATTTGTACCAAAACGAGACGATTTTCTTCCCAAAGTTTCAAACCTATAGTTACGACTATATATTGGGTAGAATTTATTCTAAAGGGGTTCAAAGCTATATTTATACTATTATACTAATATATTGGACTTTGGTTACTACTTAGTCACCAATTATGTCTACATTTCTTCATATTCCCATTTGTACCAAAACGGGACGATTTTCTTCCCAAAGTTTCAAAAATATAGTTAGGACTATATATTAGGTAGAATCCATGCTTAAGGGCTTCAAAGCTATATTTAGACTATTATACTAATATATTGAACTTGGGTTACTTCTTGGTGAGCCAATTTTGTGTAAATTTCTTCAAATTCCCATTTGTACCAAAACAGGACGATTTTCTTCCCAAAGTTTCAAAACTATAGTTAGGACTATATATTGGGTAGAATCCATGCTTATGGGCTTCAAAGCTATATTTAGACTATTATACTAATATATTGAACTTTGGTTACTTCTTGGTGAGCCAATTTTGTGTAAATTTCTTCAAATTCCCATTTGTACCAAAACAGTACGATTTTCTTCCCAAAGTTTCAAAACTATAGTTAGGACTATATATTGGTTAGAATCCATTCTAAAGGGCTTCAAAGCTATATTTAGACTATTATACTAATATATTGAACTTTGGTTACTTCTTAGTGATCCAATTTTGTGTAATTTCTTCAAATTCCCATTTGTACCAAAACAGGAGGATTTTCTTCCCAAAGTTTCAAAACTATAGTTAGGACTATATATTGGGTAGAATCCATTCTTAAGGGCTTCAAAGCTATGTTTAGACTATTATACTAATATATTGAACTTTGGTTACTTCTTGGTGATCCAATTTTGTGTAATTTCTTCAAATTCCCATTTGTACCAAAACAAGACGATTTTCTTCCCAAAGTTTCAAAACTAGAGTTAGGACTATATATTGGGTAGAATCCATTCTTAAGGGCTTCAAAGCAATATTTAGACTATTATACTAATATATTGTACTTTGGTTGCTCCTTGGTCACCAATTTTGTCTACATTTCTTCAAATTCCCTTTTGTACCAAAACGAGACGATTTTCTTCCCAAAGTTTCAAAACTATAGTTAGGACTGTATATTGCGTAGAATCCATTCTTAAGGGTTTCAAAGCTATATTTAGACTATTATACTAATATATTGAAATTTTGTTACTCCTTGGTCACCAATTTTGTCTACATTTCTTCAAATTCCCATTTGTACCAAAACGAGACGATTTTCTTCCCAAAGTTTCAAAAATATAGTTAGGACTATATATTGGGTAGAATCCATGCTTAAGGGCTTCAAAGCTATATTTAGACTATTATACTAATATATTGAACTTTGGTTACTTCTTGGTGAGCCAATTTTGTGTAAATTTCTTCAAATTCCCATTTGTACCAAAACAGTACGATTTTCTTCCCAAAGTTTCAAAACTATAGTTAGGACTATATATTGGTTAGAATCCATTCTAAAGGGCTTCAAAGCTATATTTAGACTATTATACTAATATATTGAACTTTGGTTACTTCTTGGTGATCCAATTTTGTGTAATTTCTTCAAATTCCCATTTGTACCAAAACAGGACGATTTTCTTCCCAAAGTTTCAAAACTATAGTTAGGACTATATATTGGGTGGAATCCATTCTTAAGGGCTTCAAAGCCATGTTTAGACTATTATACTAATATATTGAACTTTGGTTACTTCTTGGTGATCCAATTTTGTGTAATTTCTTCAAATTCCCATTTGTACCAAAACAGGACGATTTTCTTCCCAAAGTTTCAAAACTAGAGTTAGGACTATATATTGGGTAGAATCCATTCTTAAGGGCTTCAAAGCTATATTTAGACTATTATACTAATATATTGTACTTTGGTTACTCCTTGGTCACCAATTTTGTCTACATTTCTTCAAATTCCCTTTTGTACCAAAACGAGACGATTTTCTTCCCAAAGTTTCAAAACTATAGTTAGGACTCTATATTGCGTAGAATCCATTCTTAAGGGCTTCAAAGCTATATTTAGACTATTATACTAATATATTGAAATTTTGTAACTCCTTGGTCACCAATTTTGTCTACATTTCTTCAAATTCCCATTTGTACCAAAACGAGACGATTTTCTTCCCAAAGTTTCAAAAATATAGTTAGGACTATATATTGGGTAGAATCCATGCTTAAGGGCTTCAAAGCTATGTTTAGACTATTATACTAATATATTGAACTTTTGTTACTCCTTGGTCACCAATTTTGTCTACATTTCTTCAAATTTCCTTTGTACCAAAACGAGACGATTTTCTTCCCAAAGTTTCAAACCTATAGTTACGACTATATATTGGGTAGAATTTATTCTAAAGGGGTTCAAAGCTATATTTATACTATTATACTAATATATTGAACTTTGGTTACAACTTAGTCACCAATTATGTCTACATTTCTTCATATTCCCATTTGTACCAAAACGGGACGATTTTCTTCCCAAAGTTTCAAAAATATAGTTAGGACTATATATTAGGTAGAATCCATGCTTAAGGGCTTCAAAGCTATATTTAGACTATTATACTAATATATTGAACTTTGGTTACTTCTTGGTGAGCCAATTTTGTGTAAATTTCTTCAAATTCCCATTTGTACCAAAACAGGACGATTTTCTTCCCAAAGTTTCAAAACTATAGTTAGGACTATATATTGGGTAGAATCCATGCTTATGGGCTTCAAAGCTATATTTAGACTATTATACTAATATATTGAACTTTGGTTACTTCTTGGTGAGCCAATTTTGTGTAAATTTCTTCAAATTCCCATTTGTACCAAAACAGTACGATTTTCTTCCCAAAGTTTCAAAACTATAGTTAGGACTATATATTGGTTAGAATCCATTCTAAAGGGCTTCAAAGCTATATTTAGACTATTATACTAATATATTGAACTTTGGTTACTTCTTGGTGATCCAATTTTGTGTAATTTCTTCAAATTCCCATTTGTACCAAAACAGGACGATTTTCTTCCCAAAGTTTCAAAACTATAGTTAGGACTATATATTGGGTGGAATCCATTCTTAAGGGCTTCAAAGCCATGTTTAGACTATTATACTAATATATTGAACTTTGGTTACTTCTTGGTGATCCAATTTTGTGTAATTTCTTCAAATTCCCATTTGTACCAAAACAGGACGATTTTCTTCCCAAAGTTTCAAAACTAGAGTTAGGACTATATATTGGGTAGAATCCATTCTTAAGGGCTTCAAAGCTATATTTAGACTATTATACTAATATATTGTACTTTGGTTACTCCTTGGTCACCAATTTTGTCTACATTTCTTCAAATTCCCTTTTGTACCAAAACGAGACGATTTTCTTCCCAAAGTTTCAAAACTATAGTTAGGACTCTATATTGCGTAGAATCCATTCTTAAGGGCTTCAAAGCTATATTTAGACTATTATACTAATATATTGAAATTTTGTAACTCCTTGGTCACCAATTTTGTCTACATTTCTTCAAATTCCCATTTGTACCAAAACGAGACGATTTTCTTCCCAAAGTTTCAAAAATATAGTTAGGACTATATATTGGGTAGAATCCATGCTTAAGGGCTTCAAAGCTATGTTTAGACTATTATACTAATATATTGAACTTTTGTTACTCCTTGGTCACCAATTTTGTCTACATTTCTTCAAATTTCCTTTGTACCAAAACGAGACGATTTTCTTCCCAAAGTTTCAAACCTATAGTTACGACTATATATTGGGTAGAATTTATTCTAAAGGGGTTCAAAGCTATATTTATACTATTATACTAATATATTGAACTTTGGTTACAACTTAGTCACCAATTATGTCTACATTTCTTCATATTCCCATTTGTACCAAAACGGGACGATTTTCTTCCCAAAGTTTCAAAAATATAGTTAGGACTATATATTAGGTAGAATCCATGCTTAAGGGCTTCAAAGCTATATTTAGACTATTATACTAATATATTGAACTTTGGTTACTTCTTGGTGAGCCAATTTTGTGTAAATTTCTTCAAATTCCCATTTGTACCAAAACAGGACGATTTTCTTCCCAAAGTTTCAAAACTATAGTTAGGACTATATATTGGGTAGAATCCATGCTTATGGGCTTCAAAGCTATATTTAGACTATTATACTAATATATTGAACTTTGGTTACTTCTTGGTGAGCCAATTTTGTGTAAATTTCTTCAAATTCCCATTTGTACCCAAACAGTACGATTTTCTTCCCAAAGTTTCAAAACTATAGTTAGGACTATATATTGGTTAGAATCCATTCTAAAGGGCTTCAAAGCTATATTTAGACTATTATACTAATATATTGAACTTTGGTTACTTCTTAGTGATCCAATTTTGTGTAATTTCTTCAAATTCCCATTTGTACCAAAATAGGACGATTTTCTTCCCAAAGTTTCAAAACTATAGTTAGGACTATATATTGGGTAGAATCCATTCTTAAGGGCTTCAAAGCTATGTTTAGACTATTTTACTAATATATTGAACTTTGGTTACTTCTTGGTAATCCAATTTTGTGTAATTTCTTCAAATTCCCATTTGTACCAAAACAAGACGATTTTCTTCCCAAAGTTTCAAAACTAGAGTTAGGACTATATATTGGGTAGAATCCATTCTTAAGGGCTTCAAAGCTATATTTAGACTATTATACTAATATATTGTACTTTGGTTACTCCTTGGTCACCAATTTTGTCTACATTTCTTCAAATTCCCTTTTGTACCAAAACGAGACGATTTTCTTCCCAAAGTTTCAAAACTATAGTTAGGACTGTATATTGCGTAGAATCCATTCTTAAGGGCTTCAAAGCTATATTTAGACTATTATACTAATATATTGAAATTTTGTTACTCCTTGGTCACCAATTTTGTCTACATTTCTTCAAATTCCCATTTGTACCAAAACGAGACGATTTTCTTCCCAAAGTTTCAAAAATATAGTTAGGACTATATATTGGGTAGAATCCATGCTTAAGGGCTTCAAAGCTATATTTAGACTATTATACTAATATATTGAACTTTGGTTACTTCTTGGTGAGCCAATTTTGTGTAAATTTCTTCAAATTCCTATTTGTACCAAAACAGTACGATTTTCTTCCCAAAGTTTCAAAACTATAGTTAGGACTATATAGTGGATAGAATCCATTCTAAAGGGCTTCAAAGCTATATTTAGACTATTATACTAATATATTGAACTTTGGTTACTTCTTGGTGATCCAATTTTGTGTAATTTCTTCAAATTCCCATTTGTACCAAAACAGGACGATTTTCTTCCCAAAGTTTCAAAACTATAGTTAGGACTATATATTGGGTAGAATCCATTCTTAAGGGCTTCAAAGCTATGTTTAGACTATTATACTAATATATTGAACTTTGGTGACTTCTTGGTGATCCAATTTTGTGTAATTTCTTCAAATTCCCATTTGTACCAAAACAGGACGATTTTCTTCCCAAAGTTTCAAAACTAGAGTTAGGACTATATATTGGGTAGAATCCATTCTTAAGGGCTTCAAAACTATATTTAGACTATTATACTAATATATTGTACTTTGGTTACTCCTTGGTCACCAATTTTGTCTACATTTCTTCAAATTCCCTTTTGTACCAAAACGAGACGATTTTCTTCCCAAAGTTTCAAAACTATAGTTAGGACTCTATATTGCGTAGAATCCATTCTTAAGGGCTTCAAAGCTATATTTAGACTATTATACTAATATATTGAAATTTTGTAACTCCTTGGTCATCAATTTTGTCTGCATTTCTTCAAATTCCCATTTGTACCAAAACGAGACGATTTTCTTCTCAAAGTTTCAAAAATATAGTTAGGACTATATATTGGGTAGAATCCATGCTTAAGGGCTTCAAAGCTATATTTAGACTATTATACTAATATATTGAACTTTGGTTACTTCTTGGTGAGCCAGTTTTGTGTAAATTTCTTCAAATTCCCATTTGTACCAAAACAGTACGATTTTCTTCCCAAAGTTTCAAAACTATAGTTAGGACTATATATTGGTTAGAATCCATTCTAAAGGGCTTCAAAGCTATATTTAGACTATTATACTAATATATTGAACTTTGGTTACTTCTTGGTGATCCAATTTTGTGTAATTTCTTCAAATTCCCATTTGTACGAAAATAGGACGATTTTCTTCCCAAAGTTTCAAAACTATAGTTAGGAATATATATTGGGTAGAATCCATTCTTAAGGGCTTCAAAGCTATGTTTAGACTATTATACTAATATATTGAACTTTGGTTACTTCTTGGTGATCCAATTTTGTGTAATTTCTTCAAATTCCCATTTGTACCAAAACAGGACGATTTTCTTCCCAAAGTTTCAAAACTAGAGTTAGGACTATATATTGGGTAGAATCCATTCTTAAGGGCTTCAAAGCTATATTTAGACTATTATACTAATATATTGTACTTTGGTTACTCCTTGGTCACCAATTTTGTCTACATTTCTTCAAATTCCCTTTTGTACCAAAACGAGACGATTTTCTTCCCAAAGTTTCAAAACTATAGTTAGGACTCTATATTGCGTAGAATCCATTCTTAAGGGCTTCAAAGCTATATTTAGACTATTATACTAATATATTGAAATTTTGTTACTCCTTGGTCACCAATTTTGTCTACATTTCCTCAAATTCCCATTTGTACCAAAACGAGACGATTTTCTTCCCAAAGTTTCAAAACTATAGTTAGGACTATATATTGGGTAGAATCCATGTTTATGGGCTTCAAAGCTATATTTAGACTATTATACTAATATATTGAACTTTGGTTACTTCTTGGTGAGCCAATTTTGTGTAAATTTCTTCAAATAACAATTTGTACCAAAACAGGACGATTTTCTTCCCAAAGTTTCAAAACTATAGTTAGGACTATATATTGGGTAGAATCCATTCTTAAGGGCTTCAAAGCTATGTTTAGACTATTATACTAATATATTGAACTTTGGTTACTTCTTGGTGATCCAATTTTGTGTAATTTCTTCAAATTCCCATTTGTACCAAAACAGGACGATTTTCTTCCCAAAGTTTCAAAACTAGAGTTAGGACTATATATTGGGTAGAATCCATTCTTAAGGGCTTCAAAGCTATATTTAGACTATTATACTAATATATTGTACTTTGGTTACTCATTGGTCACCAATTTTGTCTACATTTCCTCAAATTCCCATTTGTACCAAAACGAGACGATTTTCTTCCCAAAGTTTCAAAACTATAGTTAGGACTATATATTGGGTAGAATCCATGCTTATGGGCTTCAAAGCTATATTTAGACTATTATACTAATATATTGAACTTTGGTTACTTCTTGGTGAGCCAATTTTGTGTAAATTTCTTCAAATTCCCATTTGTACCAAAACAGTACGATTTTCTTCCCAAAGTTTCATAACTATAGTTAGGACTATATATTGGTTAGAATCCATTCTAAAGGGCTTCAAAGCTATATTTAGACTATTATACTAATATATTGAACTTTGGTTACTTCTTGGTGATCCAATTTTGTGTAATTTCTTCAAATTCCCATTTGTACCAAAACAGGACGATTTTCTTCCCAAAGTTTCAAAACTATAGTTAGGACTATATATTGGGTAGAATCCATTCTTAAGGGCTTCAAAGCTATGTTTAGACTATTATACTAATATATTGAACTTTGGTTACTTCTTGGTGATCCAATTTTGTGTAATTTCTTCAAATTCCCATTTGTACCAAAACAGGACGATTTTCTTCCCAAAGTTTCAAAACTAGAGTTAGGACTATATATTGGGTAGAATCCATTCTTAAGGGCTTCAAAGCTATATTTAGACTATTATACTAATATATTGTACTTTGGTTACTCCTTGGTCACCAATTTTGTCTACATTTCTTCAAATTCCCTTTTGTACCAAAACGAGACGATTTTCTTCCCAAAGTTTCAAAACTATAGTTAGGACTCTATATTGCGTAGAATCCATTCTTAAGGGCTTCAAAGCTATATTTAGACTATTATACTAATATATTGAAATTTTGTTACTCCTTGGTCACCAATTTTGTCTACATTTCCTCAAATTCCCATTTGTACCAAAACGAGACGATTTTCTTCCCAAAGTTTCAAAACTATAGTTAGGACTATATATTGGGTAGAATCCATGCTTATGGGCTTCAAAGCTATATTTAGACTATTATACTAATATATTGAACTTTGGTTACTTCTTGGTGAGCCAATTTTGTGTAAATTTCTTCAAATTCCCATTTGTACCAAAACAGTACGATTTTCTTCCCAAAGTTTCATAATTATAGTTAGGACTATATATTGGTTAGAATCCATTCTAAAGGGCTTCAAAGCTATATTTAGACTATTATACTAATATATTGAACTTTGGTTACTTCTTGGTGATCCAATTTTGTGTAATTTCTTCAAATTCCCATTTGTACCAAAACAGGACGATTTTCTTCCCAAAGTTTCAAAACTATAGTTAGGACTATATATTGGGTAGAATCCATTCTTAAGGGCTTCAAAGCTATGTTTAGACTATTATACTAATATATTGAACTTTGGTTACTTCTTGGTGATCCAATTTTGTGTAATTTCTTCAAATTCCCATTTGTACCAAAACAGGACGATTTTCTTCCCAAAGTTTCAAAACTAGAGTTAGGACTATATATTGGGTAGAATCCATTCTTAAGGGCTTCAAAGCTATATTTAGACTATTATACTAATATATTGTACTTTGGTTACTCATTGGTCACCAATTTTGTCTACATTTCCTCAAATTCCCATTTGTACCAAAACGAGACGATTTTCTTCCCAAAGTTTCAAAACTATAGTTAGGACTATATATTGGGTAGAATCCATGCTTATGGGCTTCAAAGCTATATTTAGACTATTATACTAATATATTGAACTTTGGTTACTTCTTGGTGAGCCAATTTTGTGTAAATTTCTTCAAATTCCCATTTGTACCAAAACAGTACGATTTTCTTCCCAAAGTTTCATAACTATAGTTAGGACTATATATTGGTTAGAATCCATTCTAAAGGGCTTCAAAGCTATATTTAGACTATTATACTAATATATTGAACTTTGGTTACTTCTTGGTGATCCAATTTTGTGTAATTTCTTCAAATTCCCATTTGTACCAAAACAGGACGATTTTCTTCCCAAAGTTTCAAAACTATAGTTAGGACTATATATTGGGTAGAATCCATTCTTAAGGGCTTCAAAGCTATGTTTAGACTATTATACTAATATATTGAACTTTGGTTACTTCTTGGTGATCCAATTTTGTGTAATTTCTTCAAATTCCCATTTGTACCAAAACAGGACGATTTTCTTCCCAAAGTTTCAAAACTAGAGTTAGGACTATATATTGGGTAGAATCCATTCTTAAGGGCTTCAAAGCTATATTTAGACTATTATACTAATATATTGTACTTTGGTTACTCCTTGGTCACCAATTTTGTCTACATTTCTTCAAATTCCCTTTTGTACCAAAACGAGACGATTTTCTTCCCAAAGTTTCAAAACTATAGTTAGGACTCTATATTGCGTAGAATCCATTCTTAAGGGCTTCAAAGCTATATTTAGACTATTATACTAATATATTGAAATTTTGTTACTCCTTGGTCACCAATTTTGTCTACATTTCCTCAAATTCCCATTTGTACCAAAACGAGACGATTTTCTTCCCAAAGTTTCAAAACTATAGTTAGGACTATATATTGGGTAGAATCCATGCTTATGGGCTTCAAAGCTATATTTAGACTATTATACTAATATATTGAACTTTGGTTACTTCTTGGTGAGCCAATTTTGTGTAAATTTCTTCAAATTCCCATTTGTACCAAAACAGTACGATTTTCTTCCCAAAGTTTCATAATTATAGTTAGGACTATATATTGGTTAGAATCCATTCTAAAGGGCTTCAAAGCTATATTTAGACTATTATACTAATATATTGAACTTTGGTTACTTCTTGGTGATCCAATTTTGTGTAATTTCTTCAAATTCCCATTTGTACCAAAACAGGACGATTTTCTTCCCAAAGTTTCAAAACTATAGTTAGGACTATATATTGGGTAGAATCCATTCTTAAGGGCTTCAAAGCTATGTTTAGACTATTATACTAATATATTGAACTTTGGTTACTTCTTGGTGATCCAATTTTGTGTAATTTCTTCAAATTCCCATTTGTACCAAAACAGGACGATTTTCTTCCCAAAGTTTCAAAACTAGAGTTAGGACTATATATTGGGTAGAATCCATTCTTAAGGGCTTCAAAGCTATATTTAGACTATTATACTAATATATTGTACTTTGGTTACTCATTGGTCACCAATTTTGTCTACATTTCTTTAAATTCCCTTTTGTACCAAAACGAGACGATTTTCTTCCCAAAGTTTCAAAACTATAGTTAGGACTCTATATTGCGTAGAATCCATTCTTAAGGGCTTCAAAGCTATATTTAGACTATTATACTAATATATTGAAATTTTGTTACTCCTTGGTCACCAATTTTGTCTACATTTCCTCAAATTCCCATTTGTACCAAAACGAGACGATTTTCTTCCCAAAGTTTCAAAACTATAGTTAGGACTATATATTGGGTAGAATCCATGCTTATGGGCTTCAAAGCTATATTTAGACTATTATACTAATATATTGAACTTTGGTTACTTCTTGGTGATCCAATTTTGTGTAATTTCTTCAAATTCCCATTTGTACCAAAACAGGACGATTTTCTTCCCAAAGTTTCAAAACTAGAGTTAGGACTATATATTGGGTAGAATCCATTCTTAAGGGCTTCAAAGCTATATTTAGACTATTATACTAATATATTGTACTTTGGTTACTCATTGGTCACCAATTTTGTCTACATTTCCTCAAATTCCCATTTGTACCAAAACGAGACGATTTTCTTCCCAAAGTTTCAAAACTATAGTTAGGACTATATATTGGGTAGAATCCATGCTTATGGGCTTCAAAGCTATATTTAGACTATTATACTAATATATTGAACTTTGGTTACTTCTTGGTGAGCCAATTTTGTGTAAATTTCTTCAAATTCCCATTTGTACCAAAACAGTACGATTTTCTTCCCAAAGTTTCATAACTATAGTTAGGACTATATATTGGTTAGAATCCATTCTAAAGGGCTTCAAAGCTATATTTAGACTATTATACTAATATATTGAACTTTGGTTACTTCTTGGTGATCCAATTTTGTGTAATTTCTTCAAATTCCCATTTGTACCAAAACAGGACGATTTTCTTCCCAAAGTTTCAAAACTATAGTTAGGACTATATATTGGGTAGAATCCATTCTTAAGGGCTTCAAAGCTATGTTTAGACTATTATACTAATATATTGAACTTTGGTTACTTCTTGGTGATCCAATTTTGTGTAATTTCTTCAAATTCCCATTTGTACCAAAACAGGACGATTTTCTTCCCAAAGTTTCAAAACTAGAGTTAGGACTATATATTGGGTAGAATCCATTCTTAAGGGCTTCAAAGCTATATTTAGACTATTATACTAATATATTGTACTTTGGTTACTCCTTGGTCACCAATTTTGTCTACATTTCTTCAAATTCCCTTTTGTACCAAAACGAGACGATTTTCTTCCCAAAGTTTCAAAACTATAGTTAGGACTCTATATTGCGTAGAATCCATTCTTAAGGGCTTCAAAGCTATATTTAGACTATTATACTAATATATTGAAATTTTGTTACTCCTTGGTCACCAATTTTGTCTACATTTCCTCAAATTCCCATTTGTACCAAAACGAGACGATTTTCTTCCCAAAGTTTCAAAACTATAGTTAGGACTATATATTGGGTAGAATCCATGCTTATGGGCTTCAAAGCTATATTTAGACTATTATACTAATATATTGAACTTTGGTTACTTCTTGGTGAGCCAATTTTGTGTAAATTTCTTCAAATTCCCATTTGTACCAAAACAGTACGATTTTCTTCCCAAAGTTTCATAATTATAGTTAGGACTATATATTGGTTAGAATCCATTCTAAAGGGCTTCAAAGCTATATTTAGACTATTATACTAATATATTGAACTTTGGTTACTTCTTGGTGATCCAATTTTGTGTAATTTCTTCAAATTCCCATTTGTACCAAAACAGTACGATTTTCTTCCCAAAGTTTCATAACTATAGTTAGGACTATATATTGGTTAGAATCCATTCTAAAGGGCTTCAAAGCTATATTTAGACTATTATACTAATATATTGAACTTTGGTTACTTCTTGGTGATCCAATTTTGTGTAATTTCTTCAAATTCCCATTTGTACCAAAACAGGACGATTTTCTTCCCAAAGTTTCAAAACTATAGTTAGGACTATATATTGGGTAGAATCCATTCTTAAGGGCTTCAAAGCTATGTTTAGACTATTATACTAATATATTGAACTTTGGTTACTTCTTGGTGATCCAATTTTGTGTAATTTCTTCAAATTCCCATTTGTACCAAAACAGGACGATTTTCTTCCCAAAGTTTCAAAACTAGAGTTAGGACTATATATTGGGTAGAATCCATTCTTAAGGGCTTCAAAGCTATATTTAGACTATTATACTAATATATTGTACTTTGGTTACTCCTTGGTCACCAATTTTGTCTACATTTCTTCAAATTCCCTTTTGTACCAAAACGAGACGATTTTCTTCCCAAAGTTTCAAAACTATAGTTAGGACTCTATATTGCGTAGAATCCATTCTTAAGGGCTTCAAAGCTATATTTAGACTATTATACTAATATATTGAAATTTTGTTACTCCTTGGTCACCAATTTTGTCTACATTTCCTCAAATTCCCATTTGTACCAAAACGAGACGATTTTCTTCCCAAAGTTTCAAAACTATAGTTAGGACTATATATTGGGTAGAATCCATGCTTATGGGCTTCAAAGCTATATTTAGACTATTATACTAATATATTGAACTTTGGTTACTTCTTGGTGAGCCAATTTTGTGTAAATTTCTTCAAATTCCCATTTGTACCAAAACAGTACGATTTTCTTCCCAAAGTTTCATAACTATAGTTAGGACTATATATTGGTTAGAATCCATTCTAAAGGGCTTCAAAGCTATATTTAGACTATTATACTAATATATTGAACTTTGGTTACTTCTTGGTGATCCAATTTTGTGTAATTTCTTCAAATTCCCATTTGTACCAAAACAGGACGATTTTCTTCCCAAAGTTTCAAAACTATAGTTAGGACTATATATTGGGTAGAATCCATTCTTAAGGGCTTCAAAGCTATGTTTAGACTATTATACTAATATATTGAACTTTGGTTACTTCTTGGTGATCCAATTTTGTGTAATTTCTTCAAATTCCCATTTGTACCAAAACAGGACGATTTTCTTCCCAAAGTTTCAAAACTAGAGTTAGGACTATATATTGGGTAGAATCCATTCTTAAGGGCTTCAAAGCTATATTTAGACTATTATACTAATATATTGTACTTTGGTTACTCATTGGTCACCAATTTTGTCTACATTTCTTCAAATTCCCTTTTGTACCAAAACGAGACGATTTTCTTCCCAAAGTTTCAAAACTATAGTTAGGACTCTATATTGCGTAGAATCCATTCTTAAGGGCTTCAAAGCTATATTTAGACTATTATACTAATATATTGAAATTTTGTTACTCCTTGGTCACCAATTTTGTCTACATTTCCTCAAATTCCCATTTGTACCAAAACGAGACGATTTTCTTCCCAAAGTTTCAAAACTATAGTTAGGACTATATATTGGGTAGAATCCATGCTTATGGGCTTCAAAGCTATATTTAGACTATTATACTAATATATTGAACTTTGGTTACTTCTTGGTGAGCCAATTTTGTGTAAATTTCTTCAAATTCCCATTTGTACCAAAACAGTACGATTTTCTTCCCAAAGTTTCATAACTATAGTTAGGACTATATATTGGTTAGAATCCATTCTAAAGGGCTTCAAAGCTATATTTAGACTATTATACTAATATATTGAACTTTGGTTACTTCTTGGTGATCCAATTTTGTGTAATTTCTTCAAATTCCCATTTGTACCAAAACAGGACGATTTTCTTCCCAAAGTTTCAAAACTATAGTTAGGACTATATATTGGGTAGAATCCATTCTTAAGGGCTTCAAAGCTATGTTTAGACTATTATACTAATATATTGAACTTTGGTTACTTCTTGGTGATCCAATTTTGTGTAATTTCTTCAAATTCCCATTTGTACCAAAACAGGACGATTTTCTTCCCAAAGTTTCAAAACTAGAGTTAGGACTATATATTGGGTAGAATCCATTCTTAAGGGCTTCAAAGCTATATTTAGACTATTATACTAATATATTGTACTTTGGTTACTCCTTGGTCACCAATTTTGTCTACATTTCTTCAAATTCCCTTTTGTACCAAAACGAGACGATTTTCTTCCCAAAGTTTCAAAACTATAGTTAGGACTCTATATTGCGTAGAATCCATTCTTAAGGGCTTCAAAGCTATATTTAGACTATTATACTAATATATTGAAATTTTGTTACTCCTTGGTCACCAATTTTGTCTACATTTCCTCAAATTCCCATTTGTACCAAAACGAGACGATTTTCTTCCCAAAGTTTCAAAACTATAGTTAGGACTATATATTGGGTAGAATCCATGCTTATGGGCTTCAAAGCTATATTTAGACTATTATACTAATATATTGAACTTTGGTTACTTCTTGGTGAGCCAATTTTGTGTAAATTTCTTCAAATTCCCATTTGTACCAAAACAGTACGATTTTCTTCCCAAAGTTTCATAACTATAGTTAGGACTATATATTGGTTAGAATCCATTCTAAAGGGCTTCAAAGCTATATTTAGACTATTATACTAATATATTGAACTTTGGTTACTTCTTGGTGATCCAATTTTGTGTAATTTCTTCAAATTCCCATTTGTACCAAAACAGGACGATTTTCTTCCCAAAGTTTCAAAACTATAGTTAGGACTATATATTGGGTAGAATCCATTCTTAAGGGCTTCAAAGCTATGTTTAGACTATTATACTAATATATTGAACTTTGGTTACTTCTTGGTGATCCAATTTTGTGTAATTTCTTCAAATTCCCATTTGTACCAAAACAGGACGATTTTCTTCCCAAAGTTTCAAAACTAGAGTTAGGACTATATATTGGGTAGAATCCATTCTTAAGGGCTTCAAAGCTATATTTAGACTATTATACTAATATATTGTACTTTGGTTACTCATTGGTCACCAATTTTGTCTACATATCTTCAAATTCCCTTTTGTACCAAAACGAGACGATTTTCTTCCCAAAGTTTCAAAACTATAGTTAGGACTCTATATTGCGTAGAATCCATTCTTAAGGGCTTCAAAGCTATATTTAGACTATTATACTAATATATTGAAATTTTGTTACTCCTTGGTCACCAATTTTGTCTACATTTCCTCAAATTCCCATTTGTACCAAAACGAGACGATTTTCTTCCCAAAGTTTCAAAACTATAGTTAGGACTATATATTGGGTAGAATCCATGCTTATGGGCTTCAAAGCTATATTTAGACTATTATACTAATATATTGAACTTTGGTTACTTCTTGGTGAGCCAATTTTGTGTAAATTTCTTCAAATTCCCATTTGTACCAAAACAGTACGATTTTCTTCCCAAAGTTTCATAACTATAGTTAGGACTATATATTGGTTAGAATCCATTCTAAAGGGCTTCAAAGCTATATTTAGACTATTATACTAATATATTGAACTTTGGTTACTTCTTGGTGAGCCAATTTTGTGTAAATTTCTTCAAATTCCCATTTGTACCAAAACAGTACGATTTTCTTCCCAAAGTTTCAAAACTATAGTTAGGACTATATATTGGTTAGAATCCATTCTAAAGGGCTTCAAAGCTATATTTAGACTATTATACTAATATATTGAACTTTGGTTACTTCTTGGTGATCCAATTTTGTGTAATTTCTTCAAATTCCCATTTGTACCAAAACAGGACGATTTTCTTCCCAAAGTTTCAAAACTATAGTTAGGACTATATATTGGGTAGAATCCATTCTTAAGGGCTTCAAAGCTATGTTTAGACTATTATACTAATATATTGAACTTTGGTTACTTCTTGGTGATCCAATTTTGTGTAATTTCTTCAAATTCCCATTTGTACCAAAACAGGACGATTTTCTTCCCAAAGTTTCAAAACTAGAGTTAGGACTATATATTGGGTAGAATCCATTCTTAAGGGCTTCAAAACTATATTTAGACTATTATACTAATATATTGTACTTTGGTTACTCCTTGGTCACCAATTTTGTCTACATTTCTTCAAATTCCCTTTTGTACCAAAACGAGACGATTTTCTTCCCAAAGTTTCAAAACTATAGTTAGGACTCTATATTGCGTAGAATCCATTCTTAAGGGCTTCAAAGCTATATTTAGACTATTATACTAATATATTGAAATTTTGTAACTCCTTGGTCACCAATTTTGTCTACATTTCTTCAAATTCCCATTTGTACCAAAACGAGACGATTTTCTTCTCAAAGTTTCAAAAATATAGTTAGGACTATATATTGGGTAGAATCCATGCTTAAGGGCTTCAAAGCTATATTTAGACTATTATACTAATATATTGAACTTTGGTTACTTCTTGGTGAGCCAATTTTGTGTAAATTTCTTCAAATTCCCATTTGTACCAAAACAGTACGATTTTCTTCCCAAAGTTTCAAAACTATGTTAGGACTATATATTGGTTAGAATCCATTCTAAAGGGCTTCAAAGCTATATTTAGACTATTATACTAATATATTGAACTTTGGTTACTTCTTGGTGATCCAATTTTGTGTAATTTCTTCAAATTCCCATTTGTACGAAAATAGGACGATTTTCTTCCCAAAGTTTCAAAACCATAGTTAGGAATATATATTGGGTAGAATCCATTCTTAAGGGCTTCAAAGCTATGTTTAGACTATTATACTAATATATTGAACTTTGGTTACTTCTTGGTGATCCAATTTTGTGTAATTTCTTCAAATTCCCATTTGTACCAAAACAGGACGATTTTCTTCCCAAAGTTTCAAAACTAGAGTTAGGACTATATATTGGGTAGAATCCATTCTTAAGGGCTTCAAAGCTATATTTAGACTATTATACTAATATATTGTACTTTGGTTGCTCCTTGGTCACCAATTTTGTCTACATTTCTTCAAATTCCCTTTTGTACCAAAACGAGACGATTTTCTTCCCAAAGTTTCAAAACTATAGTTAGGACTCTATATTGCGTAGAATCCATTCTTAAGGGCTTCAAAGCTATATTTAGACTATTATACTAATATATTGTACTTTGGTTACTCCTTGGTCACCAATTTTGTCTACATTTCTTCAAATTCCCTTTTGTACCAAAACGAGACGATTTTCTTCCCAAAGTTTCAAAACTATAGTTAGGACTCTATATTGCGTAGAATCCATTCTTAAGGGCTTCAAAGCTATATTTAGACTATTATACTAATATATTGAAATTTTGTAACTCCTTGGTCACCAATTTTGTCTACATTTCTTCAAATTCCCATTTGTACCAAAACGAGACGATTTTCTTCTCAAAGTTTCAAAAATATAGTTAGGACTATATATTGGGTAGAATCCATGCTTAAGGGCTTCAAAGCTATATTTAGACTATTATACTAATATATTGAACTTTGGTTACTTCTTGGTGATCCAATTTTGTGTAAATTTCTTCAAATTCCCATTTGTACCAAAACAGTACGATTTTCTTCCCAAAGTTTCAAAACTATAGTTAGGACTATATATTGGTTAGAATCCATTCTAAAGGGCTTCAAAGCTATATTTAGACTATTATACTAATATATTGAACTTTGGTTACTTCTTGGTGATCCAATTTTGTGTAATTTCTTCAAATTCCCATTTGTACGAAAATAGGACGATTTTCTTCCCAAAGTTTCAAAACTATAGTTAGGAATATATATTGGGTAGAATCCATTCTTAAGGGCTTCAAAGCTATGTTTAGACTATTATACTAATATATTGAACTTTGGTTACTTCTTGGTGATCCAATTTTGTGTAATTTCTTCAAATTCCCATTTGTACCAAAACAGGACGATTTTCTTCCCAAAGTTTCAAAACTAGAGTTAGGACTATATATTGGGTAGAATCCATTCTTAAGGGCTTCAAAGCTATATTTAGACTATTATACTAATATATTGTACTTTGGTTGCTCCTTGGTCACCAATTTTGTCTACATTTCTTCAAATTCCCTTTTGTACCAAAACGAGACGATTTTCTTCCCAAAGTTTCAAAACTATAGTTAGGACTCTATATTGCGTAGAATCCATTCTTAAGGGCTTCAAAACTATATTTAGACTATTATACTAATATATTGTACTTTGGTTACTCCTTGGTCACCAATTTTGTCTACATTTCTTCAAATTCCCTTTTGTACCAAAACGAGACGATTTTCTTCCCAAAGTTTCAAAACTATAGTTAGGACTCTATATTGCGTAGAATCCATTCTTAAGGGCTTCAAAGCTATATTTAGACTATTATACTAATATATTGAAATTTTGTAACTCCTTGGTCACCAATTTTGTCTACATTTCTTCAAATTCCCATTTGTACCAAAACGAGACGATTTTCTTCTCAAAGTTTCAAAAATATAGTTAGGACTATATATTGGGTAGAATCCATGCTTAAGGGCTTCAAAGCTATATTTAGACTATTATACTAATATATTGAACTTTGGTTACTTCTTGGTGATCCAATTTTGTGTAAATTTCTTCAAATTCCCATTTGTACCAAAACAGTACGATTTTCTTCCCAAAGTTTCAAAACTATAGTTAGGACTATATATTGGTTAGAATCCATTCTAAAGGGCTTCAAAGCTATATTTAGACTATTATACTAATATATTGAACTTTGGTTACTTCTTGGTGATCCAATTTTGTGTAATTTCTTCAAATTCCCATTTGTACCAAAACAGGACGATTTTCTTCCCAAAGTTTCAAAACTATAGTTAGGACTATATATTGGGTAGAATCCATTCTTAAGGGCTTCAAAGCTATGTTTAGACTATTATACTAATATATTGAACTTTGGTTACTTCTTGGTGATCCAATTTTGTGTAATTTCTTCAAATTCCCATTTGTACCAAAACAGGACGATTTTCTTCCCAAAGTTTCAAAACTAGAGTTAGGACTATATATTGGGTAGAATCCATTCTTAAGGGCTTCAAAACTATATTTAGACTATTATACTAATATATTGTACTTTGGTTACTCCTTGGTCACCAATTTTGTCTACATTTCTTCAAATTCCCTTTTGTACCAAAACGAGACGATTTTCTTCCCAAAGTTTCAAAACTATAGTTAGGACTCTATATTGCGTAGAATCCATTCTTAAGGGCTTCAAAGCTATATTTAGACTATTATACTAATATATTGAAATTTTGTAACTCCTTGACCACCAATTTTGTCTACATTTCTTCAAATTCCCATTTGTACCAAAACGAGACGATTTTCTTCTCAAAGTTTCAAAAATATAGTTAGGACTATATATTGGGTAGAATCCATGCTTAAGGGCTTCAAAGCTATATTTAGACTATTATACTAATATATTGAACTTTGGTTACTTCTTGGTGAGCCAATTTTGTGTAAATTTCTTCAAATTCCCATTTGTACCAAAACAGTACGATTTTCTTCCCAAAGTTTCAAAACTATAGTTAGGACTATATATTGGTTAGAATCCATTCTAAAGGGCTTCAAAGCTATATTTAGACTATTATACTAATATATTGAACTTTGGTTACTTCTTGGTGATCCAATTTTGTGTAATTTCTTCAAATTCCCATTTGTACGAAAATAGGACGATTTTCTTCCCAAAGTTTCAAAACTATAGTTAGGAATATATATTGGGTAGAATCCATTCTTAAGGGCTTCAAAGCTATGTTTAGACTATTATACTAATATATTGAACTTTGGTTACTTCTTGGTGATCCAATTTTGTGTAATTTCTTCAAATTCCCATTTGTACCAAAACAGGACGATTTTCTTCCCAAAGTTTCAAAACTAGAGTTAGGACTATATATTGGGTAGAATCCATTCTTAAGGGCTTCAAAGCTATATTTAGACTATTATACTAATATATTGTACTTTGGTTACTCCTTGGTCACCAATTTTGTCTACATTTCTTCAAATTCCCTTTTGTACCAAAACGAGACGATTTTCTTCCCAAAGTTTCAAAACTATAGTTAGGACTCTATATTGCGTAGAATCCATTCTTAAGGGCTTCAAAGCTATATTTAGACTATTATACTAATATATTGTACTTTGGTTACTCCTTGGTCACCAATTTTGTCTACATTTCTTCAAATTCCCTTTTGTACCAAAACGAGACGATTTTCTTCCCAAAGTTTCAAAACTATAGTTAGGACTCTATATTGCGTAGAATCCATTCTTAAGGGCTTCAAAGCTATATTTAGACTATTATACTAATATATTGAAATTTTGTTACTCCTTGGTCACCAATTTTGTCTACATTTCCTCAAATTCCCATTTGTACCAAAACGAGACGATTTTCTTCCCAAAGTTTCAAAACTATAGTTAGGACTATATATTGGGTAGAATCCATGCTTATGGGCTTCAAAGCTATATTTAGACTATTTTACTAATATATTGAACTTTGGTTACTTCTTGGTGAGCCAATTTTGTGTAAATTTCTTCAAATTCCCATTTGTACCAAAACAGTACGATTTTCTTCCCAAAGTTTCATAACTATAGTTAGGACTATATATTGGTTAGAATCCATTCTAAAGGGCTTCAAAGCTATATTTAGACTATTATACTAATATATTGAACTTTGGTTACTTCTTGGTGATCCAATTTTGTGTAATTTCTTCAAATTCCCATTTGTACCAAAACAGGACGATTTTCTTCCCAAAGTTTCAAAACTATAGTTAGGACTATATATTGGGTAGAATCCATTCTTAAGGGCTTCAAAGCTATGTTTAGACTATTATACTAATATATTGAACTTTGGTTACTTCTTGGTGATCCAATTTTGTGTAATTTCTTCAAATTCCCATTTGTACCAAAACAGGACGATTTTCTTCCCAAAGTTTCAAAACTAGAGTTAGGACTATATATTGGGTAGAATCCATTCTTAAGGGCTTCAAAGCTATATTTAGACTATTATACTAATATATTGTACTTTGGTTACTCCTTGGTCACCAATTTTGTCTACATTTCTTCAAATTCCCTTTTGTACCAAAACGAGACGATTTTCTTCCCAAAGTTTCAAAACTATAGTTAGGACTCTATATTGCGTAGAATCCATTCTTAAGGGCTTCAAAGCTATATTTAGACTATTATACTAATATATTGTACTTTGGTTACTCCTTGGTCACCAATTTTGTCTACATTTCTTCAAATTCCCTTTTGTACCAAAACGAGACGATTTTCTTCCCAAAGTTTCAAAACTATAGTTAGGACTCTATATTGCGTAGAATCCATTCTTAAGGGCTTCAAAGCTATATTTAGACTATTATACTAATATATTGAAATTTTGTTACTCCTTGGTCACCAATTTTGTCTACATTTCCTCAAATTCCCATTTGTACCAAAACGAGACGATTTTGTTCCCAAAGTTTCAAAACTATAGTTAGGACTATATATTGGGTAGAATCCATGCTTATGGGCTTCAAAGCTATATTTAGACTATTATACTAATATATTGAACTTTGGTTACTTCTTGGTGAGCCAATTTTGTGTAAATTTCTTCAAATTCCCATTTGTACCAAAACAGTACGATTTTCTTCCCAAAGTTTCATAACTATAGTTAGGACTATATATTGGTTAGAATCCATTCTAAAGGGCTTCAAAGCTATATTTAGACTATTATACTAATATATTGAACTTTGGTTACTTCTTGGTGATCCAATTTTGTGTAATTTCTTCAAATTCCCATTTGTACCAAAACAGGACGATTTTCTTCCCAAAGTTTCAAAACTATAGTTAGGACTATATATTGGGTAGAATCCATTCTTAAGGGCTTCAAAGCTATGTTTAGACTATTATACTAATATATTGAACTTTGGTTACTTCTTGGTGATCCAATTTTGTGTAATTTCTTCAAATTCCCATTTGTACCAAAACAGGACGATTTTCTTCCCAAAGTTTCAGAACTAGAGTTAGGACTATATATTGGGTAGAATCCATTCTTAAGGGCTTCAAAACTATATTTAGACTATTATACTAATATATTGTACTTTGGTTACTCCTTGGTCACCAATTTTGTCTACATTTCTTCAAATTCCCTTTTGTACCAAAACGAGACGATTTTCTTCCCAAAGTTTCAAAACTATAGTTAGGACTCTATATTGCGTAGAATCCATTCTTAAGGGCTTCAAAGCTATATTTAGACTATTATACTAATATATTGAAATTTTGTAACTCCTTGGTCACCAATTTTGTCTACATTTCTTCAAATTCCCATTTGTACCAAAACGAGACGATTTTCTTCCCAAAGTTTCAAAACTATAGTTAGGACTATATATTGGGTAGAATCCATGCTTATGGGCTTCAAAGCTATATTTAGACTATTATACTAATATATTGAACTTTGGTTACTTCTTGGTGAGCCAATTTTGTGTAAATTTCTTCAAATTCCCATTTGTACCAAAACAGTACGATTTTCTTCCCAAAGTTTCATAACTATAGTTAGGACTATATATTGGTTAGAATCCATTCTAAAGGGCTTCAAAGCTATATTTAGACTATTATACTAATATATTGAACTTTGGTTACTTCTTGGTGATCCAATTTTGTGTAATTTCTTCAAATTCCCATTTGTACCAAAACAGGACGATTTTCTTCCCAAAGTTTCAAAACTATAGTTAGGACTATATATTGGGTAGAATCCATTCTTAAGGGCTTCAAAGCTATGTTTAGACTATTATACTAATATATTGAACTTTGGTTACTTCTTGGTGATCCAATTTTGTGTAATTTCTTCAAATTCCCATTTGTACCAAAACAGGACGATTTTCTTCCCAAAGTTTCAAAACTAGAGTTAGGACTATATATTGGGTAGAATCCATTCTTAAGGGCTTCAAAGCTATATTTAGACTATTATACTAATATATTGTACTTTGGTTACTCCTTGGTCACCAATTTTGTCTACATTTCTTCAAATTCCCTTTTGTACCAAAACGAGACGATTTTCTTCCCAAAGTTTCAAAACTATAGTTAGGACTATATATTGGGTAGAATCCATGCTTAAGGGCTTCAAAGCTATATTTAGACTATTATACTAATATATTGAACTTTGGTTACTTCTTGGTGAGCCAATTTTGTGTAAATTTCTTCAAATTCCCATTTGTACCAAAACAGTACGATTTTCTTCCTAAAGTTTCAAAACTATAGTTACGACTATGTATTGGGTAGAATTCATTCTAAAGGGGTTCAAAGCTATATTTATACTATTATACTAATATATTGAAGTTTGGTTACTACTTAGTCACCAATTATGTCTACATTTCTTCATATTCCCATTTGTACCAAAATGGGACGATTTTCTTCCCAATGTTTCAAAAATATAGTTAGGACTATATATTAGGTAGAATCCATGCTTAAGGGCTTCAAAGCTATATTTAGACTATTATACTAATATATTGAACTTTGGTTACTTCTTGGTGATCCAATTTTGTGTAATTTCTTCAAATTCCCATTTGTACCAAAACAGGACGATTTTCTTCCCAAAGTTTCAAAACTATAGTTAGGACTATATATTGGGTAGAATCCATTCTTAAGGGCTTCAAAGCTATGTTTAGACTATTATACTAATATATTGAACTTTGGTTACTTCTTGGTGATCCAATTTTGTGTAATTTCTTCAAATTCCCATTTGTACCAAAACAGGACGATTTTCTTCCCAAAGTTTCAAAACTAGAGTTAGGACTATATATTGGGTAGAATCCATTCTTAAGGGCTTCAAAGCTATATTTAGACTATTATACTAATATATTGTACTTTGGTTACTCCTTGGTCACCAATTTTGTCTACATTTCTTCAAATTCCCTTTTGTACCAAAACGAGACGATTTTCTTCCCAAAGTTTCAAAACTATAGTTAGGACTCTATATTGCGTAGAATCCATTCTTAAGGGCTTCAAAGCTATATTTAGACTATTATACTAATATATTGAAATTTTGTAACTCCTTGGTCACCAATTTTGTCTACATTTCTTCAAATTCCCATTTGTACCAAAACGAGACGATTTTCTTCCCAAAGTTTCAAAACTATAGTTAGGACTATATATTGGGTAGAATCCATGCTTATGGGCTTCAAAGCTATATTTAGACTATTATACTAATATATTGAACTTTGGTTACTTCTTGGTGAGCCAATTTTGTGTAAATTTCTTCAAATTCCCATTTGTACCAAAACAGTACGATTTTCTTCCCAAAGTTTCATAACTATAGTTAGGACTATATATTGGTTAGAATCCATTCTAAAGGGCTTCAAAGCTATATTTAGACTATTATACTAATATATTGAACTTTGGTTACTTCTTGGTGATCCAATTTTGTGTAATTTCTTCAAATTCCCATTTGTACCAAAACAGGACGATTTTCTTCCCAAAGTTTCAAAACTATAGTTAGGACTATATATTGGGTAGAATCCATTCTTAAGGGCTTCAAAGCTATGTTTAGACTATTATACTAATATATTGAACTTTGGTTACTTCTTGGTGATCCAATTTTGTGTAATTTCTTCAAATTCCCATTTGTACCAAAACAGGACGATTTTCTTCCCAAAGTTTCAAAACTAGAGTTAGGACTATATATTGGGTAGAATCCATTCTTAAGGGCTTCAAAGCTATATTTAGACTATTATACTAATATATTGTACTTTGGTTACTCCTTGGTCACCAATTTTGTCTACATTTCTTCAAATTCCCTTTTGTACCAAAACGAGACGATTTTCTTCCCAAAGTTTCAAAACTATAGTTAGGACTCTATATTGCGTAGAATCCATTCTTAAGGGCTTCAAAGCTATATTTAGACTATTATACTAATATATTGAAATTTTGTAACTCCTTGGTCACCAATTTTGTCTACATTTCTTCAAATTCCCATTTGTACCAAAACGAGACGATTTTCTTCCCAAAGTTTCAAAACTATAGTTAGGACTATATATTGGGTAGAATCCATGCTTATGGGCTTCAAAGCTATATTTAGACTATTATACTAATATATTGAACTTTGGTTACTTCTTGGTGAGCCAATTTTGTGTAAATTTCTTCAAATTCCCATTTGTACCAAAACAGTACGATTTTCTTCCCAAAGTTTCATAACTATAGTTAGGACTATATATTGGTTAGAATCCATTCTAAAGGGCTTCAAAGCTATATTTAGACTATTATACTAATATATTGAACTTTGGTTACTTCTTGGTGATCCAATTTTGTGTAATTTCTTCAAATTCCCATTTGTACCAAAACAGGACGATTTTCTTCCCAAAGTTTCAAAACTATAGTTAGGACTATATATTGGGTAGAATCCATTCTTAAGGGCTTCAAAGCTATGTTTAGACTATTATACTAATATATTGAACTTTGGTTACTTCTTGGTGATCCAATTTTGTGTAATTTCTTCAAATTCCCATTTGTACCAAAACAGGACGATTTTCTTCCCAAAGTTTCAAAACTAGAGTTAGGACTATATATTGGGTAGAATCCATTCTTAAGGGCTTCAAAGCTATATTTAGACTATTATACTAATATATTGTACTTTGGTTACTCCTTGGTCACCAATTTTGTCTACATTTCTTCAAATTCCCTTTTGTACCAAAACGAGACGATTTTCTTCCCAAAGTTTCAAAACTATAGTTAGGACTCTATATTGCGTAGAATCCATTCTTAAGGGCTTCAAAGCTATATTTAGACTATTATACTAATATATTGAAATTTTGTAACTCCTTGGTCACCAATTTTGTCTACATTTCTTCAAATTCCCATTTGTACCAAAACGAGACGATTTTCTTCCCAAAGTTTCAAAAATATAGTTAGGACTATATATTGGGTAGAATCCATGCTTAAGGGCTTCAAAGCTATATTTAGACTATTATACTAATATATTGAACTTTGGTTACTTCTTGGTGAGCCAATTTTGTGTAAATTTCTTCAAATTCCCATTTGTACCAAAACAGTACGATTTTCTTCCTAAAGTTTCAAAACTATAGTTACGACTATGTATTGGGTAGAATTCATTCTAAAGGGGTTCAAAGCTATATTTATACTATTATACTAATATATTGAAGTTTGGTTACTACTTAGTCACCAATTATGTCTACATTTCTTCATATTCCCATTTGTACCAAAATGGGACGATTTTCTTCCCAATGTTTCAAAAATATAGTTAGGACTATATATTAGGTAGAATCCATGCTTAAGGGCTTCAAAGCTATATTTAGACTATTATACTAATATATTGAACTTTGGTTACTTCTTGGTGATCCAATTTTGTGTAATTTCTTCAAATTCCCATTTGTACCAAAACAGGACGATTTTCTTCCCAAAGTTTCAAAACTATAGTTAGGACTATATATTGGGTAGAATCCATTCTTAAGGGCTTCAAAGCTATGTTTAGACTATTATACTAATATATTGAACTTTGGTTACTTCTTGGTGATCCAATTTTGTGTAATTTCTTCAAATTCCCATTTGTACCAAAACAGGACGATTTTCTTCCCAAAGTTTCAAAACTAGAGTTAGGACTATATATTGGGTAGAATCCATTCTTAAGGGCTTCAAAGCTATATTTAGACTATTATACTAATATATTGTACTTTGGTTACTCCTTGGTCACCAATTTTGTCTACATTTCTTCAAATTCCCTTTTGTACCAAAACGAGACGATTTTCTTCCCAAAGTTTCAAAACTATAGTTAGGACTCTATATTGCGTAGAATCCATTCTTAAGGGCTTCAAAGCTATATTTAGACTATTATACTAATATATTGAAATTTTGTAACTCCTTGGTCACCAATTTTGTCTACATTTCTTCAAATTCCCATTTGTACCAAAACGAGACGATTTTCTTCCCAAAGTTTCAAAACTATAGTTAGGACTATATATTGGGTAGAATCCATGCTTATGGGCTTCAAAGCTATATTTAGACTATTATACTAATATATTGAACTTTGGTTACTTCTTGGTGAGCCAATTTTGTGTAAATTTCTTCAAATTCCCATTTGTACCAAAACAGTACGATTTTCTTCCCAAAGTTTCATAACTATAGTTAGGACTATATATTGGTTAGAATCCATTCTAAAGGGCTTCAAAGCTATATTTAGACTATTATACTAATATATTGAACTTTGGTTACTTCTTGGTGATCCAATTTTGTGTAATTTCTTCAAATTCCCATTTGTACCAAAACAGGACGATTTTCTTCCCAAAGTTTCAAAACTATAGTTAGGACTATATATTGGGTAGAATCCATTCTTAAGGGCTTCAAAGCTATGTTTAGACTATTATACTAATATATTGAACTTTGGTTACTTCTTGGTGATCCAATTTTGTGTAATTTCTTCAAATTCCCATTTGTACCAAAACAGGACGATTTTCTTCCCAAAGTTTCAAAACTAGAGTTAGGACTATATATTGGGTAGAATCCATTCTTAAGGGCTTCAAAGCTATATTTAGACTATTATACTAATATATTGTACTTTGGTTACTCCTTGGTCACCAATTTTGTCTACATTTCCTCAAATTCCCTTTTGTACCAAAACGAGACGATTTTCTTCCCAAACTTTCAAAACTATAGTTAGGACTCTATATTGCGTAGAATCCATTCTTAAGGGCTTCAAAGCTATATTTAGACTATTATACTAATATATTGAAATTTTGTAACTCCTTGGTCACCAATTTTGTCTACATTTCTTCAAATTCCCATTTGTACCAAAACGAGACGATTTTCTTCCCAAAGTTTCAAAAATATAGTTAGGACTATATATTGGGTAGAATCCATGCTTAAGGGCTTCAAAGCTATATTTAGACTATTATACTAATATATTGAACTTTGGTTACTTCTTGGTGAGCCAATTTTGTGTAAATTTCTTCAAATTCCCATTTGTACCAAAACAGTACGATTTTCTTCCCAAAGTTTCAAAACTATAGTTAGGACTATATATTGGTTAGAATCCATTCTAAAGGGCTTCAAAGCTATATTTAGACTATTATACTAATATATTGAACTTTGGTTACTTCTTGGTGATCCAATTTTGTGTAATTTCTTCAAATTCCCATTTGTACGAAAACAGGATGATTTTCTTCCCAAAGTTTCAAAACTATAGTTAGGAATATATATTGGGTAGAATCCATTCTTAAGGGCTTCAAAGCTATGTTTAGACTATTATACTAATATATTGAACTTTGGTTACTTCTTGGTGATCCAATTTTGTGTAATTTCTTCAAATTCCCATTTGTACCAAAACAGGACGATTTTCTTCCCAAAGTTTCAAAACTAGAGTTAGGACTATATATTGGGTAGAATCCATTCTTAAGGGCTTCAAAGCTATATTTAGACTATTATACTAATATATTGTACTTTGGTTACTCCTTGGTCACCAATTTTGTCTACATTTCTTCAAATTCCCTTTTGTACCAAAACGAGACGATTTTCTTCCCAAAGTTTCAAAACTATAGTTAGGACTCTATATTGCGTAGAATCCATTCTTAAGGGCTTCAAAGCTATATTTAGACTATTATACTAATATATTGAAATTTTGTAACTCCTTGGTCACCAATTTTGTCTACATTTCTTCAAATTCCCATTTGTACCAAAACGAGACGATTTTCTTCCCAAAGTTTCAAAAATATAGTTAGGACTATATATTGGGTAGAATCCATGCTTAAGGGCTTCAAAGCTATATTTAGACTATTATACTAATATATTTAACTTTGGTTACTTCTTGGTGAGCCAATTTTGTGTAAATTTCTTCAAATTCCCTTTTGTACCAAAACGAGACGATTTTCTTCCCAAAGTTTCAAAACTATAGTTAGGACTCTATATTGCGTAGAATCCATTCTTAAGGGCTTCAAAGCTATATTTAGACTATTATACTAATATATTGAAATTTTGTTACTCCTTGGTCACCAATTTTGTCTACATTTCCTCAAATTCCCATTTGTACCAAAACGAGACGATTTTCTTCCCAAAGTTTCAAAACTATAGTTAGGACTATATATTGGGTAGAATCCATGCTTATGGGCTTCAAAGCTATATTTAGACTATTATACTAATATATTGAACTTTGGTTACTTCTTGGTGAGCCAATTTTGTGTAAATTTCTTCAAATTCCCATTTGTACCAAAACAGTACGATTTTCTTCCCAAAGTTTCAAAACTATAGTTAGGACTATATATTGGTTAGAATCCATTCTAAAGGGCTTCAAAGCTATATTTAGACTATTATACTAATATATTGAACTTTGGTTACTTCTTGGTGATCCAATTTTGTGTAATTTCTTCAAATTCCCATTTGTACCAAAACAGGACGATTTTCTTCCCAAAGTTTCAAAACTAGAGTTAGGACTATATATTGGATAGAATCCATTCTTAAGACTTCAAAGCTATATTTGACTATTATACTAATATATTGTACTTTGGTTACTCCTTGGTTACCAATTTTGTCTACATTTCTTCAAATTCCCTTTTGTACCAAAACGGGACTATTTTCTTCCCAAAGTTTCAAAACTATAGTTAGGACTATATATTGGGTAGAATCCATTCTTAAGGGCTTCAAAGCTATATTTAGACTATTATACTAATATATTGTACTTTGGTTACTCCTTGGTCACCAATTTTGTCTACATTTGTTCAAATTCCCTTTTGTACCAAAACGAGATGATTTTCTTCCCAAAGTTTCAAAACTATAGTTAGGACTGTATATTGCGTAGAATCCATGCTTAAGGGCTTCAAAGCTATATTTAGACTATTATACTAATATATTGAACTTTTGTTACTCCTTGGTCACAAATTATTTCTACATTTCTTCGAATTCCCATTTGTACCAAAACGAGACGATTTTCTTCCCAAAGTTTCAAAACTATAGTTACGACTATATATTGGGTAGAATTCATTCTAAAGGGTTTCAAAGCTATATTTAGACTATTATACTAATATATTTAACTTTGGTTACTTCTTGGCGAGCCAATTTTGTGTAAATTTCTTCAAATTCCAATTTGTACCAAAATGGGACGATTTTCTTCCCAAATGTTTCAAAACTATAGTTAGGACTATATATTGCGTAGAATCAATTCTAAAGGGCTTCAAAGCTATATTTAGACTACTATACTAATATATTGTACTTTGGTTACTCCTTGGTCACCTATTTTGTCTATATTTCTTCAAATTCCCTTTTGTACCAACACAGGACGATTTTTTTCCCAAAGTTTCAAAACTAGAGTTAGGACTATATATTGGGTAGAATCCATTCTTAAGGGCTTCAAAGCTATATTTAGACTATTATACTAATATATTGTACTTTGGTTACTCCTTGGTCACCAATTTTGTCTACATTTCTTCAAATTCCCATTTGTACCAAAACGAGACGATTTTCTTCCCAAAGTTTCAAAAATATAGTTAGGACTATATACTGGGTAGAATCCATGCTTAAGGGCTTCAAAGCTATATTTAGACTATTATACTAATATATTGAACTTTGGTTACTTCTTGGTGAGCCAATTTTGTGTAAATTTCTTCAAATTCCCATTTGTACCAAAACAGTACGATTTTCTTCCCAAAGTTTCAAAACTATAGTTACGACTATATATTGGTTAGAATCCATTCTAAAGGGCTTCAAAGCTATATTTAGACTATTATACTAATATATTGAACTTTGGTTACTTCTTGGTGATCCAATTTTGTGTAATTTCTTCAAATTCCCATTTGTACGAAAACAGGATGATTTTCTTCCCAAAGTTTCAAAACTATAGTTAGGAATATATATTGGGTAGAATCCATTCTTAAGGGCTTCAAAGCTATGTTTAGACTATTATACTAATATATTGAACTTTGGTTACTTCTTGGTGATCCAATTTTGTGTAATTTCTTCAAATTCCCATTTGTACCAAAACAGGACGATTTTCTTCCCAAAGTTTCAAAACTAGAGTTAGGACTATATATTGGGTAGAATCCATTCTTAAGGGCTTCAAAGCTATATTTAGACTATTATACTAATATATTGTACTTTGGTTACTCCTTGGTCACCAATTTTGTCTACATTTCTTCAAATTCCCTTTTGTACCAAAACGAGACGATTTTCTTCCCAAAGTTTCAAAACTATAGTTAGGACTCTATATTGCGTAGAATCCATTCTTAAGGGCTTCAAAGCTATATTTAGACTATTATACTAATATATTGTACTTTGGTTACTCCTTGGTCACCAATTTTGTCTACATTTCTTCAAATTCCCTTTTGTACCAAAACGAGACGATTTTCTTCCCAAAGTTTCAAAACTATAGTTAGGACTCTATATTGCGTAGAATCCATTGTTAAGGGCTTCAAAGCTATATTTAGACTATTATACTAATATATTGAAATTTTGTAACTCCTTGGTCACCAATTTTGTCTACATTTCTTCAAATTCCCATTTGTACCAAAACGAGACGATTTTCTTCCCAAAGTTTCAAAAATATAGTTAGGACTATATACTGGGTAGAATCCATGCTTAAGGGCTTCAAAGCTATATTTAGACTATTATACTAATATATTGAACTTTGGTTACTTCTTGGTGATCCAATTTTGTGTAATTTCTTCAAATTCCCATTTGTACGAAAACAGGATGATTTTCTTCCCAAAGTTTCAAAACTATAGTTAGGAATATATATTGGGTAGAATCCATTCTTAAGGGCTTCAAAGCTATGTTTAGACTATTATACTAATATATTGAACTTTGGTTACTTCTTGGTGATCCAATTTTGTGTAATTTCTTCAAATTCCCATTTGTACCAAAACAGGACGATTTTCTTCCCAAAGTTTCAAAACTAGAGTTAGGACTATATATTGGGTAGAATCCATTCTTAAGGGCTTCAAAGCTATATTTAGACTATTATACTAATATATTGTACTTTGGTTACTCCTTGGTCACCAATTTTGTCTACATTTCTTCAAATTCCCTTTTGTACCAAAACGAGACGATTTTCTTCCCAAAGTTTCAAAACTATAGTTAGGACTCTATATTGCGTAGAATCCATTCTTAAGGGCTTCAAAGCTATATTTAGACTATTATACTAATATATTGAAATTTTGTAACTCCTTGGTCACCAATTTTGTCTACATTTCTTCAAATTCCCATTTGTACCAAAACGAGACGATTTTCTTCCCAAAGTTTCAAAAATATAGTTAGGACTATATATTGGGTAGAATCCATGCTTAAGGGCTTCAAAGCTATATTTAGACTATTATACTAATATATTTAACTTTGGTTACTTCTTGGTGAGCCAATTTTGTGTAAATTTCTTCAAATTCCCTTTTGTACCAAAACGAGACGATTTTCTTCCCAAAGTTTCAAAACTATAGTTAGGACTCTATATTGCGTAGAATCCATTCTTAAGGGCTTCAAAGCTATATTTAGACTATTATACTAATATATTGAAATTTTGTTACTCCTTGGTCACCAATTTTGTCTACATTTCCTCAAATTCCCATTTGTACCAAAACGAGACGATTTTCTTCCCAAAGTTTCAAAACTATAGTTAGGACTATATATTGGGTAGAATCCATGCTTATGGGCTTCAAAGCTATATTTAGACTATTATACTAATATATTGAACTTTGGTTACTTCTTGGTGAGCCAATTTTGTGTAAATTTCTTCAAATTCCCATTTGTACCAAAATAGTACGATTTTCTTCCCAAAGTTTCAAAACTATAGTTAGGACTATATATTGGTTAGAATCCATTCTAAAGGGCTTCAAAGCTATATTTAGACTATTATACTAATATATTGAACTTTGGTTACTTCTTGGTGATCCAATTTTGTGTAATTTCTTCAAATTCCCATTTGTACCAAAACAGGACGATTTTCTTCCCAAAGTTTCAAAACTAGAGTTAGGACTATATATTGGATAGAATCCATTCTTAAGACTTCAAAGCTATATTTGACTATTATACTAATATATTGTACTTTGGTTACTCCTTGGTCACCAATTTTGTCTACATTTCTTCAAATTCCCTTTTGTACCAAAACGGGACTATTTTCTTCCCAAAGTTTCAAAACTATAGTTAGGACTCTATATTGCGTAGAATCCATTCTTAAGGGCTTCAAAGCTATATTTAGACTACTATACTAATATATTGTACTTTGGTTACTCCTTGGTCACCAATTTTGTCTATATTTCTTCAAATTCCCTTTTGTACCAAAACAGGACGATTTTCTTCCCAAAGTTTCAAAACTAGAGTTAGGACTATATATTGGGTAGAATCCATTCTTAAGGGCTTCAAAGCTATATTTAGACTATTATACTAATATATTGTACTTTGGTTACTCCTTGGTCACCAATTTTGTCTACATTTCTTCAAATTCCCTTTTGTACCAAAACGAGACGATTTTCTTCCCAAAGTTTCAAAACTATAGTTAGGACTCTATATTGCGTAGAATCCATTCTTAAGGGCTTCAAAGCTATATTTAGACTATTATACTAATATATTGAAATTTTGTAACTCCTTGGTCACCAATTTTGTCTACATTTCTTCAAATTCCCATTTGTACCAAAACGAGACGATTTTCTTCCCAAAGTTTCAAAAATATAGTTAGGACTATATACTGGGTAGAATCCATGCTTAAGGGCTTCAAAGCTATATTTAGACTATTATACTAATATATTGAACTTTGGTTACTTCTTGGTGAGCCAATTTTGTGTAAATTTCTTCAAATTCCCATTTGTACCAAAACAGTACGATTTTCTTCCCAAAGTTTCAAAACTATAGTTAGGACTATATATTGGTTAGAATCCATTCTAAAGGGCTTCAAAGCTATATTTAGACTATTATACTAATATATTGAACTTTGGTTACTTCTTGGTGATCCAATTTTGTGTAATTTCTTCAAATTCCCATTTGTACGAAAACAGGATGATTTTCTTCCCAAAGTTTCAAAACTATAGTTAGGAATATATATTGGGTAGAATCCATTCTTAAGGGCTTCAAAGCTATGTTTAGACTATTATACTAATATATTGAACTTTGGTTACTTCTTGGTGATCCAATTTTGTGTAATTTCTTCAAATTCCCATTTGTACCAAAACAGGACGATTTTCTTCCCAAAGTTTCAAAACTAGAGTTAGGACTATATATTGGGTAGAATCCATTCTTAAGGGCTTCAAAGCTATATTTAGACTATTATACTAATATATTGTACTTTGGTTACTCCTTGGTCACCAATTTTGTCTACATTTCTTCAAATTCCCTTTTGTACCAAAACGAGACGATTTTCTTCCCAAAGTTTCAAAACTATAGTTAGGACTCTATATTGCGTAGAATCCATTCTTAAGGGCTTCAAAGCTATATTTAGACTATTATACTAATATATTAAAATTTTGTAACTCCTTGGTCACCAATTTTGTCTACATTTCTTCAAATTCCCATTTGTACCAAAACGAGACGATTTTCTTCCCAAAGTTTCAAAAATATAGTTAGGACTATATATTGGGTAGAATCCATGCTTAAGGGCTTCAAAGCTATATTTAGACTATTATACTAATATATTTAACTTTGGTTACTTCTTGGTGAGCCAATTTTGTGTAAATTTCTTCAAATTCCCTTTTGTACCAAAAGGAGACGATTTTCTTCCCAAAGTTTCAAAACTATAGTTAGGACTCTATATTGCGTAGAATCCATTCTTAAGGGCTTCAAAGCTATATTTAGACTATTATACTAATATATTGAAATTTTGTTACTCCTTGGTCACCAATTTTGTCTACATTTCCTCAAATTCCCATTTGTACCAAAACGAGACGATTTTCTTCCCAAAGTTTCAAAACTATAGTTAGGACTATATATTGGGTAGAATCCATGCTTATGGGCTTCAAAGCTATATTTAGACTATTATACTAATATATTGAACTTTGGTTACTTCTTGGTGAGCCAATTTTGTGTAAATTTCTTCAAATTCCCATTTGTACCAAAACAGTACGATTTTCTTCCTAAAGTTTCAAAACTATAGTTAGGACTATATATTGGTTAGAATCCATTCTAAAGGGCTTCAAAGCTATATTTAGACTATTATACTAATATATTGAACTTTGGTTACTTCTTGGTGATCCAATTTTGTGTAATTTCTTCAAATTCCCATTTGTACCAAAACAGGACGATTTTCTTCCCAAAGTTTCAAAACTAGAGTTAGGACTATATATTGGATAGAATCCATTCTTAAGACTTCAAAGCTATATTTGACTATTATACTAATATATTGTACTTTGGTTACTCCTTGGTCACCAATTTTGTCTACATTTCTTCAAATTCCCTTTTGTACCAAAACGGGACTATTTTCTTCCCAAAGTTTCAAAACTATAGTTAGGACTCTATATTGCGTAGAATCCATTCTTAAGGGCTTCAAAGCTATATTTAGACTACTATACTAATATATTGTACTTTGGTTACTCCTTGGTCACCAATTTTGTCTATATTTCTTCAAATTCCCTTTTGTACCAAAACAGGACGATTTTCTTCCCAAAGTTTCAAAACTAGAGTTAGGACTATATATTGGGTAGAATCCATTCTTAAGGGCTTCAAAGCTATATTTAGACTATTATACTAATATATTGTACTTTGGTTACTCCTTGGTCACCAATTTTGTCTACATTTCTTCAAATTCTCTTTTGTACCAAAACGAGACGATTTTCTTCCCAAAGTTTCAAAACTATAGTTAGGACTGTATATTGCGTAGAATCCATTCTTAAGGGCTTCAAAGCTATATTTAGACTATTATACTAATATATTGAAATTTTGTAACTCCTTGGTCACCAATTTTGTCTACATTTCTTCAAATTCCCATTTGTACCAAAACGAGACGATTTTCTTCCCAAAGTTTCAAAAATATAGTTAGGACTATATACTGGGTAGAATCCATGCTTAAGGGCTTCAAAGCTATATTTAGACTATTATACTAATATATTGAACTTTGGTTACTTCTTGGTGAGCCAATTTTGTGTAAATTTCTTCAAATTCCCATTTGTACCAAAACAGTACGATTTTCTTCCCAAAGTTTCAAAACTATAGTTAGGACTATATATTGGTTAGAATCCATTCTAAAGGGCTTCAAAGCTATATTTAGACTATTATACTAATATATTGAACTTTGGTTACTTCTTGGTGATCCAATTTTGTGTAATTTCTTCAAATTCCCATTTGTACGAAAACAGGATGATTTTCTTCCCAAAGTTTCAAAACTATAGTTAGGAATATATATTGGGTAGAATCCATTCTTAAGGGCTTCAAAGCTATGTTTAGACAATTATACTAATATATTGAACTTTGGTTACTTCTTGGTGATCCAATTTTGTGTAATTTCTTCAAATTCCCATTTGTACCAAAACAGGACGATTTTCTTCCCAAAGTTTCAAAACTAGAGTTAGGACTATATATTGGGTAGAATCCATTCTTAAGGGCTTCAAAGCTATATTTAGACTATTATACTAATATATTGTACTTTGGTTACTCCTTGGTCACCAATTTTGTCTACATTTCTTCAAATTCCCTTTTGTACCAAAACGAGACGATTTTCTTCCCAAAGTTTCAAAACTATAGTTAGGACTCTATATTGCGTAGAATCCATTCTTAAGGGCTTCAAAGCTATATTTAGACTATTATACTAATATATTGAAATTTTGTAACTCCTTGGTCACCAATTTTGTCTACATTTCTTCAAATTCCCATTTGTACCAAAACGAGACGATTTTCTTCCCAAAGTTTCAAAAATATAGTTAGGACTATATATTGGGTAGAATCCATGCTTAAGGGCTTCAAAGCTATATTTAGACTATTATACTAATATATTTAACTTTGGTTACTTCTTGGTGAGCCAATTTTGTGTAAATTTCTTCAAATTCCCATTTGTACCAAAACAGTACGATTTTCTTCCCAAAGTTTCAAAACTATTGTTAGGACTATATATTGGTTAGAATCCATTCTAAAGGGCTTCAAAGCTATATTTAGACTATTATACTAATATATTGAACTTTGGTTACTTCTTGGTGATCCAATTTTGTGTAATTTCTTCAAATTCCCATTTGTACGAAAACAGGATGATTTTCTTCCCAAAGTTTCAAAACTATAGTTAGGAATATATATTGGGTAGAATCCATTCTTAAGGGCTTCAAAGCTATGTTTAGACTATTATACTAATATATTGAACTTTGGTTACTTCTTGGTGATCCAATTTTGTGTAATTTCTTCAAATTCCCATTTGTACCAAAACAGGACGATTTTCTTCCCAAAGTTTCAAAACTAGAGTTAGGACTATATATTGGATAGAATCCATTCTTAAGGGCTTCAAAGCTATATTTAGACTATTATACTAATATATTGTACTTTGGTTAGTCCTTGGTCACCAATTTTGTCTACATTTCTTCAAATTCCCTTTTGTACCAAAACGAGACGATTTTCTTCCCAAAGTTTCAAAACTATAGTTAGGACTCTATATTGCGTAGAATCCATTCTTAAGGGCTTCAAAGCTATATTTAGACTATTATACTAATATATTGAAATTTTGTTACTCCTTGGTCACCAATTTTGTCTACATTTCCTCAAATTCCCATTTGTACCAAAACGAGACGATTTTCTTCCCAAAGTTTCAAAACTATAGTTAGGACTATATATTGGGTAGAATCCATGCTTATGGGCTTCAAAGCTATATTTAGACTATTATACTAATATATTGAACTTTGGTTACTTCTTGGTGAGCCAATTTTGTGTAAATTTCTTCAAATTCCCATTTGTACCAAAACAGTACGATTTTCTTCCCAAAGTTTCAAAACTATAGTTAGGACTATATATTGGTTAGAATCCATTCTAAAGGGCTTCAAAGCTATATTTAGACTATTATACTAATATATTGAACTTTGGTTACTTCTTGGTGATCCAATTTTGTGTAATTTCTTCAAATTCCCATTTGTACCAAAACAGGACGATTTTCTTCCCAAAGTTTCAAAACTAGAGTTAGGACTATATATTGGATAGAATCCATTCTTAAGACTTCAAAGCTATATTTGACTATTATACTAATATATTGTACTTTGGTTACTCCTTGGTCACCAATTTTGTCTACATTTCTTCAAATTCCCTTTTGTACCAAAACGGGACTATTTTCTTCCCAAAGTTTCAAAACTATAGTTAGGACTATATATTGGGTAGAATCCATTCTTAAGGGCTTCAAAGCTATATTTAGACTATTATACTAATATATTGTACTTTGGTTACTCCTTGGTCACCAATTTTGTCTACATTTGTTCAAATTCCCTTTTGTACCAAAACGAGATGATTTTCTTCCCAAAGTTTCAAAACTATAGTTAGGACTGTATATTGCGTAGAATCCATGCTTAAGGGCTTCAAAGCTATATTTAGACTATTATACTAATATATTGAACTTTTGTTACTCCTTGGTCACAAATTATTTCTACATTTCTTCGAATTCCCATTTGTACCAAAACGAGACGATTTTCTTCCCAAAGTTTCAAAACTATAGTTACGACTATATATTGGGTAGAATTCATTCTAAAGGGTTTCAAAGCTATATTTAGACTATTATACTAATATATTTAACTTTGGTTACTTCTTGGCGAGCCAATTTTGTGTAAATTTCTTCAAATTCCAATTTGTACCAAAATGGGACGATTTTCTTCCCAAATGTTTCAAAACTATAGTTAGGACTATATATTGCGTAGAATCAATTCTAAAGGGCTTCAAAGCTATATTTAGACTACTATACTAATATATTGTACTTTGGTTACTCCTTGGTCACCAATTTTGTCTATATTTCTTCAAATTCCCTTTTGTACCAAAACAGGACGATTTTCTTCCCAAAGTTTCAAAACTAGAGTTAGGACTATATATTGGGTAGAATCCATTCTTAAGGGCTTCAAAGCTATATTTAGACTATTATACTAATATATTGTACTTTGGTTACTCCTTGGTCACCAATTTTGTCTACATTTCTTCAAATTCCCTTTTGTACCAAAACGAGACGATTTTCTTCCCAAAGTTTCAAAACTATAGTTAGGACTCTATATTGCGTAGAATCCATTCTTAAGGGCTTCAAAGCTATATTTAGACTATTATACTAATATATTGAAATTTTGTAACTCCTTGGTCACCAATTTTGTCTACATTTCTTCAAATTCCCATTTGTACCAAAACGAGACGATTTTCTTCCCAAAGTTTCAAAAATATAGTTAGGACTATATACTAGGTAGAATCCATGCTTAAGGGCTTCAAAGCTATATTTAGACTATTATACTAATATATTGAACTTTGGTTACTTCTTGGTGAGCCAATTTTGTGTAAATTTCTTCAAATTCCCATTTGTACCAAAACAGTACGATTTTCTTCCCAAAGTTTCAAAACTATAGTTAGGACTATATATTGGTTAGAATCCATTCTAAAGGGCTTCAAAGCTATATTTAGACTATTATACTAATATATTGAACTTTGGTTACTTCTTGGTGATCCAATTTTGTGTAATTTCTTCAAATTCCCATTTGTACGAAAACAGGATGATTTTCTTCCCAAAGTTTCAAAACTATAGTTAGGAATATATATTGGGTAGAATCCATTCTTAAGGGCTTCAAAGCTATGTTTAGACTATTATACTAATATATTGAACTTTGGTTACTTCTTGGTGATCCAATTTTGTGTAATTTCTTCGAATTCCCATTTGTACCAAAACAGGACGATTTTCTTCCCAAAGTTTCAAAACTAGAGTTAGGACTATATATTGGGTAGAATCCATTCTTAAGGGCTTCAAAGCTATATTTAGACTATTATACTAATATATTGTACTTTGGTTAGTCCTTGGTCACCAATTTTGTCTACATTTCTTCAAATTCCCTTTTGTACCAAAACGAGACGATTTTCTTCCCAAAGTTTCAAAACTATAGTTAGGACTCTATATTGCGTAGAATCCATTCTTAAGGGCTTCAAAGCTATATTTAGACTATTATACTAATATATTGAAATTTTGTTACTCCTTGGTCACCAATTTTGTCTACATTTCCTCAAATTCCCATTTGTACCAAAACGAGACGATTTTCTTCCCAAAGTTTCAAAACTATAGTTAGGACTATATATTGGGTAGAATCCATGCTTATGGGCTTCAAAGCTATATTTAGACTATTATACTAATATATTGAACTTTGGTTACTTCTTGGTGAGCCAATTTTGTGTAAATTTCTTCAAATTCCCATTTGTACCAAAACAGTACGATTTTCTTCCCAAAGTTTCAAAACTATAGTTAGGACTATATATTGGTTAGAATCCATTCTAAAGGGCTTCAAAGCTATATTTAGACTATTATACTAATATATTGAACTTTGGTTACTTCTTGGTGATCCAATTTTGTGTAATTTCTTCAAATTCCCATTTGTACCAAAACAGGACGATTTTCTTCCCAAAGTTTCAAAACTAGAGTTAGGACTATATATTGGATAGAATCCATTCTTAAGACTTCAAAGCTATATTTGACTATTATACTAATATATTGTACTTTGGTTACTCCTTGGTCACCAATTTTGTCTACATTTCTTCAAATTCCCTTTTGTACCAAAACGGGACTATTTTCTTCCCAAAGTTTCAAAACTATAGTTAGGACTATATATTGGGTAGAATCCATTCTTAAGGGCTTCAAAGCTATATTTAGACTATTATACTAATATATTGTACTTTGGTTACTCCTTGGTCACCAATTTTGTCTACATTTGTTCAAATTCCCTTTTGTACCAAAACGAGATGATTTTCTTCCCAAAGTTTCAAAACTATAGTTAGGACTGTATATTGCGTAGAATCCATGCTTAAGGGCTTCAAAGCTATATTTAGACTATTATACTAATATATTGAACTTTTGTTACTCCTTGGTCACAAATTATTTCTACATTTCTTCGAATTCCCATTTGTACCAAAACGAGACGATTTTCTTCCCAAAGTTTCAAAACTATAGTTACGACTATATATTGGGTAGAATTCATTCTAAAGGGTTTCAAAGCTATATTTAGACTATTATACTAATATATTTAACTTTGGTTACTTCTTGGCGAGCCAATTTTGTGTAAATTTCTTCAAATTCCCATTTGTACCAAAATGGGACGATTTTCTTCCCAAATGTTTCAAAACTATAGTTAGGACTATATATTGCGTAGAATCAATTCTAAAGGGTTTCAAAGCTATATTTAGACTACTATACTAATATATTGTACTTTGGTTACTCCTTGGTCACCAATTTTGTCTATATTTCTTCAAATTCCCTTTTGTACCAAAACAGGACGATTTTCTTCCCAAAGTTTCAAAACTAGAGTTAGGACTATATATTGGATAGAATCCATTCTTAAGACTTCAAAGCTATATTTGACTATTATACTAATATATTGTACTTTGGTTACTCCTTGGTCACCAATTTTGTCTACATTTCTTCAAATTCCCTTTTGTACCAAAACGGGACTATTTTCTTCCCAAAGTTTCAAAACTATAGTTAGGACTATATATTGGGTAGAATCCATTCTTAAGGGCTTCAAAGCTATATTTAGACTATTATACTAATATATTGTACTTTGGTTACTCCTTGGTCACCAATTTTGTCTACATTTGTTCAAATTCCCTTTTGTACCAAAACGAGATGATTTTCTTCCCAAAGTTTCAAAACTATAGTTAGGACTGTATATTGCTTAGAATCCATGCTTAAGGGCTTCAAAGCTATATTTAGACTATTATACTAATATATTGAACTTTTGTTACTCCTTGGTCACAAATTATTTCTACATTTCTTCGAATTCCCATTTGTACCAAAACGAGACGATTTTCTTCCCAAAGTTTCAAAACTATAGTTACGACTATATATTGGGTAGAATTCATTCTAAAGGGTTTCAAAGCTATATTTAGACTATTATACTAATATATTTAACTTTGGTTACTTCTTGGCGAGCCAATTTTGTGTAAATTTCTTCAAATTCCAATTTGTACCAAAATGGGACGATTTTCTTCCCAAATGTTTCAAAACTATAGTTAGGACTATATATTGCGTAGAATCAATTCTAAAGGGCTTCAAAGCTATATTTAGACTACTATACTAATATATTGTACTTTGGTTACTCCTTGGTCACCAATTTTGTCTATATTTCTTCAAATTCCCTTTTGTACCAAAACAGGACGATTTTCTTCCCAAAGTTTCAAAACTAGAGTTAGGACTATATATTGGGTAGAATCCATTCTTAAGGGCTTCAAAGCTATATTTAGACTATTATACTAATATATTGTACTTTGGTTACTCCTTGGTCACCAATTTTGTCTACATTTCTTCAAATTCCCTTTTGTACCAAAACGAGACGATTTTCTTCCCAAAGTTTCAAAACTATAGTTAGGACTCTATATTGCGTAGAATCCATTCTTAAGGGCTTCAAAGCTATATTTAGACTATTATACTAATATATTGAAATTTTGTAACTCCTTGGTCACCAATTTTGTCTACATTTCTTCAAATTCCCATTTGTACCAAAACGAGACGATTTTCTTCCCAAAGTTTCAAAAATATAGTTAGGACTATATACTGGGTAGAATCCATGCTTAAGGGCTTCAAAGCTATATTTAGACTATTATACTAATATATTGAACTTTGGTTACTTCTTGGTGAGCCAATTTTGTGTAAATTTCTTCAAATTCCCATTTGTACCAAAACAGTACGATTTTCTTCCCAAAGTTTCAAAACTATAGTTAGGACTATATATTGGTTAGAATCCATTCTAAAGGGCTTCAAAGCTATATTTAGACTATTATACTAATATATTGAACTTTGGTTACTTCTTGGTGATCCAATTTTGTGTAATTTCTTCAAATTCCCATTTGTACGAAAACAGGATGATTTTCTTCCCAAAGTTTCAAAACTATAGTTAGGAATATATATTGGGTAGAATCCATTCTTAAGGGCTTCAAAGCTATGTTTAGACTATTATACTAATATATTGAACTTTGGTTACTTCTTGGTGATCCAATTTTGTGTAATTTCTTCAAATTCCCATTTGTACCAAAACAGGACGATTTTCTTCCCAAAGTTTCAAAACTAGAGTTAGGACTATATATTGGGTAGAATCCATTCTTAAGGGCTTCAAAGCTATATTTAGACTATTATACTAATATATTGTACTTTGGTTAGTCCTTGGTCACCAATTTTGTCTACATTTCTTCAAATTCCCTTTTGTACCAAAACGAGACGATTTTCTTCCCAAAGTTTCAAAACTATAGTTAGGACTCTATATTGCGTAGAATCCATTCTTAAGGGCTTCAAAGCTATATTTAGACTATTATACTAATATATTGAAATTTTGTTACTCCTTGGTCACCAATTTTGTCTACATTTCCTCAAATTCCCATTTGTACCAAAACGAGACGATTTTCTTCCCAAAGTTTCAAAACTATAGTTAGGACTATATATTGGGTAGAATCCATGCTTATGGGCTTCAAAGCTATATTTAGACTATTATACTAATATATTGAACTTTGGTTACTTCTTGGTGAGCCAATTTTGTGTAAATTTCTTCAAATTCCCATTTGTACCAAAACAGTACGATTTTCTTCCCAAAGTTTCAAAACTATAGTTAGGACTATATATTGGTTAGAATCCATTCTAAAGGGCTTCAAAGCTATATTTAGACTATTATACTAATATATTGAACTTTGGTTACTTCTTGGTGATCCAATTTTGTGTAATTTCTTCAAATTCCCATTTGTACCAAAACAGGACGATTTTCTTCCCAAAGTTTCAAAACTAGAGTTAGGACTATATATTGGATAGAATCCATTCTTAAGACTTCAAAGATATATTTGACTATTATACTAATATATTGTACTTTGGTTACTCCTTGGTCACCAATTTTGTCTACATTTCTTCAAATTCCCTTTTGTACCAAAACGGGACTATTTTCTTCCCAAAGTTTCAAAACTATAGTTAGGACTATATATTGGGTAGAATCCATTCTTAAGGGCTTCAAAGCTATATTTAGACTATTATACTAATATATTGTACTTTGGTTACTCCTTGGTCACCAATTTTGTCTACATTTGTTCAAATTCCCTTTTGTACCAAAACGAGATGATTTTCTTCCCAAAGTTTCAAAACTATAGTTAGGACTGTATATTGCGTAGAATCCATGCTTAAGGGCTTCAAAGCTATATTTAGACTATTATACTAATATATTGAACTTTTGTTACTCCTTGGTCACAAATTATTTCTACATTTCTTCGAATTCCCATTTGTACCAAAACGAGACGATTTTCTTCCCAAAGTTTCAAAACTATAGTTACGACTATATATTGGGTAGAATTCATTCTAAAGGGTTTCAAAGCTATATTTAGACTATTATACTAATATATTTAACTTTGGTTACTTCTTGGCGAGCCAATTTTGTGTAAATTTCTTCAAATTCCAATTTGTACCAAAATGGGACGATTTTCTTCCCAAATGTTTCAAAACTATAGTTAGGACTATATATTGCGTAGAATCAATTCTAAAGGGCTTCAAAGCTATATTTAGACTACTATACTAATATATTGTACTTTGGTTACTCCTTGGTCACCAATTTTGTCTATATTTCTTCAAATTCCCTTTTGTACCAAAATAGGACGATTTTCTTCCCAAAGTTTCAAAACTAGAGTTAGGACTATATATTGGGTAGAATCCATTCTTAAGGGCTTCAAAGCTATATTTAGACTATTATACTAATATATTGTACTTTGGTTACTCCTTGGTCACCAATTTTGTCTACATTTCTTCAAATTCCCTTTTGTACCAAAACCAGACGATTTTCTTCCCAAAGTTTCAAAACTATAGTTAGGACTCTATATTGCGTAGAATCCATTCTTAAGGGCTTCAAAGCTATATTTAGACTATTATACTAATATATTGAAATTTTGTAACTCCTTGGTCACCAATTTTGTCTACATTTCTTCAAATTCCCATTTGTACCAAAACGAGACGATTTTCTTCCCAAAGTTTCAAAAATATAGTTAGGACTATATACTGGGTAGAATCCATGCTTAAGGGCTTCAAAGCTATATTTAGACTATTATACTAATATATTGAACTTTGGTTACTTCTTGGTGAGCCAATTTTGTGTAAATTTCTTCAAATTCCCATTTGTACCAAAACAGTACGATTTTCTTCCCAAAGTTTCAAAACTATAGTTAGGACTATATATTGGTTAGAATCCATTCTAAACGGCTTCAAAGCTATATTTAGACTATTATACTAATATATTGAACTTTGGTTACTTCTTGGTGATCCAATTTTGTGTAATTTCTTCAAATTCCCATTTGTACGAAAACAGGATGATTTTCTTCCCAAAGTTTCAAAAATATAGTTAGGACTATATACTGGGTAGAATCCATGCTTAAGGGCTTCAAAGCTATATTTAGACTATTATACTAATATATTTAACTTTGGTTACTTCTTGGCGAGCCAATTTTGTGTAAATTTCTTCAAATTCCAATTTGTACCAAAATGGGACGATTTTCTTCCCAAATGTTTCAAAACTATAGTTAGGACTATATATTGCGTAGAATCAATTCTAAAGGGCTTCAAAGCTATATTTAGACTACTATACTAATATATTGTACTTTGGTTACTCCTTGGTCACCAATTTTGTCTATATTTCTTCAAATTCCCTTTTGTACCAAAATAGGACGATTTTCTTCCCAAAGTTTCAAAACTAGAGTTAGGACTATATATTGGGTAGAATCCATTCTTAAGGGCTTCAAAGCTATATTTAGACTATTATACTAATATATTGTACTTTGGTTACTCCTTGGTCACCAATTTTGTCTACATTTCTTCAAATTCCCTTTTGTACCAAAACCAGACGATTTTCTTCCCAAAGTTTCAAAACTATAGTTAGGACTCTATATTGCGTAGAATCCATTCTTAAGGGCTTCAAAGCTATATTTAGACTATTATACTAATATATTGAAATTTTGTAACTCCTTGGTCACCAATTTTGTCTACATTTCTTCAAATTCCCATTTGTACCAAAACGAGACGATTTTCTTCCCAAAGTTTCAAAAATATAGTTAGGACTATATACTGGGTAGAATCCATGCTTAAGGGCTTCAAAGCTATATTTAGACTATTATACTAATATATTGAACTTTGGTTACTTCTTGGTGAGCCAATTTTGTGTAAATTTCTTCAAATTCCCATTTGTACCAAAACAGTACGATTTTCTTCCCAAAGTTTCAAAACTATAGTTAGGACTATATATTGGTTAGAATCCATTCTAAACGGCTTCAAAGCTATATTTAGACTATTATACTAATATATTGAACTTTGGTTACTTCTTGGTGATCCAATTTTGTGTAATTTCTTCAAATTCCCATTTGTACGAAAACAGGATGATTTTCTTCCCAAAGTTTCAAAAATATAGTTAGGACTATATACTGGGTAGAATCCATGCTTAAGGGCTTCAAAGCTATATTTAGACTATTATACTAATATATTGAACTTTGGTTACTTCTTGGTGAGCCAATTTTGTGTAAATTTCTTCAAATTCCCATTTGTACCAAAACAGTACGATTTTCTTCCCAAAGTTTCAAAACTATAGTTAGGACTATATATTGGTTAGAATCCATTCTAAAGGGCTTCAAAGCTATATTTAGACTATTATACTAATATATTGAACTTTGGTTACTTCTTGGTGATCCAATTTTGTGTAATTTCTTCAAATTCCCATTTGTACGAAAACAGGATGATTTTCTTCCCAAAGTTTCAAAACTATAGTTAGGAATATATATTGGGTAGAATCCATTCTTAAGGGCTTCAAAGCTATGTTTAGACTATTATACTAATATATTGAACTTTGGTTACTTCTTGGTGATCCAATTTTGTGTAATTTCTTCAAATTCCCATTTGTACCAAAACAGGACGATTTTCTTCCCAAAGTTTCAAAACTAGAGTTAGGACTATATATTGGGTAGAATCCATTCTTAAGGGCTTCAAAGCTATATTTAGACTATTATACTAATATATTGTACTTTGGTTAGTCCTTGGTCACCAATTTTGTCTACATTTCTTCAAATTCCCTTTTGTACCAAAACGAGACGATTTTCTTCCCAAAGTTTCAAAACTATAGTTAGGACTCTATATTGCGTAGAATCCATTCTTAAGGGCTTCAAAGCTATATTTAGACTATTATACTAATATATTGAAATTTTGTTACTCCTTGGTCACCAATTTTGTCTACATTTCCTCAAATTCCCATTTGTACCAAAACGAGACGATTTTCTTCCCAAAGTTTCAAAACTATAGTTAGGACTATATATTGGGTAGAATCCATGCTTATGGGCTTCAAAGCTATATTTAGACTATTATACTAATATATTGAACTTTGGTTACTTCTTGGTGAGCCAATTTTGTGTAAATTTCTTCAAATTCCCATTTGTACCAAAACAGTACGATTTTCTTCCCAAAGTTTCAAAACTATAGTTAGGACTATATATTGGTTAGAATCCATTCTAAAGGGCTTCAAAGCTATATTTAGACTATTATACTAATATATTGAACTTTGGTTACTTCTTGGTGATCCAATTTTGTGTAATTTCTTCAAATTCCCATTTGTACCAAAACAGGACGATTTTCTTCCCAAAGTTTCAAAACTAGAGTTAGGAATATATATTGGATAGAATCCATTCTTAAGACTTCAAAGCTATATTTGACTATTATACTAATATATTGTACTTTGGTTACTCCTTGGTCACCAATTTTGTCTACATTTCTTCAAATTCCCTTTTGTACCAAAACGGGACTTTTTTCTTCCCAAAGTTTCAAAACTATAGTTAGGACTATATATTAGGTAGAATCCATTCTTAAGGGCTTCAAAGCTATATTTAGACTATTATACTAATATATTTAACTTTGGTTACTTCTTGGCGAGCCAATTTTGTGTAAATTTCTTCAAATTCCAATTTGTACCAAAATGGGACGATTTTCTTCCCAAATGTTTCAAAACTATAGTTAGGACTATATATTGCGTAGAATCAATTCTAAAGGGCTTCAAAGCTATATTTAGACTACTATACTAATATATTGTACTTTGGTTACTCCTTGGTCACCAATTTTGTCTATATTTCTTCAAATTCCCTTTTGTACCAAAATAGGACGATTTTCTTCCCAAAGTTTCAAAACTAGAGTTAGGACTATATATTGGGTAGAATCCATTCTTAAGGGCTTCAAAGCTATATTTAGACTATTATACTAATATATTGTACTTTGGTTACTCCTTGGTCACCAATTTTGTCTACATTTCTTCAAATTCCCTTTTGTACCAAAACGAGACGATTTTCTTCCCAAAGTTTCAAAACTATAGTTAGGACTCTATATTGCGTAGAATCCATTCTTAAGGGCTTCAAAGCTATATTTAGACTATTATACTAATATATTGAAATTTTGTAACTCCTTGGTCACCAATTTTGTCTACATTTCTTCAAATTCCCATTTGTACCAAAACGAGACGATTTTCTTCCCAAAGTTTCAAAAATATAGTTAGGACTATATACTGGGTAGAATCCATGCTTAAGGGCTTCAAAGCTATATTTAGACTATTATACTAATATATTGAACTTTGGTTACTTCTTGGTGAGCCAATTTTGTGTAAATTTCTTCAAATTCCCATTTGTACCAAAACAGTACGATTTTCTTCCCAAAGTTTCAAAACTATAGTTAGGACTATATATTGGTTAGAATCCATTCTAAAGGGCTTCAAAGCTATATTTAGACTATTATACTAATATATTGAACTTTGGTTACTTCTTGGTGATCCAATTTTGTGTAATTTCTTCAAATTCCCATTTGTACGAAAACAGGATGATTTTCTTCCCAAAGTTTCAAAACTATAGTTAGGAATATATATTGGGTAGAATCCATTCTTAAGGGCTTCAAAGCTATGTTTAGACTATTATACTAATATATTGAACTTTGGTTACTTCTTGGTGATCCAATTTTGTGTAATTTCTTCAAATTCCCATTTGTACCAAAACAGGACGATTTTCTTCCCAAAGTTTCAAAACTAGAGTTAGGACTATATATTGGGTAGAATCCATTCTTAAGGGCTTCAAAGCTATATTTAGACTATTATACTAATATATTGTACTTTGGTTAGTCCTTGGTCACCAATTTTGTCTACATTTCTTCAAATTCCCTTTTGTACCAAAACGAGACGATTTTCTTCCCAAAGTTTCAAAACTATAGTTAGGACTCTATATTGCGTAGAATCCATTCTTAAGGGCTTCAAAGCTATATTTAGACTATTATACTAATATATTGAAATTTTGTTACTCCTTGGTCACCAATTTTGTCTACATTTCCTCAAATTCCCATTTGTACCAAAACGAGACGATTTTCTTCCCAAAGTTTCAAAACTATAGTTAGGACTATATATTGGGTAGAATCCATGCTTATGGGCTTCAAAGCTATATTTAGACTATTATACTAATATATTGAACTTTGGTTACTTCTTGGTGAGCCAATTTTGTGTAAATTTCTTCAAATTCCCATTTGTACCAAAACAGTACGATTTTCTTCCCAAAGTTTCAAAACTATAGTTAGGACTATATATTGGTTAGAATCCATTCTAAAGGGCTTCAAAGCTATATTTAGACTATTATACTAATATATTGAACTTTGGTTACTTCTTGGTGATCCAATTTTGTGTAATTTCTTCAAATTCCCATTTGTACCAAAACAGGACGATTTTCTTCCCAAAGTTTCAAAACTAGAGTTAGGACTATATATTGGATAGAATCCATTCTTAAGACTTCAAAGCTATATTTGACTATTATACTAATATATTGTACTTTGGTTACTCCTTGGTCACCAATTTTGTCTACATTTCTTCAAATTCCCTTTTGTACCAAAACGGGACTATTTTCTTCCCAAAGTTTCAAAACTATAGTTAGGACTATATATTGGGTAGAATCCATTCTTAAGGGCTTCAAAGCTATATTTAGACTATTATACTAATATATTGTACTTTGGTTACTCCTTGGTCACCAATTTTGTCTACATTTGTTCAAATTCCCTTTTGTACCAAAACGAGATGATTTTCTTCCCAAAGTTTCAAAACTATAGTTAGGACTGTATATTGCGTAGAATCCATGCTTAAGGGCTTCAAAGCTATATTTAGACTATTATACTAATATATTGAACTTTTGTTACTCCTTGGTCACAAATTATTTCTACATTTCTTCGAATTCCCATTTGTACCAAAACGAGACGATTTTCTTCCCAAAGTTTCAAAACTATAGTTACGACTATATATTGGGTAGAATTCATTCTAAAGGGTTTCAAAGCTATATTTATACTATTATACTAATATATTTAACTTTGGTTACTTCTTGGCGAGCCAATTTTGTGTAAATTTCTTCAAATTCCAATTTGTACCAAAATGGGACGATTTTCTTCCCAAATGTTTCAAAACTATAGTTAGGACTATATATTGCGTAGAATCAATTCTAAAGGGCTTCAAAGCTATATTTAGACTACTATACTAATATATTGTACTTTGGTTACTCCTTGGTCACCAATTTTGTCTATATTTCTTCAAATTCCCTTTTGTACCAAAACAGGACGATTTTCTTCCCAAAGTTTCAAAACTAGAGTTAGGACTATATATTGGGTAGAATCCATTCTTAAGGGCTTCAAAGCTATATTTAGACTATTATACTAATATATTGTACTTTGGTTACTCCTTGGTCACCAATTTTGTCTACATTTCTTCAAATTCCCTTTTGTACCAAAACGAGACGATTTTCTTCCCAAAGTTTCAAAACTATAGTTAGGACTCTATATTGCGTAGAATCCATTCTTAAGGGCTTCAAAGCTATATTTAGACTATTATACTAATATATTGAAATTTTGTAACTCCTTGGTCACCAATTTTGTCTACATTTCTTCAAATTCCCATTTGTACCAAAACGAGACGATTTTCTTCCCAAAGTTTCAAAAATATAGTTAGCACTATATATTGGGTAGAATCCATGCTTAAGGGCTTCAAAGCTATATTTAGACTATTATACTAATATATTGAACTTTGGTTACTTCTTGGTGATCCAATTTTGTGTAATTTCTTCAAATTCCCATTTGTACCAAAACAGGACGATTTTCTTCCCAAAGTTTCAAAACTAGAGTTAGGACTATATATTGGATAGAATCCATTCTTAAGGGCTTCAAAGCTTTATTTAGACTATTATACTAATATATTGTACTTTGGTTAGTCCTTGGTCACCAATTTTGTCTACATTTCTTCAAATTCCCTTTTGTACCAAAACGAGACGATTTTCTTCCCAAAGTTTCAAAACTATAGTTAGGACTCTATATTGCGTAGAATCCATTCTTAAGGGCTTCAAAGCTATATTTAGACTATTATACTAATATATTGAAATTTTGTTACTCCTTGGTCACCAATTTTGTCTACATTTCCTCAAATTCCCATTTGTACCAAAACGAGACGATTTTCTTCCCAAAGTTTCAAAACTATAGTTAGGACTATATATTGGGTAGAATCCATGCTTATGGGCTTCAAAGCTATATTTAGACTATTATACTAATATATTGAACTTTGGTTACTTCTTGGTGAGCCAATTTTGTGTAAATTTCTTCAAATTCCCATTTGTACCAAAACAGTACGATTTTCTTCCCAAAGTTTCAAAACTATAGTTAGGACTATATATTGGTTAGAATCCATTCTAAAGGGCTTCAAAGCTATATTTAGACTATTATACTAATATATTGAACTTTGGTTACTTCTTGGTGATCCAATTTTGTGTAATTTCTTCAAATTCCCATTTGTACCAAAACAGGACGATTTTCTTCCCAAAGTTTCAAAACTAGAGTTAGGACTATATATTGGATAGAATCCATTCTTAAGACTTCAAAGCTTTATTTGACTATTATACTAATATATTGTACTTTGGTTACTCCTTGGTCACCAATTTTGTCTACATTTCTTCAAATTCCCTTTTGTACCAAAACGGGACTATTTTCTTCCCAAAGTTTCAAAACTATAGTTAGGACTATATATTGGGTAGAATCCATTCTTAAGGGCTTCAAATATATATTTAGACTATTATACTAATATATTGTACTTTGGTTACTCCTTGGTCACCAATTTTGTCTACATTTGTTCAAATTCCCTTTTGTACCAAAACGAGATGATTTTCTTCCCAAAGTTTCAAAACTATAGTTACGACTATATATTGGGTAGAATTCATTCTAAAGGGTTTCAAAGCTATATTTAGACTATTATACTAATATATTTAACTTTGGTTACTTCTTGGCGAGCCAATTTTGTGTAAATTTCTTCAAATTCCAATTTGTACCAAAATGGGACGATTTTCTTCCCAAATGTTTCAAAACTATAGTTAGGACTATATATTGCGTAGAATCAATTCTAAAGGGCTTCAAAGCTATATTTAGACTACTATACTAATATATTGTACTTTGGTTACTCCTTGGTCACCAATTTTGTCTATATTTCTTCAAATTCCCTTTTGTACCAAAACAGGACGATTTTCTTCCCAAAGTTTCAAAACTAGAGTTAGGACTATATATTGGGTAGAATCCATTCTTAAGGGCTTCAAAGCTATATTTAGACTATTATACTAATATATTGTACTTTGGTTACTCCTTGGTCACCAATTTTGTCTACATTTCTTCAAATTCCCTTTTGTACCAAAACGAGACGATTTTCTTCCCAAAGTTTCAAAACTATAGTTAGGACTCTATATTGCGTAGAATCCATTCTTAAGGGCTTCAAAGCTATATTTAGACTATTATACTAATATATTGAAATTTTGTAACTCCTTGGTCACCAATTTTGTCTACATTTCTTCAAATTCCCATTTGTACCAAAACGAGACGATTTTCTTCCCAAAGTTTCAAAAATATAGTTAGCACTATATATTGGGTAGAATCCATGCTTAAGGGCTTCAAAGCTATATTTAGACTATTATACTAATATATTGAACTTTGGTTACTTCTTGGTGATCCAATTTTGTGTAATTTCTTCAAATTCCCATTTGTACCAAAACAGGACGATTTTCTTCCCAAAGTTTCAAAACTAGAGTTAGGACTATATATTGGATAGAATCCATTCTTAAGGGCTTCAAAGCTTTATTTAGACTATTATACTAATATATTGTACTTTGGTTAGTCCTTGGTCACCAATTTTGTCTACATTTCTTCAAATTCCCTTTTGTACCAAAACGAGACGATTTTCTTCCCAAAGTTTCAAAACTATAGTTAGGACTCTATATTGCGTAGAATCCATTCTTAAGGGCTTCAAAGCTATATTTAGACTATTATACTAATATATTGAAATTTTGTTACTCCTTGGTCACCAATTTTGTCTACATTTCCTCAAATTCCCATTTGTACCAAAACGAGACGATTTTCTTCCCAAAGTTTCAAAACTATAGTTAGGACTATATATTGGGTAGAATCCATGCTTATGGGCTTCAAAGCTATATTTAGACTATTATACTAATATATTGAACTTTGGTTACTTCTTGGTGAGCCAATTTTGTGTAAATTTCTTCAAATTCCCATTTGTACCAAAACAGTACGATTTTCTTCCCAAAGTTTCAAAACTATAGTTAGGACTATATATTGGTTAGAATCCATTCTAAAGGGCTTCAAAGCTATATTTAGACTATTATACTAATATATTGAACTTTGGTTACTTCTTGGTGATCCAATTTTGTGTAATTTCTTCAAATTCCCATTTGTACCAAAACAGGACGATTTTCTTCCCAAAGTTTCAAAACTAGAGTTAGGACTATATATTGGATAGAATCCATTCTTAAGGGCTTCAAAGCTTTATTTAGACTATTATACTAATATATTGTACTTTGGTTAGTCCTTGGTCACCAATTTTGTCTACATTTCTTCAAATTCCCTTTTGTACCAAAACGAGACGATTTTCTTCCCAAAGTTTCAAAACTATAGTTAGGACTCTATATTGCGTAGAATCCATTCTTAAGGGCTTCAAAGCTATATTTAGACTATTATACTAATATATTGAAATTTTGTTACTCCTTGGTCACCAATTTTGTCTACATTTCCTCAAATTCCCATTTGTACCAAAACGAGACGATTTTCTTCCCAAAGTTTCAAAACTATAGTTAGGACTATATATTGGGTAGAATCCATGCTTATGGGCTTCAAAGCTATATTTAGACTATTATACTAATATATTGAACTTTGGTTACTTCTTGGTGAGCCAATTTTGTGTAAATTTCTTCAAATTCCCATTTGTACCAAAACAGTACGATTTTCTTCCCAAAGTTTCAAAACTATAGTTAGGACTATATATTGGTTAGAATCCATTCTAAAGGGCTTCAAAGCTATATTTAGACTATTATACTAATATATTGAACTTTGGTTACTTCTTGGTGATCCAATTTTGTGTAATTTCTTCAAATTCCCATTTGTACCAAAACAGGACGATTTTCTTCCCAAAGTTTCAAAACTAGAGTTAGGACTATATATTGGATAGAATCCATTCTTAAGACTTCAAAGCTTTATTTGACTATTATACTAATATATTGTACTTTGGTTACTCCTTGGTCACCAATTTTGTCTACATTTCTTCAAATTCCCTTTTGTACCAAAACGGGACTATTTTCTTCCCAAAGTTTCAAAACTATAGTTAGGACTATATATTGGGTAGAATCCATTCTTAAGGGCTTCAAATATATATTTAGACTATTATACTAATATATTGTACTTTGGTTACTCCTTGGTCACCAATTTTGTCTACATTTGTTCAAATTCCCTTTTGTACCAAAACGAGATGATTTTCTTCCCAAAGTTTCAAAACTATAGTTACGACTATATATTGGGTAGAATTCATTCTAAAGGGTTTCAAAGCTATATTTAGACTATTATACTAATATATTTAACTTTGGTTACTTCTTGGCGAGCCAATTTTGTGTAAATTTCTTCAAATTCCAATTTGTACCAAAATGGGACGATTTTCTTCCCAAATGTTTCAAAACTATAGTTAGGACTATATATTGCGTAGAATCAATTCTAAAGGGCTTCAAAGCTATATTTAGACTACTATACTAATATATTGTACTTTGGTTACTCCTTGGTCACCAATTTTGTCTATATTTCTTCAAATTCCCTTTTGTACCAAAACAGGACGATTTTCTTCCCAAAGTTTCAAAACTAGAGTTAGGACTATATATTGGGTAGAATCCATTCTTAAGGGCTTCAAAGCTATATTTAGACTATTATACTAATATATTGTACTTTGGTTACTCCTTGGTCACCAATTTTGTCTACATTTCTTCAAATTCCCTTTTGTACCAAAACGAGACGATTTTCTTCCCAAAGTTTCAAAACTATAGTTAGGACTCTATATTGCGTAGAATCCATTCTTAAGGGCTTCAAAGCTATATTTAGACTATTATACTAATATATTGAAATTTTGTAACTCCTTGGTCACCAATTTTGTCTACATTTCTTCAAATTCCCATTTGTACCAAAACGAGACGATTTTCTTCCCAAAGTTTCAAAAATATAGTTAGCACTATATATTGGGTAGAATCCATGCTTAAGGGCTTCAAAGCTATATTTAGACTATTATACTAATATATTGAACTTTGGTTACTTCTTGGTGATCCAATTTTGTGTAATTTCTTCAAATTCCCATTTGTACCAAAACAGGACGATTTTCTTCCCAAAGTTTCAAAACTAGAGTTAGGACTATATATTGGATAGAATCCATTCTTAAGGGCTTCAAAGCTTTATTTAGACTATTATACTAATATATTGTACTTTGGTTAGTCCTTGGTCACCAATTTTGTCTACATTTCTTCAAATTCCCTTTTGTACCAAAACGAGACGATTTTCTTCCCAAAGTTTCAAAACTATAGTTAGGACTCTATATTGCGTAGAATCCATTCTTAAGGGCTTCAAAGCTATATTTAGACTATTATACTAATATATTGAAATTTTGTTACTCCTTGGTCACCAATTTTGTCTACATTTCCTCAAATTCCCATTTGTACCAAAACGAGACGATTTTCTTCCCAAAGTTTCAAAACTATAGTTAGGACTATATATTGGGTAGAATCCATGCTTATGGGCTTCAAAGCTATATTTAGACTATTATACTAATATATTGAACTTTGGTTACTTCTTGGTGAGCCAATTTTGTGTAAATTTCTTCAAATTCCCATTTGTACCAAAACAGTACGATTTTCTTCCCAAAGTTTCAAAACTATAGTTAGGACTATATATTGGTTAGAATCCATTCTAAAGGGCTTCAAAGCTATATTTAGACTATTATACTAATATATTGAACTTTGGTTACTTCTTGGTGATCCAATTTTGTGTAATTTCTTCAAATTCCCATTTGTACCAAAACAGGACGATTTTCTTCCCAAAGTTTCAAAACTAGAGTTAGGACTATATATTGGATAGAATCCATTCTTAAGACTTCAAAGCTATATTTGACTATTATACTAATATATTGTACTTTGGTTACTCCTTGGTCACCAATTTTGTCTACATTTCTTCAAATTCCCTTTGGTACCAAAACGGGACTATTTTCTTCCCAAAGTTTCAAAACTATAGTTAGGACTATATATTGGGTAGAATCCATTCTTAAGGGCTTCAAAGCTATATTTAGACTATTATACTAATATATTGTACTTTGGTTACTCCTTGGTCACCAATTTTGTCTACATTTGTTCAAATTCCCTTTTGTACCAAAACGAGATGATTTTCTTCCCAAAGTTTCAAAACTATAGTTAGGACTGTATATTGCGTAGAATCCATGCTTAAGGGCTTCAAAGCTATATTTAGACTATTATACTAATATATTGAACTTTTGTTACTCCTTGGTCACAAATTATTTCTACATTTCTTCGAATTCCCATTTGTACCAAAACGAGACGATTTTCTTCCCAAAGTTTCAAAACTATAGTTACGACTATATATTGGGTAGAATTCATTCTAAAGGGTTTCAAAGCTATATTTAGACTATTATACTAATATATTTAACTTTGGTTACTTCTTGGCGAGCCAATTTTGTGTAAATTTCTTCAAATTCCAATTTGTACCAAAATGGGACGATTTTCTTCCCAAATGTTTCAAAACTATAGTTAGGACTATATATTGCGTAGAATCAATTCTAAAGGGCTTCAAAGCTATATTTAGACTACTATACTAATATATTGTACTTTGGTTACTCCTTGGTCACCAATTTTGTCTATATTTCTTCAAATTCCCTTTTGTACCAAAACAGGACGATTTTCTTCCCAAAGTTTCAAAACTAGAGTTAGGACTATATATTGGGTAGAATCCATTCTTAAGGGCTTCAAAGCTATATTTAGACTATTATACTAATATATTGTACTTTGGTTACTCCTTGGTCACCAATTTTGTCTACATTTCTTCAAATTCCCTTTTGTACCAAAACGAGACGATTTTCTTCCCAAAGTTTCAAAACTATAGTTAGGACTCTATATTGCGTAGAATCCATTCTTAAGGGCTTCAAAGCTATATTTAGACTATTATACTAATATATTGAAATTTTGTAACTCCTTGGTCACCAATTTTGTCTACATTTCTTCAAATTCCCATTTGTACCAAAACGAGACGATTTTCTTCCCAAAGTTTCAAAAATATAGTTAGCACTATATATTGGGTAGAATCCATGCTTAAGGGCTTCAAAGCTATATTTAGACTATTATACTAATATATTGAACTTTGGTTACTTCTTGGTGATCCAATTTTGTGTAATTTCTTCAAATTCCCATTTGTACCAAAACAGGACGATTTTCTTCCCAAAGTTTCAAAACTATAGTTAGGACTATATATTGGGTAGAATCCATTCTTAAGGGCTTCAAAGCTATGTTTAGACTATTATACTAATATATTGAACTTTGGTTACATCTTGGTGATCCAATTTTGTGTAATTTCTTCAAATTCCCATTTGTACCAAAACAGGACGATTTTCTTCCCAAAGTTTCAAAACTAGAGTTAGGACTATATATTGGGTAGAATCCATTCTTAAGGGCTTCAAAGCTTTATTTAGACTATTATACTAATATATTGTACTTTGGTTAGTCCTTGGTCACCAATTTTGTCTACATTTCTTCAAATTCCCTTTTGTACCAAAACGAGACGATTTTCTTCCCAAAGTTTCAAAACTATAGTTAGGACTCTATATTGCGTAGAATCCATTCTTAAGGGCTTCAAAGCTATATTTAGACTATTATACTAATATATTGAAATTTTGTTACTCCTTGGTCACCAATTTTGTCTACATTTCCTCAAATTCCCATTTGTACCAAAACGAGACGATTTTCTTCCCAAAGTTTCAAAACTATAGTTAGGACTATATATTGGGTAGAATCCATGCTTATGGGCTTCAAAGCTATATTTAGACTATTATACTAATATATTGAACTTTGGTTACTTCTTGGTGAGCCAATTTTGTGTAAATTTCTTCAAATTCCCATTTGTACCAAAACAGTACGATTTTCTTCCCAAAGTTTCAAAACTATAGTTAGGACTATATATTGGTTAGAATCCATTCTAAAGGGCTTCAAAGCTATATTTAGACTATTATACTAATATATTGAACTTTGGTTACTTCTTGGTGATCCAATTTTGTGTAATTTCTTCAAATTCCCATTTGTACCAAAACAGGACGATTTTCTTCCCAAAGTTTCAAAACTAGAGTTAGGACTATATATTGGATAGAATCCATTCTTAAGACTTCAAAGCTATATTTGACTATTATACTAATATATTGTACTTTGGTTACTCCTTGGTCACCAATTTTGTCTACATTTCTTCAAATTCCCTTTTGTACCAAAACGGGACTATTTTCTTCCCAAAGTTTCAAAACTATAGTTAGGACTATATATTGGGTAGAATCCATTCTTAAGGGCTTCAAAGCTATATTTAGACTATTAAACTAATATATTGTACTTTGGTTACTCCTTGGTCACCAATTTTGTCTACATTTGTTCAAATTCCCTTTTGTACCAAAACGAGATGATTTTCTTCCCAAAGTTTCAAAACTATAGTTAGGACTGTATATTGCGTAGAATCCATGCTTAAGGGCTTCAAAGCTATATTTAGACTATTATACTAATATATTGAACTTTTGTTACTCCTTGGTCACAAATTATTTCTACATTTCTTCAAATTCCCATTTGTACCAAAACGAGACGATTTTCTTCCCAAAGTTTCAAAACTATAGTTACGACTATATATTGGGTAGAATTCATTCTAAAGGGTTTCAAAGCTATATTTAGACTATTATACTAATATATTTAACTTTGGTTACTTCTTGGCGAGCCAATTTTGTGTAAATTTCTTCAAATTCCAATTTGTACCAAAATGGGACGATTTTCTTCCCAAATGTTTCAAAACTATAGTTAGGACTATATATTGGTTAGAATCCATTCTAAAGGGCTTCAAAGCTATATTTAGACTATTATACTAATATATTGAACTTTGGTTACATCTTGGTGATCCAATTTTGTGTAATTTCTTCAAATTCCCATTTGTACCAAAACAGGACGATTTTCTTCCCAAAGTTTCAAAACTAGAGTTAGGACTATATATTGGGTAGAATCCATTCTTAAGGGCTTCAAAGCTATATTTAGACTATTATACTAATATATTGTACTTTGGTTACTCCTTGGTCACCAATTTTGTCTACATTTCTTCAAATTCCCTTTTGTACCAAAACGAGACGATTTTCTTCCCAAAGTTTCAAAACTATAGTTAGGACTCTATATTGCGTAGAATCCATTCTTAAGGGCTTCAAAGCTATATTTAGACTATTATACTAATATATTGAAATTTTGTAACTCCTTGGTCACCAATTTTGTCTACATTTCCTCAAATTCCCATTTGTACCAAAACGAGACGATTTTCTTCCCAAAGTTTCAAAACTATAGTTAGGACTATATATTGGGTAGAATCCATGCTTATGGGCTTCAAAGCTATATTTAGACTATTATACTAATATATTGAACTTTTGTTACTCCTTGGTCACAAATTATTTCTACATTTCTTCGAATTCCCATTTGTACCAAAACGAGACGATTTTCTTCCCAAAGTTTCAAAACTATAGTTAGGACTATATATTGGTTAGAATCCATTCTAAAGGGCTTCAAAGCTATATTTAGACTATTATACTAATATATTGAACTTTGGTTACTTCTTGGTGATCCAATTTTGTGTAATTTCTTCAAATTCCCATTTGTACCAAAACAGGACGATTTTCTTCCCAAAGTTTCAAAACTAGAGTTAGGACTATATATTGGATAGAATCCATTCTTAAGGGCTTCAAAGCTATATTTAGACTATTATACTAATATATTGTACTTTGGTTACTCCTTGGTCACCAATTTTGTCTACATTTCTTCAAATTCCCTTTTGTACCAAAACGGGACTATTTTCTTCCCAAAGTTTCAAAACTATAGTTAGGACTATATATTGGGTAGAATCCATTCTTAAGGGCTTCAAAGCTATATTTAGACTATTATACTAATATATTGTACTTTGGTTACTCCTTGGTCACCAATTTTGTCTACATTTGTTCAAATTCCCTTTTGTACCAAAACGAGATGATTTTCTTCCCAAAGTTTCAAAACTATAGTTAGGACTGTATATTGCGTAGAATCCATGCTTAAGGGCTTCAAAGCTATATTTAGACTATTATACTAATATATTGAACTTTTGTTACTCCTTGGTCACAAATTATTTCTACATTTCTTCGAATTCCCATTTGTACCAAAACGAGACGATTTTCTTCCCAAAGTTTCAAAACTATAGTTACGACTATATATTGGGTAGAATTCATTCTAAAGGGTTTCAAAGCTATATTTAGACTATTATACTAATATATTTAACTTTGGTTACTTCTTGGCGAGCCAATTTTGTGTAAATTTCTTCAAATTCCAATTTGTACCAAAATGGGACGATTTTCTTCCCAAATGTTTCAAAACTATAGTTAGGACTATATATTGCGTAGAATCAATTCTAAAGGGCTTCAAAGCTATATTTAGACTACTATACTAATATATTGTACTTTGGTTACTCCTTGGTCACCAATTTTGTCTACATTTCTTCAAATTCCCCTTTGTACCAAAACAGGACGATTTTCTTCCCAAAGTTTCAAAACTAGAGTTAGGACTATATATTGGGTAGAATCCATTCTTAAGGGCTTCAAAGCTATATTTAGACTATTATACTAATATATTGTACTTTGGTTACTCCTTGGTCACCAATTTTGTCTACATTTCTTCAAATTCCCTTTTGTACCAAAACGAGACGATTTTCTTCCCAAAGTTTCAAAACTATAGTTTGGACTCTATATTGCGTAGAATCCATTATTAAGGGCTTTAAAGCTATATTTAGACTATTATACTAATATATTGAAATTTTGTAACTCCTTGGTCACCAATTTTGTCTACATTTCTTCAAATTCCCATTTGTATCAAAACGAGACGATTTTCTTCCCAAAGTTTCAAAAATATAGTTAGAACTATATATTGGGTAGAATCCATGCTTAAGGGCTTCAAAGCTATATTTAGACTATTATACTAATATATTGAACTTTGGTTACTTCTTGGTGAGCCAATTTTGTGTAAATTTCTTCAAATTCCCATTTGTATCAAAACGAGACGATTTTCTTCCCAAAGTTTCAAAAATATAGTTAGGACTATATATTGGTTAGAATCCATTCTAAAGGGCTTAAAAGCTATATTTAGACTATTATACCAATATATTGAACTTTGGTTACTTCTTGGTGATCCAATTTTGTGTAATTTCTTCAAATTCCCATTTGTACGAAAACAGGACGATTTTCTTCCCAAAGTTTCAAAACTAGAGTTAGGACTATATATTGGATAGAATCCATTCTTAAGACTTCAAAGCTATATTTGACTATTATACTAATATATTGTACTTTGGTTACTCCTTGGTCACCAATTTTGTCTACATTTCTTCAAATTCCCTTTTGTACCAAAACGGGACTATTTTCTTCCCAAAGTTTCAAAACTATAGTTAGGACTATATATTGGGTAGAATCCATTCTTAAGGGCTTCAAAGCTATATTTAGACTATTAAACTAATATATTGTACTTTGGTTACTCCTTGGTCACCAATTTTGTCTACATTTGTTCAAATTCCCTTTTGTACCAAAACGAGATGATTTTCTTCCCAAAGTTTCAAAACTATAGTTAGGACTGTATATTGCGTAGAATCCATGCTTAAGGGCTTCAAAGCTATATTTAGACTATTATACTAATATATTGAACTTTTGTTACTCCTTGGTCACAAATTATTTCTACATTTCTTCGAATTCCCATTTGTACCAAAACGAGACGATTTTCTTCCCAAAGTTTCAAAACTATAGTTACGACTATATATTGGGTAGAATTCATTCTAAAGGGTTTCAAAGCTATATTTAGACTATTATACTAATATATTTAACTTTGGTTACTTCTTGGCGAGCCAATTTTGTGTAAATTTCTTCAAATTCCAATTTGTACCAAAATGGGACGATTTTCTTCCCAAATGTTTCAAAACTATAGTTAGGACTATATATTGGTTAGAATCCATTCTAAAGGGCTTCAAAGCTATATTTAGACTATTATACTAATATATTGAACTTTGGTTACTTCTTGGTGATCCAATTTTGTGTAATTTCTTCAAATTCCCATTTGTACCAAAACAGGACGATTTTCTTCCCAAAGTTTCAAAACTAGAGTTAGGACTATATATTGGATAGAATCCATTCTTAAGACTTCAAAGCTATATTTGACTATTATACTAATATATTGTACTTTGGTTACTCCTTGGTCACCAATTTTGTCTACATTTCTTCGAATTCCCATTTGTACCAAAACGAGACGATTTTCTTCCCAAAGTTTCAAAACTATAGTTACGACTATATATTGGGTAGAATTCATTCTAAAGGGTTTCAAAGCTATATTTAGACTATTATACTAATATATTTAACTTTGGTTACTTCTTGGCGAGCCAATTTTGTGTAAATTTCTTCAAATTCCAATTTGTACCAAAATGGGACGATTTTCTTCCCAAATGTTTCAAAACTATAGTTAGGACTATATATTGCGTAGAATCAATTCTAAAGGGCTTCAAAGCTATATTTAGACTACTATACTAATATATTGTACTTTGGTTACTCCTTGGTCACCAATTTTGTCTATATTTCTTCAAATTCCCTTTTGTACCAAAACAGGACGATTTTCTTCCCAAAGTTTCAAAACTAGAGTTAGGACTATATATTGGGTAGAATCCATTCTTAAGGGCTTCAAAGCTATATTTAGACTATTATACTAATATATTGTACTTTGGTTACTCCTTGGTCACCAATTTTGTCTACATTTCTTCAAATTCCCTTTTGTACCAAAACGAGACGATTTTCTTCCCAAAGTTTCAAAACTATAGTTAGGACTCTATATTGCGTAGAATCCATTCTTAAGGGCTTCAAAGCTATATTTAGACTATTATACTAATATATTGAAATTTTTTAACTCCTTGGTCACCAATTTTGTCTACATTTCTTCAAATTCCCATTTGTACCAAAACGAGACGATTTTCTTCCCAAAGTTTCAAAAATATAGTTAGCACTATATATTGGGTAGAATCCATGCTTAAGGGCTTCAAAGCTATATTTAGACTATTATACTAATATATTGAACTTTGGTTACTTCTTGGTGATCCAATTTTGTGTAATTTCTTCAAATTCCCATTTGTACCAAAACAGGACGATTTTCTTCCCAAAGTTTCAAAACTATAGTTAGGACTATATATTGGGTAGAATCCATTCTTAAGGGCTTCAAAGCTATGTTTAGACTATTATACTAATATATTGAACTTTGGTTACATCTTGGTGATCCAATTTTGTGTAATTTCTTCAAATTCCCATTTGTACCAAAACAGGACGATTTTCTTCCCAAAGTTTCAAAACTAGAGTTAGGACTATATATTGGGTAGAATCCATTCTTAAGGGCTTCAAAGCTATATTTAGACTATTATACTAATATATTGTACTTTGGTTACTCCTTGGTCACCAATTTTGTCTACATTTCTTCAAATTCCCTTTTGTACCAAAACGAGACGATTTTCTTCCCAAAGTTTCAAAACTATAGTTAGGACTCTATATTGCGTAGAATCCATTCTTAAGGGCTTCAAAGCTATATTTAGACTATTATACTAATATATTGAAATTTTGTAACTCCTTGGTCACCAATTTTGTCTACATTTCCTCAAATTCCCATTTGTACCAAAACGAGACGATTTTCTTCCCAAAGTTTCAAAACTATAGTTAGGACTATATATTGGGTAGAATCCATGCTTATGGGCTTCAAAGCTATATTTAGACTATTATACTAATATATTGAACTTTTGTTACTCCTTGGTCACAAATTATTTCTACATTTCTTCGAATTCCCATTTGTACCAAAACGAGACGATTTTCTTCCCAAAGTTTCAAAACTATAGTTAGGACTATATATTGGTTAGAATCCATTCTAAAGGGCTTCAAAGCTATATTTAGACTATTATACTAATATATTGAACTTTGGTTACTTCTTGGTGATCCAATTTTGTGTAATTTCTTCAAATTCCCATTTGTACCAAAACAGGACGATTTTCTTCCCAAAGTTTCAAAACTAGAGTTAGGACTATATATTGGATAGAATCCATTCTTAAGGGCTTCAAAGCTATATTTAGACTATTATACTAATATATTGTACTTTGGTTACTCCTTGGTCACCAATTTTGTCTACATTTCTTCAAATTCCCTTTTGTACCAAAACGGGACTATTTTCTTCCCAAAGTTTCAAAACTATAGTTAGGACTATATATTGGGTAGAATCCATTCTTAAGGGCTTCAAAGCTATATTTAGACTATTATACTAATATATTGTACTTTGGTTACTCCTTGGTCACCAATTTTGTCTACATTTGTTCAAATTCCCTTTTGTACCAAAACGAGATGATTTTCTTCCCAAAGTTTCAAAACTATAGTTAGGACTGTATATTGCGTAGAATCCATGCTTAAGGGCTTCAAAGCTATATTTAGACTATTATACTAATATATTGAACTTTTGTTACTCCTTGGTCACAAATTATTTCTACATTTCTTCGAATTCCCATTTGTACCAAAACGAGACGATTTTCTTCCCAAAGTTTCAAAACTATAGTTACGACTATATATTGGGTAGAATTCATTCTAAAGGGTTTCAAAGCTATATTTAGACTATTATACTAATATATTTAACTTTGGTTACTTCTTGGCGAGCCAATTTTGTGTAAATTTCTTCAAATTCCAATTTGTACCAAAATGGGACGATTTTCTTCCCAAATGTTTCAAAACTATAGTTAGGACTATATATTGCGTAGAATCAATTCTAAAGGGCTTCAAAGCTATATTTAGACTACTATACTAATATATTGTACTTTGGTTACTCCTTGGTCACCAATTTTGTCTACATTTCTTCAAATTCCCCTTTGTACCAAAACAGGACGATTTTCTTCCCAAAGTTTCAAAACTAGAGTTAGGACTATATATTGGGTAGAATCCATTCTTAAGGGCTTCAAAGCTATATTTAGACTATTATACTAATATATTGTACTTTGGTTACTCCTTGGTCACCAATTTTGTCTACATTTCTTCAAATTCCCTTTTGTACCAAAACGAGACGATTTTCTTCCCAAAGTTTCAAAACTATAGTTTGGACTCTATATTGCGTAGAATCCATTATTAAGGGCTTTAAAGCTATATTTAGACTATTATACTAATATATTGAAATTTTGTAACTCCTTGGTCACCAATTTTGTCTACATTTCTTCAAATTCCCATTTGTATCAAAACGAGACGATTTTCTTCCCAAAGTTTCAAAAATATAGTTAGAACTATATATTGGGTAGAATCCATGCTTAAGGGCTTCAAAGCTATATTTAGACTATTATACTAATATATTGAACTTTGGTTACTTCTTGGTGAGCCAATTTTGTGTAAATTTCTTCAAATTCCCATTTGTATCAAAACGAGACGATTTTCTTCCCAAAGTTTCAAAAATATAGTTAGGACTATATATTGGTTAGAATCCATTCTAAAGGGCTTAAAAGCTATATTTAGACTATTATACCAATATATTGAACTTTGGTTACTTCTTGGTGATCCAATTTTGTGTAATTTCTTCAAATTCCCATTTGTACGAAAACAGGACGATTTTCTTCCCAAAGTTTCAAAACTATAGTTAGGAATATATATTGGGTAGAATCCATTCTTAAGGGCTTCAAAGCTATGTTTAGACTATTATACTAATATATTGAACTTTGGTTACTTCTTGGTGATCCAATTTTGTGTAATTTCTTCAAATTCCCATTTGTACCAAAACAGGACGATTTTCTTCCCAAAGTTTCAAAAATAGAGTTAGGACTATATATTGGATAGAATCCATTCTTAAGGGCTTCAAAGCTATATTTAGACTATTATACTAATATATTGTACTTTGGTTACTCCTTGGTCACCAATTTTGTCTACATTTCTTCAAATTCCCTTTTGTACCAAAACGAGACGATTTTCTTCCCAAAGTTTCAAAACTATAGTTAGGACTCTATATTGCGTAGAATCCATTCTTAAGGGCTTCAAAGCTATATTTAGACTATTATACTAATATATTGAAATTTTGTAACTCCTTGGTCACCAATTTTGTCTACATTTCTTCAAATTCCCATTTGTATCAAAACGAGACGATTTTCTTCCCAAAGTTTCAAAAATATAGTTAGGACTATATATTGGGTAGAATCCATGCTTAAGGGCTTCAAAGCTATATTTAGACTATTATACTAATATATTGAACTTTGGTTACTTCTTGGTGAGCCAATTTTGTGTAAATTTCTTCAAATTCCCATTTGTACCAAAATAGTACCATTTTCTTCCCAAAGTTTCAAAACTATAGTTAGGACTATATATTGGTTAGAATCCATTCTAAAGGGCTTCAAAGCTATATTTAGACTATTATACTAATATATTGAACTTTGGTTACTTCTTGGTGATCCAATTTTGTGAAATTTCTTCAAATTCCCATTTGTACGAAAACAAGACGATTTTCTTCCCAAAGTTTCAAAACTATAGTTAGGAATATATATTGGGTAGAATCCATTCTTAAGGGCTTCAAAGCTATGTTTAGACTATTATACTAATATATTGAACTTTGGTTACTTCTTGGTGATCCAATTTTGTGTAATTTCTTCAAATTCCCATTTGTACCAAAACAGGACGATTTTCTTCCCAAAGTTTCAAAACTAGAGTTAGGACTATATATTGGGTAGAATCCATTCTTATGGGCTTCAAAGCTATATTTAGACTATTATACTAATATATTGAACTTTGGTTACTTCTTGGTGAGCCAATTTTGTGTAAATTTCTTCAAATTCCCATTTGTACCAAAACAGTACCATTTTCTTCCCAAAGTTTCAAAACTATAGTTAGGACTATATATTGGTTAGAATCCATTCTAAAGGGCTTCAAAGCTATATTTAGACTATTATACTAATATATTGAACTTTGGTTACTTCTTGGTGATCCAATTTTGTGTAATTTCTTCAAATTCCCATTTGTACCAAAACAGGACGATTTTCTTCCCAAAGTTTCAAAACTAGAGTTAGGACTATATATTGGATAGAATCCATTCTTAAGGGCTTCAAAGCTATATTTAGACTATTATACTAATATATTGTACTTTGGTTACTCCTTGGTCACCAATTTTGTCTACATTTCTTCAAATTCCCTTTTGTACCAAAACGAGATGATTTTCTTCCCAAAGTTTCAAAACTATAGTTAGGACTGTATATTGCGTAGAATCCATGCTTAAGGGCTTCAAAGCTATATTTAGACTATTATACTAATATATTGAACTTTTGTTACTCCTTGGTCACAAATTATTTCTACATTTCTTCGAATTCCCATTTGTACCAAAACGAGACGATTTTCTTCCCAAAGTTTCAAAACTATAGTTACGACTATATATTGGGTAGAATTCATTCTAAAGGGTTTCAAAGCTATATTTAGACTATTATACTAATATATTTAACTTTGGTTACTTCTTGGCGAGCCAATTTTGTGTAAATTTCTTCAAATTCCAATTTGTACCAAAATGGGACGATTTTCTTCCCAAATGTTTCAAAACTATAGTTAGGACTATATATTGCGTAGAATCAATTCTAAAGGGCTTCAAAGCTATATTTAGACTACTATACTAATATATTGTACTTTGGTTACTCCTTGGTCACCAATTTTGTCTATATTTCTTCAAATTCCCTTTTGTACCAAAACGAGACGATTTTCTTCCCAAACTTTCAAAACTATAGTTAGGACTATATATTGGGTAGAATCCATTCTTAAGGCCTTCAAAGCTATATTTAGACTATTATACTAATATATTGAACTTTTGTTACTCCTTGGTCACAAATTATTTCTACATTTCTTCGAATTCCCATTTGTACCAAAACAGTACGATTTTCTTCCCAAAGTTTCAAAACTATAGTTAGGACTATATATTGGTTAGAATCCATTCTAAAGGGGTTCAAAGCTATATTTAGACTATTATACTAATATATTTAACTTTGGTTACTTCTTCGTGAGCCAATTTTGTGTAAATTTCTTCAAATTCCCATTTGTACCAAAACGGGACTATTTTCTTCCCAAAGTTTCAAAACTATAGTTAGGACTATATATTGGGTAGAATCCATTCTTAAGGGCTTCAAAGCTATAATTAGACTATTATACTAATATATTGTACTTTGGTTACTCCTTGGTCACCAATTTTGTCTACATTTGTTCAAATTCCCTTTTGTACCAAAACGAGACGATTTTCTTCCCAAATTTCAAAACTATAGTTAGGACTATATATTGGGTAGAATCCATTCTTAAGGGCTTCAAAGCTATATTTAGACTATTATACTAATATATTGAACTTTTGTTACTCCTTGGTCACAAATTATTTCTACATTTCTTCGAATTCCCATTTGTACCAAAACGAGACGATTTTCTTCCCAAAGTTTCAAAACTATAGTTAGGACTATATATTGGGTAGAATCCATGCTTATGGGCTTCAAAGCTATATTTAGACTATTATACTAATATATTGTACTTTGGTTACTCCTTGGTCACCAATTTTGTCTACATTTGTTCAAATTCCCTTTTGTACCAAAACGAGACGATTTTCTTCCCAAATTTCAAAACTATAGTTAGGACTATATATTGGGTAGAATCCATTCTTAAGGGCTTCAAAGCTATATTTAGACTATTATACTAATATATTGAAATTTTGTTACTCCTTGGTCACCAATTTTGTCTACATTTCCTCAAATTCCCATTTGTACCAAAACGAGACGATTTTCTTCCCAAAGTTTCAAAACTATAGTTAGGACTATATATTGGATAGAATCCATGCTTATGGGCTTCAAAGCTATATTTAGACTATTATACTAATATATTGAACTTTGGTTACTTCTTGGTGAGCCAATTTTGTGTAAATTTCTTCAAATTCCCATTTGTACCAAAATAGTACGATTTTCTTCCCAAAGTTTCAAAACTATAGTTAGGACTATATATTGGTTAGAATCCATTCTAAAGGGCTTCAAAGCTATATTTAGACTATTATACTAATATATTGAACTTTGGTTACTTCTTGGTGATCCAATTTTGTGTAATTTCTTCAAATTCCCATTTGTACCAAAACAGGACGATTTTCTTCCCAAAGTTTCAAAACTAGAGTTAGGACTATATATTGGATAGAATCCATTCTTAAGGGCTTCAAAGCTATATTTAGACTATTATACTAATATATTGTACTTTGGTTACTCCTTGGTCACCAATTTTGTCTACATTTCTTCAAATTCCCTTTTGTACCAAAACGGGACTATTTTCTTCCCAAAGTTTCAAAACTATAGTTAGGACTATATATTGGGTAGAATCCATTCTTAAGGGCTTCAAAGCTATATTTAGACTATTATACTAATATATTGTACTTTGGTTACTCCTTGGTCACCAATTTTGTCTACATTTGTTCAAATTCCCTTTTGTACCAAAACGAGACGATTTTCTTCCCAAATTTCAAAACTATAGTTAGGACTATATATTGGGTAGAATCCATTCTTAAGGGCTTCAAAGCTATATTTAGACTATTATACTAATATATTGAAATTTTGTTACTCCTTGGTCACCAATTTTGTCTACATTTCCTCAAATTCCAATTTGTACCAAAACGAGACGATTTTCTTCCCAAAGTTTTAAAACTATAGTTAGGACTATATATTGGATAGAATCCATGCTTATGGGCTTCAAAGCTATATTTAGACTATTATACTAATATATTGAACTTTGGTTACTTCTTGGTGAGCCAATTTTGTGTAAATTTCTTCAAATTCCCATTTGTACCAAAACAGTACGATTTTCTTCCCAAAGTTTCAAAACTATAGTTAGGACTATATATTGGTTAGAATCCATGCTTATGGGCTTCAAAGCTATATTTAGACTATTATACTAATATATTGAACTTTGGTTACTTCTTGGTGAGCCAATTTTGTGTAAATTTCTTCAAATTCCCATTTGTACCAAAACAGTACGATTTTCTTCAGAAAGTTTCAAAACTATAGTTAGGACTATATATTGGTTAGAATCCATTCTAAAGGGCTTCAAAGCTATATTTAGACTATTATACTAATATATTGAACTTTGGTTACTTCTTGGTGATCCAATTTTGTGTAATTTCTTCAAATTCCCATTTGTACCAAAACGGGACGATTTTCTTCCCAAATGTTTCAAAACTATAGTTAGGACTATATATTGCGTAGAATCAATTCTAAAGGGCTTCAAAGCTATATTTAGACTACTATACTAATATATTTAACTTTGGTTACTTCTTCGTGAGCCAATTTGGTGTAAATTTCTTCAAATTCCCATTTGTACCAAAACGGGACTATTTTCTTCCCAAAGTTTCAAAACTATAGTTAGGACTATATATTGGGTAGAATCCATTCTTAAGGGCTTCAAAGCTATATTTAGACTATTATACTAATATATTGTACTTTGGTTACTCCTTGGTCACCAATTTTGTCTACATTTGTTCAAATTCCCTTTTGTACCAAAACGAGATGATTTTCTTCCCAAAGTTTCAAAACTATAGTTAGGACTGTATATTGCGTAGAATCCATGCTTAAGGGCTTCAAAGCTATATTTAGACTATTATACTAATATATTGAACTTTTGTTACTCCTTGGTCACAAATTATTTCTACATTTCTTCGAATTCCCATTTGTACCAAAACGAGACGATTTTCTTCCCAAAGTTTCAAAACTATAGTTACGACTATATCTTGGGTAGAATTCATTCTAAAGGGTTTCAAAGCAATATTTAGACTATTATACTAATATATTTAACTTTGGTTACTTCTTGGCGAGCCAATTTTGTGTAAATTTCTTCAAATTCCAATTTGTACCAAAACGGGACGATTTTCTTCCCAAATGTTTCAAAACTATAGTTAGGACTATATATTGGGTAGAATCCATTCTTAAGGGCTTCAAAGCTATAATTAGACTATTATACTAATATATTGTACTTTGGTTACTCCTTGGTCACCAATTTTGTCTACATTTGTTCAAATTCCCTTTTGTACCAAAACGAGACGATTTTCTTCCCAAATTTCAAAACTATAGTTAGGACTATATATTGGGTAGAATCCATTCTTAAGGGCTTCAAAGCTATATTTAGACTATTATACTAATATATTGAACTTTTGTTACTCCTTGGTCACAAATTATTTCTACATTTCTTCGAATTCCCATTTGTACCAAAACGAGACGATTTTCTTCCCAAAGTTTCAAAACTATAGTTAGGACTATATATTGGGTAGAATCCATGCTTATGGGCTTCAAAGCTATATTTAGACTATTATACTAATATATTGTACTTTGGTTACTCCTTGGTCACCAATTTTGTCTACATTTGTTCAAATTCCCTTTTGTACCAAAACGAGACGATTTTCTTCCCAAATTTCAAAACTATAGTTAGGACTATATATTGGGTAGAATCCATTCTTAAGGGCTTCAAAGCTATATTTAGACTATTATACTAATATATTGAAATTTTGTTACTCCTTGGTCACCAATTTTGTCTACATTTCCTCAAATTCCCATTTGTACCAAAACGAGACGATTTTCTTCCCAAAGTTTCAAAACTATAGTTAGGACTATATATTGGATAGAATCCATGCTTATGGGCTTCAAAGCTATATTTAGACTATTATACTAATATATTGAACTTTGGTTACTTCTTGGTGAGCCAATTTTGTGTAAATTTCTTCAAATTCCCATTTGTACCAAAACAATACGATTTTCTTCCCAAAGTTTCAAAACTATAGTTAGGACTATATATTGGTTAGAATCCATTCTAAAGGGCTTCAAAGCTATATTTAGACTATTATACTAATATATTGAACTTTGGTTACTTCTTGGTGATCCAATTTTGTGTAATTTCTTCAAATTCCCATTTGTACCAAAACAGGACGATTTTCTTCCCAAAGTTTCAAAACTAGAGTTAGGACTATATATTGGATAGAATCCATTCTTAAGGGCTTCAAAGCTATATTTAGACTATTATACTAATATATTGTACTTTGGTTACTCCTTGGTCACCAATTTTGTCTACATTTCTTCAAATTCCCTTTTGTACCAAAACGGGACTATTTTCTTCCCAAAGTTTCAAAACTATAGTTAGGACTATATATTGGGTAGAATCCATTCTTAAGGGCTTCAAAGCTATATTTAGACTATTATACTAATATATTGTACTTTGGTTACTCCTTGGTCACCAATTTTGTCTACATTTCTTCAAATTCCCATTTGTACCAAAACGAGACGATTTTCTTCCCAAAGTTTCAAAACTATAGTTACGACTATATATTGGGTAGAATTCATTCTAAAGGGTTTCAAAGCTATATTTAGACTATTATACTAATATAGTTAACTTTGGTTACTTCTTGGTGAGCCAATTTTGTGTAAATTTCTTCAAATTCCCATTTGTACCAAAACAATACGATTTTCTTCCCAAAGTTTCAAAACTATAGTTTGGATTATATATTGGTTAGAATCCATTCTAATGGGGTTCAAAGCTATATTTAGACTATTATACTAATATATTTAACTTTGGTTACTTCTTCGTGAGCCAATTTTGTGTAAATTTCTTCAAATTCCCATTTGTACCAAAACGGGACTATTTTCTTCCCAAAGTTTCAAAACTATAGTTAGGATTATATATTGGGTAGAATCCATTCTTAAGGGCTTCAAAGCTATATTTAGACTATTATACTAATATATTGTACTTTGGTTACTCCTTGGTCACCAATTTTGTCTACATTTGTTCAAATTCCCTTTTGTACCAAAACGAGACGATTTTCTTCCCAAATTTCAAAACTATAGTTAGGACTATATATTGGGTAGAATCCATTCTTAAGGGCTTCAAAGCTATATTTAAACTATTATACTAATATATTGAACTTTTGTTACTCCTTGGTCACAAATTATTTCTACATTTCTTCGAATTCCCATTTGTACCAAAACGAGACGATTTTCTTCCCAAAGTTTCAAAACTATAGTTACGACTATATATTGGGTAGAATTCATTCTAAAGGGTTTCAAAGCTATATTTAGACTATTATACTAATATAGTTAACTTTGGTTACTTCTTGGCGAGCCAATTTTGTGTAAATTTCTTCAAATTCCAATTTGTACCAAAACGGGACGATTTTCTTCCCAAATGTTTCAACACTATAGTTAGGACTATATATTGCGTAGAATCAATTCTAAAGGGCTTAAAAGCTATATTTAGACTACTATACTAATATATTGTACTTTGGTTACTCCTTGTTCACCAATTTTGTCTACATTTCTTCAAATTCCCTTTTGTACCAAAACGAGACGATTTTCTTCCCAATCTTTCAAAACTATAGTTAGGACTATATATTGGGTAGAATCCATTCTTAAGGGCTTCAAAGCTATATTTAGACTATTATTCTAATATATTGAACTTTTGTTACTCCTTGGTCACAAATTATTTCTACATTTCTTCGAATTCCCATTTGTACCAAAACAGTACGATTTTCTTCCCAAAGTTTCAAAACTATAGTTAGGACTATATATTGGTTAGAATCCATTCTAATGGGGTTCAAAGCTATATTTAGACTATTTTACTAATATATTTAACTTTGGTTACTTCTTCGTGAGCCAATTTTGTGTAAATTTCTTCAAATTCCCATTTGTACCAAAACGGGACTATTTTCTTCCCAAAGTTTCAAAACTATAGTTAGGACTATATATTGGGTAGAATCCATTCTTAAGGGCTTCAAAGCTATATTTAGACTATTATACTAATATATTGTACTTTGGTTACTCCTTGGTCACCAATTTTGTCTACATTTGTTCAAATTCCCTTTTGTACCAAAACGAGACGATTTTCTTCCCAAATTTCAAAACTATAGTTAGGACTATATATTGGGTAGAATCCATTCTTAAGGGCTTCAAAGCTATATTTAGACTATTATACTAATATATTGAACTTTTGTTACTCCTTGGTCACCAATTTTGTCTACATTTCTTCAAATTTCCATTTGTACCAAAATGAGACGATTTTCTTCGCAAAGTTTCAAACCTATAGTTACGACTATATATTGGGTAGAATTTATTCTAAAGGGGTTCAAAGCTATATTTATACTATTATACTAATATATTGAACTTTGGTTACTACTTAGTCACCAATTATGTCTACATTTCTTCATATTCCCATTTGTACCAAAACGGGACGATTTTCTTCCCAAAGTTTCAAAAATATAGTTAGGACTATATATTAGGTAGAATCCATGCTTAAGGGCTTCAAAGCTATATTTAGACTATTATACTAATATATTGAACTTTGGTTACTTCTTGGTGAGCCAATTTTGTGTAAATTTCTTCAAATTCCCATTTGTACCAAAACAGGACGATTTTCTTCCCAAAGTTTCAAAACTATAGTTAGGACTATATATTGGGTAGAATCCATGCTTATGGGCTTCAAAGCTATATTTAGACTATTATACTAATATATTGAACTTTGGTTACTTCTTGGTGAGCCAATTTTGTGTAAATTTCTTCAAATTCCCATTTGTACCAAAACAGGACGATTTTCTTCCCAAAGTTTCAAAACTATAGTTAGGACTATATATTGGGTAGAATCCATGCTTATGGGCTTCAAAGCTATATTTAGACTATTATACTAATATATTGAACTTTGGTTACTTCTTGGTGAGCCAATTTTGTGTAAATTTCTTCAAATTCCCATTTGTACCAAAACAGTACGATTTACTTCCCAAAGTTTCAAAACTATAGTTAGGACTATATATTGGTTAGAATCCATTCTAAAGGGCTTCAAAGCTATATTTAGACTATTATACTAATATATTGAACTTTGGTTACTTCTTAGTGATCCAATTTTGTGTAATTTCTTCAAATTCCCATTTGTACCAAAACGGGACGATTTTCTTCCCAAATGTTTCAAAATTATAGTTAGGACTATATATTGGGTAGAATCCATTCTTAAGGGCTTCAAAGCTATATTTAGACTATTATACTAATATATTGTACTTTGGTTACTCCTTGGTCACAAATTATTTCTACATTTCTTCGAATTCCCATTTGTACCAAAACGAGACGATTTTCTTCCCAAAGTTTCAAAACTATAGTTACGACTATATATCGGGTAGAATTCATTCTAACGGGTTTCAAAGCTATATTTAGACTATTATACTAATATATTTAACTTTGGTTACTTCTTGGCGAGCCAATTTTGTGTAAATTTCTTCAAATTCCAATTTGTACCAAAATGGGACGATTTTCTTCCCAAATGTTTCAAAACTATAGTTAGGACTATATATTGGGTAGAATCCATTCTTAAGGGCTTCAAAGCTATAATTAGACTATTATACTAATATATTGTACTTTGGTTACTCCTTGGTCACCAATTTTGTCTACATTTGTTCAAATTCCCTTTTGTACCAAAACGAGACGATTTTCTTCCCAAATTTCAAAACTATAGTTAGGACTATATATTGGGTAGAATCCATTCTTAAGGGCTTCAAAGCTATATTTAGACTATTATACTAATATATTGAACTTTTGTTACTCCTTGGTCACAAATTATTTCTACATTTCTTCGAATTCCCATTTGTACCAAAACGAGACGATTTTCTTCCCAAAGTTTCAAAACTATAGTTAGGACTATATATTGGGTAGAATCCATGCTTATGGGCTTCAAAGCTATATTTAGACTATTATACTAATATATTGTACTTTGGTTACTCCTTGGTCACCAATTTTGTCTACATTTGTTCAAATTCCCTTTTGTACCAAAACGAGACGATTTTCTTCCCAAATTTCAAAACTATAGTTAGGACTATATATTGGGTAGAATCCATTCTTAAGGGCTTCAAAGCTATATTTAGACTATTATACTAATATATTGAAATTTTGTTACTCCTTGGTCACCAATTTTGTCTACATTTCCTCAAATTCCCATATGTACCAAAACGAGACGATTTTCTTCCCAAAGTTTCAAAACTATAGTTAGGACTATATATTGGATAGAATCCATGCTTATGGGCTTCAAAGCTATATTTAGACTATTATACTAATATATTGAACTTTGGTTACTTCTTGGTGAGCCAATTTTGTGTAAATTTCTTCAAATTCCCATTTGTACCAAAACAATACGATTTTCTTCCCAAAGTTTCAAAACTATAGTTAGGACTATATATTGGTTAGAATCCATTCTAAAGGGCTTCAAAGCTATATTTAGACTATTATACTAATATATTGAACTTTGGTTACTTCTTGGTGATCCAATTTTGTGTAATTTCTTCAAATTCCCATTTGTACCAAAACAGGACGATTTTCTTCCCAAAGTTTCAAAACTAGAGTTAGGACTATATATTGGATAGAATCCATTCTTAAGGGCTTCAAAGCTATATTTAGACTATTATACTAATATATTGTACTTTGGTTACTCCTTGGTCACCAATTTTGTCTACATTTCTTCAAATTCCCTTTTGTACCAAAACGGGACTATTTTCTTCCCAAAGTTTCAAAACTATAGTTAGGACTATATATTGGGTAGAATCCATTCTTAAGGGCTTCAAAGCTATATTTAGACTATTATACTAATATATTGTACTTTGGTTACTCCTTGGTCACCAATTTTGTCTACATTTCTTCAAATTCCCATTTGTACCAAAACGAGACGATTTTCTTCCCAAAGTTTCAAAACTATAGTTACGACTATATATTGGGTAGAATTCATTCTAAAGGGTTTCAAAGCTATATTTAGACTATTATACTAATATAGTTAACTTTGGTTACTTCTTGGTGAGCCAATTTTGTGTAAATTTCTTCAAATTCCCATTTGTACCAAAACAATACGATTTTCTTCCCAAAGTTTCAAAACTATAGTTTGGATTATATATTGGTTAGAATCCATTCTAATGGGGTTCAAAGCTATATTTAGACTATTATACTAATATATTTAACTTTGGTTACTTCTTCGTGAGCCAATTTTGTGTAAATTTCTTCAAATTCCCATTTGTACCAAAACGGGACTATTTTCTTCCCAAAGTTTCAAAACTATAGTTAGGATTATATATTGGGTAGAATCCATTCTTAAGGGCTTCAAAGCTATATTTAGACTATTATACTAATATATTGTACTTTGGTTACTCCTTGGTCACCAATTTTGTCTACATTTGTTCAAATTCCCTTTTGTACCAAAACGAGACGATTTTCTTCCCAAATTTCAAAACTATAGTTAGGACTATATATTGGGTAGAATCCATTCTTAAGGGCTTCAAAGCTATATTTAAACTATTATACTAATATATTGAACTTTTGTTACTCCTTGGTCACAAATTATTTCTACATTTCTTCGAATTCCCATTTGTACCAAAACGAGACGATTTTCTTCCCAAAGTTTCAAAACTATAGTTACGACTATATATTGGGTAGAATTCATTCTAAAGGGTTTCAAAGCTATATTTAGACTATTATACTAATATAGTTAACTTTGGTTACTTCTTGGCGAGCCAATTTTGTGTAAATTTCTTCAAATTCCAATTTGTACCAAAACGGGACGATTTTCTTCCCAAATGTTTCAACACTATAGTTAGGACTATATATTGCGTAGAATCAATTCTAAAGGGCTTAAAAGCTATATTTAGACTACTATACTAATATATTGTACTTTGGTTACTCCTTGTTCACCAATTTTGTCTACATTTCTTCAAATTCCCTTTTGTACCAAAACGAGACGATTTTCTTCCCAATCTTTCAAAACTATAGTTAGGACTATATATTGGGTAGAATCCATTCTTAAGGGCTTCAAAGCTATATTTAGACTATTATTCTAATATATTGAACTTTTGTTACTCCTTGGTCACAAATTATTTCTACATTTCTTCGAATTCCCATTTGTACCAAAACAGTACGATTTTCTTCCCAAAGTTTCAAAACTATAGTTAGGACTATATATTGGTTAGAATCCATTCTAATGGGGTTCAAAGCTATATTTAGACTATTTTACTAATATATTTAACTTTGGTTACTTCTTCGTGAGCCAATTTTGTGTAAATTTCTTCAAATTCCCATTTGTACCAAAACGGGACTATTTTCTTCCCAAAGTTTCAAAACTATAGTTAGGACTATATATTGGGTAGAATCCATTCTTAAGGGCTTCAAAGCTATATTTAGACTATTATACTAATATATTGTACTTTGGTTACTCCTTGGTCACCAATTTTGTCTACATTTGTTCAAATTCCCTTTTGTACCAAAACGAGACGATTTTCTTCCCAAATTTCAAAACTATAGTTAGGACTATATATTGGGTAGAATCCATTCTTAAGGGCTTCAAAGCTATATTTAGACTATTATACTAATATATTGAACTTTTGTTACTCCTTGGTCACCAATTTTGTCTACATTTCTTCAAATTTCCATTTGTACCAAAATGAGACGATTTTCTTCGCAAAGTTTCAAACCTATAGTTACGACTATATATTGGGTAGAATTTATTCTAAAGGGGTTCAAAGCTATATTTATACTATTATACTAATATATTGAACTTTGGTTACTACTTAGTCACCAATTATGTCTACATTTCTTCATATTCCCATTTGTACCAAAACGGGACGATTTTCTTCCCAAAGTTTCAAAAATATAGTTAGGACTATATATTAGGTAGAATCCATGCTTAAGGGCTTCAAAGCTATATTTAGACTATTATACTAATATATTGAACTTTGGTTACTTCTTGGTGAGCCAATTTTGTGTAAATTTCTTCAAATTCCCATTTGTACCAAAACAGGACGATTTTCTTCCCAAAGTTTCAAAACTATAGTTAGGACTATATATTGGGTAGAATCCATGCTTATGGGCTTCAAAGCTATATTTAGACTATTATACTAATATATTGAACTTTGGTTACTTCTTGGTGAGCCAATTTTGTGTAAATTTCTTCAAATTCCCATTTGTACCAAAACAGGACGATTTTCTTCCCAAAGTTTCAAAACTATAGTTAGGACTATATATTGGGTAGAATCCATGCTTATGGGCTTCAAAGCTATATTTAGACTATTATACTAATATATTGAACTTTGGTTACTTCTTGGTGAGCCAATTTTGTGTAAATTTCTTCAAATTCCCATTTGTACCAAAACAGTACGATTTACTTCCCAAAGTTTCAAAACTATAGTTAGGACTATATATTGGTTAGCATCCATTCTAAAGGGCTTCAAAGCTATATTTAGACTATTATACTAATATATTGAACTTTGGTTACTTCTTAGTGATCCAATTTTGTGTAATTTCTTCAAATTCCCATTTGTACCAAAACGGGACGATTTTCTTCCCAAATGTTTCAAAATTATAGTTAGGACTATATATTGGGTAGAATCCATTCTTAAGGGCTTCAAAGCTATATTTAGACTATTATACTAATATATTGTACTTTGGTTACTCCTTGGTCACAAATTATTTCTACATTTCTTCGAATTCCCATTTGTACCAAAACGAGACGATTTTCTTCCCAAAGTTTCAAAACTATAGTTACGACTATATATCGGGTAGAATTCATTCTAACGGGTTTCAAAGCTATATTTAGACTATTATACTAATATATTTAACTTTGGTTACTTCTTCGTGAGCCAATTTTGTGTAAATTTCTTCAAATTCCCATTTGTACCAAAACGGGACTATTTTCTTCCCAAAGTTTCAAAACTATAGTTAGGACTATATATTGGGTTGAATCCATTCTTAAGGGCTTCAAAGCTATATTTAGACTATTATACTAATATATTGTACTTTGGTTACTCCTTGGTCACCAATTTTGTCTACATTTGTTCAAATTCCCTTTTGTACCAAAACGAGACGATTTTCTTCCCAAATTTCAAAACTATAGTTAGGACTATATATTGGGTAGAATCCATTCTTAAGGGCTTCAAAGCTATATTTAGACTATTATACTAATATATTGAACTTTTGTTACTCCTTGGTCACCAATTTTGTCTACATTTCTTCAAATTTCCATTTGTACCAAAACGAGACGATTTTCTTCGCAAAGTTTCAAACCTATAGTTACGACTATATATTGGGTAGAATTTATTCTAAAGGGGTTCAAAGCTATATTTATACTATTATACTAATATATTGAACTTTGGTTACTACTTAGTCACCAATTATGTCTACATTTCTTCATATTCCCATTTGTACCAAAACGGGACGATTTTCTTCCCAAAGTTTCAAAAATATAGTTAGGACTATATATTAGGTAGAATCCATGCTTAAGGGCTTCAAAGCTATATTTAGACTATTATACTAATATATTGAACTTTGGTTACTTCTTGGTGAGCCAATTTTGTGTAAATTTCTTCAAATTCCCATTTGTACCAAAACAGGACGATTTTCTTCCCAAAGTTTCAAAACTATAGTTAGGACTATATATTGGGTAGAATCCATGCTTATGGGCTTCAAAGCTATATTTAGACTATTATACTAATATATTGAACTTTGGTTACTTCTTGGTGAGCCAATTTTGTGTAAATTTCTTCAAATTCCCATTTGTACCAAAACAGTACGATTTTCTTCCCAAAGTTTCAAAACTATAGTTAGGACTATATATTGGTTAGAATCCATTCTAAAGGGCTTCAAAGCTATATTTAGACTATTATACTAATATATTGAACTTTGGTTACTTCTTAGTGATCCAATTTTGTGTAATTTCTTCAAATTCCCATTTGTACCAAAACGGGACGATTTTCTTCCCAAATGTTTCAAAATTATAGTTAGGACTATATATTGGGTAGAATCCATTCTTAAGGGCTTCAAAGCTATATTTAGACTATTATACTAATATATTGTACTTTGGTTACTCCTTGGTCACAAATTATTTCTACATTTCTTCGAATTCCCATTTGTACCAAAACGAGACGATTTTCTTCCCAAAGTTTCAAAACTATAGTTACGACTATATATCGGGTAGAATTCATTCTAACGGGTTTCAAAGCTATATTTAGACTATTATACTAATATATTTAACTTTGGTTACTTCTTCGTGAGCCAATTTTGTGTAAATTTCTTCAAATTCCCATTTGTACCAAAACGGGACTATTTTCTTCCCAAAGTTTCAAAACTATAGTTAGGACTATATATTGGGTAGAATCCATTCTTAAGGGCTTCAAAGCTATATTTAGACTATTATACTAATATATTGTACTTTGGTTACTCCTTGGTCACCAATTTTGTCTACATTTGTTCAAATTCCCTTTTGTACCAAAACGAGACGATTTTCTTCCCAAATTTCAAAACTATAGTTAGGACTATATATTGGGTAGAAACCATTCTTAAGGGCTTCAAAGCTATATTTAGACTATTATACTAATATATTGAACTTTTGTTACTCCTTGGTCACCAATTTTGTCTACATTTCTTCAAATTTCCATTTGTACCAAAACGAGACGATTTTCTTCGCAAAGTTTCAAACCTATAGTTACGACTATATATTGGGTAGAATTTATTCTAAAGGGGTTCAAAGCTATATTTATACTATTATACTAATATATTGAACTTTGGTTACTACTTAGTCACCAATTATGTCTACATTTCTTCATATTCCCATTTGTACCAAAACGGGACGATTTTCTTCCCAAAGTTTCAAAAATATAGTTAGGACTATATATTAGGTAGAATCCATGCTTAAGGGCTTCAAAGCTATATTTAGACTATTATACTAATATATTGAACTTTGGTTACTTCTTGGTGAGCCAATTTTGTGTAAATTTCTTCAAATTCCCATTTGTACCAAAACAGGACGATTTTCTTCCCAAAGTTTCAAAACTATAGTTAGGACTATATATTGGGTAGAATCCATGCTTATGGGCTTCAAAGCTATATTTAGACTATTATACTAATATATTGAACTTTGGTTACTTCTTGGTGAGCCAATTTTGTGTAAATTTCTTCAAATTCCCATTTGTACCAAAACAGTACGATTTTCTTCCCAAAGTTTCAAAACTATAGTTAGGACTATATATTGGTTAGAATCCATTCTAAAGGGCTTCAAAGCTATATTTAGACTATTATACTAATATATTGAACTTTGGTTACTTCTTAGTGATCCAATTTTGTGTAATTTCTTCAAATTCCCATTTGTACCAAAACGGGACGATTTTCTTCCCAAATGTTTCAAAATTATAGTTAGGACTATATATTGGGTAGAATCCATTCTTAAGGGCTTCAAAGCTATATTTAGACTATTATACTAATATATTGTACTTTGGTTACTCCTTGGTCACAAATTATTTCTACATTTCTTCGAATTCCCATTTGTACCAAAACGAGACGATTTTCTTCCCAAAGTTTCAAAACTATAGTTACGACTATATATCGGGTAGAATTCATTCTAACGGGTTTCAAAGCTATATTTAGACTATTATACTAATATATTTAACTTTGGTTACTTCTTCGTGAGCCAATTTTGTGTAAATTTCTTCAAATTCCCATTTGTACCAAAACGGGACTATTTTCTTCCCAAAGTTTCAAAACTATAGTTAGGACTATATATTGGGTAGAATCCATTCTTAAGGGCTTCAAAGCTATATTTAGACTATTATACTAATATATTGTACTTTGGTTACTCCTTGGTCACCAATTTTGTCTACATTTGTTCAAATTCCCTTTTGTACCAAAACGAGACGATTTTCTTCCCAAATTTCAAAACTATAGTTAGGACTATATATTGGGTAGAATCCATTCTTAAGGGCTTCAAAGCTATATTTAGACTATTATACTAATATATTGAACTTTTGTTACTCCTTGGTCACCAATTTTGTCTACATTTCTTCAAATTTCCATTTGTACCAAAACGAGACGATTTTCTTCGCAAAGTTTCAAACCTATAGTTACGACTATATATTGGGTAGAATTTATTCTAAAGGGGTTCAAAGCTATATTTATACTATTATACTAATATATTGAACTTTGGTTACTACTTAGTCACCAATTATGTCTACATTTCTTCATATTCCCATTTGTACCAAAACGGGACGATTTTCTTCCCAAAGTTTCAAAAATATAGTTAGGACTATATATTAGGTAGAATCCATGCTTAAGGGCTTCAAAGCTATATTTAGACTATTATACTAATATATTGAACTTTGGTTACTTCTTGGTGAGCCAATTTTGTGTAAATTTCTTCAAATTCCCATTTGTACCAAAACAGGACGATTTTCTTCCCAAAGTTTCAAAACTATAGTTAGGACTATATATTGGGTAGAATCCATGCTTATGGGCTTCAAAGCTATATTTAGACTATTATACTAATATATTGAACTTTGGTTACTTCTTGGTGAGCCAATTTTGTGTAAATTTCTTCAAATTCCCATTTGTACCAAAACAGTACGATTTTCTTCCCAAAGTTTCAAAACTATAGTTAGGACTATATATTGGTTAGAATCCATTCTAAAGGGCTTCAAAGCTATATTTAGACTATTATACTAATATATTGAACTTTGGTTACTTCTTAGTGATCCAATTTTGTGTAATTTCTTCAAATTCCCATTTGTACCAAAACGGGACGATTTTCTTCCCAAATGTTTCAAAATTATAGTTAGGACTATATATTGGGTAGAATCCATTCTTAAGGGCTTCAAAGCTATATTTAGACTATTATACTAATATATTGTACTTTGGTTACTCCTTGGTCACAAATTATTTCTACATTTCTTCGAATTCCCATTTGTACCAAAACGAGACGATTTTCTTCCCAAAGTTTCAAAACTATAGTTACGACTATATATTGGGTAGAATTCATTCTAAAGGGTTTCAAAGCTATATTTAGACTATTATACTAATATATTTAACTTTGGTTACTTCTTCGTGAGCCAATTTTGTGTAAATTTCTTCAAATTCCCATTTGTACCAAAACGGGACTATTTTCTTCCCAAAGTTTCAAAACTATAGTTAGGACTATATATTGGGTAGAATCCATTCTTAAGGGCTTCAAAGCTATATTTAGACTATTATACTAATATATTGTACTTTGGTTACTCCTTGGTCACCAATTTTGTCTACATTTGTTCAAATTCCCTTTTGTACCAAAACGAGACGATTTTCTTCCCAAATTTCAAAACTATAGTTAGGACTATATATTGGGTAGAATCCATTCTTAAGGGCTTCAAAGCTATATTTAGACTATTATACTAATATATTGAACTTTTGTTACTCCTTGGTCACCAATTTTGTCTACATTTCTTCAAATTTCCATTTGTACCAAAACGAGACGATTTTCTTCGCAAAGTTTCAAACCTATAGTTACGACTATATATTGGGTAGAATTTATTCTAAAGGGGTTCAAAGCTATATTTATACTATTATACTAATATATTGAACTTTGGTTACTACTTAGTCACCAATTATGTCTACATTTCTTCATATTCCCATTTGTACCAAAACGGGACGATTTTCTTCCCAAAGTTTCAAAAATATAGTTAGGACTATATATTAGGTAGAATCCATGCTTAAGGGCTTCAAAGCTATATTTAGACTATTATACTAATATATTGAACTTTGGTTACTTCTTGGTGAGCCAATTTTGTGTAAATTTCTTCAAATTCCCATTTGTACCAAAACAGGACGATTTTCTTCCCAAAGTTTCAAAACTATAGTTAGGACTATATATTGGGTAGAATCCATGCTTATGGGCTTCAAAGCTATATTTAGACTATTATACTAATATATTGAACTTTGGTTACTTCTTGGTGAGCCAATTTTGTGTAAATTTCTTCAAATTCCCATTTGTACCAAAACAGTACGATTTACTTCCCAAAGTTTCAAAACTATAGTTAGGACTATATATTGGTTAGAATCCATTCTAAAGGGCTTCAAAGCTATATTTAGACTATTATACTAATATATTGAACTTTGGTTACTTCTTAGTGATCCAATTTTGTGTAATTTCTTCAAATTCCCATTTGTACCAAAACGGGACGATTTTCTTCCCAAATGTTTCAAAATTATAGTTAGGACTATATATTGGGTAGAATCCATTCTTAAGGGCTTCAAAGCTATATTTAGACTATTATACTAATATATTGTACTTTGGTTACTCCTTGGTCACAAATTATTTCTACATTTCTTTGAAATCCCATTTGTACCAAAACGAGACGATTTTCTTCCCAAAGTTTCAAAACTATAGTTACGACTATATATTGGTTAGAATCCATTCTAAAGGGCTTCAAAGCTATATTTAGACTATTATACTAATATATTGAACTTTGGTTACTTCTTAGTGATCCAATTTTGTGTAATTTCTTCAAATTCCCATTTGTACCAAAACGGGACGATTTTCTTCCCAAATGTTTCAAAATTATAGTTAGGACTATATATTGGGTAGAATCCATTCTTAAGGGCTTCAAAGCTATATTTAGACTATTATACTAATATATTGTACTTTGGTTACTCCTTGGTCACAAATTATTTCTACATTTCTTCGAATTCCCATTTGTACCAAAACGAGACGATTTTCTTCCCAAAGTTTCAAAACTATAGTTACGACTATATATCGGGTAGAATTCATTCTAACGGGTTTCAAAGCTATATTTAGACTATTATACTAATATATTTAACTTTGGTTACTTCTTCGTGAGCCAATTTTGTGTAAATTTCTTCAAATTCCCATTTGTACCAAAACAGGACGATTTTCTTCCCAAAGTTTCAAAACTATAGTTAGGACTATATATTGGGTAGAATCCATGCTTATGGGCTTCAAAGCTATATTTAGACTATTATACTAATATATTGAACTTTGGTTACTTCTTGGTGAGCCAATTTTGTGTAAATTTCTTCAAATTCCCATTTGTACCAAAACAGTACGATTTACTTCCCAAAGTTTCAAAACTATAGTTAGGACTATATATTGGTTAGAATCCATTCTAAAGGGCTTCAAAGCTATATTTAGACTATTATACTAATATATTGAACTTTGGTTACTTCTTAGTGATCCAATTTTGTGTAATTTCTTCAAATTCCCATTTGTACCAAAACGGGACGATTTTCTTCCCAAATGTTTCAAAATTATAGTTAGGACTATATATTGGGTAGAATCCATTCTTAAGGGCTTCAAAGCTATATTTAGACTATTATACTAATATATTGTACTTTGGTTACTCCTTGGTCACAAATTATTTCTACATTTCTTTGAATTCCCATTTGTACCAAAACGAGACGATTTTCTTCCCAAAGTTTCAAAACTATAGTTACGACTATATATTGGTTAGAATCCATTCTAAAGGGCTTCAAAGCTATATTTAGACTATTATACTAATATATTGAACTTTGGTTACTTCTTAGTGATCCAATTTTGTGTAATTTCTTCAAATTCCCATTTGTACCAAAACGGGACGATTTTCTTCCCAAATGTTTCAAAATTATAGTTAGGACTATATATTGGGTAGAATCCATTCTTAAGGGCTTCAAAGCTATATTTAGACTATTATACTAATATATTGTACTTTGGTTACTCCTTGGTCACAAATTATTTCTACATTTCTTCGAATTCCCATTTGTACCAAAACGAGACGATTTTCTTCCCAAAGTTTCAAAACTATAGTTACGACTATATATCGGGTAGAATTCATTCTAACGGGTTTCAAAGCTATATTTAGACTATTATACTAATATATTTAACTTTGGTTACTTCTTCGTGAGCCAATTTTGTGTAAATTTCTTCAAATTCCCATTTGTACCAAAACGGGACTATTTTCTTCCCAAAGTTTCAAAACTATAGTTAGGACTATATATTGGGTAGAATCCATTCTTAAGGGCTTCAAAGCTATATTTAGACTATTATACTAATATATTGTACTTTGGTTACTCCTTGGTCACCAATTTTGTCTACATTTGTTCAAATTCCCTTTTGTACCAAAACGAGACGATTTTCTTCCCAAATTTCAAAACTATAGTTAGGACTATATATTGGGTAGAATCCATTCTTAAGGGCTTCAAAGCTATATTTAGACTATTATACTAATATATTGAACTTTTGTTACTCCTTGGTCACCAATTTTGTCTACATTTCTTCAAATTTCCATTTGTACCAAAACGAGACGATTTTCTTCGCAAAGTTTCAAACCTATAGTTACGACTATATATTGGGTAGAATTTATTCTAAAGGGGTTCAAAGCTATATTTATACTATTATACTAATATATTGAACTTTGGTTACTACTTAGTCACCAATTATGTCTACATTTCTTCATATTCCCATTTGTACCAAAACGGGACGATTTTCTTCCCAAAGTTTCAAAAATATAGTTAGGACTATATATTAGGTAGAATCCATGCTTAAGGGCTTCAAAGCTATATTTAGACTATTATACTAATATATTGAACTTTGGTTACTTCTTGGTGAGCCAATTTTGTGTAAATTTCTTCAAATTCCCATTTGTACCAAAACAGGACGATTTTCTTCCCAAAGTTTCAAAACTATAGTTAGGACTATATATTGGGTAGAATCCATGCTTATGGGCTTCAAAGCTATATTTAGACTATTATACTAATATATTGAACTTTGGTTACTTCTTGGTGAGCCAATTTTGTGTAAATTTCTTCAAATTCCCATTTGTACCAAAACAGTACGATTTTCTTCCCAAAGTTTCAAAACTATAGTTAGGACTATATATTCGTTAGAATCCATTCTAAAGGGCTTCAAAGCTATATTTAGACTATTATACTAATATATTGAACTTTGGTTACTTCTTAGTGATCCAATTTTGTGTAATTTCTTCAAATTCCCATTTGTACCAAAACGGGACGATTTTCTTCCCAAATGTTTCAAAATTATAGTTAGGACTATATATTGGGTAGAATCCATTCTTAAGGGCTTCAAAGCTATATTTAGACTATTATACTAATATATTGTACTTTGGTTACTCCTTGGTCACAAATTATTTCTACATTTCTTCGAATTCCCATTTGTACCAAAACGAGACGATTTTCTTCCCAAAGTTTCAAAACTATAGTTACGACTATATATTGGGTAGAATTCATTCTAAAGGGTTTCAAAGCTATATTTAGACTATTATACTAATATATTTAACTTTGGTTACTTCTTCGTGAGCCAATTTTGTGTAAATTTCTTCAAATTCCCATTTGTACCAAAACGGGACTATTTTCTTCCCAAAGTTTCAAAACTATAGTTAGGACTATATATTGGGTAGAATCCATTCTTAAGGGCTTCAAAGCTATATTTAGACTATTATACTAATATATTGTACTTTGGTTACTCCTTGGTCACCAATTTTGTCTACATTTGTTCAAATTCCCTTTTGTACCAAAACGAGACGATTTTCTTCCCAAATTTCAAAACTATAGTTAGGACTATATATTGGGTAGAATCCATTCTTAAGGGCTTCAAAGCTATATTTAGACTATTATACTAATATATTGAACTTTTGTTACTCCTTGGTCACCAATTTTGTCTACATTTCTTCAAATTTCCATTTGTACCAAAACGAGACGATTTTCTTCGCAAAGTTTCAAACCTATAGTTACGACTATATATTGGGTAGAATTTATTCTAAAGGGGTTCAAAGCTATATTTATACTATTATACTAATATATTGAACTTTGGTTACTACTTAGTCACCAATTATGTCTACATTTCTTCATATTCCCATTTGTACCAAAACGGGACGATTTTCTTCCCAAAGTTTCAAAAATATAGTTAGGACTATATATTAGGTAGAATCCATGCTTAAGGGCTTCAAAGCTATATTTAGACTATTATACTAATATATTGAACTTTGGTTACTTCTTGGTGAGCCAATTTTGTGTAAATTTCTTCAAATTCCCATTTGTACCAAAACAGGACGATTTTCTTCCCAAAGTTTCAAAACTATAGTTAGGACTATATATTGGGTAGAATCCATGCTTATGGGCTTCAAAGCTATATTTAGACTATTATACTAATATATTGAACTTTGGTTACTTCTTGGTGAGCCAATTTTGTGTAAATTTCTTCAAATTCCCATTTGTACCAAAACAGTACGATTTACTTCCCAAAGTTTCAAAACTATAGTTAGGACTATATATTGGTTAGAATCCATTCTAAAGGGCTTCAAAGCTATATTTAGACTATTATACTAATATATTGAACTTTGGTTACTTCTTAGTGATCCAATTTTGTGTAATTTCTTCAAATTCCCATTTGTACCAAAACGGGACGATTTTCTTCCCAAATGTTTCAAAATTATAGTTAGGACTATATATTGGGTAGAATCCATTCTTAAGGGCTTCAAAGCTATATTTAGACTATTATACTAATATATTGTACTTTGGTTACTCCTTGGTCACAAATTATTTCTACATTTCTTCGAATTCCCATTTGTACCAAAACGAGACGATTTTCTTCCCAAAGTTTCAAAACTATAGTTACGACTATATATCGGGTAGAATTCATTCTAACGGGTTTCAAAGCTATATTTAGACTATTATACTAATATATTTAACTTTGGTTACTTCTTCGTGAGCCAATTTTGTGTAAATTTCTTCAAATTCCCATTTGTACCAAAACGGGACTATTTTCTTCCCAAAGTTTCAAAACTATAGTTAGGACTATATATTGGGTAGAATCCATTCTTAAGGGCTTCAAAGCTATATTTAGACTATTATACTAATATATTGTACTTTGGTTACTCCTTGGTCACCAATTTTGTCTACATTTGTTCAAATTCCCTTTTGTACCAAAACGAGACGATTTTCTTCCCAAATTTCAAAACTATAGTTAGGACTATATATTGGGTAGAATCCATTCTTAAGGGCTTCAAAGCTATATTTAGACTATTATACTAATATATTGAACTTTTGTTACTCCTTGGTCACCAATTTTGTCTACATTTCTTCAAATTTCCATTTGTACCAAAACGAGACGATTTTCTTCGCAAAGTTTCAAACCTATAGTTACGACTATATATTGGGTAGAATTTATTCTAAAGGGGTTCAAAGCTATATTTATACTATTATACTAATATATTGAACTTTGGTTACTACTTAGTCACCAATTATGTCTACATTTCTTCATATTCCCATTTGTACCAAAACGGGACGATTTTCTTCCCAAAGTTTCAAAAATATAGTTAGGACTATATATTAGGTAGAATCCATGCTTAAGGGCTTCAAAGCTATATTTAGACTATTATACTAATATATTGAACTTTGGTTACTTCTTGGTGAGCCAATTTTGTGTAAATTTCTTCAAATTCCCATTTGTACCAAAACAGGACGATTTTCTTCCCAAACTTTCAAAACTATAGTTAGGACTATATATTGGTTAGAATCCATTCTAAAGGGCTTTAAAGCTATATTTAGACTATTATACTAATATATTGAACTTTGGTTACTTCTTAGTGATCCAATTTTGTGTAATTTCTTCAAATTCCCATTTGTACCAAAACGGGACGATTTTCTTCCCAAATGTTTCAAAATTATAGTTAGGACTATATATTGGGTAGAATCCATTCTTAAGGGCTTCAAAGCTATATTTAGACTATTATACTAATATATTGTACTTTGGTTACTCCTTGGTCACAAATTATTTCTACATTTCTTCGAATTCCCATTTGTACCAAAACGAGACGATTTTCTTCCCAAAGTTTCAAAACTATAGTTACGACTATATATTGGGTAGAATTCATTCTAAAGGGTTTCAAAGCTATATTTAGACTATTATACTAATATATTTAACTTTGGTTACTTCTTAGTGATCCAATTTTGTATAATTTCTTCAAATTCCCATTTGTACCAAAACGGGACGATTTTCTTCCCAAATGTTTCAAAATTATAGTTAGGACTATATATTGGGTAGAATCCATTCTTAAGGGCTTCAAAGCTATATTTAGACTATTATACTAATATATTGTACTTTGGTTACTCCTTGGTCACAAATTATTTCTACATTTCTTCGAATTCCCATTTGTACCAAAACGAGACGATTTTCTTCCCAAAGTTTCAAAACTATAGTTACGACTATATATTGGGTAGAATTCATTCTAAAGGGTTTCAAAGCTATATTTAGACTATTATTTTAATATATTTAACTTTGGTTACTTCTTGGCGAGCCAATTTTGTGTAAATTTCTTCAAATTCCAATTTGTACCAAAACGGGACGATTTTCTTCCCAAATGTTTCAAAACTATAGTTAGGACTATATATTGCGTAGAATCAATTCTAAAGGGCATCAAAGCTATATTTAGACTACTATACTAATATATTGTACTTTGGTTACTCCTTGGTCACCAATTTTGTCTACATTTCTTCAAATTCCCTTTTGTACCAAAACGAGACGATTTTCTTCCCAAACTTTCAAAACTATAGTTAGGACTATATATTGGGTAGAATCCATTTTTAAGGGCTTCAAAGCTATATTTAGACTATTATACTAATATATTGAACTTTTGTTACTCCTTGGTCACAAATTATTTCTACATTTCTTTGAATTCCCATTTGTACCAAAACAGTACGATTTTCTTCCCAAAGTTTCAAAACTATAGTTAGGACTATATATTGGTTAGAATCCATTCTAAAGGGGTTCAAAGCTATATTTAGACTATTATACTAATATATTTAACTTTGGTTACTTCTTCGTGAGCCAATTTTGTGTAAATTTCTTCAAATTCCCATTTGTACCAAAACGGGACTATTTTCTTCCCAAAGTTTCAAAACTATAGTTAGGACTATATATTGGGTAGAATCCATTCTTAAGGGCATCAAAGCTATATTTAGACTATTATACTAATATATTGTACTTTGGTTACTCCTTGGTCACCAATTTTGTCTACATTTGTTCAAATTCCCTTTTGTACCAAAACGAGACGATTTTCTTCCCAAATTTCAAAACTATAGTTAGGACTATATATTGGGTAGAATCCATTCTTAAGGGCTTCAAAGCTATATTTAGACTATTATACTAATATATTGAACTTTTGTTACTCCTTGGTCACAAATTATTTCTACATTTCTTCGAATTCCCATTTGTACCAAAACGAGACGATTTTCTTCCCAAAGTTTCAAAACTATAGTTAGGACTATATATTGGGTAGAATTCATTCTAAAGGGTTTCAAAGCTATATTTAGACTATCATACTAATATATTTAACTTTGGTTACTTCTTGGCGAGCCAATTTTGTGTAAATTTCTTCAAATTCCAATTTGTACCAAAACGGGACGATTTTCTTCCCAAATGTTTCAAAACTATAGTTAGGACTATATATTGCGTAGAATCAATTCTAAAGGGGTTCAAAGCTATATTTAGACTACTATACTAATATATTGTACTTTGGTTACTCCTTGGTCACCAATTTTGTCTACATTTCTTCAAATTCCCTTTTGTACCAAAACGAGACGATTTTCTTTCCAAACTTTCAAAACTATAGTTAGGACTATATATTGGGTAGAATCCATTCTTAAGGGCTTCAAAGCTATATTTAGACTATTATACTAATATATTGAACTTTTGTTACTCCTTGGTCACCAATTTTGTCTACATTTCTTCAAATTTCCATTTGTACCAAAACGAGACGATTTTCTTCGCAAAGTTTCAAACCTATAGTTACGACTATATATTGGGTAGAATTTATTCTAAAGGGGTTCAAAGCTATATTTATACTATTATACTAATATATTGAACTTTGGTTACTACTTAGTCACCAATTATGTCTACATTTCTTCATATTCCCATTTGTACCAAAACGGGACGATTTTCTTCCCAAAGTTTCAAAAATATAGTTAGGACTATATATTAGGTAGAATCCATGCTTAAGGGCTTCAAAGCTATATTTAGACTATTATACTAATATATTGAACTTTGGTTACTTCTTGGTGAGCCAATTTTGTGTAAATTTCTTCAAATTCCCATTTGTACCAAAACAGGACGATTTTCTTCCCAAAGTTTCAAAACTATAGTTAGGACTATATATTGGGTAGAATCCATGCTTATGAGCTTCAAAGCTATATTTAGACTATTATACTAATATATTGAACTTTGGTTACTTCTTGGTGAGCCAATTTTGTGTAAATTTCTTCAAATTCCCATTTGTACCAAAACAGTACGATTTTCTTCCCAAAGTTTCAAAACTATAGTTAGGACTATATATTGGTTAGAATCCATTCTAAAGGGCTTCAAAGCTATATTTAGACTATTATACTAATATATTGAACTTTGGTTACTTCTTAGTGATCCAATTTTGTGTAATTTCTTCAAATTCCCATTTGTACCAAAACGGGACTATTTTCTTCCCAAATGTTTCAAAATTATAGTTAGGACTATATATTGGGTAGAATCCATTCTTAAGGGCTTCAAAGCTATATTTAGACTATTATACTAATATATTGTACTTTGGTTACTCCTTGGTCACAAATTATTTCTACATTTCTTCGAATTCCCATTTGTACCAAAACGAGACAATTTTCTTCCCAAAGTTTCAAAACTATAGTTACGACTATATATTGGGTAGAATTCATTCTAAAGGGTTTCAAAGCTATATTTAGACTATTATACTAATATATTTAACTTTGGTAACTTCTTGGCGAGCCAATTTTGTGTAAATTTCTTCAAATTCCAATTTGTACAAAAACGGGACGATTTTCTTCCCAAATGTTTCAAAACTATAGTTAGGACTATATATTGCGTAGAATCAATTCTAAAGGGCTTCAAAGCTATATTTAGACTACTATACTAATATATTGTACTTTGGTTACTCCTTGGTCACCAATTTTGTCTACATTTCTTCAAATTCCCTTTTGTACCAAAACGAGACGATTTTCTTCCCAAACTTTCAAAACTATAGTTAGGACTATATATTGGGTAGAATCCATTCTTAAGGGCTTCAAAGCTATATTTAGACTATTTTACTAATATATTGAACTTTTGTTACTCCTTGGTCACAAATTATTTCTACATTTCTTTGAATTCCCATTTGTACCAAAACAGTACGATTTTCTTCCCAAAGTTTCAAAACTATAGTTAGGACTATATATTGGTTAGAATCCATTCTAAAGGGGTTCAAAGCTATATTTAGACTATTATACTAATATATTTAACTTTGGTTACTTCTTCGTGAGCCAATTTTGTGTAAATTTCTTCAAATTCCCATTTGTACCAAAACGGGACTATTTTCTTCCCAAAGTTTCAAAACTATAGTTAGGGCTATATATTGGGTAGAATCCATTCTTAAGGGCTTCAAAGCTATATTTAGACTATTATACTAATATATTGTACTTTGGTTACTCCTTGGTCACCAATTTTGTCTACATTTGTTCAAATTCCCTTTTGTACCAAAACGAGACGATTTTCTTCCCAAATTTCAAAACTATAGTTAGGACTATATATTGGGTAGAATCCATTCTTAAGGGCTTCAAAGCTATATTTAGACTATTATACTAATATATTGAACTTTTGTTACTCCTTGGTCACAAATTATTTCTACATTTCTTCGAATTCCCATTTGTACCAAAACGAGACGATTTTCTTCCCAAAGTTTCAAAACTATACTTAGGACTATATATTGGGTAGAATTCATTCTAAAGGGTTTCAAAGCTATATTTAGACTATTATACTAATATATTTAACTTTGGTTACTTCTTGGCGAGCCAATTTTGTGTAAATTTCTTCAAATTCCAATTTGTACCAAAACGGGACGATTTTCTTCCCAAATGTTTCAAAACTATAGTTAGGACTATATATTGCGTAGAATCAATTCTAAAGGGGTTCAAAGCTATATTTAGACTACTATACTAATATATTGTACTTTGGTTACTCCTTGGTCACCAATTTTGTCTACATTTCTTCAAATTCCCTTTTGTACCAAAACGAGACGATTTTCTTCCCAAACTTTCAAAACTATAGTTAGGACTATATATTGGGTAGAATCCATTCTTAAGGGCTTCAAAGCTATGTTTAGACTATTATACTAATATATTGAACTTTTGTTACTCCTTGGTCACCAATTTTGTCTACATTTCTTCAAATTTCCATTTGTACCAAAACGAGACGATTTTCTTCCCAAAGTTTCAAACCTATAGTTACGACTATATATTGGGTAGAGTTTATTCTAAAGGGGTTCAAAGCTATATTTATACTATTATACTAATATATTGAACTTTGGTTACTACTTAGTCACCAATTATGTCTACATTTCTTCATATTCCCATTTGTACCAAAACGGGACGATTTTCTTCCCAAAGTTTCAAAAATATAGTTAGGACTATATATTAGGTAGAATCCATGCTTAAGGGCTTCAAAGCTATATTTAGACTATTATACTAATATATTGAACTTTGGTTACTTCTTGGTGAGCCAATTTTGTGTAAATTTCTTCAAATTCCCATTTGTAACAAAATAGGACGATTTTCTTCCCAAAGTTTCAAAACTATAGTTAGGACTATATATTGGGTAGAATCCATGCTTATGGGCTTCAAAGCTATATTTAGACTATTATACTAATATATTGAACTTTGGTTACTTCTTGGTGAGCCAATTTTGTGTAAATTTCTTCAAATTCCCATTTGTACCAAAACAGTACGATTTTCTTCCCAAAGTTTCAAAACTATAGTTAGGACTATATATTGGTTAGAATCCATTCTAAAGGGCTTCAAAGCTATATTTAGACTATTATACTAATATATTGAACTTTGGTTACTTCTTAGTGATCCAATTTTGTGTAATTTCTTCAAATTCCAATTTGTACCAAAACGGGACGATTTTCTTCCCAAATGTTTCAAAACTATAGTTAGGACTATATATTGGGTAGAATCCATTCTTAAGGGCTTCAAAGCTATATTTAGACTATTATTCTAATATATTGTACTTTGGTTACTCCTTGGTCACAAATTATTTCTACATTTCTTCGAATTCCCATTTGTACCAAAACGAGACGATTTTCTTCCCAAAGTTTCAAAACTATAGTTACGACTATATATTAGGTAGAATTCATTCTAAAGGGTTTCGAAGCTATATTTAGACTATTATACTAATATATTTAACTTTGGTTACTTCTTGGCAAGCCAATTTTGTGTAAATTTCTTCAAATTCCAATTTGTACCAAAACGGGACGATTTTCTTCCCAAATGTTTCAAAACTATAGTTAGGACTATATATTGCGTAGAATCAATTCTAAAGGGCTTCAAAGCTATATTTAGACTATTATACTAATATATTGAACTTTGGTTACTTCTTGGTGAGCCAATTTTGTGTAAATTTCTTCAAATTCCCATTTGTACCAAAACAGGACGATTTTCTTCCCAAAGTTTCAAAACTATAGTTAGGACTATATATTGGGTAGAATCCATGCTTATGGGCTTCAAAGCTATATTTAGACTATTATACTAATATATTGAACTTTGGTTACTTCTTGGTGAGCCAATTTTGTGTAAATTTCTTCAAATTCCCATTTGTACAAAAACAGTACGATTTTCTTCCCAAAGTTTCAAAACTATAGTTAGGACTATATATTGGTTAGAATCCATTCTAAAGGGCTTCAAACCTATATTTAGACTATTATACTAATATATTGAACTTTGGTTACTTCTTGGTGAGCCAATTTTGTGTAAATTTCTTCAAATTCCCATTAGTACCAAAACAGTACGATTTTCTTCCCAAAGTTTCAAAACTATAGTTAGGACTATATATTGGTTAGAATCCATTCTAAAGGGCTTCAAAGCTATATTTAGACTATTATACTAATATATTGAACTTTGGTTACTTCTTGGTGAGCCAATTTTGTGTAAATTTCTTCAAATTCCCATTTGTACCAAAACAGGACGATTTTCTTCCCAAAGTTTCAAAACTATAGTTAGGACTATATATTGGGTAGAATCCATGCTTATGGGCTTCAAAGCTATATTTAGACTATTATACTAATATATTGAACTTTGGTTACTTCTTGGTGAGCCAATTTTGTGTAAATTTCTTCAAATTCCCATTTGTACCAAAACAGGACGATTTTCTTCCCAAAGTTTCAAAACTATAGTTAGGACTATATATTGGGTAGAATCCATTCTTAAGGGCTTCAAAGCTATATTTAGACTATTATACTAATATATTGAACTTTTGTTACTCCTTGGTCACAAATTATTTCTACATTTCTTCGAATTCCCATTTGTACCAAAACGAGACGATTTTCTTCCCAAAGTTTCAAAACTATAGTTACGACTATATATTGGGTAGAATTCATTCTAAAGGGTTTCAGAGCTATATTTAGACTATTATACTAATATATTTAACTTTGGTTACTTCTTGGCGAGCCAATTTTGTGTATATTTCTTCAAATTCCAATTTGTACCAAAACGGGACGATTTTCTTCCCAAATGTTTCAAAACTATAGTTAGGACTATATATTGCGTAGAATCAATTCTAAAGGGCTTCAAAGTTATATTTAGACTATTATACTTATATATTGAACTTTGGTTACTTCTTGGTGAGCCAATTTTGTGTAAATTTCTTCAAATTCCCATTTGTACCAAAACAGGACGATTTTCTTCCCAAAGTTTCAAAACTATAGTTAGGACTATATATTGGGTAGAATCCATGCTTATGGGCTTCAAAGCTATATTTAGACTATTATACTAATATATTGAACTTTGGTTACTTCTTGGTGAGCCAATTTTGTGTAAATTTCTTCAAATTCCCATTTGTACCAAAATAGGACGATTTTCTTCCCAAAGTTTCAAAACTATAGTTAGGACTATATATTGGGTAGAATCCATGCTTATGGGCTTCAAAGCTATATTTAGACTATTATACTAATATATTGAACTTTGGTTACTTCTTGGTGAGCCAATTTTGTGTAAATTTCTTCAAATTCCCATTTGTACCAAAACAGTACGATTTTCTTCCCAAAGTTTCAAAACTATAGTTAGGACTATATATTGGTTAGAATCCATTCTAAAGGGCTTCAAAGCTATATTTAGACTATTATACTAATATATTGAACTTTGGTTACTTCTTAGTGATCCAATTTTGTGTAATTTCTTCAAATTCCAATTTGTACCAAAATAGGACGATTTTCTTCCCAAAGTTTCAAAACTATAGTTAGGACTATATATTGGTTAGAATCCATTCTAAAGGGCTTCAAAGCTATATTTAGACTATTATACTAATATATTGAACTTTGGTTACTTCTTGGTGAGCCAATTTTGTGTAAATTTCTTCAAATTCCCATTTGTACCAAAACAGGACGATTTTCTTCCCAAAGTTTCAAAACTATAGTTAGGACTATATATTGGGTAGAATCCATGCTTATGGGCTTCAAAGCTATATTTAGACTATTATACTAATATATTGAACTTTGGTTACTTCTTGGTGAGCCAATTTTGTGTAAATTTCTTCAAATTCCCATTTGTACCAAAACAGGACGATTTTCTTCCCAAAGTTTCAAAACTATAGTTAGGACTATATATTGGGTAGAATCCATTCTTAAGGGCTTCAAAGCTATATTTAGACTATTATACTAATATATTGAACTTTTGTTACTCCTTGGTCACAAATTATTTCTACATTTCTTCGAATTCCCATTTGTACCAAAACGAGACGATTTTCTTCCCAAAGTTTCAAAACTATAGTTAGGACTATATATTGGGTAGAATTCATTCTAAAGGGTTTCAGAGCTATATTTAGACTATTATACTAATATATTTAACTTTGGTTACTTCTTGGCGAGCCAATTTTGTGTATATTTCTTCAAATTCCAATTTGTACCAAAACGGGACGATTTTCTTCCCAAATGTTTCAAAACTATAGTTAGGACTATATATTGCGTAGAATCAATTCTAAAGGGCTTCAAAGTTATATTTAGACTATTATACTTATATATTGAACTTTGGTTACTTCTTGGTGAGCCAATTTTGTGTAAATTTCTTCAAATTCCCATTTGTACCAAAACAGGACGATTTTCTTCCCAAAGTTTCAAAACTATAGTTAGGACTATATATTGGGTAGAATCCATGCTTATGGGCTTCAAAGCTATATTTAGACTATTATACTAATATATTGAACTTTGGTTACTTCTTGGTGAGCCAATTTTGTGTAAATTTCTTCAAATTCCCATTTGTACCAAAATAGGACGATTTTCTTCCCAAAGTTTCAAAACTATAGTTAGGACTATATATTGGGTAGAATCCATGCTTATGGGCTTCAAAGCTATATTTAGACTATTATACTAATATATTGAACTTTGGTTACTTCTTGGTGAGCCAATTTTGTGTAAATTTCTTCAAATTCCCATTTGTACCAAAACAGTACGATTTTCTTCCCAAAGTTTCAAAACTATAGTTAGGACTATATATTGGTTAGAATCCATTCTAAAGGGCTTCAAAGCTATATTTAGACTATTATACTAATATATTGAACTTTGGTTACTTCTTAGTGATCCAATTTTGTGTAATTTCTTCAAATTCCAATTTGTACCAAAACGGGACGATTTTCTTCCCAAATGTTTCAAAACTATAGTTAGGACTATATATTGGGTAGAATCCATTCTTAAGGGCTTAAAAGCTATATTTAGACTATTATACTAATATATTGTACTTTGGTTACTCCTTGGTCACAAATTATTTCTACATTTCTTTGAATTCCCATTTGTACCAAAACGAGACGATTTTCTTCCCAAAGTTTCAAAACTATAGTTACGACTATATATTAGGTAGAATTCATTCTAAAGGGTTTCAAAGCTATATTTAGACTATTATACTAATATATTTAACTTTGGTTACTTCTTGGCAAGCCAATTTTGTGTAAATTTCTTCAAATTCCAATTTGTACCAAAACGGGTCGATTTTCTTCCCAAATGTTTCAAAACTATAGTTAGGACTATATATTGCGTAGAATCAATTCTAAAGGGCTTCAAAGCTATATTTAGACTATTATACTAATATAATGAACTTTGGTTACTTCTTGGTGAGCCAATTTTGTGTAAATTTCTTCAAATTCCCATTTGTACCAAAACAGGACGATTTTCTTCCCAAAGTTTCAAAACTATAGTTAGGACTATATATTGGGTAGAATCCATGCTTATGGGCTTCAAAGCTATATTTAGACTATTATACTAATATATTGAACTTTGGTTACTTCTTGGTGAGCCAATTTTGTGTAAATTTCTTCAAATTCCCATTTGTACCAAAACAGTACGATTTTCTTCCCAAAGTTTCAAAACTATAGTTAGGACTATATATTGGTTAGAATCCATTCTAAAGGGCTTCAAAGCTATATTTAGACTATTATACTAATATATTGAACTTTGGTTACTTCTTGGTGAGCCAATTTTGTGTAAATTTCTTCAAATTCCCATTAGTACCAAAACAGTACGATTTTCTTCCCAAAGTTTCAAAACTATAGTTAGGACTATATATTGGTTAGAATCCATTCTAAAGGGCTTCAAAGCTATATTTAGACTATTATACTAATATATTGAACTTTGGTTACTTCTTAGTGATCCAATTTTGTGTAATTTGTTCAAATTCCCATTTGTACCAAAACAGGACGATTTTCTTCCCAAAGTTTCAAAACTATAGTTAGGACTATATATTGGGTAGAATCCATTCTTAAGGGCTTCAAAGCTATATTTAGACTATTATACTAATATATTGAACTTTTGTTACTCCTTGGTCACAAATTATTTCTACATTTCTTCGAATTCCCATTTGTACCAAAACGAGACGATTTTCTTCCCAAAGTTTCAAAACTATAGTTACGACTATATATTGGGTAGAATTCATTCTAAAGGGTTTCAGAGCTATATTTAGACTATTATACTAATATATTTAACTTTGGTTACTTCTTGGCGAGCCAATTTTGTGTATATTTCTTCAAATTCCAATTTGTACCAAAACGGGACGATTTTCTTCCCAAATGTTTCAAAACTATAGTTAGGACTATATATTGCGTAGAATCAATTCTAAAGGGCTTCAAAGCTATATTTAGACTATTATACTTATATATTGAACTTTGGTTACTTCTTGGTGAGCCAATTTTGTGTAAATTTCTTCAAATTCCCATTTGTACCAAAACAGGACGATTTTCTTCCCAAAGTTTCAAAACTATAGTTAGGACTATATATTGGGTAGAATCCATGCTTATGGGCTTCAAAGCTATATTTAGACTATTATACTAATATATTGAACTTTGGTTACTTCTTGGTGAGCCAATTTTGTGTAAATTTCTTCAAATTCCCATTTGTACCAAAATAGGACGATTTTCTTCCCAAAGTTTCAAAACTATAGTTAGGACTATATATTGGGTAGAATCCATGCTTATGGGCTTCAAAGCTATATTTAGACTATTATACTAATATATTGAACTTTGGTTACTTCTTGGTGAGCCAATTTTGTGTAAATTTCTTCAAATTCCCATTTGTACCAAAACAGTACGATTTTCTTCCCAAAGTTTCAAAACTATAGTTAGGACTATATATTGGTTAGAATCCATTCTAAAGGGCTTCAAAGCTATATTTAGACTATTATACTAATATATTGAACTTTGGTTACTTCTTAGTGATCCAATTTTGTGTAATTTCTTCAAATTCCAATTTGTACCAAAACGGGACGATTTTCTTCCCAAATGTTTCAAAACTATAGTTAGGACTATATATTGGGTAGAATCCATTCTTAAGGGCTTCAAAGCTATATTTAGACTATTATACTAATATATTGTACTTTGGTTACTCCTTGGTCACAAATTATTTCTACATTTCTTTGAATTCCCATTTGTACCAAAACGAGACGATTTTCTTCCCAAAGTTTCAAAACTATAGTTACGACTATATATTAGGTAGAATTCATTCTAAAGGGTTTCAAAGCTATATTTAGACTATTATACTAATATATTTAACTTTGGTTACTTCTTGGCAAGCCAATTTTGTGTAAATTTCTTCAAATTCCAATTTGTACCAAAACGGGACGATTTTCTTCCCAAATGTTTCAAAACTATAGTTAGGACTATATATTGCGTAGAATCAATTCTAAAGGGCTTCAAAGCTATATTTAGACTATTATACTAATATATTGAACTTTGGTTACTTCTTGGTGAGCCAATTTTGTGTAAATTTCTTCAAATTCCCATTTGTACCAAAACAGGACGATTTTCTTCCCAAAGTTTCAAAACTATAGTTAGGACTATATATTGGGTAGAATCCATGCTTATGGGCTTCAAAGCTATATTTAGACTATTATACTAATATATTGAACTTTGGTTACTTCTTGGTGAGCCAATTTTGTGTAAATTTCTTCAAATTCCCATTTGTACCAAAACAGTACGATTTTCTTCCCAAAGTTTCAAAACTATAGTTAGGACTATATATTGGTTAGAATCCATTCTAAAGGGCTTCAAAGCTATATTTAGACTATTATACTAATATATTGAACTTTGGTTACTTCTTGGTGAGCCAATTTTGTGTAAATTTCTTCAAATTCCCATTAGTACCAAAACAGTACGATTTTCTTCCCAAAGTTTCAAAACTATAGTTAGGACTATATATTGGTTAGAATCCATTCTAAAGGGCTTCAAAGCTATATTTAGACTATTATACTAATATATTGAACTTTGGTTACTTCTTAGTGATCCAATTTTGTGTAATTTGTTCAAATTCCCATTTGTACCAAAACAGGACGATTTTCTTCCCAAAGTTTCAAAACTATAGTTAGGACTATATATTGGGTAGAATCCATTCTTAAGGGCTTCAAAGTTATGTTTAGACTATTATACTAATATATTGAACTTTTGTTACTCCTTGGTCACCAATTTTGTCTACATTTCTTCAAATTTCCATTTGTACCAAAACGAGACGATTTTCTTCCCAAAGTTTCAAACCTATAGTTACGACTATATATTGGGTAGAATTCATTCTAAAGGGGTTCAAAGCTATATTTAAACTATTATACTAATATATTGAACTTTGGTTACTACTTAGTCACCAATTATGTCTACAATTCTTCATATTCCCATTTGTACCAAAACGGGACGATTTTCTTCCCAAAGTTTCAAAAATATAGTTAGGACTATATATTAGGTAGAATCCATGCTTAAGGGCTTCAAAGCTATATTTAGACTATTATACTAATATATTGAACTTTGGTTACTTCTTGGTGAGCCAATTTTGTGTAAATTTCTTCAAATTCCCATTTGTACCAAAACAGGACGATTTTCTTCCCAAAGTTTCAAAACTATAGTTAGGACTATATATTGGGTAGAATCCATTCTTAAGGGCTTCAAAGCTATATTTAGACTATTATACTAATATATTGAACTTTTGTTACTCCTTGGTCACAAATTATTTCTACATTTCTTCGAATTCCCATTTGTACCAAAACGAGACGATTTTCTTCCCAAAGTTTCAAAACTATAGTTACGACTATATATTGGGTAGAATTCATTCTAAAGGATTTCAGAGCTATATTTAGACTATTATACTAATATATTTAACTTTGGTTACTTCTTGGCGAGCCAATTTTGTGTATATTTCTTCAAATTCCAATTTGTACCAAAACGGGACGATTTTCTTCCCAAATGTTTCAAAACTATAGTTAGGACTACATATTGCGTAGAATCAATTCTAAAGGGCTTCAAAGCTATATTTAGACTATTATACTTATATATTGAACTTTGGTTACTTCTTGGTGAGCCAATTTTGTGTAAATTTCTTCAAATTCCCATTTGTACCAAAACAGGACGATTTTCTTCCCAAAGTTTCAAAACTATAGTTAGGACTATATATTGGGTAGAATCCATGCTTATGGGCTTCAAAGCTATATTTAGACTATTATACTAATATATTGAACTTTGGTTACTTCTTGGTGTGCCAATTTTGTGTAAATTTCTTCAAATTCCCATTTGTACCAAAATAGGACGATTTTCTTCCCAAAGTTTCAAAACTATAGTTAGGACTATATATTGGGTAGAATCCATGCTTATGGGCTTCAAAGCTATATTTAGACTATTATACTAATATATTGAACTTTGGTTACTTCTTGGTGAGCCAATTTTGTGTAAATTTCTTCAAATTCCCATTTGTACCAAAGCAGTACGATTTTCTTCCCAAAGTTTCAAAACTATAGTTAGGACTATATATTGGTTAGAATCCATTCTAAAGGGCTTCAAAGCTATATTTAGACTATTATACTAATATATTGAACTTTGGTTACTTCTTAGTGATCCAATTTTGTGTAATTTCTTCAAATTCCAATTTGTACCAAAACGGGACGATTTTCTTCCCAAATGTTTCAAAACTATAGTTAGGACTATATATTGGGTAGAATCCATTCTTAAGGGCTTCAAAGCTATATTTAGACTATTATACTAATATATTGTACTTTGGTTACTCCTTGGTCACAAATTATTTCTACATTTCTTTGAATTCCCATTTGTACCAAAACGAGACGATTTTCTTCCCAAAGTTTCAAAACTATAGTTACGACTATATATTAGGTAGAATTCATTCTAAAGGGTTTCAAAGCTATATTTAGACTATTATACTAATATATTTAACTTTGGTTACTTCTTGGCAAGCCAATTTTGTGTAAATTTCTTCAAATTCCAATTTGTACCAAAACGGGACGATTTTCTTCCCAAATGTTTCAAAACTATAGTTAGGACTATATATTGCGTAGAATCAATTCTAAAGGGCTTCAAAGCTATATTTAGACTATTATACTAATATATTGAACTTTGGTTACTTCTTGGTGAGCCAATTTTGTGTAAATTTCTTCAAATTCCCATTTGTACCAAAACAGGACGATTTTCTTCCCAAAGTTTCAAAACTATAGTTAGGACTATATATTGGGTAGAATCCATGCTTATGGGCTTCAAAGCTATATTTAGACTATTATACTAATATATTGAACTTTGGTTACTTCTTGGTGAGCCAATTTTGTGTAAATTTCTTCAAATTCCCATTTGTACCAAAACAGTACGATTTTCTTCCCAAAGTTTCAAAACTATAGTTAGGACTATATATTGGTTAGAATCCATTCTAAAGGGCTTCAAAGCTATATTTAGACTATTATACTAATATATTGAACTTTGGTTACTTCTTGGTGAGCCAATTTTGTGTAAATTTCTTCAAATTCCCATTAGTACCAAAACAGTACGATTTTCTTCCCAAAGTTTCAAAACTATAGTTAGGACTATATATTGGTTAGAATCCATTCTAAAGGGCTTCAAAGCTATATTTAGACTATTATACTAATATATTGAACTTTGGTTACTTCTTAGTGATCCAATTTTGTGTAATTTGTTCAAATTCCCATTTGTACCAAAACAGGACGATTTTCTTCCCAAAGTTTCAAAACTATAGTTAGGACTATATATTGGGTAGAATCCATTCTTAAGGGCTTCAAAGTTATGTTTAGACTATTATACTAATATATTGAACTTTTGTTACTCCTTGGTCACCAATTTTGTCTACATTTCTTCAAATTTCCATTTGTACCAAAACGAGACGATTTTCTTCCCAAAGTTTCAAACCTATAGTTACGACTATATATTGGGTAGAATTCATTCTAAAGGGGTTCAAAGCTATATTTATACTATTATACTAATATATTGAACTTTGGTTACTACTTAGTCACCAATTATGTCTACAATTCTTCATATTCCCATTTGTACCAAAACGGGACGATTTTCTTCCCAAAGTTTCAAAAATATAGTTAGGACTATATATTAGGTAGAATCCATGCTTAAGGGCTTCAAAGCTATATTTAGACTATTATACTAATATATTGAACTTTGGTTACTTCTTGGTGAGCCAATTTTGTGTAAATTTCTTCAAATTCCCATTTGTACCAAAACAGGACGATTTTCTTCCCAAAGTTTCAAAACTATAGTTAGGACTATATATTGGGTAGAATCCATTCTTAAGGGCTTCAAAGCTATATTTAGACTATTATACTAATATATTGAACTTTTGTTACTCCTTGGTCACAAATTATTTCTACATTTCTTCGAATTCCCATTTGTACCAAAACGAGACGATTTTCTTCCCAAAGTTTCAAAACTATAGTTACGACTATATATTGGGTAGAATTCATTCTAAAGGGTTTCAGAGCTATATTTAGACTATTATACTAATATATTTAACTTTGGTTACTTCTTGGCGAGCCAATTTTGTGTATATTTCTTCAAATTCCAATTTGTACCAAAACGGGACGATTTTCTTCCCAAATGTTTCAAAACTATAGTTAGGACTATATATTGCGTAGGATCAATTCTAAAGGGCTTCAAAGCTATATTTAGACTATTATACTAATATATTGAACTTTGGTTACTTCTTGGTGAGCCAATTTTGTGTAAATTTCTTCAAATTCCCATTTGTACCAAAACAGGACGATTTTCTTCCCAAAGTTTCAAAACTATAGTTAGGACTATATATTGGGTAGAATCCATGCTTATGGGCTTCAAAGCTATATTTAGACTATTATACTAATATATTGAACTTTGGTTACTTCTTTGTGAGCCAATTTTGTGTAAATTTCTTCAAATTCCCATTTGTACCAAAACAGTACGATTTTCTTCCCAAAGTTTCAAAACTATAGTTAGGACTATATATTGGTTAGAATCCATTCTAAAGGGCTTCAAAGCTATATTTAGACTATTATACTAATATATTGAACTTTGGTTACTTCTTGGTGATCCAATTTTGTGTAATTTCTTCAAATTCCCATTTGTACCAAAACAGGACGATTTTCTTCCCAAAGTTTCAAAACTATAGTTAGGACTATATATTGGGTAGAATCCATTCTTAAGGGCTTCAAAGCTATATTTAGACTATTATACTAATATATTGAACTTTTGTTACTCCTTGGTCACAAATTATTTCTACATTTCTTCGAATTCCCATTTGTACCAAAACGAGACGATTTTCTTCCCAAAGTTTCAAAACTATAGTTACGACTATATATTGGGTAGAATTCATTCTAAAGGGTTTCAGAGCTATATTTAGACTATTATACTAATATATTTAACTTTGGTTACTTCTTGGCGAGCCAATTTTGTGTAAATTTCTTCAAATTCCAATTTGTACCAAAACGGGACGATTTTCTTCCCAAATGTTTCAAAACTATAGTTAGGACTATATATTGCGTAGAATCAATTCTAAAGGGCTTCAAAGCTATATTTAGACTATTATACTAATATATTGAACTTTGGTTACTTCTTGGTGAGCCAATTTTGTGTAAATTTCTTCAAATTCCCATTTGTACCAAAACAGGACGATTTTCTTCCCAAAGTTTCAAAACTATAGTTAGGACTATATATTGGGTAGAATCCATGCTTATGGGCTTCAAAGCTATATTTAGACTATTATACTAATATATTGAACTTTGGTTACTTCTTGGTGAGCCAATTTTGTGTAAATTTCTTCAAATTCCCATTTGTACCAAAACAGTACGATTTTCTTCCCAAAGTTTCAAAACTATAGTTAGGACTATATATTGGTTAGAATCCATTCTAAAGGGCTTCAAAGCTATATTTAGACTATTATACTAATATATTGAACTTTGGTTACTTCTTGGTGATCCAATTTTGTGTAATTTCTTCAAATTCCCATTTGTACCAAAACAGGACGATTTTCTTCCCAAAGTTTCAAAACTATAGTTAGGACTATATATTGGGTAGAATCCATTCTTAAGGGCTTCAAAGCTATATTTAGACTATTATACTAATATATTGAACTTTTGTTACTCCTTGGTCACAAATTATTTCTACATTTCTTCGAATTCCCATTTGTACCAAAACGAGACGATTTTCTTCCCAAAGTTTCAAAACTATAGTTACGACTATATATTGGGTAGAATTCATTCTAAAGGGTTTCAGAGCTATATTTAGACTATTATACTAATATATTTAACTTTGGTTACTTCTTGGCGAGCCAATTTTGTGTAAATTTCTTCAAATTCCAATTTGTACCAAAACGGGACGATTTTCTTCCCAAATGTTTCAAAACTATAGTTAGGACTATATATTGCGTAGAATCAATTCTAAAGGGCTTCAAAGCTATATTTAGACTATTATACTAATATATTGAACTTTGGTTACTTCTTGGTGAGCCAATTTTGTGTAAATTTCTTCAAATTCCCATTTGTACCAAAACAGGACGATTTTCTTCCCAAAGTTTCAAAACTATAGTTAGGACTATATATTGGGTAGAATCCATGCTTATGGGCTTCAAAGCTATATTTAGACTATTATACTAATATATTGAACTTTGGTTACTTCTTGGTGAGCCAATTTTGTGTAAATTTCTTCAAATTCCCATTTGTACCAAAACAGTACGATTTTCTTCCCAAAGTTTCAAAACTATAGTTAGGACTATATATTGGTTAGAATCCATTCTAAAGGGCTTCAAAGCTATATTTAGACTATTATACTAATATATTGAACTTTGGTTACTTCTTGGTGATCCAATTTTGTGTAATTTCTTCAAATTCCCATTTGTACCAAAACAGGACGATTTTCTTCCCAAAGTTTCAAAACTATAGTTAGGACTATATATTGGGTAGAATCCATTCTTAAGGGCTTCAAAGCTATATTTAGACTATTATACTAATATATTGAACTTTTGTTACTCCTTGGTCACAAATTATTTCTACATTTCTTCGAATTCCCATTTGTACCAAAACGAGACGATTTTCTTCCCAAAGTTTCAAAACTATAGTTACGACTATATATTGGGTAGAATTCATTCTAAAGGGTTTCAGAGCTATATTTAGACTATTATACTAATATATTTAACTTTGGTTACTTCTTGGCGAGCCAATTTTGTGTAAATTTCTTCAAATTCCAATTTGTACCAAAACGGGACGATTTTCTTCCCTAATGTTTCAAAACTATAGTTAGGACTATATATTGCGTAGAATCAATTCTAAAGGGCTTCAAAGCTATATTTAGACTATTATACTAATATATTGAACTTTGGTTACTTCTTGGTGAGCCAATTTTGTGTAAATTTCTTCAAATTCCCATTTGTACCAAAACAGTACGATTTTCTTCCCAAAGTTTCAAAACTATAGTTAGGACTATATATTGGTTAGAATCCATTCTAAAGGGCTTCAAAGCTATATTTAGACTATTATACTAATATATTGAACTTTGGTTACTTCTTGGTGATCCAATTTTGTGTAATTTCTTCAAATTCCCATTTGTACCAAAACAGGACGATTTTCTTCCCAAAGTTTCAAAACTATAGTTAGGACTATATATTGGGCAGAATCCATTCTTAAGGGCTTCAAAGCTATATTTAGACTATTATACTAATATATTGAACTTTTGTTACTCCTTGGTCACAAATTATTTCTACATTTCTTCGAATTCCCATTTGTACCAAAACGAGACGATTTTCTTCCCAAAGTTTCAAAACTATAGTTACGACTATATATTGGGTAGAATTCATTCTAAAGGGTTTCAAAGCTATATTTAGACTATTATACTAATATATTTAACTTTGGTTACTTCTTGGCGAGCCAATTTTGTGTAAATTTCTTCAAATTCCAATTTGTACCAAAACGGGACGATTTTCTTCCCAAATGTTTCAAAACTATAGTTCGGACTATATATTGCGTAGAATCAATTCTAAAGGGCTTCAAAGCTATATTTAGACTACTATACTAATATATTGTACTTTGGTTACTCCTTGGTCACCAATTTTGTCTACATTTCTTCAAATTCCCATTTGTACCAAAACAGTACGATTTTCTTCCCAAAGTTTCAAAACTATAGTTAGGACTATATATTGGTTAGAATCCATTCTAAAGGGCTTCAAAGCTATATTTAGACTATTATACTAATATATTGAACTTTGGTTACTTCTTGGTGATCCAATTTTGTGTAATTTCTTCAAATTCCCATTTGTACCAAAACAGGACGATTTTCTTCCCAAAGTTTCAAAACTATAGTTAGGACTATATATTGGGTAGAATCCATTCTTAAGGGCTTCAAAGCTATATTTAGACTATTATACTAATATATTGAACTTTTGTTACTCCTTGGTCACAAATTATTTCTACATTTCTTCGAATTCCCATTTGTACCAAAACGAGACGATTTTCTTCCCAAAGTTTCAAAACTATAGTTACGACTATATATTGGGTAGAATTCATTCTAAAGGGTTTCAGAGCTATATTTAGACTATTATACTAATATATTTAACTTTGGTTACTTCTTGGCGAGCCAATTTTGTGTAAATTTCTTCAAATTCCAATTTGTACCAAAACGGGACGATTTTCTTCCCTAATGTTTCAAAACTATAGTTAGGACTATATATTGCGTAGAATCAATTCTAAAGGGCTTCAAAGCTATATTTAGACTATTATACTAATATATTGAACTTTGGTTACTTCTTGGTGAGCCAATTTTGTGTAAATTTCTTCAAATTCCCATTTGTACCAAAACAGTACGATTTTCTTCCCAAAGTTTCAAAACTATAGTTAGGACTATATATTGGTTAGAATCCATTCTAAAGGGCTTCAAAGCTATATTTAGACTATTATACTAATATATTGAACTTTGGTTACTTCTTGGTGATCCAATTTTGTGTAATTTCTTCAAATTCCCATTTGTACCAAAACAGGACGATTTTCTTCCCAAAGTTTCAAAACTATAGTTAGGACTATATATTGGGCAGAATCCATTCTTAAGGGCTTCAAAGCTATATTTAGACTATTATACTAATATATTGAACTTTTGTTACTCCTTGGTCACAAATTATTTCTACATTTCTTCGAATTCCCATTTGTACCAAAACGAGACGATTTTCTTCCCAAAGTTTCAAAACTATAGTTACGACTATATATTGGGTAGAATTCATTCTAAAGGGTTTCAAAGCTATATTTAGACTATTATACTAATATATTTAACTTTGGTTACTTCTTGGCGAGCCAATTTTGTGTAAATTTCTTCAAATTCCAATTTGTACCAAAACGGGACGATTTTCTTCCCAAATGTTTCAAAACTATAGTTCGGACTATATATTGCGTAGAATCAATTCTAAAGGGCTTCAAAGCTATATTTAGACTACTATACTAATATATTGTACTTTGGTTACTCCTTGGTCACCAATTTTGTCTACATTTCTTCAAATTCCCATTTGTACCAAAACGGGACGATTTTCTTCCCAAATGTTTCAAAACTATAGTTAGGACTATATATTGGGTAGAATCCATTCTTAAGGGCTTCAAAGCTATATTTAGACTATTATACTAATATATTGTACTTTGGTTACTCCTTGGTCACAAATTATTTCTACATTTCTTCGAATTCCCATTTGTACCAAAACGAGACGATTTTCTTCCCAAAGTTTCAAAACTATAGTTACGACTATATATTGGGTAGAATTCATTCTAAAGGGTTTCAAAGCTATATTTAGACTATTATACTAATATATTTAACTTTGGTTACTTCTTGGCAAGCCAATTTTGTGTAAATTTCTTCAAATTCCAATTTGTACCAAAACGGGACGATTTTCTTCCCAAATGTTTCAAAACTATAGTTAGGACTATATATTGCGTAGAATCAATTCTAAAGGGCTTCAAAGCTATATTTAGACTATTATACTAATATATTGAACTTTGGTTACTTCTTGGTGAGCCAATTTTGTGTAAATTTCTTCAAATTCCCATTTGTACCAAAACAGGACGATTTTCTTCCCAAAGTTTCAAAACTATAGTTAGGACTATATATTGGGTAGAATCCATGCTTATGGGCTTCAAAGCTATATTTAGACTATTATACTAATATATTGAACTTTGGTTACTTCTTGGTGAGCCAATTTTGTGTAAATTTCTTCAAATTCCCATTTGTACCAAAATAGGACGATTTTCTTCCCAAAGTTTCAAAACTATAGTTAGGACTATATATTGGGTAGAATCCATTCTTAAGGGCTTCAAAGCTATATTTAGACTATTATACTAATATATTGAACTTTGGTTACTTCTTGGTGATCCAATTTTGTGTAATTTCTTCAAATTCCCATTTGTACCAAAACAGGACGATTTTCTTCCCAAAGTTTCAAAACTATAGTTAGGACTATATATTGGGCAGAATCCATTCTTAAGGGCTTCAAAGCTATATTTAGACTATTATACTAATATATTGAACTTTTGTTACTCCTTGGTCACAAATTATTTCTACATTTCTTCGAATTCCCATTTGTACCAAAACGAGACGATTTTCTTCCCAAAGTTTCAAAACTATAGTTAGGACTATATATTGGTTAGAATCCATTCTAAAGGGCTTCAAAGCTATATTTAGACTATTATACTAATATATTGAACTTTGGTTACTTCTTGGTGATCCAATTTTGTGTAATTTCTTCAAATTCCCATTTGTACCAAAACAGGACGATTTTCTTCCCAAAGTTTCAAAACTATAGTTAGGACTATATATTGGGCAGAATCCATTCTTAAGGGCTTCAAAGCTATATTTAGACTATTATACTAATATATTGAACTTTTGTTACTCCTTGGTCACAAATTATTTCTACATTTCTTCGAATTCCCATTTGTACCAAAACGAGACGATTTTCTTCCCAAAGTTTCAAAACTATAGTTACGACTATATATTGGGTAGAATTCATTCTAAAGGGTTTCAAAGCTATATTTAGACTATTATACTAATATATTTAACTTTGGTTACTTCTTGGCGAGCCAATTTTGTGTAAATTTCTTCAAATTCCAATTTGTACCAAAACGGGACGATTTTCTTCCCAAATGTTTCAAAACTATAGTTAGGACTATATATTGCGTAGAATCAATTCTAAAGGGCTTCAAAGCTATATTTAGACTACTATACTAATATATTGTACTTTGGTTACTCCTTGGTCACCAATTTTGTCTACATTTCTTCAAATTCCCATTTGTACCAAAACGGGACGATTTTCTTCCCAAATGTTTCAAAACTATAGTTAGGACTATATATTGGGTAGAATCCATTCTTAAGGGCTTCAAAGCTATATTTAGACTATTATACTAATATATTGTACTTTGGTTACTCCTTGGTCACAAATTATTTCTACATTTCTTCGAATTCCCATTTGTACCAAAACGAGACGATTTTCTTCCCAAAGTTTCAAAACTATAGTTACGACTATATATTGGGTAGAATTCATTCTAAAGGGTTTCAAAGCTATATTTAGACTATTATACTAATATATTTAACTTTGGTTACTTCTTGGCGAGCCAATTTTGTGTAAATTTCTTCAAATTCCAATTTGTACCAAAACGGGACGATTTTCTTCCCAAATGTTTCAAAACTATAGTTAGGACTATATATTGCGTAGAATCAATTCTAAAGGGCTTCAAAGCTATATTTAGACTACTATACTAATATATTGTACTTTGGTTACTCCTTGGTCACCAATTTTGTCTACATTTCTTCAAATTCCCATTTGTACCAAAACGGGACGATTTTCTTCCCAAATGTTTCAAAACTATAGTTAGGACTATATATTGGGTAGAATCCATTCTTAAGGGCTTCAAAGCTATATTTAGACTATTATACTAATATATTGTACTTTGGTTACTCCTTGGTCACAAATTATTTCTACATTTCTTCGAATTCCCATTTGTACCAAAACGAGACGATTTTCTTCCCAAAGTTTCAAAACTATAGTTACGACTATATATTGGGTAGAATTCATTCTAAAGGGTTTCAAAGCTATATTTAGACTATTATACTAATATATTTAACTTTGGTTACTTCTTGGCAAGCCAATTTTGTGTAAATTTCTTCAAATTCCAATTTGTACCAAAACGGGACGATTTTCTTCCCAAATGTTTCAAAACTATAGTTAGGACTATATATTGCGTAGAATCAATTCTAAAGGGCTTCAAAGCTATATTTAGACTATTATACTAATATATTGAACTTTGGTTACTTCTTGGTGAGCCAATTTTGTGTAAATTTCTTCAAATTCCCATTTGTACCAAAACAGGACGATTTTCTTCCCAAAGTTTCAAAACTATAGTTAGGACTATATATTGGGTAGAATCCATGCTTATGGGCTTCAAAGCTATATTTAGACTATTATACTAATATATTGAACTTTGGTTACTTCTTGGTGAGCCAATTTTGTGTAAATTTCTTCAAATTCCCATTTGTACCAAAACAGGACGATTTTCTTCCCAAAGTTTCAAAACTATAGTTAGGACTATATATTGGGTAGAATCCATTCTTAAGGGCTTCAAAGCTATATTTAGACTATTATACTAATATATTGAACTTTTGTTACTCCTTGGTCACAAATTATTTCTACATTTCTTCGAATTCCCATTTGTACCAAAACGAGACGATTTTCTTCCCAAAGTTTCAAAACTATAGTTACGACTATATATTGGGTAGAATTCATTCTAAAGGGTTTCAAAGCTATATTTAGACTATTATACTAATATATTTAACTTTGGTTACTTCTTGGCAAGCCAATTTTGTGTAAATTTCTTCAAATTCCAATTTGTACCAAAACGGGACGATTTTCTTCCCAAATGTTTCAAAACTATAGTTAGGACTATATATTGCGTAGAATCAATTCTAAAGGGCTTCAAAGCTATATTTAGACTATTATACTAATATATTGAACTTTGGTTACTTCTTGGTGAGCCAATTTTGTGTAAATTTCTTCAAATTCCCATTTGTACCAAAACAGGACGATTTTCTTCCCAAAGTTTCAAAACTATAGTTAGGACTATATATTGGGTAGAATCCATGCTTATGGGCTTCAAAGCTATATTTAGACTATTATACTAATATATTGAACTTTGGTTACTTCTTGGTGAGCCAATTTTGTGTAAATTTCTTCAAATTCCCATTTGTACCAAAACAGGACGATTTTCTTCCCAAAGTTTCAAAACTATAGTTAGGACTATATATTGGGTAGAATCCATTCTTAAGGGCTTCAAAGCTATATTTAGACTATTATACTAATATATTGAACTTTTGTTACTCCTTGGTCACAAATTATTTCTACATTTCTTCGAATTCCCATTTGTACCAAAACGAGACGATTTTCTTCCCAAAGTTTCAAAACTATAGTTACGACTATATATTGGGTAGAATTCATTCTAAAGGGTTTCAGAGCTATATTTAGACTACTATACTAATATATTGTACTTTGGTTACTCCTTGGTCACCAATTTTGTCTACATTTCTTCAAATTCCCATTTGTACCAAAACGGGACGATTTTCTTCCCAAATGTTTCAAAACTATAGTTAGGACTATATATTGGGTAGAATCCATTCTTAAGGGCTTCAAAGCTATATTTAGACTATTATACTAATATATTGTACTTTGGTTACTCCTTGGTCACAAATTATTTCTACATTTCTTCGAATTCCCATTTGTACCAAAACGAGACGATTTTCTTCCCAAAGTTTCAAAACTATAGTTACGACTATATATTGGGTAGAATTCATTCTAAAGGGTTTCAAAGCTATATTTAGACTATTATACTAATATATTTAACTTTGGTTACTTCTTGGCAAGCCAATTTTGTGTAAATTTCTTCAAATTCCAATTTGTACCAAAACGAGACGATTTTCTTCCCAAATGTTTCAAAACTATAGTTAGGACTATATATTGCGTAGAATCAATTCTAAAGGGCTTCAAAGCTATATTTAGACTATTATACTAATATATTGAACTTTGGTTACTTCTTGGTTAGCCAATTTTGTGTAAATTTCTTCAAATTCCCATTTGTACCAAAACAGGACGATTTTCTTCCCAAAGTTTCAAAACTATAGTTAGGACTATATATTGGGTAGAATCCATGCTTATGGGCTTCAAAGCTATATTTAGACTATTATACTAATATATTGAACTTTGGTTACTTCTTGGTGAGCCAATTTTGTGTAAATTTCTTCAAATTCCCATTTGTACCAAAACAGTACGATTTTCTTCCCAAAGTTTCAAAACTATAGTTAGGACTATATATTGGTTAGAATCCATTCTAAAGGGCTTCAAAGCTATATTTAGACTATTATACTAATATATTGAACTTTGGTTACTTCTTGGTGATCCAATTTTGTGTAATTTCTTCAAATTCCCATTTGTACCAAAACAGGACGATTTTCTTCCCAAAGTTTCAAAACTATAGTTAGGACTATATATTGGGTAGAATCCATTCTTAAGGGCTTCAAAGCTATATTTAGACTATTATACTAATATATTGAACTTTTGTTACTCCTTGGTCACAAATTATTTCTACATTTCTTCGAATTCCCATTTGTACCAAAACGAGACGATTTTCTTCCCAAGGTTTCAAAACTATAGTTACGACTATATATTGGGTAGAATTCATTCTAAAGGGTTTCAGAGCTATATTTAGACTATTATACTAATATATTTAACTTTGGTTACTTCTTGGCGAGCCAATTTTGTGTAAATTTCTTCAAATTCCAATTTGTACCAAAACGGGACGATTTTCTTCCCAAATGTTTCAAAACTATAGTTAGGACTATATATTGCGTAGAATCAATTCTAAAGGGCTTCAAAGCTATATTTAGACTATTATACTAATATATTGAACTTTGGTTACTTCTTGGTGAGCCAATTTTGTGTAAATTTCTTCAAATTCCCATTTGTACCAAAACAGGACGATTTTCTTCCCAAAGTTTCAAAACTATAGTTAGGACTATATATTGGGTAGAATCCATGCTTATGGGCTTCAAAGCTATATTTAGACTATTATACTAATATATTGAACTTTGGTTACTTCTTGGTGAGCCAATTTTGTGTAAATTTCTTCAAATTCCCATTTGTACCAAAACAGTACGATTTTCTTCCCAAAGTTTCAAAACTATAGTTAGGACTATATATTGGTTAGAATCCATTCTAAAGGGCTTCAAAGCTATATTTAGACTATTATACTAATATATTGAACTTTGGTTACTTCTTGGTGATCCAATTTTGTGTAATTTCTTCAAATTCCCATTTGTACCAAAACAGGACGATTTTCTTCCCAAAGTTTCAAAACTATAGTTAGGACTATATATTGGGTAGAATCCATTCTTAAGGGCTTCAAAGCTATATTTAGACTATTATACTAATATATTGAACTTTTGTTACTCCTTGGTCACAAATTATTTCTACATTTCTTCGAATTCCCATTTGTACCAAAACGAGACGATTTTCTTCCCAAGGTTTCAAAACTATAGTTACGACTATATATTGGGTAGAATTCATTCTAAAGGGTTTCAGAGCTATATTTAGACTATTATACTAATATATTTAACTTTGGTTACTTCTTGGCGAGCCAATTTTGTGTAAATTTCTTCAAATTCCAATTTGTACCAAAACGGGACGATTTTCTTCCCAAATGTTTCAAAACTATAGTTAGGACTATATATTGCGTAGAATCAATTCTAAAGGGCTTCAAAGCTATATTTAGACTATTATACTAATATATTGAACTTTGGTTACTTCTTGGTGAGCCAATTTTGTGTAAATTTCTTCAAATTCCCATTTGTACCAAAACAGGACGATTTTCTTCCCAAAGTTTCAAAACTATAGTTAGGACTATATATTGGGTAGAATCCATGCTTATGGGCTTCAAAGCTATATTTAGACTATTATACTAATATATTGAACTTTGGTTACTTCTTGGTGAGCCAATTTTGTGTAAATTTCTTCAAATTCCCATTTGTACCAAAACAGTACGATTTTCTTCCCAAAGTTTCAAAACTATAGTTAGGACTATATATTGGTTAGAATCCATTCTAAAGGGCTTCAAAGCTATATTTAGACTATTATACTAATATATTGAACTTTGGTTACTTCTTGGTGATCCAATTTTGTGTAATTTCTTCAAATTCCCATTTGTACCAAAACAGGACGATTTTCTTCCCAAAGTTTCAAAACTATAGTTAGGACTATATATTGGGTAGAATCCATTCTTAAGGGCTTCAAAGCTATATTTAGACTATTATACTAATATATTGAACTTTTGTTACTCCTTGGTCACAAATTATTTCTACATTTCTTCGAATTCCCATTTGTACCAAAACGAGACGATTTTCTTCCCAAAGTTTCAAAACTATAGTTACGACTATATATTGGGTAGAATTCATTCTAAAGGGTTTCAGAGCTATATTTAGACTATTATACTAATATATTTAACTTTGGTTACTTCTTGGCGAGCCAATTTTGTGTAAATTTCTTCAAATTCCAATTTGTACCAAAACGGGACGATTTTCTTCCCTAATGTTTCAAAACTATAGTTAGGACTATATATTGCGTAGAATCAATTCTAAAGGGCTTCAAAGCTATATTTAGACTATTATACTAATATATTGAACTTTGGTTACTTCTTGGTGAGCCAATTTTGTGTAAATTTCTTCAAATTCCCATTTGTACCAAAACAGTACGATTTTCTTCCCAAAGTTTCAAAACTATAGTTAGGACTATATATTGGTTAGAATCCATTCTAAAGGGCTTCAAAGCTATATTTAGACTATTATACTAATATATTGAACTTTGGTTACTTCTTGGTGATCCAATTTTGTGTAATTTCTTCAAATTCCCATTTGTACCAAAACAGGACGATTTTCTTCCCAAAGTTTCAAAACTATAGTTAGGACTATATATTGGGCAGAATCCATTCTTAAGGGCTTCAAAGCTATATTTAGACTATTATACTAATATATTGAACTTTTGTTACTCCTTGGTCACAAATTATTTCTACATTTCTTCGAATTCCCATTTGTACCAAAACGAGACGATTTTCTTCCCAAAGTTTCAAAACTATAGTTACGACTATATATTGGGTAGAATTCATTCTAAAGGGTTTCAGAGCTATATTTAGACTATTATACTAATATATTTAACTTTGGTTACTTCTTGGCGAGCCAATTTTGTGTAAATTTCTTCAAATTCCAATTTGTACCAAAACGGGACGATTTTCTTCCCAAATGTTTCAAAACTATAGTTAGGACTATATATTGCGTAGAATCAATTCTAAAGGGTTTCAAAGCTATATTTAGACTATTATACTAATATATTGAACTTTGGTTACTTCTTGGTGAGCCAATTTTGTGTAAATTTCTTCAAATTCCCATTTGTACCAAAACAGGACGATTTTCTTCCCAAAGTTTCAAAACTATAGTTAGGACTATATATTGGGTAGAATCCATGCTTATGGGCTTCAAAGCTATATTTAGACTATTATACTAATATATTGAACTTTGGTTACTTCTTGGTGAGCCAATTTTGTGTAAATTTCTTCAAATTCCCATTTGTACCAAAACAGTACGATTTTCTTCCCAAAGTTTCAAAACTATAGTTAGGACTATATATTGGTTAGAATCCATTCTAAAGGGCTTCAAAGCTATATTTAGACTATTATACTAATATATTGAACTTTGGTTACTTCTTGGTGATCCAATTTTGTGTAATTTCTTCAAATTCCCATTTGTACCAAAACAGGACGATTTTCTTCCCAAAGTTTCAAAACTATAGTTAGGACTATATATTGGGCAGAATCCATTCTTAAGGGCTTCAAAGCTATATTTAGACTATTATACTAATATATTGAACTTTTGTTACTCCTTGGTCACAAATTATTTCTACATTTCTTCGAATTCCCATTTGTACCAAAACGAGACGATTTTCTTCCCAAAGTTTCAGAACTATAGTTACGACTATATATTGGGTAGAATTCATTCTAAAGGGTTTCAAAGCTATATTTAGACTATTATACTAATATATTTAACTTTGGTTACTTCTTGGCGAGCCAATTTTGTGTAAATTTCTTCAAATTCCAATTTGTACTAAAACGGGACGATTTTCTTCCCAAATGTTTCAAAACTATAGTTAGGACTATATATTGCGTAGAATCAATTCTAAAGGGCTTCAAAGCTATATTTAGACTACTATACTAATATATTGTACTTTGGTTACTCCTTGGTCACCAATTTTGTCTACATTTCTTCAAATTCCCATTTGTACCAAAACGGGACGATTTTCTTCCCAAATGTTTCAAAACTATAGTTAGGACTATATATTGGGTAGAATCCATTCTTAAGGGCTTCAAAGATATATTTAGACTATTATACTAATATATTGTACTTTGTTTACTCCTTGGTCACAAATTATTTCTACATTTCTTCGAATTCCCATTTGTACCAAAACGAGACGATTTTCTTCCCAAAGTTTCAAAACTATAGTTACGACTATATATTGGGTAGAATTCATTCTAAAGGGTTTCAAAGCTATATTTAGACTATTATACTAATATATTTAACTTTGGTTACTTCTTGGCAAACCAATTTTGTGTAAATTTCTTCAAATTCCAATTTGTACCAAAACGGGACGATTTTCTTCCCAAATGTTTCAAAACTATAGTTAGGACTATATATTGCGTAGAATCAATTCTAAAGGGCTTCAAATCTATATTTAGACTATTATACTAATATATTGAACTTTGGTTACTTCTTGGTGAGCCAATTTTGTGTAAATTTCTTCAAATTCCCATTTGTACCAAAACAGGACGATTTTCTTCCCAAAGTTTCAAAACTATAGTTAGGACTATATATTGGGTAGAATCCATGCTTATGGGCTTCAAAGCTATATTTAGACTATTATACTAATATATTGAACTTTGGTTACTTCTTGGTGAGCCAATTTTGTGTAAATTTCTTCAAATTCCCATTTGTACCAAAACAGGACGATTTTCTTCCCAAAGTTTCAAAACTATAGTTAGGACTATATATTGGGTAGAATCCATTCTTAAGGGCTTCAAAGCTATATTTAGACTATTATACTAATATATTGAACTTTTGTTACTCCTTGGTCACAAATTATTTCTACATTTCTTCGAATTCCCATTTGTACCAAAACGAGACGATTTTCTTCCCAAAGTTTCAAAACTATAGTTACGACTATATATTGGGTAGAATTCATTCTAAAGGGTTTCAGAGCTATATTTAGACTATTATACTAATATATTTAACTTTGGTTACTTCTTGGCGAGCCAATTTTGTGTAAATTTCTTCAAATTCCAATTTGTACCAAAACGGGACGATTTTCTTCCCAAATGTTTCAAAACTATAGTTAGGACTATATATTGCGTAGAATCAATTCTAAAGGGCTTCAAAGCTATATTTAGACTATTATACTAATATATTGAACTTTGGTTACTTCTTGGTGAGCCAATTTTGTGTAAATTTTTTCAAATTCCCATTTGTACCAAAACAGGACGATTTTCTTCCCAAAGTTTCAAAACTATAGTTAGGACTATATATTGGGTAGAATCCATGCTTATGGGCTTCAAAGCTATATTTAGACTATTATACTAATATATTGAACTTTGGTTACTTCTTGGTGAGCCAATTTTGTGTAAATTTCTTCAAATTCCCATTTGTACCAAAACAGTACGATTTTCTTCCCAAAGTTTCAAAACTATAGTTAGGACTATATATTGGTTAGAATCCATTCTAAAGGGCTTCAAAGCTATATTTAGACTATTATACTAATATATTGTACTTTGGTTACTCCTTGGTCACAAATTATTTCTACATTTCTTCGAATTCCCATTTGTACCAAAACGAGACGATTTTCTTCCCAAAGTTTCAAAACTATAGTTACGACTATATATTGGGTAGAATTCATTCTAAAGGGTTTCAAAGCTATATTTAGACTATTATACTAATATATTTAACTTTGGTTACTTCTTGGCAAGCCAATTTTGTGTAAATTTCTTCAAATTCCAATTTGTACCAAAACGGGACGATTTTCTTCCCAAATGTTTCAAAACTATAGTTAGGACTATATATTGCGTAGAATCAATTCTAAAGGGCTTCAAAGCTATATTTAGACTACTATACTAATATATTGTACTTTGGTTACTCCTTGGTCACCAATTTTGTCTACATTTCTTCAAATTCCCATTTGTACCAAAACGGGACGATTTTCTTCCCGAATGTTTCAAAACTATAGTTAGGACTATATATTGGGTAGAATCCATTCTTAAGGGCTTCAAAGCTATATTTAGACTATTATACTAATATATTGTACTTTGGTTACTCCTTGGTCACAAATTATTTTTACATTTCTTCGAATTCCCATTTGTACCAAAACGAGACGATTTTCTTCCCAAAGTTTCAAAACTATAGTTACGACTATATATTGGGTAGAATTCATTCTAAAGGGTTTCAAAGCTATATTTAGACTATTATACTAATATATTTAACTTTGGTTACTTCTTGGCAAGCCAATTTTGTGTAAATTTCTTCAAATTCCAATTTGTACCAAAACAGGACGATTTTCTTCCCAAAGTTTCAAAACTATAGTTAGGACTATATATTGGGTAGAATCCATGCTTATGGGCTTCAAAGCTATATTTAGACTATTATACTAATATATTGAACTTTGGTTACTTCTTGGTGAGCCAATTTTGTGTAAATTTCTTCAAAGTCCCATTTGTACCAAAACAGGACGATTTTCTTCCCAAAGTTTCAAAACTATAGTTAGGACTATATATTGGGTAGAATCCATTCTTAAGGGCTTCAAAGCTATATTTAGACTATTATACTAATATATTGAACTTTTGTTACTCCTTGGTCACAAATTATTTCTACATTTCTTCGAATTCCCATTTGTACCAAAACGAGACGATTTTCTTCCCAAAGTTTCAAAACTATAGTTACGACTATATATTGGGTAGAATTCATTCTAAAGGGTTTCAGAGCTATATTTAGACTATTATACTAATATATTTAACTTTGGTTACTTCTTGGCGAGCCAATTTTGTGTAAATTTCTTCAAATTCCAATTTGTACCAAAACGGGACGATTTTCTTCCCAAATGTTTCAAAACTATAGTTAGGACTATATATTGCGTAGAATCAATTCTAAAGGGCTTCAAAGCTATATTTAGACTATTATACTAATATATTGAACTTTGGTTACTTCTTGGTGAGCCAATTTTGTGTAAATTTTTTCAAATTCCCATTTGTACCAAAACAGGACGATTTTCTTCCCAAAGTTTCAAAACTATAGTTAGGACTATATATTGGGTAGAATCCATGCTTATGGGCTTCAAAGCTATATTTAGACTATTATACTAATATATTGAACTTTGGTTACTTCTTGGTGAGCCAATTTTGTGTAAATTTCTTCAAATTCCCATTTGTACCAAAACAGTACGATTTTCTTCCCAAAGTTTCAAAACTATAGTTAGGACTATATATTGGTTAGAATCCATTCTAAAGGGCTTCAAAGCTATATTTAGACTATTATACTAATATATTGTACTTTGGTTACTCCTTGGTCACAAATTATTTCTACATTTCTTCGAATTCCCATTTGTACCAAAACGAGACGATTTTCTTCCCAAAGTTTCAAAACTATAGTTACGACTATATATTGGGTAGAATTCATTCTAAAGGGTTTCAAAGCTATATTTAGACTATTATACTAATATATTTAACTTTGGTTACTTCTTGGCAAGCCAATTTTGTGTAAATTTCTTCAAATTCCAATTTGTACCAAAACAGGACGATTTTCTTCCCAAAGTTTCAAAACTATAGTTAGGACTATATATTGAGTAGAATCCATGCTTATGGGCTTCAAAGCTATATTTAGACTATTATACTAATATATTGAACTTTGGTTACTTCTTGGTGAGCCAATTTTCTGTAAATTTCTTCAAATTCCCATTTGTACCAAAACAGGACGATTTTCTTCCCAAAGTTTCAAAACTATAGTTAGGACTATATATTGGGTAGAATCCATTCTTAAGGGCTTCAAAGCTATATTTAGACTATTATACTAATATATTGAACTTTGGTTACTTCTTGGTGAGCCAATTTTGTGTAAATTTCTTCAAATTCCCATTTGTACCAAAACAGGACGATTTTCTTCCCAAAGTTTCAAAACTATAGTTAGGACTATATATTGGGTAGAATCCATTCTTAAGGGCTTCAAAGCTATATTTAGACTATTATACTAATATATTGAACTTTTGTTACTCCTTGGTCACAAATTATTTCTACATTTCTTCGAATTCCCATTTGTACCAAAACGAGACGATTTTCTTCCCAAAGTTTCAAAACTATAGTTACGACTATATATTGGGTAGAATTCATTCTAAAGGGTTTCAGAGCTATATTTAGACTATTATACTAATATATTTAACTTTGGTTACTTCTTGGCGAGCCAATTTTGTGTATATTTCTTCAAATTCCAATTTGTACCAAAACGGGACGATTTTCTTCCCAAATGTTTCAAAACTATAGTTAGGACTATATATTGCGTAGGATCAATTCTAAAGGGCTTCAAAGCTATATTTAGACTATTATACTAATATATTGAACTTTGGTTACTTCTTGGTGAGCCAATTTTGTGTAAATTTCTTCAAATTCCCATTTGTACCAAAACAGGACGATTTTCTTCCCAAAGTTTCAAAACTATAGTTAGGACTATATATTGGGTAGAATCCATGCTTATGGGCTTCAAAGCTATATTTAGACTATTATACTAATATATTGAACTTTGGTTACTTCTTTGTGAGCCAATTTTGTGTAAATTTCTTCAAATTCCCATTTGTACCAAAACAGTACGATTTTCTTCCCAAAGTTTCAAAACTATAGTTAGGACTATATATTGGTTAGAATCCATTCTAAAGGGCTTCAAAGCTATATTTAGACTATTATACTAATATATTGAACTTTGGTTACTTCTTGGTGATCCAATTTTGTGTAATTTCTTCAAATTCCCATTTGTACCAAAACAGGACGATTTTCTTCCCAAAGTTTCAAAACTATAGTTAGGACTATATATTGGGTAGAATCCATTCTTAAGGGCTTCAAAGCTATATTTAGACTATTATACTAATATATTGAACTTTTGTTACTCCTTGGTCACAAATTATTTCTACATTTCTTCGAATTCCCATTTGTACCAAAACGAGACGATTTTCTTCCCAAAGTTTCAAAACTATAGTTACGACTATATATTGGGTAGAATTCATTCTAAAGGGTTTCAGAGCTATATTTAGACTATTATACTAATATATTTAACTTTGGTTACTTCTTGGCGAGCCAATTTTGTGTAAATTTCTTCAAATTCCAATTTGTACCAAAACGGGACGATTTTCTTCCCAAATGTTTCAAAACTATAGTTAGGACTATATATTGCGTAGAATCAATTCTAAAGGGCTTCAAAGCTATATTTAGACTATTATACTAATATATTGAACTTTGGTTACTTCTTGGTGAGCCAATTTTGTGTAAATTTCTTCAAATTCCCATTTGTACCAAAACAGGACGATTTTCTTCCCAAAGTTTCAAAACTATAGTTAGGACTATATATTGGGTAGAATCCATGCTTATGGGCTTCAAAGCTATATTTAGACTATTATACTAATATATTGAACTTTGGTTACTTCTTGGTGAGCCAATTTTGTGTAAATTTCTTCAAATTCCCATTTGTACCAAAACAGTACGATTTTCTTCCCAAAGTTTCAAAACTATAGTTAGGACTATATATTGGTTAGAATCCATTCTAAAGGGCTTCAAAGCTATATTTAGACTATTATACTAATATATTGAACTTTGGTTACTTCTTGGTGATCCAATTTTGTGTAATTTCTTCAAATTCCCATTTGTACCAAAACAGGACGATTTTCTTCCCAAAGTTTCAAAACTATAGTTAGGACTATATATTGGGTAGAATCCATTCTTAAGGGCTTCAAAGCTATATTTAGACTATTATACTAATATATTGAACTTTTGTTACTCCTTGGTCACAAATTATTTCTACATTTCTTCGAATTCCCATTTGTACCAAAACGAGACGATTTTCTTCCCAAAGTTTCAAAACTATAGTTACGACTATATATTGGGTAGAATTCATTCTAAAGGGTTTCAGAGCTATATTTAGACTATTATACTAATATATTTAACTTTGGTTACTTCTTGGCGAGCCAATTTTGTGTAAATTTCTTCAAATTCCAATTTGTACCAAAACGGGACGATTTTCTTCCCAAATGTTTCAAAACTATAGTTAGGACTATATATTGCGTAGAATCAATTCTAAAGGGCTTCAAAGCTATATTTAGACTATTATACTAATATATTGAACTTTGGTTACTTCTTGGTGAGCCAATTTTGTGTAAATTTCTTCAAATTCCCATTTGTACCAAAACAGGACGATTTTCTTCCCAAAGTTTCAAAACTATAGTTAGGACTATATATTGGGTAGAATCCATGCTTATGGGCTTCAAAGCTATATTTAGACTATTATACTAATATATTGAACTTTGGTTACTTCTTGGTGAGCCAATTTTGTGTAAATTTCTTCAAATTCCCATTTGTACCAAAACAGTACGATTTTCTTCCCAAAGTTTCAAAACTATAGTTAGGACTATATATTGGTTAGAATCCATTCTAAAGGGCTTCAAAGCTATATTTAGACTATTATACTAATATATTGAACTTTGGTTACTTCTTGGTGATCCAATTTTGTGTAATTTCTTCAAATTCCCATTTGTACCAAAACAGGACGATTTTCTTCCCAAAGTTTCAAAACTATTGTTAGGACTATATATTGGGTAGAATCCATTCTTAAGGGCTTCAAAGCTATATTTAGACTATTATACTAATATATTGAACTTTTGTTACTCCTTGGTCACAAATTATTTCTACATTTCTTCGAATTCCCATTTGTACCAAAACGAGACGATTTTCTTCCCAAAGTTTCAAAACTATAGTTACGACTATATATTGGGTAGAATTCATTCTAAAGGGTTTCAGAGCTATATTTAGACTATTATACTAATATATTTAACTTTGGTTACTTCTTGGCGAGCCAATTTTGTGTAAATTTCTTCAAATTCCAATTTGTACCAAAACGGGACGATTTTCTTCCCTAATGTTTCAAAACTATAGTTAGGACTATATATTGCGTAGAATCAATTCTAAAGGGCTTCAAAGCTATATTTAGACTATTATACTAATATATTGAACTTTGGTTACTTCTTGGTGAGCCAATTTTGTGTAAATTTCTTCAAATTCCCATTTGTACCAAAACAGTACGATTTTCTTCCCAAAGTTTCAAAACTATAGTTAGGACTATATATTGGTTAGAATCCATTCTAAAGGGCTTCAAAGCTATATTTAGACTATTATACTAATATATTGAACTTTGGTTACTTCTTGGTGATCCAATTTTGTGTAATTTCTTCAAATTCCCATTTGTACCAAAACAGGACGATTTTCTTCCCAAAGTTTCAAAACTATAGTTAGGACTATATATTGGGCAGAATCAATTCTTAAGGGCTTCAAAGCTATATTTAGACTATTATACTAATATATTGAACTTTTGTTACTCCTTGGTCACAAATTATTTCTACATTTCTTCGAATTCCCATTTGTACCAAAACGAGACGATTTTCTTCCCAAAGTTTCAAAACTATAGTTACGACTATATATTGGGTAGAATTCATTCTAAAGGGTTTCAAAGCTATATTTAGACTATTATACTAATATATTTAACTTTGGTTACTTCTTGGCGAGCCAATTTTGTGTAAATTTCTTCAAATTCCAATTTGTACCAAAACGGGACGATTTTCTTCCCAAATGTTTCAAAACTATAGTTCGGACTATATATTGCGTAGAATCAATTCTAAAGGGCTTCAAAGCTATATTTAGACTACTATACTAATATATTGTACTTTGGTTACTCCTTGGTCACCAATTTTGTCTACATTTCTTCAAATTCCCATTTGTACCAAAACGGGACGATTTTCTTCCCAAATGTTTCAAAACTATAGTTAGGACTATATATTGGGTAGAATCCATTCTTAAGGGCTTCAAAGCTATATTTAGACTATTATACTAATATATTGTACTTTGGTTACTCCTTGGTCACAAATTATTTCTACATTTCTTCGAATTCCCATTTGTACCAAAACGAGACGATTTTCTTCCCAAAGTTTCAAAACTATAGTTACGACTATATATTGGGTAGAATTCATTCTAAAGGGTTTCAAAGCTATATTTAGACTATTATACTAATATATTTAACTTTGGTTACTTCTTGGCAAGCCAATTTTGTGTAAATTTCTTCAAATTCCAATTTGTACCAAAACGGGACGATTTTCTTCCCAAATGTTTCAAAACTATAGTTAGGACTATATATTGCGTAGAATCAATTCTAAAGGGCTTCAAAGCTATATTTAGACTATTATACTAATATATTGAACTTTGGTTACTTCTTGGTGAGCCAATTTTGTGTAAATTTCTTCAAATTCCCATTTGTACCAAAACAGGACGATTTTCTTCCCAAAGTTTCAAAACTATAGTTAGGACTATATATTGGGTAGAATCCATGCTTATGGGCTTCAAAGCTATATTTAGACTATTATACTAATATATTGAACTTTGGTTACTTCTTGGTGAGCCAATTTTGTGTAAATTTCTTCAAATTCCCATTTGTACCAAAACAGGACGATTTTCTTCCCAAAGTTTCAAAACTATAGTTAGGACTATATATTGGGTAGAATCCATTCTTAAGGGCTTCAAAGCTATATTTAGACTATTATACTAATATATTGAACTTTGGTTACTTCTTGGTGAGCCAATTTTGTGTAAATTTCTTCAAATTCCCATTTGTACCAAAACAGTACGATTTTCTTCCCAAAGTTTCAAAACTATAGTTAGGACTATATATTGGTTAGAATCCATTCTAAAGGGCTTCAAAGCTATATTTAGACTATTATACTAATATATTGAACTTTGGTTACTTCTTGGTGATCCAATTTTGTGTAATTTCTTCAAATTCCCATTTGTACCAAAACAGGACGATTTTCTTCCCAAAGTTTCAAAACTATAGTTAGGACTATATATTGGGCAGAATCCATTCTTAAGGGCTTCAAAGCTATATTTAGACTATTATACTAATATATTGAACTTTTGTTACTCCTTGGTCACAAATTATTTCTACATTTCTTCGAATTCCCATTTGTACCAAAACGAGACGATTTTCTTCCCAAAGTTTCAAAACTATAGTTACGACTATATATTGGGTAGAATTCATTCTAAAGGGTTTCAAAGCTATATTTAGACTATTATACTAATATATTTAACTTTGGTTACTTCTTGGCGAGCCAATTTTGTGTAAATTTCTTCAAATTCCAATTTGTACCAAAACGGGACGATTTTCTTCCCAAATGTTTCAAAACTATAGTTAGGACTATATATTGCGTAGAATCAATTCTAAAGGGCTTCAAAGCTATATTTAGACTACTATACTAATATATTGTACTTTGGTTACTCCTTGGTCACCAATTTTGTCTACATTTCTTCAAATTCCCATTTGTACCAAAACGGGACGATTTTCTTCCCAAATGTTTCAAAACTATAGTTAGGACTATATATTGGGTAGAATCCATTCTTAAGGGCTTCAAAGCTATATTTAGACTATTATACTAATATATTGTACTTTGGTTACTCCTTGGTCACAAATTATTTCTACATTTCTTCGAATTCCCATTTGTACCAAAACGAGACGATTTTCTTCCCAAAGTTTCAAAACTATAGTTACGACTATATATTGGGTAGAATTCATTCTAAAGGGTTTCAAAGCTATATTTAGACTATTATACTAATATATTTAACTTTGGTTACTTCTTGGCAAGCCAATTTTGTGTAAATTTCTTCAAATTCCAATTTGTACCAAAACGGGACGATTTTCTTCCCAAATGTTTCAAAACTATAGTTAGGACTATATATTGCGTAGAATCAATTCTAAAGGGCTTCAAAGCTATATTTAGACTATTATACTAATATATTGAACTTTGGTTACTTCTTGGTGAGCCAATTTTGTGTAAATTTCTTCAAATTCCCATTTGTACCAAAACAGGACGATTTTCTTCCCAAAGTTTCAAAACTATAGTTAGGACTATATATTGGGTAGAATCCATGCTTATGGGCTTCAAAGCTATATTTAGACTATTATACTAATATATTGAACTTTGGTTACTTCTTGGTGAGCCAATTTTGTGTAAATTTCTTCAAATTCCCATTTGTACCAAAACAGGACGATTTTCTTCCCAAAGTTTCAAAACTATAGTTAGGACTATATATTGGGTAGAATCCATTCTTAAGGGCTTCAAAGCTATATTTAGACTATTATACTAATATATTGAACTTTTGTTACTCCTTGGTCACAAATTATTTCTACATTTCTTCGAATTCCCATTTGTACCAAAACGAGACGATTTTCTTCCCAAAGTTTCAAAACTATAGTTACGACTATATATTGGGTAGAATTCATTCTAAAGGGTTTCAAAGCTATATTTAGACTATTATACTAATATATTTAACTTTGGTTACTTCTTGGCAAGCCAATTTTGTGTAAATTTCTTCAAATTCCAATTTGTACCAAAACGGGACGATTTTCTTCCCAAATGTTTCAAAACTATAGTTAGGACTATATATTGCGTAGAATCAATTCTAAAGGGCTTCAAAGCTATATTTAGACTATTATACTAATATATTGAACTTTGGTTACTTCTTGGTGAGCCAATTTTGTGTAAATTTCTTCAAATTCCCATTTGTACCAAAACAGGACGATTTTCTTCCCAAAGTTTCAAAACTATAGTTAGGACTATATATTGGGTAGAATCCATGCTTATGGGCTTCAAAGCTATATTTAGACTATTATACTAATATATTGAACTTTGGTTACTTCTTGGTGAGCCAATTTTGTGTAAATTTCTTCAAATTCCCATTTGTACCAAAACAGGACGATTTTCTTCCCAAAGTTTCAAAACTATAGTTAGGACTATATATTGGGTAGAATCCATTCTTAAGGGCTTCAAAGCTATATTTAGACTATTATACTAATATATTGAACTTTTGTTACTCCTTGGTCACAAATTATTTCTACATTTCTTCGAATTCCCATTTGTACCAAAACGAGACGATTTTCTTCCCAAAGTTTCAAAACTATAGTTACGACTATATATTGGGTAGAATTCATTCTAAAGGGTTTCAGAGCTATATTTAGACTACTATACTAATATATTGTACTTTGGTTACTCCTTGGTCACCAATTTTGTCTACATTTCTTCAAATTCCCATTTGTACCAAAACGGGACGATTTTCTTCCCAAATGTTTCAAAACTATAGTTAGGACTATATATTGGGTAGAATCCATTCTTAAGGGCTTCAAAGCTATATTTAGACTATTATACTAATATATTGTACTTTGGTTACTCCTTGGTCACAAATTATTTCTACATTTCTTCGAATTCCCATTTGTACCAAAACGAGACGATTTTCTTCCCAAAGTTTCAAAACTATAGTTACGACTATATATTGGGTAGAATTCATTCTAAAGGGTTTCAAAGCTATATTTAGACTATTATACTAATATATTTAACTTTGGTTACTTCTTGGCAAGCCAATTTTGTGTAAATTTCTTCAAATTCCAATTTGTACCAAAACGAGACGATTTTCTTCCCAAATGTTTCAAAACTATAGTTAGGACTATATATTGCGTAGAATCAATTCTAAAGGGCTTCAAAGCTATATTTAGACTATTATACTAATATATTGAACTTTGGTTACTTCTTGGTGAGCCAATTTTGTGTAAATTTCTTCAAATTCCCATTTGTACCAAAACAGGACGATTTTCTTCCCAAAGTTTCAAAACTATAGTTAGGACTATATATTGGGTAGAATCCATGCTTATGGGCTTCAAAGCTATATTTAGACTATTATACTAATATATTGAACTTTGGTTACTTCTTGGTGAGCCAATTTTGTGTAAATTTCTTCAAATTCCCATTTGTACCAAAACAGTACGATTTTCTTCCCAAAGTTTCAAAACTATAGTTAGGACTATATATTGGTTAGAATCCATTCTAAAGGGCTTCAAAGCTATATTTAGACTATTATACTAATATATTGAACTTTGGTTACTTCTTGGTGATCCAATTTTGTGTAATTTCTTCAAATTCCCATTTGTACCAAAACAGGACGATTTTCTTCCCAAAGTTTCAAAACTATAGTTAGGACTATATATTGGGTAGAATCCATTCTTAAGGGCTTCAAAGCTATATTTAGACTATTATACTAATATATTGAACTTTTGTTACTCCTTGGTCACAAATTATTTCTACATTTCTTCGAATTCCCATTTGTACCAAAACGAGACGATTTTCTTCCCAAAGTTTCAAAACTATAGTTACGACTATATATTGGGTAGAATTCATTCTAAAGGGTTTCAGAGCTATATTTAGACTATTATACTAATATATTTAACTTTGGTTACTTCTTGGCGAGCCAATTTTGTGTAAATTTCTTCAAATTCCAATTTGTACCAAAACGGGACGATTTTCTTCCCAAATGTTTCAAAACTATAGTTAGGACTATATATTGCGTAGAATCAATTCTAAAGGGCTTCAAAGCTATATTTAGACTATTATACTAATATATTGAACTTTGGTTACTTCTTGGTGAGCCAATTTTGTGTAAATTTCTTCAAATTCCCATTTGTACCAAAACAGGACGATTTTCTTCCCAAAGTTTCAAAACTATAGTTAGGACTATATATTGGGTAGAATCCATGCTTATGGGCTTCAAAGCTATATTTAGACTATTATACTAATATATTGAACTTTGGTTACTTCTTGGTGAGCCAATTTTGTGTAAATTTCTTCAAATTCCCATTTGTACCAAAACAGTACGATTTTCTTCCCAAAGTTTCAAAACTATAGTTAGGACTATATATTGGTTAGAATCCATTCTAAAGGGCTTCAAAGCTATATTTAGACTATTATACTAATATATTGAACTTTGGTTACTTCTTGGTGATCCAATTTTGTGTAATTTCTTCAAATTCCCATTTGTACCAAAACAGGACGATTTTCTTCCCAAAGTTTCAAAACTATAGTTAGGACTATATATTGGGTAGAATCCATTCTTAAGGGCTTCAAAGCTATATTTAGACTATTATACTAATATATTGAACTTTTGTTACTCCTTGGTCACAAATTATTTCTACATTTCTTCGAATTCCCATTTGTACCAAAACGAGACGATTTTCTTCCCAAAGTTTCAAAACTATAGTTACGACTATATATTGGGTAGAATTCATTCTAAAGGGTTTCAGAGCTATATTTAGACTATTATACTAATATATTTAACTTTGGTTACTTCTTGGCGAGCCAATTTTGTGTAAATTTCTTCAAATTCCAATTTGTACCAAAACGGGACGATTTTCTTCCCAAATGTTTCAAAACTATAGTTAGGACTATATATTGCGTAGAATCAATTCTAAAGGGTTTCAAAGCTATATTTAGACTATTATACTAATATATTGAACTTTGGTTACTTCTTGGTGAGCCAATTTTGTGTAAATTTCTTCAAATTCCCATTTGTACCAAAACAGGACGATTTTCTTCCCAAAGTTTCAAAACTATAGTTAGGACTATATATTGGGTAGAATCCATGCTTATGGGCTTCAAAGCTATATTTAGACTATTATACTAATATATTGAACTTTGGTTACTTCTTGGTGAGCCAATTTTGTGTAAATTTCTTCAAATTCCCATTTGTACCAAAACAGTACGATTTTCTTCCCAAATGTTTCAAAACTATAGTTAGGACTATATATTGCGTAGAATCAATTCTAAAGGGCTTCAAAGCTATATTTAGACTATTATACTAATATATTGAACTTTGGTTACTTCTTGGTGAGCCAATTTTGTGTAAATTTCTTCAAATTCCCATTTGTACCAAAACAGGACGATTTTCTTCCCAAAGTTTCAAAACTATAGTTAGGACTATATATTGGGTAGAATCCATGCTTATGGGCTTCAAAGCTATATTTAGACTATTATACTAATATATTGAACTTTGGTTACTTCTTGGTGAGCCAATTTTGTGTAAATTTCTTCAAATTCCCATTTGTACCAAAACAGTACGATTTTCTTCCCAAAGTTTCAAAACTATAGTTAGGACTATATATTGGTTAGAATCCATTCTAAAGGGCTTCAAAGCTATATTTAGACTATTATACTAATATATTGAACTTTGGTTACTTCTTGGTGATCCAATTTTGTGTAATTTCTTCAAATTCCCATTTGTACCAAAACAGGACGATTTTCTTCCCAAAGTTTCAAAACTATAGTTAGGACTATATATTGGGCAGAATCCATTCTTAAGGGCTTCAAAGCTATATTTAGACTATTATACTAATATATTGAACTTTTGTTACTTCTTGGCGAGCCAATTTTGTGTAAATTTCTTCAAATTCCAATTTGTACCAAAACGGGACGATTTTCTTCCCAAATGTTTCAAAACTATAGTTAGGACTATATATTGCGTAGAATCAATTCTAAAGGGTTTCAAAGCTATATTTAGACTATTATACTAATATATTGAACTTTGGTTACTTCTTGGTGAGCCAATTTTGTGTAAATTTCTTCAAATTCCCATTTGTACCAAAACAGGACGATTTTCTTCCCAAAGTTTCAAAACTATAGTTAGGACTATATATTGGGTAGAATCCATGCTTATGGGCTTCAAAGCTATATTTAGACTATTATACTAATATATTGAACTTTGGTTACTTCTTGGTGAGCCAATTTTGTGTAAATTTCTTCAAATTCCCATTTGTACCAAAACAGTACGATTTTCTTCCCAAAGTTTCAAAACTATAGTTAGGACTATATATTGGGCAGAATCCATTCTTAAGGGCTTCAAAGCTATATTTAGACTATTATACTAATATATTTAACTTTGGTTACTTCTTGGCGAGCCAATTTTGTGTAAATTTCTTCAAATTCCAATTTGTACCAAAACGGGACGATTTTCTTCCCAAATGTTTCAAAACTATAGTTAGGACTATATATTGCGTAGAATCAATTCTAAAGGGTTTCAAAGCTATATTTAGACTATTATACTAATATATTGAACTTTGGTTACTTCTTGGTGAGCCAATTTTGTGTAAATTTCTTCAAATTCCCATTTGTACCAAAACAGGACGATTTTCTTCCCAAAGTTTCAAAACTATAGTTAGGACTATATATTGGGTAGAATCCATGCTTATGGGCTTCAAAGCTATATTTAGACTATTATACTAATATATTGAACTTTGGTTACTTCTTGGTGAGCCAATTTTGTGTAAATTTCTTCAAATTCCCATTTGTACCAAAACAGTACGATTTTCTTCCCAAAGTTTCAAAACTATAGTTAGGACTATATATTGGTTAGAATCCATTCTAAAGGGCTTCAAAGCTATATTTAGACTATTATACTAATATATTGAACTTTGGTTACTTCTTGGTGATCCAATTTTGTGTAATTTCTTCAAATTCCCATTTGTACCAAAACAGGACGATTTTCTTCCCAAAGTTTCAAAACTATAGTTAGGACTATATATTGGGCAGAATCCATTCTTAAGGGCTTCAAAGCTATATTTAGACTATTATACTAATATATTGAACTTTTGTTACTCCTTGGTCACAAATTATTTCTACATTTCTTCGAATTCCCATTTGTACCAAAACGAGACGATTTTCTTCCCAAAGTTTCAGAACTATAGTTACGACTATATATTGGGTAGAATTCATTCTAAAGGGTTTCAAAGCTATATTTAGACTATTATACTAATATATTTAACTTTGGTTACTTCTTGGCGAGCCAATTTTGTGTAAATTTCTTCAAATTCCAATTTGTACTAAAACGGGACGATTTTCTTCCCAAATGTTTCAAAACTATAGTTAGGACTATATATTGCGTAGAATCAATTCTAAAGGGCTTCAAAGCTATATTTAGACTACTATACTAATATATTGTACTTTGGTTACTCCTTGGTCACCAATTTTGTCTACATTTCTTCAAATTCCCATTTGTACCAAAACGGGACGATTTTCTTCCCAAATGTTTCAAAACTATAGTTAGGACTATATATTGGGTAGAATCCATTCTTAAGGGCTTCAAAGATATATTTAGACTATTATACTAATATATTGTACTTTGTTTACTCCTTGGTCACAAATTATTTCTACATTTCTTCGAATTCCCATTTGTACCAAAACGAGACGATTTTCTTCCCAAAGTTTCAAAACTATAGTTACGACTATATATTGGGTAGAATTCATTCTAAAGGGTTTCAAAGCTATATTTAGACTATTATACTAATATATTTAACTTTGGTTACTTCTTGGCAAACCAATTTTGTGTAAATTTCTTCAAATTCCAATTTGTACCAAAACGGGACGATTTTCTTCCCAAATGTTTCAAAACTATAGTTAGGACTATATATTGCGTAGAATCAATTCTAAAGGGCTTCAAATCTATATTTAGACTATTATACTAATATATTGAACTTTGGTTACTTCTTGGTGAGCCAATTTTGTGTAAATTTCTTCAAATTCCCATTGGTACCAAAACAGGACGATTTTCTTCCCAAAGTTTCAAAACTATAGTTAGGACTATATATTGGGTAGAATCCATGCTTATGGGCTTCAAAGCTATATTTAGACTATTATACTAATATATTGAACTTTGGTTACTTCTTGGTGAGCCAATTTTGTGTAAATTTCTTCAAATTCCCATTTGTACCAAAACAGGACGATTTTCTTCCCAAAGTTTCAAAACTATAGTTAGGACTATATATTGGGTAGAATCCATTCTTAAGGGCTTCAAAGCTATATTTAGACTATTATACTAATATATTGAACTTTTGTTACTCCTTGGTCACAAATTATTTCTACATTTCTTCGAATTCCCATTTGTACCAAAACGAGACGATTTTCTTCCCAAAGTTTCAAAACTATAGTTACGACTATATATTGGGTAGAATTCATTCTAAAGGGTTTCAGAGCTATATTTAGACTATTATACTAATATATTTAACTTTGGTTACTTCTTGGCGAGCCAATTTTGTGTAAATTTCTTCAAATTCCAATTTGTACCAAAACGGGACGATTTTCTTCCCAAATGTTTCAAAACTATAGTTAGGACTATATATTGCGTAGAATCAATTCTAAAGGGCTTCAAAGCTATATTTAGACTATTATACTAATATATTGAACTTTGGTTACTTCTTGGTGAGCCAATTTTGTGTAAATTTTTTCAAATTCCCATTTGTACCAAAACAGGACGATTTTCTTCCCAAAGTTTCAAAACTATAGTTAGGACTATATATTGGGCAGAATCCATTCTTAAGGGCTTCAAAGCTATATTTAGACTATTATACTAATATATTGAACTTTTGTTACTCCTTGGTCACAAATTATTTCTACATTTCTTCGAATTCCCATTTGTACCAAAACGAGACGATTTTCTTCCCAAAGTTTCAGAACTATAGTTACGACTATATATTGGGTAGAATTCATTCTAAAGGGTTTCAAAGCTATATTTAGACTATTATACTAATATATTTAACTTTGGTTACTTCTTGGCGAGCCAATTTTGTGTAAATTTCTTCAAATTCCAATTTGTACTAAAACGGGACGATTTTCTTCCCAAATGTTTCAAAACTATAGTTAGGACTATATATTGCGTAGAATCAATTCTAAAGGGCTTCAAAGCTATATTTAGACTACTATACTAATATATTGTACTTTGGTTACTCCTTGGTCACCAATTTTGTCTACATTTCTTCAAATTCCCATTTGTACCAAAACGGGACGATTTTCTTCCCAAATGTTTCAAAACTATAGTTAGGACTATATATTGGGTAGAATCCATTCTTAAGGGCTTCAAAGATATATTTAGACTATTATACTAATATATTGTACTTTGTTTACTCCTTGGTCACAAATTATTTCTACATTTCTTCGAATTCCCATTTGTACCAAAACGAGACGATTTTCTTCCCAAAGTTTCAAAACTATAGTTACGACTATATATTGGGTAGAATTCATTCTAAAGGGTTTCAAAGCTATATTTAGACTATTATACTAATATATTTAACTTTGGTTACTTCTTGGCAAACCAATTTTGTGTAAATTTCTTCAAATTCCAATTTGTACCAAAACGGGACGATTTTCTTCCCAAATGTTTCAAAACTATAGTTAGGACTATATATTGCGTAGAATCAATTCTAAAGGGCTTCAAATCTATATTTAGACTATTATACTAATATATTGAACTTTGGTTACTTCTTGGTGAGCCAATTTTGTGTAAATTTCTTCAAATTCCCATTGGTACCAAAACAGGACGATTTTCTTCCCAAAGTTTCAAAACTATAGTTAGGACTATATATTGGGTAGAATCCATGCTTATGGGCTTCAAAGCTATATTTAGACTATTATACTAATATATTGAACTTTGGTTACTTCTTGGTGAGCCAATTTTGTGTAAATTTCTTCAAATTCCCATTTGTACCAAAACAGGACGATTTTCTTCCCAAAGTTTCAAAACTATAGTTAGGACTATATATTGGGTAGAATCCATTCTTAAGGGCTTCAAAGCTATATTTAGACTATTATACTAATATATTGAACTTTTGTTACTCCTTGGTCACAAATTATTTCTACATTTCTTCGAATTCCCATTTGTACCAAAACGAGACGATTTTCTTCCCAAAGTTTCAAAACTATAGTTACGACTATATATTGGGTAGAATTCATTCTAAAGGGTTTCAGAGCTATATTTAGACTATTATACTAATATATTTAACTTTGGTTACTTCTTGGCGAGCCAATTTTGTGTAAATTTCTTCAAATTCCAATTTGTACCAAAACGGGACGATTTTCTTCCCAAATGTTTCAAAACTATAGTTAGGACTATATATTGCGTAGAATCAATTCTAAAGGGCTTCAAAGCTATATTTAGACTATTATACTAATATATTGAACTTTGGTTACTTCTTGGTGAGCCAATTTTGTGTAAATTTTTTCAAATTCCCATTTGTACCAAAACAGGACGATTTTCTTCCCAAAGTTTCAAAACTATAGTTAGGACTATATATTGGGTAGAATCCATGCTTATGGGCTTCAAAGCTATATTTAGACTATTATACTAATATATTGAACTTTGGTTACTTCTTGGTGAGCCAATTTTGTGTAAATTTCTTCAAATTCCCATTTGTACCAAAACAGTACGATTTTCTTCCCAAAGTTTCAAAACTATAGTTAGGACTATATATTGGTTAGAATCCATTCTAAAGGGCTTCAAAGCTATATTTAGACTATTATACTAATATATTGTACTTTGGTTACTCCTTGGTCACAAATTATTTCTACATTTCTTCGAATTCCCATTTGTACCAAAACGAGACGATTTTCTTCCCAAAGTTTCAAAACTATAGTTACGACTATATATTGGGTAGAATTCATTCTAAAGGGTTTCAAAGCTATATTTAGACTATTATACTAATATATTTAACTTTGGTTACTTCTTGGCAAGCCAATTTTGTGTAAATTTCTTCAAATTCCAATTTGTACCAAAACGGGACGATTTTCTTCCCAAATGTTTCAAAACTATAGTTAGGACTATATATTGCGTAGAATCAATTCTAAAGGGCTTCAAAGCTATATTTAGACTACTATACTAATATATTGTACTTTGGTTACTCCTTGGTCACCAATTTTGTCTACATTTCTTCAAATTCCCATTTGTACCAAAACGGGACGATTTTCTTCCCGAATGTTTCAAAACTATAGTTAGGACTATATATTGGGTAGAATCCATTCTTAAGGGCTTCAAAGCTATATTTAGACTATTATACTAATATATTGTACTTTGGTTACTCCTTGGTCACAAATTATTTTTACATTTCTTCGAATTCCCATTTGTACCAAAACGAGACGATTTTCTTCCCAAAGTTTCAAAACTATAGTTACGACTATATATTGGGTAGAATTCATTCTAAAGGGTTTCAAAGCTATATTTAGACTATTATACTAATATATTTAACTTTGGTTACTTCTTGGCAAGCCAATTTTGTGTAAATTTCTTCAAATTCCAATTTGTACCAAAACAGGACGATTTTCTTCCCAAAGTTTCAAAACTATAGTTAGGACTATATATTGCGTAGAATCAATTCTAAAGGGCTTCAAAGCTATATTTAGACTATTATACTAATATATTGAACTTTGGTTACTTCTTGGTGAGCCAATTTTGTGTAAATTTCTTCAAATTCCCATTTGTACCAAAACAGTACGATTTTCTTCCCAAAGTTTCAAAACTATAGTTAGGACTATATATTGGTTAGAATCCATTCTAAAGGGCTTCAAAGCTATATTTAGACTATTATACTAATATATTGAACTTTGGTTACTTCTTGGTGATCCAATTTTGTGTAATTTCTTCAAATTCCCATTTGTACCAAAACAGGACGATTTTCTTCCCAAAGTTTCAAAACTATAGTTAGGACTATATATTGGGCAGAATCCATTCTTAAGGGCTTCAAAGCTATATTTAGACTATTATACTAATATATTGAACTTTTGTTACTCCTTGGTCACAAATTATTTCTACATTTCTTCGAATTCCCATTTGTACCAAAACGAGACGATTTTCTTCCCAAAGTTTCAGAACTATAGTTACGACTATATATTGGGTAGAATTCATTCTAAAGGGTTTCAAAGCTATATTTAGACTATTATACTAATATATTTAACTTTGGTTACTTCTTGGCGAGCCAATTTTGTGTAAATTTCTTCAAATTCCAATTTGTACTAAAACGGGACGATTTTCTTCCCAAATGTTTCAAAACTATAGTTAGGACTATATATTGCGTAGAATCAATTCTAAAGGGCTTCAAAGCTATATTTAGACTACTATACTAATATATTGTACTTTGGTTACTCCTTGGTCACCAATTTTGTCTACATTTCTTCAAATTCCCATTTGTACCAAAACGGGACGATTTTCTTCCCAAATGTTTCAAAACTATAGTTAGGACTATATATTGGGTAGAATCCATTCTTAAGGGCTTCAAAGATATATTTAGACTATTATACTAATATATTGTACTTTGTTTACTCCTTGGTCACAAATTATTTCTACATTTCTTCGAATTCCCATTTGTACCAAAACGAGACGATTTTCTTCCCAAAGTTTCAAAACTATAGTTACGACTATATATTGGGTAGAATTCATTCTAAAGGGTTTCAAAGCTATATTTAGACTATTATACTAATATATTTAACTTTGGTTACTTCTTGGCAAACCAATTTTGTGTAAATTTCTTCAAATTCCAATTTGTACCAAAACGGGACGATTTTCTTCCCAAATGTTTCAAAACTATAGTTAGGACTATATATTGCGTAGAATCAATTCTAAAGGGCTTCAAATCTATATTTAGACTATTATACTAATATATTGAACTTTGGTTACTTCTTGGTGAGCCAATTTTGTGTAAATTTCTTCAAATTCCCATTTGTACCAAAACAGGACGATTTTCTTCCCAAAGTTTCAAAACTATAGTTAGGACTATATATTGGGTAGAATCCATGCTTATGGGCTTCAAAGCTATATTTAGACTATTATACTAATATATTGAACTTTGGTTACTTCTTGGTGAGCCAATTTTGTGTAAATTTCTTCAAATTCCCATTTGTACCAAAACAGGACGATTTTCTTCCCAAAGTTTCAAAACTATAGTTAGGACTATATATTGGGTAGAATCCATTCTTAAGGGCTTCAAAGCTATATTTAGACTATTATACTAATATATTGAACTTTTGTTACTCCTTGGTCACAAATTATTTCTACATTTCTTCGAATTCCCATTTGTACCAAAACGAGACGATTTTCTTCCCAAAGTTTCAAAACTATAGTTACGACTATATATTGGGTAGAATTCATTCTAAAGGGTTTCAGAGCTATATTTAGACTATTATACTAATATATTTAACTTTGGTTACTTCTTGGCGAGCCAATTTTGTGTAAATTTCTTCAAATTCCAATTTGTACCAAAACGGGACGATTTTCTTCCCAAATGTTTCAAAACTATAGTTAGGACTATATATTGCGTAGAATCAATTCTAAAGGGCTTCAAAGCTATATTTAGACTATTATACTAATATATTGAACTTTGGTTACTTCTTGGTGAGCCAATTTTGTGTAAATTTTTTCAAATTCCCATTTGTACCAAAACAGGACGATTTTCTTCCCAAAGTTTCAAAACTATAGTTAGGACTATATATTGGGTAGAATCCATGCTTATGGGCTTCAAAGCTATATTTAGACTATTATACTAATATATTGAACTTTGGTTACTTCTTGGTGAGCCAATTTTGTGTAAATTTCTTCAAATTCCCATTTGTACCAAAACAGTACGATTTTCTTCCCAAAGTTTCAAAACTATAGTTAGGACTATATATTGGTTAGAATCCATTCTAAAGGGCTTCAAAGCTATATTTAGACTATTATACTAATATATTGTACTTTGGTTACTCCTTGGTCACAAATTATTTCTACATTTCTTCGAATTCCCATTTGTACCAAAACGAGACGATTTTCTTCCCAAAGTTTCAAAACTATAGTTACGACTATATATTGGGTAGAATTCATTCTAAAGGGTTTCAAAGCTATATTTAGACTATTATACTAATATATTTAACTTTGGTTACTTCTTGGCAAGCCAATTTTGTGTAAATTTCTTCAAATTCCAATTTGTACCAAAACGGGACGATTTTCTTCCCAAATGTTTCAAAACTATAGTTAGGACTATATATTGCGTAGAATCAATTCTAAAGGGCTTCAAAGCTATATTTAGACTACTATACTAATATATTGTACTTTGGTTACTCCTTGGTCACCAATTTTGTCTACATTTCTTCAAATTCCCATTTGTACCAAAACGGGACGATTTTCTTCCCGAATGTTTCAAAACTATAGTTAGGACTATATATTGGGTAGAATCCATTCTTAAGGGCTTCAAAGCTATATTTAGACTATTATACTAATATATTGTACTTTGGTTACTCCTTGGTCACAAATTATTTTTACATTTCTTCGAATTCCCATTTGTACCAAAACGAGACGATTTTCTTCCCAAAGTTTCAAAACTATAGTTACGACTATATATTGGGTAGAATTCATTCTAAAGGGTTTCAAAGCTATATTTAGACTATTATACTAATATATTTAACTTTGGTTACTTCTTGGCAAGCCAATTTTGTGTAAATTTCTTCAAATTCCAATTTGTACCAAAACAGGACGATTTTCTTCCCAAAGTTTCAAAACTATAGTTAGGACTATATATTGGGTAGAATCCATGCTTATGGGCTTCAAAGCTATATTTAGACTATTATACTAATATATTGAACTTTGGTTACTTCTTGGTGAGCCAATTTTGTGTAAATTTCTTCAAAGTCCCATTTGTACCAAAACAGGACGATTTTCTTCCCAAAGTTTCAAAACTATAGTTAGGACTATATATTGGGTAGAATCCATTCTTAAGGGCTTCAAAGCTATATTTAGACTATTATACTAATATATTGAACTTTTGTTACTCCTTGGTCACAAATTATTTCTACATTTCTTCGAATTCCCATTTGTACCAAAACGAGACGATTTTCTTCCCAAAGTTTCAAAACTATAGTTACGACTATATATTGGGTAGAATTCATTCTAAAGGGTTTCAGAGCTATATTTAGACTATTATACTAATATATTTAACTTTGGTTACTTCTTGGCGAGCCAATTTTGTGTAAATTTCTTCAAATTCCAATTTGTACCAAAACGGGACGATTTTCTTCCCAAATGTTTCAAAACTATAGTTAGGACTATATATTGCGTAGAATCAATTCTAAAGGGCTTCAAAGCTATATTTAGACTATTATACTAATATATTGAACTTTGGTTACTTCTTGGTGAGCCAATTTTGTGTAAATTTTTTCAAATTCCCATTTGTACCAAAACAGGACGATTTTCTTCCCAAAGTTTCAAAACTATAGTTAGGACTATATATTGGGTAGAATCCATGCTTATGGGCTTCAAAGCTATATTTAGACTATTATACTAATATATTGAACTTTGGTTACTTCTTGGTGAGCCAATTTTGTGTAAATTTCTTCAAATTCCCATTTGTACCAAAACAGTACGATTTTCTTCCCAAAGTTTCAAAACTATAGTTAGGACTATATATTGGTTAGAATCCATTCTAAAGGGCTTCAAAGCTATATTTAGACTATTATACTAATATATTGTACTTTGGTTACTCCTTGGTCACAAATTATTTCTACATTTCTTCGAATTCCCATTTGTACCAAAACGAGACGATTTTCTTCCCAAATGTTCAAAACTATAGTTACGACTATATATTGGGTAGAATTCATTCTAAAGGGTTTCAAAGCTATATTTAGACTATTATACTAATATATTTAACTTTGGTTACTTCTTGGCAAGCCAATTTTGTGTAAATTTCTTCAAATTCCAATTTGTACCAAAACAGGACGATTTTCTTCCCAAAGTTTCAAAACTATAGTTAGGACTATATATTGAGTAGAATCCATGCTTATGGGCTTCAAAGCTATATTTAGACTATTATACTAATATATTGAACTTTGGTTACTTCTTGGTGAGCCAATTTTGTGTAAATTTCTTCAAATTCCCATTTGTACCAAAACAGGACGATTTTCTTCCCAAAGTTTCAAAACTATAGTTAGGACTATATATTGGGTAGAATCCATTCTTAAGGGCTTCAAAGCTATATTTAGACTATTATACTAATATATTGAACTTTTGTTACTCCTTGGTCACAAATTATTTCTACATTTCTTCGAATTCCCATTTGTACCAAAACGAGACGATTTTCTTCCCAAAGTTTCAAAACAATAGTTACGACTATATATTGGGTAGAATTCATTCTAAAGGGTTTCAGAGCTATATTTAGACTATTATACTAATATATTTAACTTTGGTTACTTCTTGGCGAGCCAATTTTGTGTAAATTTCTTCAAATTCCAATTTGTACCAAAACGGGACGATTTTCTTCCCAAATGTTTCAAAACTATAGTTAGGACTATATATTGCGTAGAATCAATTCTAAAGGGCTTCAAAGCTATATTTAGACTATTATACTAATATATTGAACTTTGGTTACTTCTTGGTGAGCCAATTTTGTGTAAATTTTTTCAAATTCCCATTTGTACCAAAACAGGACGATTTTCTTCCCAAAGTTTCAAAACTATAGTTAGGACTATATATTGGGTAGAATCTATGCTTATGGGCTTCAAAGCTATATTTAGACTATTATACTAATATATTGAACTTTGGTTACTTCTTGGTGAGCCAATTTTGTGTAAATTTCTTCAAATTCCCATTTGTACCAAAACAGTACGATTTTCTTCCCAAAGTTTCAAAACTATAGTTAGGACTATATATTGGTTAGAATCCATTCTAAAGGGCTTCAAAGCTATATTTAGACTATTATACTAATATATTGTACTTTGGTTACTCCTTGGTCACAAATTATTTCTACATTTCTTCGAATTCCCATTTGTACCAAAACGAGACGATTTTCTTCCCAAAGTTTCAAAACTATAGTTACGACTATATATTGGGTAGAATTCATTCTAAAGGGTTTCAAAGCTATATTTAGACTATTATACTAATATATTTAACTTTGGTTACTTCTTGGCAAGCCAATTTTGTGTAAATTTCTTCAAATTCCAATTTGTACCAAAACGGGATGATTTTCTTCCCAAATGTTTCAAAACTATAGTTAGGACTATATATTGCGTAGAATCAATTCTAAAGGGCTTCAAAGCTATATTTAGACTATTATACTAATATATTGAACTTTAGTTACTTCTTGGTGAGCCAATTTTGTGTAATTTCTTCAAATTCCCATTTGTACCAAAACAGGACGATTTTCTTCCCAAAGTTTCAAAACTATAGTTAGGACTATATATTGGGTAGAATCCATGCTTATGGGCTTCAAAGCTATATTTAGACTATTATACTAATATATTGAACTTTGGTTACTTCTTGGTGAGCCAATTTTGTGTAAATTTCTTCAAATTCCCATTTGTACCAAAACAGGACGATTTTCTTCCCAAAGTTTCAAAACTATAGTTAGGACTATATATTGGGTAGAATCCATTCTTAAGGGCTTCAAAGCTATATTTAGACTATTATACTAATATATTGAACTTTTGTTACTCCTTGGTCACAAATTATTTCTACATTTCTTCGAATTCCCATTTGTACCAAAACGAGACGATTTTCTTCCCAAAGTTTCAAAACTATAGTTACGACTATATATTGGGTAGAATTCATTCTAAAGGGTTTCAGAGCTATATTTAGACTATTATACTAATATATTTAACTTTGGTTACTTCTTGGCGAGCCAATTTTGTGTAAATTTCTTCAAATTCCAATTTGTACCAAAACGGGACGATTTTCTTCCCAAATGTTTCAAAACTATAGTTAGGACTATATATTGCGTAGAATCAATTCTAATGGGTTTCAAAGCTATATTTAGACTACTATAGTAATATATTGTACTTTGGTTACTCCTTGGTCACCAATTTTGTCTACATTTCTTCAAATTCCCATTTGTACCAAAACGGGACGATTTTCTTCCCAAATGTTTCAAAACTATAGTTAGGACTATATATTGGGTAGAATCCATTCTTAAGGGCTTCAAAGCTATATTTAGACTATTATACTAATATATTGTACTTTGGTTACTTCTTGGTCACAAATTATTTCTACATTTCTTCGAATTCCCATTTGTACCAAAACGAGACGATTTTCTTCCCAAAGTTTCAAAACTATAGTTACGACTATATATTGGGTAGAATTCATTCTAAAGGGTTTCAAAGCTATATTTAGACTATTATACTAATATATTTAACTTTGGTTACTTCTTGGCAAGCCAATTTTGTGTAAATTTCTTCAAATTCCAATTTGTACCAAAACGGGACGATTTTCTTCCCAAATGTTTCAAAACTATAGTTAGGACTATATATTGCGTAGAATCAATTCTAAAGGGCTTCAAAGCTATATTTAGACTATTATACTAATATATTGAACTTTGGTTACTTCTTGGTGAGCCAATTTTGTGTAAATTTCTTCAAATTCCCATTTGTACCAAAACAGGACGATTTTCTTCCCAAAGTTTCAAAACTATAGTTAGGACTATATACTGGGTAGAATCCATGCTTATGGGCTTCAAAGCTATATTTAGACTATTATACTAATATATTGAACTTTGGTTACTTCTTGGTGAGCCAATTTTGTGTAAATTTCTTCAAATTCCCATTTGTACCAAAACGAGACGATTTTCTTCCCAAAGTTTCAAAACTATAGTTACGACTATATATTGGGTAGAATTCATTCTAAAGGGTTTCAAAGCTATATTTAGACTATTATACTAATATATTTAACTTTGGTTACTTCTTGGCGAGCCAATTTTGTGTAAATTTCTTCAAATTCCAATTTGTACCAAAACGGGACGATTTTCTTCCCAAATGTTTCAAAACTATAGTTAGGACTATATATTGCGTAGAATCAATTCTAAAGGGCTTCAAAGCTATATTTAGACTACTATACTAATATATTGTACTTTGGTTACTCCTTGGTCACCAATTTTGTCTACATTTCTTCAAATTCCCATTTGTACCAAAACGGGACGATTTTCTTCCCAAATGTTTCAAAACTATAGTTAGGACTATATATTGGGTAGAATCCATTCTTAAGAGCTTCAAAGCTATATTTAGACTATTATACTAATATATTGTACTTTGGTTACTCCTTGGTCACAAATTATTTCTACATTTCTTCGAATTCCCATTTGTACCAAAACGAGACGATTTTCTTCCCAAAGTTTCAAAACTATAGTTACGACTATATATTGGGTAGAATTCATTCTAAAGGGTTTCAAAGCTATATTTAGACTATTATACTAATATATTTAACTTTGGTTACTTCTTGGCAAGCCAATTTTGTGTAAATTTCTTCAAATTCCAATTTGTACCAAAACGGGACGATTTTCTTCCCAAATGTTTCAAAACTATAGTTAGGACTATATATTGCGTAGAATCAATTCTAAAGGGCTTCAAAGCTATATTTAGACTACTATACTAATATATTGTACTTTGGTTACTCCTTGGTCACCAATTTTGTCTACATTTCTTCAAATTCTCATTTGTACCAAAACGGGACGATTTTCTTCCCAAATGTTTCAAAACTATAGTTAGGACTATATATTGGGTAGAATCCATTCTTAAGAGCTTCAAAGCTATATTTAGACTATTATACTAATATATTGTACTTTGGTTACTCCTTGGTCACAAATTATTTCTACATTTCTTCGAATTCCCATTTGTACCAAAACGAGACGATTTTCTTCCCAAAGTTTCAAAACTATAGTTACGACTATATATTGGGTAGAATTCATTCTAAAGGGTTTCAAAGCTATATTTAGACTATTATACTAATATATTTAACTTTGGTTACTTCTTGGCAAGCCAATTTTGTGTAAATTTCTTCAAATTCCAATTTGTACCAAAACGGGACGATTTTCTTCCCAAATGTTTCAAAACTATAGTTAGGACTATATATTGCGTAGAATCAATTCTAAAGGGCTTCAAAGCTATATTTAGACTACTATACTAATATATTGTACTTTGGTTACTCCTTGGTCACCAATTTTGTCTACATTTCTTCAAATTCCCATTTGTACCAAAACGGGACGATTTTCTTCCCAAAGTTTCAAAACTATAGTTAGGACTATATATTGGGTAGAATCTATGCTTATGGGCTTCAAAGCTATATTTAGACTATTATACTAATATATTGAACTTTGGTTACTTCTTGGTGAGCCAATTTTGTGTAAATTTCTTCAAATTCCCATTTGTACCAAAACGAGACGATTTTCTTCCCAAAGTTTCAAAACTATAGTTACGACTATATATTGGGTAGAATTCATTCTAAAGGGTTTCAAAGCTATATTTAGACTATTATACTAATATATTTAACTTTGGTTACTTCTTGGTGAGCCAATTTTGTGTAAATTTCTTCAAATTCCAATTTGTACCAAAACGGGACGATTTTCTTCCCAAATGTTTCAAAACTATAGTTAGGACTATATATTGCGTAGAATCAATTCTAAAGGGCTTCAAAGCTATATTTAGACTACTATACTAATATATTGTACTTTGGTTACTCCTTGGTCACCAATTTTGTCTACATTTCTTCAAATTCCCATTTGTACCAAAACGGGACGATTTTCTTCCCAAATGTTTCAAAACTATAGTTAGGACTATATATTGGGTAGAATCCATTCTTAAGGGCTTCAAAGCTATATTTAGACTATTATACTAATATATTGTACTTTGGTTACTCCTTGGTCACAAATTATTTCTACATTTCTTCGAATTCCCATTTGTACCAAAACGAGACGATTTTCTTCCCAAAGTTTCAAAACTATAGTTACGACTATATATTGGGTAGAATTCATTCTAAAGGGTTTCAAAACTATATTTAGACTATTATACTAATATATTTAACTTTGGTTACTTCTTGGCAAGCCAATTTTGTGTAAATTTCTTCAAATTCCAATTTGTACCAAAACGGGACGATTTTCTTCCCAAATGTTTCAAAACTATAGTTAGGACTATATATTGCGTAGAATCAACTCTAAAGGGCTTCAAAGCTATATTTAGACTATTATACTAATATATTGAACTTTGGTTACTTCTTGGTGAGCCAATTTTGTGTAAATTTCTTCAAATTCCCATTTGTACCAAAACAGGACGATTTTCTTCCCAAAGTTTCAAAACTATAGTTAGGACTATATATTGGGTAGAATCCATGCTTATGGGCTTCAAAGCTATATTTAGACTATTATACTAATATATTGAACTTTGGTTACTTCTTGGTGAGCCAATTTTGTGTAAATTTCTTCAAATTCCCATTTGTACCAAAACAGTACGATTTTCTTCCCAAAGTTTCAAAACTATAGTTAGGACTATATATTGGTTAGAATCCATTCTAAAGGGCTTCAAAGCTATATTTATACTATTATACTAATATATTGAACTTTGGTTACTACTTAGTCACCAATTATGTCTACAATTCTTCATATTCCCATTTGTACCAAAACGGGACGATTTTCTTCCCAAAGTTTCAAAAATATAGTTAGGACTATATATTAGGTAGAATCCATGCCTAAGGGCTTCAAAGCTATATTTAGACTATTATACTAATATATTGAACTTTGGTTACTTCTTGGTGAGCCAATTTTGTGTAAATTTCTTCAAATTCCCATTTGTACCAAAACAGGACGATTTTCTTCCCAAAGTTTCAAAACTATAGTTAGGACTATATATTGGGTAGAATCCATTCTTAAGGGCTTCAAAGCTATGTTTAGACTATTATACTAATATATTGAACTTTTGTTACTCCTTGGTCACCAATTTTGTCTACATTTCTTCAAATTTCCATTTGTACCAAAACGAGACGATTTTCTTCCCAAAGTTTCAAAACTATAGTTACGACTATATATTGGGTAGAATTCATTCTAAAGGGTTTCAAAGCTATATTTAGACTATTATACTAATATATTTAACTTTGGTTACTTCTTGGCGAGCCAATTTTGTGTAAATTTCTTCAAATTCCAATTTGTACCAAAACGGGACGATTTTCTTCCCAAATGTTTCAAAACTATAGTTAGGACTATATATTGCGTAGAATCAATTCTAAAGGGCTTCAAAGCTATATTTAGACTACTATACTAATATATTGTACTTTGGTTACTCCTTGGTCACCAATTTTGTCTACATTTCTTCAAATTCCCTTTTGTACCAAAACGAGACGATTTTCTTCCCAAACTTTCAAAACAATAGTTAGGACTATATATTGGGTAGAATCCCTTCTTAAGGGCTTCAAAGCTATGTTTAGACTATTATACTAATATATTGAACTTTTGTTACTCCTTGGTCACCAATTTTGTCTACATTTCTTCAAATTTCCATTTGTACCAAAACGAGACGATTTTCTTCCCAAAGTTTCAAACCTATAGTTACGACTATATATTGGGTAGAATTTATTCTAAAGGGGTTTAAAGCTATATTTATACTATTATACTAATATATTGAACTTTGGTTACTACTTAGTCACCAATTTTGTCTACATTTCTTCAAATTTCCATTTGTACCAAAACGAGACGATTTTCTTCCCAAAGTTTCAAAACTATAGTTACGACTATATATTGGGTAGAATTCATTCTAAAGGGTTTCAAAGCTATATTTAGACTATTATACTAATATATTTAACTTTGGTTACTTCTTGGCGAGCCAATTTTGTGTAAATTTCTTCAAATTCCAATTTGTACCAAAACGGGACGATTTTCTTCCCAAATGTTTCAAAACTATAGTTAGGACTATATATTGCGTAGAATCAATTCTAAAGGGCTTCAAAGCTATATTTAGACTACTATACTAATATATTGTACTTTGGTTACTCCTTGGTCACCAATTTTGTCTATATTTCTTCAAATTCCCATTTGTACCAAAACGGGACGATTTTCTTCCCAAATGTTTCAAAACTATAGTTAGGACTATATATTGGGTAGAATCCATTCTTAAGGGCTTCAAAGCTATATTTAGACTATTATACTAATATATTGTACTTTGGTTACTCCTTGGTCACAAATTATTTCTACATTTCTTCGAATTCCCATTTGTACCAAAACGAGACGATTTTCTTCCCAAAGTTTCAAAACTATAGTTACGACTATATATTGGGTAGAATTCATTCTAAAGGGTTTCAAAACTATATTTAGACTATTATACTAATATATTTAACTTTGGTTACTTCTTGGCAAGCCAATTTTGTGTAAATTTCTTCAAATTCCAATTTGTACCAAAACGGGACGATTTTCTTCCCAAATGTTTCAAAACTATAGTTAGGACTATATATTGCGTAGAATCAACTCTAAAGGGCTTCAAAGCTATATTTAGACTATTATACTAATATATTGAACTTTGGTTACTTCTTGGTGAGCCAATTTTGTGTAAATTTCTTCAAATTCCCATTTGTACCAAAACAGGACGATTTTCTTCCCAAAGTTTCAAAACTATAGTTAGGACTATATATTGGGTAGAATCCATGCTTATGGGCTTCAAAGCTATATTTAGACTATTATACTAATATATTGAACTTTGGTTACTTCTTGGTGAGCCAATTTTGTGTAAATTTCTTCAAATTCCCATTTGTACCAAAACAGTACGATTTTCTTCCCAAAGTTTCAAAACTATAGTTAGGACTATATATTGGTTAGAATCCATTCTAAAGGGCTTCAAAGCTATATTTATACTATTATACTAATATATTGAACTTTGGTTACTACTTAGTCACCAATTATGTCTACAATTCTTCATATTCCCATTTGTACCAAAACGGGACGATTTTCTTCCCAAAGTTTCAAAAATATAGTTAGGACTATATATTAGGTAGAATCCATGCCTAAGGGCTTCAAAGCTATATTTAGACTATTATACTAATATATTGAACTTTGGTTACTTCTTGGTGAGCCAATTTTGTGTAAATTTCTTCAAATTCCCATTTGTACCAAAACAGGACGATTTTCTTCCCAAAGTTTCAAAACTATAGTTAGGACTATATATTGGGTAGAATCCATTCTTAAGGGCTTCAAAGCTATGTTTAGACTATTATACTAATATATTGAACTTTTGTTACTCCTTGGTCACCAATTTTGTCTACATTTCTTCAAATTTCCATTTGTACCAAAACGAGACGATTTTCTTCCCAAAGTTTCAAAACTATAGTTACGACTATATATTGGGTAGAATTCATTCTAAAGGGTTTCAAAGCTATATTTAGACTATTATACTAATATATTTAACTTTGGTTACTTCTTGGCGAGCCAATTTTGTGTAAATTTCTTCAAATTCCAATTTGTACCAAAACGGGACGATTTTCTTCCCAAATGTTTCAAAACTATAGTTAGGACTATATATTGCGTAGAATCAATTCTAAAGGGCTTCAAAGCTATATTTAGACTACTATACTAATATATTGTACTTTGGTTACTCCTTGGTCACCAATTTTGTCTACATTTCTTCAAATTCCCTTTTGTACCAAAACGAGACGATTTTCTTCCCAAACTTTCAAAACAATAGTTAGGACTATATATTGGGTAGAATCCCTTCTTAAGGGCTTCAAAGCTATGTTTAGACTATTATACTAATATATTGAACTTTTGTTACTCCTTGGTCACCAATTTTGTCTACATTTCTTCAAATTTCCATTTGTACCAAAACGAGACGATTTTCTTCCCAAAGTTTCAAACCTATAGTTACGACTATATATTGGGTAGAATTTATTCTAAAGGGGTTTAAAGCTATATTTATACTATTATACTAATATATTGAACTTTGGTTACTACTTAGTCACCAATTATGTCTACATTTCTTCATATTCCCATATTTACCAAAACGGGAAGATTTTCTTCCCAAAGTTTCAAAAATATAGTTCGGACTATATATTAGGTAGAATCCATGCTTAAGGGCTTCAAAGCTATATTTAGACTATTATACTAATATATTGAACTTTGGTTACTTCTTGGTGAGCCAATTTTGTGTAAATTTCTTCAAATTCCCATTTGTACCAAAACGGGACGATTTTCTTCCCAAAGTTTCAAAAATATAGTTAGGACTATATATTGGGTAGAATCCATTCTAAAGGGCTTCAAAGCTACATTTAGACTATTATACTAATATATTGAACTTTGGTTACTTCTTGGTGATCCAATTTTGTGTAATTTCTTCAAATTCCCATTTGTACCAAAACTGGACGATTTTCTTCCCAAAGTTTCAAAACTATAGTTAGGACTATATATTGGGTAGAATCCATTCTTAAGGGCTTCAAAGCTATATTTAGACTATTATACTAATATATTGTACTTTGGTTACTCCTTGGTCACCAATTTTGTCTACATTTCTTCAAATTCCCATTTGTACCAAAACAGGACGATTTTCTTCCCAAAGTTTCAAAACTATAGTTAGGACTATATATTGGGTAGAATCCATTCTTAAGGGCTTCAAAGCTATGTTTAGACTATTATACTAATATATTGAACTTTTGTTACTCCTTGGTCACCAATTTTGTCTACATTTCTTCAAATTTCCATTTGTACCAAAACGAGACGATTTTCTTCCCAAAGTTTCAAACCTATAGTTACGACTATATATTGGGTAGAATTCATTCTAAAGGGGTTCAAAGCTATATTTATACTATTATACTAATATATTGAACTTTGGTTACTACTTAGTCACCAATTATGTCTACATTTCTTCATATTCCCATTTGTACCAAAACGGGACGATTTTCTTCCCAAAGTTTCAAAAATATAGTTAGGACTATATATTAGGTAGAATCCATGCTTAAGGGCTTCAAAGCTATATTTAGACTATTATACTAATATATTGTACTTTGGTTACTCCTTGGTCACAAATTATTTCTACATTTCTTCGAATTCCCATTTGTACCAAAACGAGACGATTTTCTTCCCAAAGTTTCAAAACTATAGTTACGACTATATATTGGGTAGAATTCATTCTAAAGGGTTTCAAAGCTATATTTAGACTATTATACTAATATATTTAACTTTGGTTACTTCTTGGCAAGCCAATTTTGTGTAAATTTCTTCAAATTCCAATTTGTACCAAAACGGGACGATTTTCTTCTCAAATGTTTCAAAACTATAGTTAGGACTATATATTGCGTAGAATCAATTCTAAAGGGCTTCAAAGCTATATTTAGACTATTATACTAATATATTGAACTTTGGTTACTTCTTGGTGAGCCAATTTTGTGTAAATTTCTTCAAATTCCCATTTGTACCAAAACAGGACGATTTTCTTCCCAAAGTTTCAAAACTATAGTTAGGACTATATATTAGGTAGAATCCATGCCTAAGGGCTTCAAAGCTATATTTAGACTATTATACTAATATATTGAACTTTGGTTACTTCTTGGTGAGCCAATTTTGTGTAAATTTCTTCAAATTCCCATTTGTACCAAAACAGGACGATTTTCTTCCCAAAGTTTCAAAACTATAGTTAGGACTATATATTGGGTAGAATCCATTCTTAAGGGCTTCAAAGCTATGTTTAGACTATTATACTAATATATTGAACTTTTGTTACTCCTTGGTCACCAATTTTGTCTACATTTCTTCAAATTTCCATTTGTACCAAAACGAGACGATTTTCTTCCCAAAGTTTCAAAACTATAGTTACGACTATATATTGGGTAGAATTCATTCTAAAGGGTTTCAAAGCTATATTTAGACTATTATACTAATATATTTAACTTTGGTTACTTCTTGGCGAGCCAATTTTGTGTAAATTTCTTCAAATTCCAATTTGTACCAAAACGGGACGATTTTCTTCCCAAATGTTTCAAAACTATAGTTAGGACTATATATTGCGTAGAATCAATTCTAAAGGGCTTCAAAGCTATATTTAGACTACTATACTAATATATTGTACTTTGGTTACTCCTTGGTCACCAATTTTGTCTACATTTCTTCAAATTCCCTTTTGTACCAAAACGAGACGATTTTCTTCCCAAACTTTCAAAACAATAGTTAGGACTATATATTGGGTAGAATCCCTTCTTAAGGGCTTCAAAGCTATGTTTAGACTATTATACTAATATATTGAACTTTTGTTACTCCTTGGTCACCAATTTTGTCTACATTTCTTCAAATTTCCATTTGTACCAAAACGAGACGATTTTCTTCCCAAAGTTTCAAACCTATAGTTACGACTATATATTGGGTAGAATTTATTCTAAAGGGGTTTAAAGCTATATTTATACTATTATACTAATATATTGAACTTTGGTTACTACTTAGTCACCAATTATGTCTACATTTCTTCATATTCCCATATTTACCAAAACGGGAAGATTTTCTTCCCAAAGTTTCAAAAATATAGTTCGGACTATATATTAGGTAGAATCCATGCTTAAGGGCTTCAAAGCTATATTTAGACTATTATACTAATATATTGAACTTTGGTTACTTCTTGGTGAGCCAATTTTGTGTAAATTTCTTCAAATTCCCATTTGTACCAAAACGGGACGATTTTCTTCCCAAAGTTTCAAAAATATAGTTAGGACTATATATTGGGTAGAATCCATTCTAAAGGGCTTCAAAGCTACATTTAGACTATTATACTAATATATTGAACTTTGGTTACTTCTTGGTGATCCAATTTTGTGTAATTTCTTCAAATTCCCATTTGTACCAAAACTGGACGATTTTCTTCCCAAAGTTTCAAAACTATAGTTAGGACTATATATTGGGTAGAATCCATTCTTAAGGGCTTCAAAGCTATATTTAGACTATTATACTAATATATTGTACTTTGGTTACTCCTTGGTCACCAATTTTGTCTACATTTCTTCAAATTCCCATTTGTACCAAAACAGGACGATTTTCTTCCCAAAGTTTCAAAACTATAGTTAGGACTATATATTGGGTAGAATCCATTCTTAAGGGCTTCAAAGCTATGTTTAGACTATTATACTAATATATTGAACTTTTGTTACTCCTTGGTCACCAATTTTGTCTACATTTCTTCAAATTTCCATTTGTACCAAAACGAGACGATTTTCTTCCCAAAGTTTCAAACCTATAGTTACGACTATATATTGGGTAGAATTCATTCTAAAGGGGTTCAAAGCTATATTTATACTATTATACTAATATATTGAACTTTGGTTACTACTTAGTCACCAATTATGTCTACATTTCTTCATATTCCCATTTGTACCAAAACGGGACGATTTTCTTCCCAAAGTTTCAAAAATATAGTTAGGACTATATATTAGGTAGAATCCATGCTTAAGGGCTTCAAAGCTATATTTAGACTATTATACTAATATATTGTACTTTGGTTACTCCTTGGTCACAAATTATTTCTACATTTCTTCGAATTCCCATTTGTACCAAAACGAGACGATTTTCTTCCCAAAGTTTCAAAACTATAGTTACGACTATATATTGGGTAGAATTCATTCTAAAGGGTTTCAAAGCTATATTTAGACTATTATACTAATATATTTAACTTTGGTTACTTCTTGGCAAGCCAATTTTGTGTAAATTTCTTCAAATTCCAATTTGTACCAAAACGGGACGATTTTCTTCTCAAATGTTTCAAAACTATAGTTAGGACTATATATTGCGTAGAATCAATTCTAAAGGGCTTCAAAGCTATATTTAGACTATTATACTAATATATTGAACTTTGGTTACTTCTTGGTGAGCCAATTTTGTGTAAATTTCTTCAAATTCCCATTTGTACCAAAACAGGACGATTTTCTTCCCAAAGTTTCAAAACTATAGTTAGGACTATATATTGGGTAGAATCCATGCTTATGGGCTTCAAAGCTATATTTAGACTATTATACTAATATATTGAACTTTGGTTACTTCTTGGTGAGCCAATTTTGTGTAAATTTCTTCAAATTCCCATTTGTACCAAAACAGTACGATTTTCTTCCCAAAGTTTCAAAACTATAGTTAGGACTATATATTGGTTAGAATCCATTCTAAAGGGCTTCAAAGCTATATTTATACTATTATACTAATATATTGAACTTTGGTTACTACTTAGTCACCAATTATGTCTACAATTCTTCATATTCCCATTTGTACCAAAACGGGACGATTTTCTTCCCAAAGTTTCAAAAATATAGTTAGGACTATATATTAGGTAGAATCCATGCCTAAGGGCTTCAAAGCTATATTTAGACTATTATACTAATATATTGAACTTTGGTTACTTCTTGGTGAGCCAATTTTGTGTAAATTTCTTCAAATTCCCATTTGTACCAAAACAGGACGATTTTCTTCCCAAAGTTTCAAAACTATAGTTAGGACTATATATTGGGTAGAATCCATTCTTAAGGGCTTCAAAGCTATGTTTAGACTATTATACTAATATATTGAACTTTTGTTACTCCTTGGTCACCAATTTTGTCTACATTTCTTCAAATTTCCATTTGTACCAAAACGAGACGATTTTCTTCCCAAAGTTTCAAAACTATAGTTACGACTATATATTGGGTAGAATTCATTCTAAAGGGTTTCAAAGCTATATTTAGACTATTATACTAATATATTTAACTTTGGTTACTTCTTGGCGAGCCAATTTTGTGTAAATTTCTTCAAATTCCAATTTGTACCAAAACGGGACGATTTTCTTCCCAAATGTTTCAAAACTATAGTTAGGACTATATATTGCGTAGAATCAATTCTAAAGGGCTTCAAAGCTATATTTAGACTACTATACTAATATATTGTACTTTGGTTACTCCTTGGTCACCAATTTTGTCTACATTTCTTCAAATTCCCTTTTGTACCAAAACGAGACGATTTTCTTCCCAAACTTTCAAAACAATAGTTAGGACTATATATTGGGTAGAATCCCTTCTTAAGGGCTTCAAAGCTATGTTTAGACTATTATACTAATATATTGAACTTTTGTTACTCCTTGGTCACCAATTTTGTCTACATTTCTTCAAATTTCCATTTGTACCAAAACGAGACGATTTTCTTCCCAAAGTTTCAAACCTATAGTTACGACTATATATTGGGTAGAATTTATTCTAAAGGGGTTTAAAGCTATATTTATACTATTATACTAATATATTGAACTTTGGTTACTACTTAGTCACCAATTATGTCTACATTTCTTCATATTCCCATATTTACCAAAACGGGAAGATTTTCTTCCCAAAGTTTCAAAAATATAGTTCGGACTATATATTAGGTAGAATCCATGCTTAAGGGCTTCAAAGCTATATTTAGACTATTATACTAATATATTGAACTTTGGTTACTTCTTGGTGAGCCAATTTTGTGTAAATTTCTTCAAATTCCCATTTGTACCAAAACGGGACGATTTTCTTCCCAAAGTTTCAAAAATATAGTTAGGACTATATATTGGGTAGAATCCATTCTAAAGGGCTTCAAAGCTACATTTAGACTATTATACTAATATATTGAACTTTGGTTACTTCTTGGTGATCCAATTTTGTGTAATTTCTTCAAATTCCCATTTGTACCAAAACTGGACGATTTTCTTCCCAAAGTTTCAAAACTATAGTTAGGACTATATATTGGGTAGAATCCATTCTTAAGGGCTTCAAAGCTATATTTAGACTATTATACTAATATATTGTACTTTGGTTACTCCTTGGTCACCAATTTTGTCTACATTTCTTCAAATTCCCATTTGTACCAAAACAGGACGATTTTCTTCCCAAAGTTTCAAAACTATAGTTAGGACTATATATTGGGTAGAATCCATTCTTAAGGGCTTCAAAGCTATGTTTAGACTATTATACTAATATATTGAACTTTTGTTACTCCTTGGTCACCAATTTTGTCTACATTTCTTCAAATTTCCATTTGTACCAAAACGAGACGATTTTCTTCCCAAAGTTTCAAACCTATAGTTACGACTATATATTGGGTAGAATTCATTCTAAAGGGGTTCAAAGCTATATTTATACTATTATACTAATATATTGAACTTTGGTTACTACTTAGTCACCAATTATGTCTACATTTCTTCATATTCCCATTTGTACCAAAACGGGACGATTTTCTTCCCAAAGTTTCAAAAATATAGTTAGGACTATATATTAGGTAGAATCCATGCTTAAGGGCTTCAAAGCTATATTTAGACTATTATACTAATATATTGTACTTTGGTTACTCCTTGGTCACAAATTATTTCTACATTTCTTCGAATTCCCATTTGTACCAAAACGAGACGATTTTCTTCCCAAAGTTTCAAAACTATAGTTACGACTATATATTGGGTAGAATTCATTCTAAAGGGTTTCAAAGCTATATTTAGACTATTATACTAATATATTTAACTTTGGTTACTTCTTGGCAAGCCAATTTTGTGTAAATTTCTTCAAATTCCAATTTGTACCAAAACGGGACGATTTTCTTCTCAAATGTTTCAAAACTATAGTTAGGACTATATATTGCGTAGAATCAATTCTAAAGGGCTTCAAAGCTATATTTAGACTATTATACTAATATATTGAACTTTGGTTACTTCTTGGTGAGCCAATTTTGTGTAAATTTCTTCAAATTCCCATTTGTACCAAAACAGGACGATTTTCTTCCCAAAGTTTCAAAACTATAGTTAGGACTATATATTGGGTAGAATCCATGCTTATGGGCTTCAAAGCTATATTTAGACTATTATACTAATATATTGAACTTTGGTTACTTCTTGGTGAGCCAATTTTGTGTAAATTTCTTCAAATTCCCATTTGTACCAAAACAGTACGATTTTCTTCCCAAAGTTTCAAAACTATAGTTAGGACTATATATTGGTTAGAATCCATTCTAAAGGGCTTCAAAGCTATATTTATACTATTATACTAATATATTGAACTTTGGTTACTACTTAGTCACCAATTATGTCTACAATTCTTCATATTCCCATTTGTACCAAAACGGGACGATTTTCTTCCCAAAGTTTCAAAAATATAGTTAGGACTATATATTAGGTAGAATCCATGCCTAAGGGCTTCAAAGCTATATTTAGACTATTATACTAATATATTGAACTTTGGTTACTTCTTGGTGAGCCAATTTTGTGTAAATTTCTTCAAATTCCCATTTGTACCAAAACAGGACGATTTTCTTCCCAAAGTTTCAAAACTATAGTTAGGACTATATATTGGGTAGAATCCATTCTTAAGGGCTTCAAAGCTATGTTTAGACTATTATACTAATATATTGAACTTTTGTTACTCCTTGGTCACCAATTTTGTCTACATTTCTTCAAATTTCCATTTGTACCAAAACGAGACGATTTTCTTCCCAAAGTTTCAAAACTATAGTTACGACTATATATTGGGTAGAATTCATTCTAAAGGGTTTCAAAGCTATATTTAGACTATTATACTAATATATTTAACTTTGGTTACTTCTTGGCGAGCCAATTTTGTGTAAATTTCTTCAAATTCCAATTTGTACCAAAACGGGACGATTTTCTTCCCAAATGTTTCAAAACTATAGTTAGGACTATATATTGCGTAGAATCAATTCTAAAGGGCTTCAAAGCTATATTTAGACTACTATACTAATATATTGTACTTTGGTTACTCCTTGGTCACCAATTTTGTCTACATTTCTTTAAATTCCCTTTTGTACCAAAACGAGACGATTTTCATCCCAAACTTTCAAAACAATAGTTAGGACTATATATTGGGTAGAATCCATTCTTAAGGGCTTCAAAGCTATGTTTAGACTATTATACTAATATATTGAACTTTTGTTACTCCTTGGTCACCAATTTTGTCTACATTTCTTCAAATTTCCATTTGTACCAAAACGAGACGATTTTCTTCCCAAAGTTTCAAACCTATAGTTACGACTATATATTGGGTAGAATTTATTCTAAAGGGGTTTAAAGCTATATTTATACTATTATACTAATATATTGAACTTTGGTTACTACTTAGTCACCAATTATGTCTACATTTCTTCATATTCCCATATTTACCAAAACGGGACGATTTTCTTCCCAAAGTTTCAAAAATATAGTTCGGACTATATATTAGGTAGAATCCATGCTTAAGGGCTTCAAAGCTATATTTAGACTATTATACTAATATATTGAACTTTGGTTACTTCTTGGTGAGCCAATTTTGTGTAAATTTCTTCAAATTCCCATTTGTACCAAAACGAGACGATTTTCTTCCCAAAGTTTCAAAAATATAGTTAGGACTATATATTGGGTAGAATCCATTCTAAAGGGCTTCAAAGCTACATTTAGACTATTATACTAATATATTGAACTTTGGTTACTTCTTGGTGATCCAATTTTGTGTAATTTCTTCAAATTCCCATTTGTACCAAAACTGGACGATTTTCTTCCCAAAGTTTCAAAACTATAGTTAGGACTATATATTGGGTAGAATCCATTCTTAAGGGCTTCAAAGCTATATTTAGACTATTATACTAATATATTGTACTTTGGTTACTCCTTGGTCACCAATTTTGTCTACATTTCTTCAAATTCCCATTTGTACCAAAACAGGACGATTTTCTTCCCAAAGTTTCAAAACTATAGTTAGGACTATATATTGGGTAGAATCCATTCTTAAGGGCTTCAAAGCTATGTTTAGACTATTATACTAATATATTGAACTTTTGTTACTCCTTGGTCACCAATTTTGTCTACATTTCTTCAAATTTCCATTTGTACCAAAACGAGACGATTTTCTTCCCAAAGTTTCAAACCTATAGTTACGACTATATATTGGGTAGAATTCATTCTAAAGGGGTTCAAAGCTATATTTATACTATTATACTAATATATTGAACTTTGGTTACTACTTAGTCACCAATTATGTCTACATTTCTTCATATTCCCATTTGTACCAAAACGGGACGATTTTCTTCCCAAAGTTTCAAAAATATAGTTAGGACTATATATTAGGTAGAATCCATGCTTAAGGGCTTCAAAGCTATATTTAGACTATTATACTAATATATTGAACTTTGGTTACTTCTTGGTGAGCCAATTTTGTGTAAATTTCTTCAAATTCTCATTTGTACCAAAATAGGATGATTTTCTTCCCAAAGTTTCAAAACTATAGTTAGGACTATATATTGGGTAGAATCCATTCTTAAGGGCTTCAAAGCTATATTTATACTATTATACTAATATATTGAACTTTTGTTACTCCTTGGTCACAAATTATTTCTACATTTCTTCGAATTCCCATTTGTACCAAAACGAGACGATTTTCTTCCCAAAGTTTCAAAACTATAGTTACGACTATATATTGGGTAGAATTCATTCTAAAGGGTTTCAAAGCTATATTTAGACTATTATACTATTATATTTAACTTTGGTTACTTCTTGGCGAGCCAATTTTGTGTAAATTTCTTCAAATTCCAATTTGTACCAAAACGGGACGATTTTCTTCCCAAAGTTTCAAAACTATAGTTAGGACTATATATTGCGTAGAATCAATTCTAAAGGGCTTCAAAGCTATATTTAGACTACTATACTAATATATTGTACTTTGGTTACTCCTTGGTCACCAATTTTGTCTACATTTCTTCAAATTCCCTTTTGTACCAAAACGAGACGATTTTCTTCCCAAACTTTCAAAACTATAGTTAGGACTATATATTGGGTAGAATCCATTCTTAAGGGCTTCAAAGCTATGTTTAGACTATTATACTAATATATTGAACTTTTGTTACTCCTTGGTCACCAATTTTGTCTACATTTTTTCAAATTTCCATTTGTACCAAAACGAGACGATTTTCTTCCCAAAGTTTCAAACCTATAGTTACGACTATATATTGGGTAGAATTTATTCTAAAGGGGTTCAAAGCTATATTTATACTATTATACTAATATATTGAACTTTGGTTACTACTTAGTCACCAATTATGTCTACATTTCTTCATATTCCCATATTTACCAAAACGGGACGATTTTCTTCCCAAAGTTTCAAAAATATAGTTCGGACTATATATTAGGTAGAATCCATGCTTAAGGGCTTCAAAGCTATATTTAGACTATTATACTAATATATTGAACTTTGGTTACTTCTTGGTGAGCCAATTTTGTGTAAATTTCTTCAAATTCCCATTTGTACCAAAACGGGACGATTTTCTTCCCAAAGTTTCAAAAATATAGTTAGGACTATATATTGGGTAGAATCCATTCTAAAGGGCTTCAAAGCTACATTTAGACTATTATACTAATATATTGAACTTTGGTTACTTCTTGGTGATCCAATTTTGTGTAATTTCTTCAAATTCCCATTTGTACCAAAACTGGACGATTTTCTTCCCAAAGTTTCAAAACTATAGTTAGGACTATATATTGCGTAGAATCAATTCTAAAGGGCTTCAAAGCTATATTTAGACTACTATACTAATATATTGTACTTTGGTTACTCCTTGGTCACCAATTTTGTCTACATTTCTTCAAATTCCCTTTTGTACCAAAACGAGACGATTTTCTTCCCAAACTTTCAAAACTATAGTTAGGACTATATATTGGGTAGAATCCATTCTTAAGGGCTTCAAAGCTATGTTTAGACTATTATACTAATATATTGAACTTTTGTTACTCCTTGGTCACCAATTTTGTCTACATTTCTTCAAATTTCCATTTGTACCAAAACGAGACGATTTTCTTCCCAAAGTTTCAAACCTATAGTTACGACTATATATTGGGTAGAATTTATTCTAAAGGGGTTCAAAGCTATATTTATACTATTATACTAATATATTGAACTTTGGTTACTACTTAGTCACCAATTATGTCTACATTTCTTCATATTCCCATATTTACCAAAACGGGACGATTTTCTTCCCAAAGTTTCAAAAATATAGTTAGGACTATATATTAGGTAGAATCCATGCTTAAGGGCTTCAAAGCTATATTTAGACTATTATACTAATATATTGAACTTTGGTTACTTCTTGGTGAGCCAATTTTGTGTAAATTTCTTCAAATTCCCATTTGTACCAAAAAGGGGCCGATTTTCTTCCCAAAGTTTCAAAAATATAGTTAGGACTATATATTGGGTAGAATCCATTCTAAAGGGCTTCAAAGCTATATTTAGACTATTATACTAATATATTGAACTTTGGTTACTTCTTGGTGATCCAATTTTGTGTAATTTCTTCAAATTCCCATTTGTACCAAAACTGGACGATTTTCTTCCCAAAGTTTCAAAACTATAGTTAGGACTATATATTGGGTAGAATCCATTCTTAAGGGCTTCAAAGCTATATTTAGACTATTATACTAATATATTGTACTTTGGTTACTCCTTGGTCACCAATTTTGTCTACATTTCTTCAAATTCACTTTTGTACCAAAACGAGACGATTTTCTTCCCAAAGTTTCAAAACTATAGTTAGGACTGTATATTGGGTAGAATCCATTCTTAAGGCCTTCAAAGCTATATTTAGACTATTATACTAATATATTGTACTTTGGTTACTCCTTGGTCACCAATTTTGTCTACATTTCTTCAAATTCCCTTTTGTACCAAAAGGAGACGATTTTCTTCCCAAAGTTTCAAAACTATAGTTAGGACTGTATATTGCGTAGAATCCATGCTTAAGGGCTTCAAAGCTATATTTAGACTATTATACTAATATATTGAACTTTGGTTACTTCTTGGTGAGCCAATTTTGTGTAAATTTCTTCAAATTCCCATTTGTACCAAAACAGTACGATTTTCTTCCCAAAGTTTCAAAACTATAGTTAGGACTATATATTGGTTAGAATCCATTCTAAAGGGGTTCATAGCTATATTTAGACTATTATACTAATATATTTAACTTTGGTTACTTCTTCGTGAGCCAATTTTGTGTAAATTTCTTCAAATTCCCATTTGTACCAAAACGGGACTATTTTCTTCCCAAAGTTTCAAAACTATAGTTAGGACTATATATTGGGTAGAATCCATTCTTAAGGGCTTCAAAGCTATATTTAGACTATTATACTAATATATTGTACTTTGGTTACTCCTTGGTCACCAATTTTGTCTACATTTCTTCAAATTCCCTTTTGTACCAAAACGAGACGATTTTCTTCCCAAACTTTCAAAACTATAGTTAGGACTATATATTGGGTAGAATCCATTCTTAAGGGCTTCAAAGCTATGTTTAGACTATTATACTAATATATTGAAATTTTGTTACTCCTTGGTCACCAATTTTGTCTACATTTCTTCAAATTCCCATTTGTACCAAAACGAGACGATTTTCTTCCCAAAGTTTCAAAAATATAGTTAGGACTATATATTGCGTAGAATCCATGCTTAAGGGCTTCAAAGCTATATTTAGACTATTATACTAATATATTGAACTTTGGTTACTTCTTGGTGAGCCAATTTTGTGTAAATTTCTTCAAATTCCCATTTGTACCAAAACAGTACGATTTTCTTCCCAAAGTTTCAAAACTATAGTTAGGACTATATATTGGTTAGAATCCATTCTAAAGGGGTTCATAGCTATATTTAGACTATTATACTAATATATTTAACTTTGGTTACTTCTTCGTGAGCCAATTTTGTGTAAATTTCTTCAAATTCCCATTTGTACCAAAACGGGACTATTTTCTTCCCAAAGTTTCAAAACTATAGTTAGGACTATATATTGGGTAGAATCCATTCTTAAGGGCTTCAAAGTTATATTTAGACTATTATACTAATATATTGTACTTTGGTTACTCCTTGGTCACCAATTTTGTCTACATTTCTTCAAATTCACTTTTGTACCAAAACGAGACGATTTTCTTCCCAAACTTTCAAAACTATAGTTAGGACTATATATTGGGTAGAATCCATTCTTAAGGGCTTCAAAGCTATGTTTAGACTATTATACTAATATATTGAACTTTTGTTACTCCTTGGTCACCAATTTTGTCTACATTTCTTCAAATTTCCATTTGTACCAAAACGAGACGATTTTCTTCCCAAAGTTTCAAACCTATAGTTACGACTATATATTGGGTAGAATTTATTCTAAAGGGGTTCAAAGCTATATTTATACTATTATACTAATATATTGAACTTTGGTTACTACTTAGTCACCAATTATGTCTACATTTCTTCATATTACCATATTTACCAAAACGGGACGATTTTCTTCCCAAAGTTTCAAAAATATAGTTAGGACTATATATTAGGTAGAATCCATGCTTAAGGGCTTCAAAGCTATATTTAGACTATTATACTAATATATTGAACTTTGGTTACTTCTTGGTGAGCCAATTTTGTGTAAATTTCTTCAAATTCCCATTTGTACCAAAAAGGGGCCGATTTTCTTCCCAAAGTTTCAAAAATATAGTTAGGACTATATATTGGGTAGAATCCATTCTAAAGGGCTTCAAAGCTATATTTAGACTATTATACTAATATATTGAACTTTGGTTACTTCTTGGTGATCCAATTTTGTGTAATTTCTTCAAATTCCCATTTGTACCAAAACTGGACGATTTTCTTCCCAAAGTTTCAAAACTATAGTTAGGACTATATATTGGGTAGAATCCATTCTTAAGGGCTTCAAAGCTATATTTAGACTATTATACTAATATATTGTACTTTGGTTACTCCTTGGTCACCAATTTTGTCTACATTTCTTCAAATTCACTTTTGTACCAAAACGAGACGATTTTCTTCCCAAAGTTTCAAAACTATAGTTAGGACTGTATATTGGGTAGAATCCATTCTTAAGGCCTTC